>ML681994.1:6926804-7102187 GCA_007922195.1 Podocnemis expansa | reverse complement strand
CAAAGATGTGGCTCCCGCTTCCTACCCCTGGCTTGCTCCAGTCACCTTCCCTCGTCTTGGAAGCATCTGACGAAGTGGGATTTTCTCCCCTGAAAGCTCATGCGATAGATAAATGTTAGTCTTTAAGTGCCAAAGGAGTCTTTGTTTTGTTTGGTTTTGGGTTTTTTTTTTGTGTTTGTTTTTTGTTTTTGTTTTTTTTGGCTGGATCAGACTAACACGGCTGCCCCTTTGGAACTTGAATCCAGTCACCTTCCCCCGTCACAGCCGCAGCCCCACAAAGGTCAAGCCCAGAATGAAGCAGGGGCCTCTGGGTGGCAGGATGCGGGGGGCGAGCGACACTTGGGGCCCCTCCCCGGCCGAGGCGGAAAGGATCCCCGGGGTGACCCGGGGCCGCCCTCCCAGGAGGCCCGGGCCCGGCGCGAGGCCTCACCCACCTGCGTCCCCACCACCACGATCTGCGGCAGCTGGATGATGTCGGCCCCCACGGCGTTGAAGACGTCCTGCAGCTTGTTGATCACCGGGATCAGCGCCTCCATGGCGGCGGGGGCGGCCGGGCAGGCGATGAATGGACGCGGCGGGCAACGGCTGCAGCCACACACCGCCCCGCCTCGGCCACCGGCCGCCGGCCCGCGCGCCCAACCCGGCCCAGCAGCCTCCGCGCGCGCGCGCGCCGCTCCCGCCGGCCGCCGCCGCTAGGCCCGACGGGAGTTGTAGTGCACCCCCCGCCCCGCAGCGCCCTCTGGAGGCTCGGAGGCCGCCTGAAGGGCAGGGCTCGCCCTTGGGGAAGGTTAGCAAAGGTCAGGCGGGAGGATGCGTCCTCCTTCGCGGCTTTTAAAAAGACATGATGACTTTGTCTGGCTTTTTGCTTCCAGGGGTTGAAGCAGGCTGGAAGAGCCTATGTTTAGGGGAGGTATTCCAGGGCTCCCTAACACCAGAGGCATATGGCATTAATGGTCCATTTTCTCCAGGCGTCAAATCCTATCATAGGGCTGGAAGGGACCTCGTGAGATCATCGAGTCAGACCCCCTGGGAATTGGGCCCAGGACCTTCTGCATGTTAAGCCGAGGTGTTAGCCACTACACTATTCTCCAACGTCCTCCATTTTGTACGTCCCTGTCCTCCTTGCCAGGCTCAGGTAGCTGGTAACTCTAGCCTCAGGCTGGAGGAAATGGTTCAGCAAAAGCGACCCTGCTGCAGACTCCACCGTGCTAGGGTTACCAGATGTCAGGCAAAAGGAGGACATGTCCTCTGTTTCACTTTCACATCCTCCATCTGGCACACATTTTAAAAATACATGATTTTTGTCTGGCTTTTTACTTAAAGGATACTGGAATGCCCCAAAATACCCTATTTTTAGGGGGAAGTGTTCCAGGCCCCCTAAGAACAGACGACTATTACCAGGGGCGTCACTACCCCAGGAAATGACCCCAGGGGCACAGGCCCAGGTCCCACCCCCTGCCCACAGGAGATGCTCCTGGCTGGGGACAGCCAGCCTTTGAAGGGACCAGAAGTGGCCGCTGCTGCCACAGGCAGCTTTGCCCCAGATCCACGGCCAGGGCCAGGGCCAGGGCCAGGAGCAGCAGTCACGGCTGCGGGTGGCTGGGCCCCAGATTCCCAGCCCGATGCAGCCAGACAGCGGGAGAAGCGGGGCCTTGCCAGGTCCCAGGCACTGGTGCCAGCATTCAGGGAACAGGCCCCGTGTGCCAGGCATCAGCAATGCCCCTGACTATTGCATTAATACTACATTTTCTCCATGGGTTCTCCTTTTTGTCCTTCCCTGTCCCCTTTCCCAAGCTTTGGTATCTGGTAACCCTAACCATGGCTGCCTATTCATAAACAGCAGCCAGCCATTGTTCCTAATAAACCTAAAACAGTGGTTCTCAACCTTTTCTTTTATGTAGACCACTCCATCCTCCTCAAAAGCTTTTGCAGACCACCATGTAAGCACACAATTTTGAACTTTTTTAAGATAGCATATGGCTGACAGGAGTCAAGTGTACAGTGCTGCTATTTCTAATAATTTACTATGCTCAATCAAAAACAAATTACCTACAATAATTTTCCTCTCTCCTCCATTCCCACCAACCATCTGCAGTGTCCTTGCAGATCACCAGTCAGCGCCATAACACTGGTTTTTGCCACCTGGGGCACGTTCCAATCGGAACACGCCCCTTGCCATTAGCGGGTCTTGGAGCTGGCACCACAAAAGCCGCCCATTAATACAGAGCCTCTATTGAGCTGCTCAGCACCCCCTGGGGCCTTGACCCATTGGCCCAACCCTAGTTACAGCTCTGCCACCACTGGTCCACAGACCACACATTGGGAACCATTGACCTAAAACTTCGACTGTGCTAACAACAAAGCTAACCAAAGACTAAGCAAAGCACGTCCCTTTCCCCAGTCAGCATGTGTTTCATACCATAGATTTACACAGCACGTTCCTCCAAAAAGGATCCCCTGCTACTACCCATAAAGCAGTGGTTAAAGTATAATTTGACAAGCCCCCAGAACTCTCCTAATCTCTGGGGTACCTTCCTGCATTGTCCAGAACCTTTTGGGCCTGATTTTTCTAGAGTCTGGAATCTGGGCCCTGGCTGGTCAGATTTGTGGGGTCCTAGAATTGTGTTCCTAGGCATTCCCATGTACTTTAACCCCTACCATAAAGAAGAGGTGCTGATAAACCTAAAGATGAACTGGGGCCCAGGACCGACTGGCCACCCGGGCCGTAATTCGTTCCCCCCTCCCCCCCCCACTGATTCCCCAAGCGCTTCCCTAACCCCCTCGTCCCACTGCTGGCCCCCGCTGCCCAAGGCGGACCCCCTCCCTCGCACCCATTTCCTGCGGGTCCGTGGTGCCTGTCCCTGCCACCTCTCCCCCACGGGCCACCAGAGGCGATCACGGCTGCAGCTCAAGCCAGGGCAGAAGTTTTTAAAACTCCTAGGCCCAACTTGGGGCAGTTCCTCACCAGCCAGAAGACGCAGCTTCCGGCCAGGTAGAGGCAACAGCTGCTGGCTGTGTGCAGCCGACAGCGTTCCCTGTGCAGGGCTGCACACCCGCACACTTTAGAAATGCGCTGCTCAGGGCTGACCCTGAGTTTCAGGGGGGCTGAGGTCCCTGAAGCCCCACAGTAGTGACACGTCTGCCATAAAGCACCCCCTTGGCCTCTGCCAAAGTGCAGATGTGGAGCTTAGTGGGTGCAAAAAAGTAGTCCTCAAACTGTTGCAGGATTCTTGTCTTGCACAGGTGCAAGTCAGCTTCATCTTTCACCTCACTGTCACACATTTCTGCTTCTCTTGTAATTTTCAGCAGTCATGGTGAGGAGATGCCAAATTAACGTAAGACACAATCTGTGGGTGCTGAGTTGCACACTTTATATCTAAATATGCTCTCACAGAGTTGCCAGCCCTCCAGAATAGTCATGGAGTCTCCAGGAACTAAAAGCTAATCTTTAATGAAGACAATAGATCATGTGACTAAATCTCCAGGAATAAATCCAAACAACATTGGCACCCTATTACACTGGAAAAATAAGTGCCCAATGCCTCTGAAATGCAATCGTAGGAAACAACACTGTTGTAAAAACATACCTTGCCTGTCCATGCTATAATTTCCATTGCTACCTCTGATAAAGCTGCACCAGTTTTAAATTAGATCTTTGAAGTTTGCTAGAACTCTGTTAGCGCAAATAATGACAAATGAATGCAGCTTGTCTGACGGTGAATTGATGCTTGTGCTCAGAGTTGTTGATCTTGCAAGGCCATCCAAACAGGGAAAAGGGGATATGAAAATGCCATAAAGCTATGACTGAAGACTGAGGCTGCAAGCTCTAACTGAGGGCCAGGAGTGGAGCAGGTGCCAAGGCTATGCACCGTGACCATGTGTTGAGGAATCAGGGCTGAGCCAGTACCATAGTATTTAACATGGTTTGGTGAGTCCTTATGGCATGAATACAAATACTCACTCTAGAACCACCAAATAAAAGAGTTAAGAATATAACAGAATTGAATTTTGTTACCCTGCTAGTCAGCCAGCTCTAGTACAGATACTCCCAGAACTTGTCTGAGCATGGGATAATTAAGTGCTGAATGACATCATGCTTTGTGTTCATCCTATAGGTAAATTTTTCCCATTTCCTTCAGCCAGCAAGGGCAAGAGGGATGCAAACGCAGAAAAGGGGAAAGAAAGCAGAATAGGCCTCATCTTCTCAATCACCATGGGATTGCCTCTGCACAATTCCTCCCAGTCACCAAGATGTATTTTCCAGCCATATTTCAATTTATTATCTACGTATGTTTTCACAAGAGAGACATCCTTTATAGCAAATGGAATCTCAGGGGTGCTGGAATAACTATTACATGAAAAAAGTTTAAAGCAAAAATTAACTAGCCAAATTAATGTATTAATGAAAGAGAGAAACAGTCAAAGTTCATGCAATATAGGTGCAAAAAAATTGTGCTTGAATAACTGCGCTTGGGGGGAGTAGGAGTCCCAGTGAATCACATCACTTCCAATAATGATATAGTAATTCCCTCTGTTTATCCTTCCAGTGGCATCCATTAACCCTAGAATGCAGAAGCTCAAACATTCGTCTCATGAAGAAACCCTAATACCAGGTACTGAACCTATGAAGGCTGGTCTTGGTGCAACCCCCTACACACATAGCCAATCCTACAGCCATCTCAGCTCACTACATCACACTATTCTCAGACACCATGATGTTCCTTCCTAAGTGCCTGATCCACCAACTCCTAGGCAAGAGATCCAGCATGGAAGCCACCTTTCAGTTGTGCAAAGCTTTCCACTGTGCTGCCTTCCTCAAGTATCTTGAATAAAAGACACCTCTACTACAAGGGAATGGAGATTGCTTACACATGTAACACTGAACACGGTAATACTCTTCCCTCAGCATGAGTTTCTTTTCTTCTATTACTTTCATTCGTCAGACTCGGAGACTTGTGAGGATGTTGGTCCCTGACAATCAGGGCAGATGAAGTCTACCATATCTTCCCTGGTCTTTGGTTTGAAGCTTAAGAGGGAACAGGTCATGCTGCTTGAAGTGTACAGTCAAAAGAAATATTGACTGTTGGGAAGGGATGGTCCTGGGTAGAGGGAAGAAAGAAAAGATCTTTTGGAAGCTTAAAAAACATTGGAGATTGTAATGGGGGCATACATCTAACAAGAGAAGACAATCAGGAAGAAGAAATAGTGGAATATAAAGATGAAAAGTAAACAGGAAGGATTAGACAAGAACACTAAAAGAAAAAGCAAAGGTACACAGATTTACAGTTATTAGATTTTATTTATATGTCAGTGAAGTGGAAATTGAAAATATTTTTTGAATAATTGAAACTTGTTGACTCATGAGACTCAACACTTACTTCAGTCCAGTTACAGCACTGTAGCCAGCAACGATCATCTCAGTTTAGCATTAACTATCTAAAATATAGATATGAATACTTGCAATAAATGTAATGGGAATGTAGCAATTGCCGTACTGGATCAGACCCAAGATTATCTGATCCAGTGTTGGCCAGTAGCAGATGCTTCAAGGGAAGGTGCAAAAATAAATCCCAAAATAGGCAAATGTGGGATAATCTGTCCGCTACGTCTTATCCTGATACAGGAGCGCACCTGGCCCGAAAAAAGACCCGAGGCTTTGGAACCGACATTCAGGGCTCGAGCCCCGTAAGCCTGGTGCCAGCAACGCCCCGTCCTAATATCTGTTAGAATTTAGCTAAAAGTCCTGAAGCAGGAAGCTTACCATCTCTTCCAAAATTTTACCTTAAATAATTATAACTGGATATCCTTGTTTTCCATGTACACATTAAGCCTTTATTTTAATTTGGCCAAATATTGGTCCTTAATGACTTCCTGAAACAATGAATTCTACATTGTAATTTTTATTGTATGCAAATATATTTTTTCATCAGTTTTGAATTTGGCACCTTTAACACATGTGCTGGAACTAAGGTTCCAGCCAAATCTCCTGGATTGCAGTGGTTTACATTATATATACAGCATTAATAGTTTGGTTCAACAGCTCTCAGCACCCCCACTGCAGAAACTGTTCCAGCACCCATGCCTTTTAATCTAACTGAATATTTCTTTGTTTTCATGTTAGAAGTCAGGGAGAACATAAATTTCCAATTTACCTTCTCTAGACAATTCACTGTCTTCTATACTTCTATCATGTAACCCTCTTATTCATCTTCTTTTTAAAGTAAAGATTTTTCCAATCTTTCTTCCATAAAAATTTTTTCCATGACTTTGATCATTTTGTCACTATTTTTTGAACTCCTTTAATTGTGCAATATTTTTTCCGAGACAGGGTGACATGGATCACACACTGCATTCTGGAGACTGCATCACTGATTTATATAATGGCATAATATTCTCCACCCTTTCCTTATGGTGTTTTTTTTTTTTACTGAAGCTGCACATTGACTAGAAGTTTGAATTAAACTATCTAGAGATATCCAAGCCCTTTTCAGAGTCAATAGCTCATTTAAAATCTTGTAAAGTATGAGTAATTTAAATTTTTGCCTTCAGTCTGCTTTACTTTGCATTTATCAATACTACTCTTAATTTGCCATCATAGAATCATAGGGTTAGAAAGGACCTCATCAGGTCATCTAGTCCAACCCCCCGCCAAAAAAAGCAGGAACACTCCCACTAAATTATTCCAGATAGAGTTTTATCCAGCTGGGCCTTAAACATCTCCAAAGATGGAGATTCCACCACCTCCCTAAGTAGCCCATTCCAATACTTTACCACCCTCCTAGTAAGAAAGTTTTTCCTAGTATCCAGGCTCGACCTCCCCAGCTGCAACTTGAAACCATTGCTCCTTGTTCTATCCTCTGTTACTACTGAGAACAGCTGAGCTCCATCCTCCTTGGAGCATCCCTTCAGGTAGTTGAAGGTTGCTATCAACCCCCCCCCCCCGTCTTCTCTTCTGCAGGCTAAATAAGCCTAGTTCCTTCAGTCTTTCTTCACAGGGCTTGTGCTCCAGCCCCTTGATCATTTTTGTTGCCCTCCACTGGACTCTAATTTGTCTATGTCCTTTTTGTAGTGGGGAGCCCAAAACTGGACACAGTATTCCAGATGCGGCCTCACCAGTGCCAAATAGAGGGGAATGATCACACCCCTCGATCTGCTGGCAATGCTTCTTCTGATGCAGCCCAGTATGCCATTAGCCTTTTTGGCAGCAAGAGCACACTGCTGACTTACGTCCAGCTTCCAATCCACCAGGACCCCCAGGTCCTTTTCTACAGTGCTGCTACTTACCTGATCACTCCCCAGCTGTAGCACTGCATGGGGTTTTTCTGTCCCAAGTGCAGGACTTTGCACGTGTCCTTGTTGAACCTCATGAGATTTCTATTGGCCCACTGCTCCCATTTGTCAAGGTCTTTCTGAATCTTCTCCCTGCCCTCCAGTGTGTCTACCATTCCTCCCAGCTTGGTGTCATCTGCAAACTTACTCAGTGTGCGATCAATCCTATCATCCAGATCATTAGTGAAAATATTGAACAGAACTGGCCCCAGGACCAACCCCTGGAGCACACCACTCGTTACTGGTTTCCAACTAGACTCGGAGCCATTGATTCCAGAGCTTGCGAATTGGGGGACTGCAAACAGAGGAGTTTGAGAGGCATCAATGCTTGCTGCCAATAAATTGGTTTGTTTACCAGTAGGTCTGTGAAATTCCTTGCTGTTATCTGTAGTCCTGACTAACCTAACAATTTCAGGTCAGCTGCAAATTCTGCCACCTCTTCTACTCATCCTCACTTCCCTTTCCAGATCTCTAATAAGCTCCAGATTCCAGTATTGAATCCGGAGGCATGCTTCAGTTAGCCTTTTGCCTTAAAAACTGACAGTTTAATCTTACTTTTTGTTTTTTTGTCTCCTAATAGTTTTTTATCTGAGGCACTACATTGCTTCACCTGTGGCTACTTAGCTTCTTATGAAGACTTTGTCAAAACACCTGCTACTTCACTCACACATTCATTCAACAGATTAAGGAGGGATTTGTTCCTTCACCAAGAACATCTCCCTTAAAGTCTACTGGTATCTTGAATTAGAGCTACCACCTATACAAGTAACTGGCTGACTATAACATGCCAACCATAATTTTGTCTTTAGTCAACCTTAGATCACTGCATTTGTGTCAAACACAGCAGTGAGTGCCCTGCATTTTAAAAAGTCTCTTCTGAAAAGTGTCAGGCTGTAAGACTCTCAGAAATAATGACAACTGTAAACAGTGTCTATTGTTCCAAGGTATGGTCCCCATGTTTGTAAAGATGCCCTATTTGACACAGAGTCAGAGAGCAAGCATTTGGAAACAGAAAGCCTTCATGACTCAGCTTCAGAAGTACACTACACACTCAGCAGAAAGAACCTATAAAGTTTACCCTTGGACAAGGGGAAAGCAAGCATCTAGAAGAAAATAAAGTATTAAGCCACAGTCAGCATGGATTTGTCAAGGACAAATAGTGTCAAACCAAGCTGATAGCTTTCTATGGTAAGGAAGAAAGCTTTGTGGATAGAGGGGAAGCGGTAGATGTGCATTGGTTTAAGATGACACGTAGAGTATTTACAAGTCTGTTGTGTAGATTCTCCATAGTCATCAGTATGCTCGCCACTGGATTTCAAATCAGCACAGCAATAAAGCATGGACAAAAAGTCTGCAATACTTATTTAATGATGCTTTTATTTTACAGCATACAAACTCTAAGTATCAACAGGAATTAAAGTGCTTAATTTTACAATATGCCAACTCCCACCTTTAGGGCCAAATATACATATGTTACACAAATATATACAGTATCTGTAAATATTTTACATTCATATATTTTGTGACCAGAAAAATCACCACTTACATTAGCATAACTTAAATTTTACCCCTTTTCAGACAATTTGCAATTCAATGTAAAACCAGAACAAATTTACACCTCTTCAAAACATCAGTTATTTTTTAAAAAAAACAAAACAGTTTCTTCCAAATTGAACGGCAAACAGTGTTTTCATAGTTACATTCTAATGCACTACACGTATATCTGACATTCCACAGAAGGGCTGCTCCAACTCCAAACTCCCATTAGTCTAGTGGTAGCAGGATACAGCTTACAGTATGTAAAGTACTACTTCTCTATTGCAAATAGGTCTCCACATAAAACCCTCCTCCTTCTAAACATTATGGAACCTGTGTATAAAAGATGCTTTGACACAGTTCCTTCCCCTTTCTTGCACACTTCTGCCATAAATAATGAATTAATCCATAGGGATGAACTGAAATAGGTTAGTATCACACACTGACTGAAATAACATGTTTTATTCATGGAAATCATCTCCAGTTTACCATTCAGTCAAGAAAAAACAATGCACATTTATTTGGGGGGAAGGGGATGACAATGCGATCAATAAATCTAAGAATAGTATAATGAAGAGGCAATACAAAAAACAGATCAAATATTTAGCTGAATGTTTAGATTGCATTTTATCTTGTATATCAATTGGAAACAGTAAAGAGCCAAATACAGTAGATCTACTTAAATATTGATTTTTATCATAAGGTATACATAATTTTGTCAAAAGATGACCTATATTATTAATTCACAGTGTACTTTCGATTGCAAAATGCTGTCTAAATCAGATCGGCCTATAATAATTGTCTGAAAAATATATATTCATTTAGCCTCCCTATTGTTTTTATAAAAAGGGCAATGACTAAGGAAGCAACAACATTGGCAGATATAAATTTCCATTCAATGAATGTATTTCACTCCAGTCCAATGGACCAGAACCACATTGGAAAGTTACCTGTTACCAATATGGCTATGAATTAGAGAACATATGAGATAAAGCAAGTTCTCCTCTTTATGAGTCATTTTAAACTCATCACAAATCTAAACACTACAGACTTAGACCCATATACACCTCAGAATTTTTTAAAAAAATCATTAGAAGATTCTGCTCATGCAATTGTTTGTATTGCCAACCTCTATTCTTTATGACTTGAATTATCTATCTAAAAGCAAATTGTTTGTTGTCAGGGACTTCCACCTGCTTCTTTTACATCAGTTAGCTGTTTTGGAGATTGCAACAGTGTGATAGAGCATTATGAACTTGATCCAGCTTCCACTGAAATCAGTTTTGAACTGGATCTGGCCCTGTAACTCAAGGTTAATGGCAGTAGCAGCAATATGCCTAAAGATGGAAAATCCTGGATTTTGTGAGTATGCCTTCAGAAAATATTACACAGATCTTGATATAAAACATCATAGCTGCTTAGGCTCCATTGGTGCTAAGCCAGGTTATAACAACTCAGGATCTCTCTCTAAGTATTTTCATAGATGGGTCTCAATTTATTACTTAGAATTATTTCGATGTTGAATATTTTTTTAAAACTTCCTGTAAGAAAACAGGTGTTCTTAGTGGGGGGGGGGGGGAATAGGGAGGGAGGGAGGGAGTGAATGGCAACTTTTGATTGAAAATCCCCCAACTCCCTGAAATTAGAAGTTTGACCTACTACAGACCTAGTAAAAAAAAGGGGAAAATTTCATAGAAGTTTTTGATGTTTTTCCCATCAAGTTTTTAAGTTTTGACTATTCTACTTGGAACCTGTTTGAATCTTTGTCTGTGAAGTCTTCTTAAAAACTATATAGGCTTGGGGAATTAGTTTTTTATTTAGTCTCTGCCTCTGTTTACCTCTTATTTTAAAATGGAAGGAATTATATACCTCTAGCCCGACAAGACTATTATAAGGCTTCTTATAGCTTAGTAAAGAGCTTAGAGATCCTCTTTATAAAAAAGCTGCAATTATATGATGTGCATGCACACACACCCTTTAAATATGTTTAATATTACACTCCAATAAGAAGAGTATGTTTTCCTTTTTCAGTGCTTGCTTTTGTAAAAACATATTCTTGTTGAATTGGGGTATTTAAAAATAACAAATACTCCAATCAAAGTCAATAGAGTTGAAGCTGCAAGATGCTACAGGCTTTACAGCCTTTAATCACTGAAGTGTAAACACATGAAACAATAATAAAATAGAAACAGTAACGCAGAAATGCTGAGGACACAATGCATTGGGTTGCCAATGAAATTATGTGCTTGTAAGAATAAGAAAAACTGACCTTTTCCATAAATTTTATCCCTATTTATCCACTATATGGCTAAAGATAGTTCTGGTAGAACACAGGGAAAAAGGCTTACATTTAACAAAAACTGCCAAATATTTGATCAGCTCTAAATTACACAGAAATATCCTTCATCACACAAAACATTTTAAAATGAGCACTTCTTGAATACAGGGTCACAAAACTTAAATAATGTAGCTAAGGCATTCTGATACAATTATAAATGAACGCCCACTTGTCACTTGTTAATTATCCTTACGAAGCAACTTTTCATGACACTAAAAACAAAACAACATTTGTGAATGTTTTCATCAGGGAAATTGGCTTAAAAACCTCACTCAGGACTGAAATTTGAACCCAATCTAAATGGTCAGGTTGGAAAGAGAAGATTTTTCTCTATAATGCAGATGTTCTAATGTAATGGAAATTAAAGTATAGCAGTTACTGCTTTTGGTTTGTGTCTTTGCAGGCATAAACTCTAAAATTCAAGAGATGCTTTTGCATGTTATTATGTGTATTAGTTGTGTGGAACTGGGTAAAATATTTGAGAAGTTATCACTGTGGCCACTCTCTCCTTCACTCCATTATTTTAGAATACTTGGCACATTTATACTTACAGAATGCATATGTAACAATGCAATCATTCCTGTTTTTCAGAGGCTGTCTCCCCTTACTTGTAGACTGAGAAGGGAACTGTCTTAGAACAGACTGATTTATTATAATAAAAGATGAAATAAATTATTGCGTAAAAGCATAACTACAGATTTATACAAACATTAATGGCTCTGAATGAGCTAACATGAACCAAGAATGAGAAAGAGACTGGGTGCTGGAATACCTAATTCTGATTCTGGCTTAATCCCTAGTTCACAATATGATCTTGGAAGGACTTGACTTTCAGAGCTGCTGACTGCTCATCACAGCTTCACCTGAAGAAGCTGCAGGTGCTCAGCATCTCTCGGAAGAGGAGTACCTTCACTTCTTTGCTTCTTACTTCTCCTCCTTCTAGGAAAATGGGGAACATACCTCCCACTTCTATGCCTCACAAAGAAGGTTGAGTTGAAGTGCTTTGAAAACATGAAAGACTTTATTAGTGCTATCTTTTATTATTATTGGTCAAGATCATCTCTTCTTGTCAGAGGGGTCAAAGGACAATAAATCTGAGGTTCTCCTTGTACAAATAATTTCTATTGGGTGGATGAGGGAGCTGTCCATACATGGAACATGACCTGAAACCTCACTGATCACACAAAATCTATATAGCAATGATATCCCCAAGATACATTGATGAGGCTCCTAGAACCAGCAGCTGAGTCAGAATTCCTTTCGAAGAGGTATCTTCACTGAGGAGAATGGCATTGGAAAGTTACAATACAGAACCCCAGGTAGTTCTTTCTGGCCAGAGCTCAGCCCCCACTTACCCTGCCCTCAACCTGGGTGTTCCCAGGACACATGGTGCCTACCTCATGGGGAAAGAAGGCAATGCTACTATGGAGGAAGCTGAGTTACCCTGCGCTTTCTGTGCAGGATGAGCAGACCCATTCGGCGATTTGTCTCTGTGCACCAGCATGCATAAAGATAACTTTTAAGATAAATAGTATGAGCTGCAGAAGTGGTCTAAATTTCTTTATGCTTTCAAGGATTTTTTTTTTAATGAAAAAGATTGTACATTAGATACATTATTTTAATGTTGTGAACAAGATTATGAGTTATATGCCTAAACCTACCGAAGACCAGTGGACAAATTCTGCAATGACATACACCCTGAGCAACTTCCTTAGAATGGATTTTGAACTCAATGGGTGGAAAACTGAACCAGCTCCACTGAAGTCAAAAGGTTACACCACATTTACACTAGTACTGCTTAGATGAGAATCTGGCCTACCACATTCAGTTCAGTAAGGTTGAATAAAATGTATGTTATTACAGAAATTGCTATAACTGTCTTTTTCTCACCCTGCTTTCCCTTCCTATTGGGCAATACAGACAGATTTGGGGTACACAGAAGTAAGTAACATTTGGTGAATGGCTATACCCAAGCACAACAGATGACTGAAAAATTATTTTTCACACTCAAGCTCTGCCAAAGTGACAAAAAAAAATTGGCAGCAAGTAAATCTTAATTCACATTACTCATTTTTATTTAATTGTAATGATGGGCCAATTAAAACTCTGGATCCATCCCTCAAAGTTTTTAAAAAGGCTGTTTAAATCTGAAATTTCTGACTAAGAACCATGTCAATTAATTGCTATATTTTAGAAAATAAAAAGACTTCACTTGTATTTTCTTAGGCAGAAATTGAAAACATGCTCTATTAGAGCACCAGTATTGCATACACCTTATGCTGTCCTATAGTACCTCTAAAATGTTACAGTGGAATCTTCTTATAGTGGAATTATTTACCCCAAATTTAAAAAGAAAACAAACCAAACAAACTCCCAAACTATTAGAAATAAAGATTTCTCACAGGCTCAATACTGAAAGCCTGACTCACATAGATAAGTCCTAACTCCCAAGAGCAGTCCTACTGAACTAAATACATGTAAGGACTATTCATGGAAGTTGAGATTTGCAGGATCAGACCTCATATCACAAACCATACAAGAAAGCTTAACACAGTGTATGATGTATAATAATCCTTGAAGATAAAAAGTAATAACTAGCTGTTGCTATGTGTGTTTGTGTTAGTTAAAACACCTTAAACATATGCAAGTGTTCCAATGACCATGAAAGAAAAAAAAAGTAAGATCCCAGAAGATTGTTTAAAACCAGGATGTTAATTGCTAAAGCACATACTGTATTTTAGGAAAGACAGCACCGCACCTTCAAAAGGTAACAGGCACAGGACCAAAAAAGAGACTACTTTTTTTTAAAACATATGTGGAACTCACAAATCCATTACATGCCACTTAAATTACTGCTATTTAAAAAAAAAATATCTCATAATGAATTAAAATACCAAGATCAGTAGATACAAGCTAGCTAAACATCACTAAAGAATGATTTTTCTCCCCTTTGCTTAATTTGCAAGAGAAAACATGCTTTGTTTTAAATAAATTATAGACTAATAAGAACTTAATGTCATGGTGCCAAAGCAAAATTAAATATAGTACAATTTTTCAAATACTGTATATATATTGTACTTTCTTCCTCTTTAGCTATGACTTTCTAAATTGAAAACAATTTGATTTTTTTGATAGACTGAAACTTTAAAACCCAATTTTCTTGTAAAAGCAATCTGCATTAAAAAAGGGAATATAACATATGTACAGCGTTGTGTAAATAGTTCTATAAACAAGATACAATAAACCAAACTGTCCCTGTATATTTCACTACAGATCTATTTTGGCAATGTGGAGGTATATCTTTTATACTGCTAAAATACTAATATGTGAAGGATGAATCAAATATCTTCCATCTTCAATAAAGTAGCAAACTTTAACCCACTAGCAAGTGAATCATATAATGCAATTTACTTCGAGACAAACAAGAAGTACAATACCAAGTTAATAGTTTTGTTCTTTTAATGCCATTAAGTTTAAAAAAAAAATCTATGGAATAGGTCTGTACATTAAATTTATTGACAGAACATAAATATAAGAAAGGGATCTGTAAACAGATCAGTATCTTTTCAACATAAAGTGCTAAGAGATGCATGTAGTAGTCAGGAGAGTTTGCTGCTTCTGCTTGAACAAAGAAAAATTAACCAAGACTCTGACTGGATTATTTTAAGAGAGAACATGGTCTTGAGCTTCAGCATTCGGATTTTTTGGACGATTCAGGCTGTTCCTCTAAA
This sequence comes from Podocnemis expansa, assembly GCA_007922195.1. Lineage (NCBI taxonomy): Eukaryota > Metazoa > Chordata > Testudines > Podocnemididae > Podocnemis > Podocnemis expansa. Next base: position 7,087,253 of record ML681994.1, on the reverse strand, counting down.
CTCATCTGCAATTCGTTTTGACAGTCTGGTGTCTCACCTTTAACTGCTAAATGGATGATTTTCAACCATTTCTGTTTCAGTTCCTCACTGTCTGCAGCAAAGCTGTGTACCGACTTGGACTGGGTCAGTTTAAAGCTATGCGGGAGGTCCGCACTTCTTGGAGTGTCATCTACTGCATAGCCCAGGAGTGGAATCGTAGCCAAAGCTTTAACATCCTAGGAAAACAAAATAAATCCTGATAAGAAACTGCTTGCATTCACAATACAGGCTAAAAATCCTTGCCTACTCCCAGACCTGAAGAGTTCTATATGAGCTTGCAAGTTTGTCCCTCTGACCAAGAGAATTTGGCCCAGTGAAAGGATACCTTATCCACCTATCTCTCTAATATTCTGGGACCAACAAGACCACACCACCACTGCAGGCATACAGGTTCTTCCCTTATTCTCATGTTGCAAGTCTCTTTCTCCAGGTACCATAATTGGATGGGAGTAAGGAAGGATCTTCTATTTATTTTTCTCAGTTTCCTCTCTACATACCTGTTGAGCACCATACATGTACAGCACGAGAGCTTCGTGTTTAGGAATAACACACCAAGCTTTCTGCCAAGGTTTAGATTTTTCCATATATTGAAGAAAGCTACATATGACACTGTTTCCAGAGACTTCAGCTGATTCAATCTGTGGGCAGATGATACAAAAATGTCAGAAGGAAAAATAGTCTCATTAAAAAAAAAAAAATCAAAGCTTTTCATGACGTTGGCAAGAATTCATAAAACAGAAGAGTTAAATATGACACCATTCACAACAATTTCTGGAAGCTTCTCAGAGATGTTCTAAAGTGCTAATGAAGAGCCAAAATTCTGGCAAACTTCTGCTGAAGATCATAGGAGTTGCCTGTTTAAAAACCCAAAAAGGCCCAGGATAAGTTGCAAGACAAATAAAACTGTGTCTAGATGCACATTCAGCCTCCCCTCCTTAAATATGTCCAACCTGCCTTGCTCCTTCACAATTTTGAAGTGCGGGCAGCAGAATTACCCTGAACTCTTAATCTACCTCCAGCAATGCATAATTACTGAATACTTTAACATTGGAAATCATCTCTCATCTCTAACATGCCTGCCATGGCTGCGTTCAAATGTTACCAGCAACCCATCGCAATTTCTTTCCTATTTTGGCATTCAAAATTTTATGAAAGCATTTGACAGAGATAGATTTCCAAGGACCATAACAGAATGCAACTATTAACTCTGCATAAACCCAGAAGAAACAATTACCATATAAATTCATGGATAAGCTGATCCGTGCATAAGCCGACCCCCCCCGCCCCCGAAATAGTAAAAAATGTGTGACCCGCCTATAAGTCAAGGTCCATCCGTGGCCCTGGCCACTAACCCCCCCCACCCAGCACTGTTCGGTTCCCCTGGAGTCCCCGACACCCTCCCTATCCTCTAAACCTCTGCTGCTGCTTTTCCCCAACACCCCTGCTGCCCTGCCACCACTTTTCCCTGACACCTCTGCCGCCGCTTTTCTCCAACACCCCTTCTGCCCCTTCCCTGGACACCCCCAACCTCTGCTGCTGCTTTCCCTGGCCTCCTGGACATTCCCCAATCCCCGGGCTCTGACGCTGGCTCCCCCAAGGCCAAACACCCACCCCCAACTCCCTTACATGGCAGCTCCAGATGCCGGGGTCCTCTTGTTCCTAATCCCGACTCAGGAGCTGACCCCCCAACATGGCCGCTCTGGCCACATGCTAGGGCACCAGTCTGGAGCATATTCATTGTACGCTAAGGGCTGGAGACTTACTGTGTAACTCCTGAGCTGTGGCTGTCTACCATATTGACCTGCGTATAAGCTGAGTGCCTGTTTCAAGGGCAATTTTGAGGCACAAAAATCTCAGCTTATATGTGAGTATATACGGTAAATACATTAACGGAAGAATATTGATAAAGTGACATTTTACTTAGTTTCAGTCATCTTGGGAATCTGTAGATAGAGAACATACACAACTCTGTAGTGTTAAAATTTAATTAGCATGAATTTGGGATAACTGCATTTCTCAGAGATGGCAAGAATAATTTAATAAAAACTGTGACCTCTAGACCATAGCAGGTGCATAGCTACAGATAGGCTCGGATGGACCAGAGCTCAGCCACTTTCAAAATCAGTCCCACCTCAACGCAATTTCTCAGTTTCCACCTCTACTTACTGTTACAATATATGTATTGTATACTTTTCCCCAATTTTTCAATCAATGTCATCTGTTCTGTGAATTTCTCCTGATGTTTACTTCAAGAGAAACCTCAGCATATGTTTTTTGCTAACATTGTGTACAGCCAAGCCCTAAGATATAACTGCATTTGCTCTGATCCCTCAAACAGAGACAGACATCTTCAGGGTCTCTATCAAGCATTCTTAAGACTACAGTACCCACCTCCAACAGTAAGAAAACAGATTGACAGAGCCAGACAGGTACCCCGAAGTCAACTACTGCAGGAGAGGCTCAGGAAAGAAAACAAGAGAACGCCATTGGTCACCACATACAACCCCCAAGTCAGACCACTACAACAGAGCATTAACGACCTACAGCCTATTCTAAAAAATGATTCTTCACTCTCTCAAGCCTTGGGAGACAGACCTCTTCTCACCTATAGACAGCCCCCTAACCTTAAAATGATACTCACCAGCAACTACAGACCTAACAATAGAAACATTAAAGCAACAAACCATGTAGTCAACTTTACCCACAGATCTGCACAAAAGACACTACCATAGGACCTAATCAAGCCAGTCACTCCATCAAAGGATCATTCACCTGCTCATCCACTAATGTAAGTTATGCCATCATGTGCCAGAAATGCCCCCACACCTTATACATTGGACAAACAGAACAAGCTCTGCACGAAAGAATCAATGGGCACAAAACAGACATCAGAAATCACAACATTCAAAAACCAGTTGCTGAGCACTTCCATCCTTCTAATCATGCTGTGGATGATTTGTTAACAGTTGTGCTGAAGCAAGTCAATGGGACATCAAGACTTCAAAGAGAAACAGCTGAACAAGAACTAATATGCAGATTCAATTGTGTGAAAGCAGTATTAAAATTGTGACTATGGATTCTTTTCCCATTACAACAAGGTGATTTGACTTCACCTTCCTCTGTGTGTTGTTGCCCAGTGTTTGAATCTTAACAACTCCTTTGATTTGCTGTTGAAGTATGACCTGATCCCATGCTTACACTCCTCTGCATTTCTCTTCCTCCCATTTTGTAAGTTCCCCCATCTTCAAAGAGTCTGACGAAGTGGGATTTTTCTCCCACAAAAGCTAATGTGATAAATAAATTTGTTAATATTTAAGTGCCACAGAACTCCTTGCTTCTTTTATTGCATGTAGTAATAGACATGTATGCAGACATTTTACAAATTTGAGTATTTCATTCTTTACCATCATACCTCCAAGATGCCTCTCTTTTTCTTTTCTTCACTGTCTGTGCACCCCGTTATAATGAGATAGCAGTCCTTACAAACTTTGTTCAATTTATTGCCATCATATTCAAGATGAGCTTTATAATCAGAACATTTCCAGCAAACCACCTCGTGGGGCAAAAAAAGCAGAAATTAGGCAAGCAAAATTACCAGCAAAATCAAATTATCAATTTAAAAACTACTAAAATGTATATCAGTGGTTCCCAACCTTTTTCACGCTGAGGACCCCTTTTTAACAAAAAAAAAAATCTTTGTGGCTCCCTGGCTGATTATATAATCTGGTCTGTGCGGGCAGACTCTGGCCCGCACCATTCTGGCAGTGCCGCTGGGACAGCTGGCGAGTGGCGCCACAACCACCATGGCCCATGCTGCTGGGGAGTCAAGCCGCAGCGGCTATGGTACCCCGCCCTTGCCCTCCTGGGGAGCTGCTGCAGCCCCATCCCCCTGCTGGGATCCAGCCAGGGGTTGGGAGAAGCAGCCCTGACGAGGAGCATCAGGGCTGCAGCTAGGTTCTGGCCTCAGGAGGGAAAGGTTCTGTGGACCCCCAGTTGGGAATCACTGATGTAGATCAAGTGGGCTGTAAGTTCTGTCTTCTGACAGTGGTAGTGCTATCAGTCATATGATTGTAATTTTGAAGAAAAACTTAAATTTCCACTATGCTTCACTTTTTCTTGAACAAGAGTGCTTTTTACCTTTCAATTCTTAGACTGAATAAAACCGTATAGCACTCTTAACTGTTCTACAATTTAGGCCCTAATTCAGGAAGGCACCCAGACATTCAGGACGGATGTGTAAACAATGAGCTTCCTTAAACACATGTTTAAGTCCCACTAAAGTCAACCAGGGCCTTCAAATTTCTATCTTCATATCCATATTATGGAAATTTAAGTGCAAGTGTAAATTCTCATGCAGGAAAAAAGAATCCCACTCATTTTAGCTTCGTGGGCCTTTCTCTGCAAGGAAGGCTCATTTATTTCATCCACTATACATGCCAATATAAAATGATACTGTTTTCTGTAAAAGAATTTGTTTTTAACAGAGACATTTTAAATTTACTGCTAAATCTAAGCATATGGTTTCATAATTTGTTGGGGGGGGGGGGGGAAGGAACAACTGAATCAGTTCCGTGTTGTACCCTGACAGCGAACATTTTTCTGATAGAGTAAAAGAAGGAAGAGCAATTCTTAAAATGTGTGGGAGGAAGGTCTTGTATTGCAAATATTTTTCAGCAGCAAATATTCCTCTAAAGAGGAAAAAAAAAAAAAAACAACTCAGAATGAAAAATCGAAGAGCGTGAAAATAATTTATTTTGTAGTTGTTTAATTAGCTAACTAGAATAGTACATAAATGGAACTGAAGCACTGTGATAGACTATCAAAACAATTATTATTTTTTACTGATTCAACTCATACTAATCTAGATCAGTGGCTCTCAGCCTTTTCAGACAACCATCTATATCCTTTTAGGAGACTGATTTGTCTTCTGTACCCTCAAGTTTCACCTCACTTAAAAACTGAGACAAAAGAGGGAAATTTAAAATAATTAGGCAGAACACACAATCACTGAAAAAACTGCCTACTTATTTTTTACCATACAATTACAAATAAATAAATAAATCATTTGGGTTATAATGTACTTAGATTTCAGTGTACAGTATTCAGATAAATACACACAAGTCATTGCCTGTATGAAATTTTAGTTTGTATTAACTTCGCTCAGGGCTGGATTACCACAAGGACTATAGGGGCTGAAGCCCTGGGCCCCAGCCTAAAGGGTGGCCACAGGCTCCAGATCCAAAAACCCCTACCTGATCCAGCTGCCAACCCCACCCCACTCAGTGCTGGCAGGGTTTGGGGAAGCACTGAGAGCACTCCTGCCCTGACAGTGTTAGGGTGGCAGGGGGACCAGAGGCCACGGTCTATGCTTCCTCCCCACCCCGGGCTGACTGATTTGTCACCAGGGGCCTGTTCACTCTACCCGGTGGGGGAGGATGGCTGGTGCATGGCACAGCCTCTGCTCTAGATCAGCCTTCCACGGCCCATGGCCCTGGGGCCTGTTCTGTGCACCAGCTGGCCCTGCCCCTGTCGGCAGACTGACTGGAGCAGGCCAGGGCAGAAACATCCTCTGTTCCCCCCCACCCCCAGCAAAAGCCCACCCATAGGATGCCATGCTGGAAAGTGAGGCGGGCCCTATGGTGGGGGGGCAGCCCAGGATGGTTAATGGAGCCCTGACTTTGCTAGTACTTTTTAAGTAACTTGTTGTAAGAGTAGGCAAATCTCTAGAGTTGATTGACCCTGTGGAAGACCTCTGCATCTCCAAGGTGAGTGAATAGGAAGAGGTCATAACTGATATGGTCTAGACTAATATTTCAAGCATTTTGCATATCTTACATAATCAGATACCTAGGTCTGCTAAGAACAATTTACAACATTTTTATTCAGCTTTTTGCTCCTTTTTGGCTCCTGTAAACAGGGCTGTCCCGGGGGCGGGGGGTGGGAGGGTGTGTAGGGCGATGAGAGGGGCGATCGCCCTGCACCTCGTGGTCCCATGGGCCCTGCGCTGTCCTGCCATGAGCAGGGCAGCATGGGGCCTACACTGCTGTGCCCCCCCACGGCCACGCTGCCTCCCACCCCTGCCCCACTGCCTTCGGTGCAGAGCCAAAGGCAGTGGGGAAGGGGTGGCAGGAGCGCAAAACCAGCATCTGCTCTGAGCCTGCTCTTCCCCATCCCCAGGGAGGAATGGCCAGCTCTGGGGTAGAATGGGCCAGCCCAGAGGCAGGTTGGGAGACAAGAGCCCAGCCCTCAGAGGGCTCAAGGGAGGGGTGGGAGTGTGGAGCCAGTCTCTGAGCCGGCTTGGTCTGCACCCCCTCCTCCCTGGAATGGGGGGTGGGGGCGCACAGGCTGCTTGGCCCTGGGCCCTGCATCCCCCTGGAGACGGCACTGCTGCTAACAGAGCTGCCACTGACAGACGTCACAGCTGAAATCTCTGCTCTTGTGAAGTGACCAACAACAACAACCAGCCACCAGATGGGACACTAAACAATTGTTTTGATCTGTTTCAGTGTCCAGTCACAAGCTAGCAGATGTGGCTTTGCACTTACATGTCCACATGCTCGACAATGATGCCTTCTCCTTGTCAGTGCATTGAATGGCTCTTTGCATTTCATGCACATTGTTACTTCATTGTCTCGAATCCATCTTGGTGCTCTCTTGCCAAGCTCTGCATTCTGAAGAGGGAAAAGAAGGCCAATTGTGCAGTATTTTTAGCAGAGAAAATAATTATTCTCTTCCTCTGGAAAGGAAATGGCAAAGCAGGGCTCAAGCTATGTTTTGAAATCGGTGCAAGAGACAGCTAACAAAGAATTCAGTCAAGATTGTTACATGTTGCTGAAAGGACATTCCATTTTTCATTTTAGAAAGAACAGAGTTGTTTTTTAAGTTGTGATCTAACATCATGAAGGGAAATGGTTGACCAGCAAAATGATTACTTCGTAATTTCACTGCTATAAGAATACTAAACTTGAATACAGTTTCTGCCACCCTCCAGCAAAATGCAATTTGTAACTGAAAGGAGGACAGAAAGGGCACCAGTTTTACAAAGCTACAGTAACCCAACTTACAGAAACTTCAATGGGCGTGTCCTCACATTCTTTTGCAATGGCATTTCTGAAGGTTTCATTCCTCTGTTGAAAAGCTTCTATTGTATTCTGAAGAGCCTGTTATAAACACAATGGATAAAGGTCCCAAAAATGCAATATTTAATAGACTCTTTGAATTTAGACCATTTAACAACCAACAACAAAACTACCAGAAACATGAATTAATCATGATCAGCATTTAATTACAATGTAAGTTAATAGTTCAACTTAAATACTACAAGCACAGCCCGAAATTAAGTTTAAAAAAAAAAAAAAAAGTCAAAATGTAGATGTGTTTACCTTTATCCATTCTTCCTTATCTTGTTCAGAACTAAAACAAACATTGACATATTAGTATTAAACTAGTTCAGGAAACATTAGGCCATGATAGTTAGTGAATGAAGCCATAACTTACAAAAGAAGCAGAGATTATAAAATTATTCTAACATTTATAAAAAACAGCATTGCTTGTAATATGGCTCATGAAACTGTTCAAATAAAACTTAATCAGGATCCTGGCTTAAGCATGGTAAATGTAATAGATGAAATTCAAGTTAAACTTGAAAGATCATCTTAAGTGGATTCTTTACATAGTAATCACCTTTCCAGTACTGGGCTTTCTTAAAGCCCAAAACAAACAAACAAACAAACAAACAAACAAACAAACAAACAAACAAACAAACAAACAAACAAACAAACAAACAAACAAACAAACAAACAAACACGTTTCAGTGTGAATTTAAGATAGCAGTAAACAAACAAAATGTGGATAGACTGATGCAGTGCCTCCCATCTCCCTTCAGCTCTCTTCCTCAGATTAAAGTAAAGACGACAGGGAAAAAAAAAGTTAGACATAATAGGATCACCCTATCTAACAGAAACAAAGGAAAGTTTGTTTTACCACTATAAACCAAACATCTAATGTTCCCTTTTATGAGTTCCATAGAAAATGACAGGTTCAACCATCTTCCACCAAGCGTCCTGTACAATAAGTGTTGTCAGAGTTTCTCAGTAAGGCCTCTAACTCCAAATCCTATGCAAATATGCCTTACACCCCATGTGAAAGCATTACTGAAATTTAGTGATATGGTAAATACAAATCTAATGTCTTCTAAATTTTGAACCAGGAAGAGACCTGAATTAGAACCACAGAATTTTTTTGTTCCACTACTCATTTAAAACTTTTCCCTCATTTTGATGGACTATGTCAGATACAGATAATACTGTCTCACACATATAAAATCCTATTCATTTTTCCAACTTCTGGATACAGTGGATGACATCACATACCCCTTCATGGTATGCCTCCAGTGAGTCTTATATATTTTGCAATATTACTGCAACTTGCAATAGAACTAGAAGTTTACAATAGAGGGGCATGGTCTTGTTCCTCTATCTTTGGCACACATTGGAAAAATGAATTTTCAAAATAATTCTCCCTAATTCAATTACCTAATTTTTAAAAGTAGTGCACAATACCCACATCAGATTAGCAGTCCCTTCATGTAGGAAGTGATTTACTATACATATATTTTTTTAAAGTGACAGAAATACTAAAAAGTACTTAAGAAGTAATCCAAAAATAAATATATAACATTCTCTGGGGGGAAAAAAACAACAACTAAACATTTCATCAGAGCTATGACAGGTTTCTTGGATGAGATTTATACATAGAATATATTAAGAATAAACTACCTATGAAATAAGATCATTTTAGTCTCACTGATCTAGTTTTAGGATAGCATTTCAGTTCATACAGTTCCAAACTTCTGAATGAACTTCACAAAACACAAAAATTAGACAAGACCCTTCCCCCCAATTAAATAACTTTAGTGCTAATGATAAAAGTGCTAATAAACCTGGAAGTTGAACAAAAAATCGTTGATAGTTACATTTTGTTCACAAAGTGCTTTCCACATGTGGAATGTGGCTGCCTCCAGATGAAATATAATTGACATGCTATACGGTATTACTCTTGTAACTACATAAGAAATTCTGACCAGTAGGACATGTAAACAAAAAATAATATATTATTGAATCACAATATTAAAATGTATCCTTATGGAAAAGTCCTATACAACTTAATAGAAAATAATGTTTATACAGATTTTGCATCATCCTGAAAAATGACATTTATATTTCTGTCATTGAATTATTCTGAATGATTAAAATGTTGTATCAAGATCAGAATTTTCAATTACATTTTATAGCTTTTCAAGGTACTTAATATAGATCTTTTATATTTTTATAGACAGCATGGCTATAATTTCTATTCAGTCATATAGGACTTTTCCATAAAGCTAAATTGGCAGATTACAATGAAACCTTTGTTTCTTCGCAGAACATATACATCATGCATAAATAGACTGCAAGAGCTACAGTCCTTGGTGGCGGTCTTCTGTCATGATCTGTAAACACTGCTGTTCAGGATGAAAGGTCATTTCTACACACCTGTTTAATCTTTAGTTTCTCTGCAGAGGCTGTCAATAAGAGCCAAAGGTTGCAGTGATTTCTCTAAAGTGAAAACTTATCCACTAAAACAGAACCAGCCCACCAATACATGGTCCTAACACCAGTTCTCCGAATCATGCAGTCCAATAGTTCTCCTATATTTTGATACATTTTTAATGCTTGAAAAGTAGGGCACATTTCTCCTACCTGGCCTGCAACTCCAATGTTCGCTCTTTTCCAGAAACCTGGAAGGTGTAGGGATATTCTTCATTATGTGTTTCTACAATCTTCATACCATCAATGCCAACTCTGGTTCGAACTGAGTATTTTGATCCAACCAAACTGAATTTGGGGACACAATACAGCAACATGTTGTTGAACTGTTTAAAAAAAAAAAAGGATACATCAACAACAAAGGAAGTCAAGCACAATATACAAAGAGATGAATCATACTATCTCCTTACAAAAAATGCTTGAATGAGAGAAAGAGTAGGTTTGACCCTGCTCAGTTAATGGTAGACAATCAAAATTGAAAGAACCGATAACAAGGGTAGGATTTAGAAATAAAATTAAAAGCCACCGACTGAATATTTGCAGTATTTTTCATAATATTTATTATTAAATATACTAAGTAGATGAGATTGTTTGACAACACAAAGGCTTTTGTTGAGCAGAATTTTCCATGCTGATTTCAATACTTGGAATGAGTAGATAAATAGATTTTTCTTAAAATCTTTATGCTATAAATTGACTCTGAAGGAAATTCCAGTCTCCTACATCAACTCATACAATGGTAGATTTCCACCTTTTTGTCAGAGTACCCATTTTTTTCTTTTTCAAATTAAAGTTATGTTGAGAATATGTAAACCAACAAAAGCAAGGGAAAAATTATATGGTGCCAAGATGGACGTACTGATGACATTGATACCCGTTCCAGGGTAATTTGAATTCTACTGAAGAAAAGAGCTAAGTATTATTATTATCATCATTTTTATTTGAAGTTTAGTGCTTTTAAACAATCATTTTTTAAAACTCTAGAACTTCAGCAGAATGCTGGCCATTATGATTAGTTTGTGTTTTTGAAGATTTAAATCAGATCTTTAAGGGTTAAGAGCAACGGTCCCTCTAAGCTGTGTGCATGTGCGGATGCACACAGGAGTAAAACCCATGCACACGACAAAATAAATTGCACACAAAAAATTCAACAGTGTAAATACTGGTGCACACAAACAAATGTTTTGCACACACACAGCAGTTTTTTGTGCACGCAGTGTACAAAAAATTAGAGGAAACATTGGTTAAGAGGTGTTTGGTTTGGTTTGGTTGTTGGTGCTTTGTTGTTTTTGCTTTTTTTTTTTTTTAAATTAATGATTAAAACTGGAAACTCATGTTTTTACATGGTATTACATAGAAGCAGAGTATACCTTTTTAAAGAAATATTAAAAAGACCTTAAATCAACTCGAACTGTAGGAGTTCCACTGAGTAGGGGTTTGCTTATTTCTGGAGAACACTTCTGAACTGCTCTCAAGTAGATAATTATTAGAGGTTAGATGAAACAGCTGGTGAAGGATTCTGTCTGATTCCTTTGATTGTCTAAGCCAGTAGTTGTCAAACTTTTTTCCTCAGGACCCAGCGCTGTACTCCTCTGCCATGCGCAACCCTCCACAGAAAAACAGCGGCTGACGCCAGAAAACTGAACAGTGACCACAACTGCGGGGGGTGGAACGGGAGTGGGAATCCCTCATGGCTTTCATCCTCTCTCTTGAGGCTTCTATTGCTTCTCCCTACACATCTAATCTGAGATCACTCACATGGAACATGCAGATAGTGATCCCACATTCCATGCTCCTGTCTCAAATCAGGAAGTATGTCAAGTCTCTAAAATTGCATGTAGTAGCATGGAGTCTATGGGGGGGAGCTCCCTGCAAATGGGGGGTGACTGGGTGGAGAAATGAGATGGAAGTGCTAAGACAGGGGAAGGAGAAGAGAGCCAATGCCAGGCTGGAAAGAAAGGTCCTAGAAGTTCCTATCTGCTGCTGAGCCTGTCTGATTCCCTCCAGGTCCTGGTCCCTTCTCCACTGCCAAAGCCCAGGAACTGAAGCAGCCTTCTGGGTTCCACTTTCACCTCTGCACTTCAATGGCTCCCTGAGTCTCCATGAACACATAGTTGTCCACAATATTGTGACTGAAGGGGTGCTAGCCCTCTGTGCTTGGTCTGGTGATCCCTGTTGCTGTCAGTGTGTATAAGGCAGCAACACAACAGGGCTATCCACTCCCTGTCAGGCTGGGACCTTGTTATAACTTCTCCTTCCAGCAAATGTATCCCTGAGTTGGATTTTATTCTGTTACTTAGATTTTCTAATGGTAGAAAAAAATACCACACTTTCTAACACAGGCTCCTACTAGAACAGTTTGCTTTTCTCTTCTTTTTAATTATCAGTCAAAAAATCTCTTGAAAGGGTTTATTAAAATTTACAAGTTGTAATTTTTGTTGCAAGCAAAGGAATTCTCAACCCACTGGAAAAAAAAAAAAGGCAAGTCCTAATTTCCAAAAATAACTGCAATCCCCAGATCCCAGAAATGGTGGAATAAGGGGGTGCTCATAGTTTTTTTCTTTTCTTCATTGGGTCTAGTGATAAAAAACACAAAGATTGCTTGCCAGTCACCTCAGTTCTTTTCATATGAATGAGAGAAGCCCAAAGAGATACTGACTCCAAGAGGGGGCATAGAGATTGTCTGAACACCACTTAGCACCTCATTGTTAACCCTTAACAACTCACATTCCTGTTTGTCTCAGTGCTCTCTACTGAAGGCTGATGCCATATTATAGCAAAGGGGCAGCCACTTTCCTCCCTCCCCTTCTTCCACATCTCCCCTGCTGGTGACCCAGTCCCTGAGGGTCTGTGACCCAGTACTGGGTCGGAACCCAAACTCTGACAAACCCTGGTCTAAGCCACATTCATGGAAGGTAAAGTTTTTATATATCACAGATATGGCATATTCGAACTTCTTTCCCTTATTTTCAACATATATGCCCTTTATTTTAATAGCCCAAGCCCCATTCAGAGACTATTACTAAACATTTGTTGATTCCTCTGTTAGAAACATAGGTGAGTAGAAATCTATCCCTCAGTGAATACACACATTACTATCCAGAAGGTATGCATTGACTCACATAGCAAATGGCACAAATCAGTGCTTGAATTTACCATTTTAATAATCAGGAAGCAATGAATTATATCAAATATCCCATAAAAATTAATAAAGAATCATGGATGGAGTCCAACAGTGCTAAAATAAAGACAGCACTGAGGAGGTGAACCAAGGATATGTGACCACATAAAGCAATGAGAGCATTTGAAATGAGGATCTGAACTTTCCAGTAGTATCGTTTTCTTATAAGGCCACGCGACTCATTTGGCCAAATCACGCATAAGGCTTTTGAAGGCCATCTACTGTGCCTGTACCACTCACACACGTTCAATCAGGCTGCTTGATCAGCTCTATAATCCATTCGTACAGTATATACAGTAGAATCTCAGATTTACAAACACCTCAGGAAGCTGTTCATAACTCATACAGGCATGACTATGGAAAAAGTTACAGTTGTTCTGAAAGTTTACAGCTCAACATTAACTTAATACAGCTTTTAAAATCTATTGTGCAGAAGAAAAATGCTGCTTGCAACCCCTTGATTAAAAACACTGTTTGCAACCCTCTTGATTTTGTCCGTTGCTCATTCAGTTAATTTGATGGCCGCCCCTCCCGGGCCATCACCTAGGTATGCGAAGAATGTTAAGGTGAGCAGATGGCCCCTTCAACTCAACTAGATGGCCCCCTTAAACTGAACTAGATGGCCATTGACACCCCATTTATCTCTACAGGGCTTGGCGCAGATGGGCACTGCCTAACTGCGAGATCTTTGAAATAGTGAAGATATGAGTCATGATCATCTTAGTTCCCCGCCTTCCCTGTAATCAGGGAACTGGCAGGAACAAACAGTTTAAAAACTTAGAGTTGGGGTGATCAGGCAGGACGGTCCCTGACATCTTGCCTGGCCTGATCACCCAGACGCTGACCTCCTCCGCTCACGAGTTCTCCCCCAAGCGTACCACGACTGAAACTGCTGGCCGAGTAACGAGTCCCTCTCTCCTGCCTGTAATGATGCTGCTGCTGCTGCTTGGAGTGGTAAGAACCTGCCCCTGCAGCTTTCTTTAAAAGTAAAGTTACCTTATCCTTTGCTGCTGTTTTGACACTGCTCTCTCCCAGCTCTACAGGCTTGTTTGTGTCTTTTACCTTCTCCTTTCCTTTTTTTTTTTTTTATTTGCTGCTTCACTCTGTGCTGTTTAAAGGAGCTCCCGTGTCTCTAATTATTTGCCACCGCTCTGTATCACTTGTTGTATCTCTTCCCCTCTAAATCGTTTGAACTTGTCTTAAAAGTATCATTGTGAGTTGCAACATTGTTGTTAGTTTAATTGGTAAGCCTTAGAAGTGTTAAGCTAGATTGTAGGATTGTTCCCTTTAGTTTGTAATCCTTAAAGTTGTTTTGCTTTCACCCCTGTGATTCCCCTGAGCTAAATAAACCTTTCTTCCCCAAATCTTCCTTGTCCCCCCCTTTATTTTCCAAACTCCCCCCCGTGTACCCTGATTTCCCTGCTGCCCCCAGCCACTTTCCCCATGGTTCCTCCTTTCCCTGCACCTCCCCTTTTTTGCTGCTGCCCCCAGCCCCTTTCCCCAGGGTTCCTCCTTTCCCTGCAGCCCCCCCTTTGCCGCTGCCCCCAGCTCTCTTCCTTGTGGCTCCTCCTTTCCCTGCAGCCCCCCTTTCACCGCTGCACCCAGCTCCTTCCCATGTGTCCCCCCTTGCCGCCACGTCCCCAACTTTCTGCAGCTCCGACTCCCCCCAGCCACTGCTGCCAACTCCCCGCTCCCTGCGGCACCCCCCTGTGCCGTCGCTTCCCACGGCTCTGGCTCCCCCCAGACACTGCTGCCACAGCTTCCCACTCCCACGGCACCCCCATTGCAGTCGCTTCCCGTGGCTGCTGGCTCCCGCAGCCCCGGCTACCTTCCCTGCCGCGGCTCCTGCTCCCCTTTTTCTTTTTTTCTTTTCCTCTTCTTCCGCCACCGCTTCCATGGCCCTCTTCCCTGCCACTCAGCCCCCCCACCTCCCTCTTAACCACCCGAACTTCATACATCCCCATCCCACTGTCTCTAACCCCCCCACACTTGCCTCTCTTCTTCTTTGAGGCTCTCCAACCTCAAAACCCCTGCTCCCCCGCTTGTCTCCACTCTTCTCTGCCACAGCGGCATACTGAGTTGTATGGTACCCCATTCTCTTATATGCTATTGGAAAATCTGTTGAGTTACTGTAAGTAGATTTATAGCTGCAAGTTAGGTTAGTTGAGAATTCTCATTGTCCTCCAACCTGTTCCACTCCACAAAGTTGAGCACCTCACAACACCTCATTAAAAAGCCGTGACAAACACCACACACATACACTCCCCATCACCCACTTGACATCAACACCCATTTTAATAAAGATTAAAGTGTACCCTGCTTGGACAGTAATTGCCTCCCAAGATCCCCAAATTATCGAACCTGCTGGCAGGGTCAGATTTAAAAGGAACAAGCTCAGAAACAGTTTCCTTATTTGTCAATTTTCTTTTAAACTTTAAAAAAGGAAGTTTTCATTTAGCACAATACTGTACTATTGGGCAATATTCCCTCTAAGGCCCCAAGGCAGCTGAGCAACATATGTTGCTTGCTGTTCCCCCACCAGGGCTGAATCCTCCTCCCCCTCCCTATCACCTCCTTGTCAGCCCAATCCCACCCCTCATAATCCCCCAGCTGTCACAACCCCATCTTCCTCCTCCACTCTGCTCCCTTTGGCTGCCCTGCACTGTTCCCAATCAGCCCCCCACCCCACCCACTTACCTGGCCGCCAGAGCAGTACGGCCTGGCCCCCAGTCAGAGGAGCTCTCATGAGCTTGTGCAGAGACTGCACCTGCTCAGTGACAGCTTACTCTGAGCAGGAGTTTTAAAAATTCCCGGCTCGGAGCTGCTCTCGGTTGGCTAGAAGACTTTCTGTTCCAGCCAGGCAGGGACTGTAGCTGCCAGCCGTGTGCAGCTGACAGCATTCCCTGCGTCAGGCAGCGGCGGGGGCTGCATGACCGTGCAGCTTAGAGGGAACATTGGTGGTGGGGTCTCTGCTGCCCGATTGTGTATTTCTGGTTCTAAATGAGGAGGGTGGTTGACCAATCAGTTCATTAATGCTGGCATTTGTAACTGAGGTTCCATAGAAACAATATTCCTACATTATACTTCAAATACCTAATTAAAAAGGATCTTAAATATTTTTATTTAAAAATCTAAGCACCACAAATGTAGTATGAGATTCTACCAACAGAAATTAATAGCCCCTTTAATAGCTAAGAAAGGCCAACACTGCATTTACTCTGAAATGTTATCGAGTCTTGGTTTAATCTATTTAAAACCACATTATTTTCTAAACAATTTTTGTCATCTTTCTGCACGCATTGAGGGTAAAATCCTGGCTGCATGTGAAGTCAATGGCAAGATTTCCCCATCAACTTAATTGGAGAGAAGAGAAGATTTCACCCATCTTGACTTCCAGACAGCACTCCTTCAAATTTGAAGATGTCCTAACAGCACTTACCCCAGGGGTCTCAAACTCAAATCACCACAAGGGCCACATGAGGACTAGTATGTTAGCCTGAGGGCCATACCACTAAAACCTTTTAATACAACAATATTGGAAATATCAGTAAAAATACTGTCATTGTGGGCTGCAGGAAATAGCATTAGGGGCCACATGTGGCCTGCAGGCTATGTGAGACCCCTGAGTTACACAAACCCAGGTGTTGATACTTACTAAGAAAAGGTATCGCTCCTGGGCTGATGTATTACGAGCAGCAAGCTTAAGGATCTGTCCTTCTTTTATCAGCTCATTTGAGGGGTTGACAACATCTTCCTCTTCACCCAACATCTCGTACACCTCCAACAGCTTTTTTAGATTCTCCTTTTCAATTAAGAAAGGTTACATTTACAAATAAGCAATTTTACCAATGTGCAAACATTTATCCATTATTTATGCAAGTGTTAAAAATGTTAGTTTAAAGGAATATGTACGATCCAATCATACAGATTGCCAATACCATCTTATGTTTGGGCATAAGCTGTTCCTAGTAATCTATTTACATGCCCAGTATTTTTAAATGCACAGTGCTATTTTGAGTCCAAAACATTTCACAAACAATTAATGGTTTACCTACCCAGCATCCCAACGAGGGAGATAAGTTTTATCTCCTTTTTACAGATGTAGAAACAAGCACATAAAGGTTATGTGACTAGCATAAAGTCTTACTGGCAGACAGGAATAATGTACACAAATCCCAATTCCTCATCGCAAGGTTATATTATAATATTTTATCAAACATTCCTGCTGACAGTAAAAAGAATAATATACAATGTCAATTTTTTGGAGCAGAGAAACCAAATTTTGCAAGTTCAACTGTTGGGGGGGGGGGGGGGGGAAAACTACATTTCACATAGCTGGTAAAGTTCACAGAATTTCCTAGTTGTATACGTTCCTTAACAGGGAATACAGGATTAAGAAAAACCCCAAAAAAGCCACATACCATTTTTTGTATAGCACTATTGGAATGACTGGCTGCTGTGGATATAATTTCCAGGGATTCTAGATAGAACCAAAAATGGAAAACAAATGAAAATATGTTGTGATGTACTGTACAGAGAGTACTAGCTTAAATAGCATATTGATAGACTTCATATGCCTTCTCAAGTCCCATGATTGTCAATAAAATGAACTACAAGTGATTAGCGTAGACCAATAAGGTACTTTTGCCTTAACTGAATGTAAAATTCAAAAAAGTTAGAGCTAGCTGATTAGATGCTGGAAAGCTAGGAGGAATCCTTGCCAATTTTAATAAGTTATTGTGTGTTTGTGGAGTGAATGCCAAAATACAAGTAACATAATTCTAAAAGCCATGGCACCTCCAATCAGGGAAAACAAACATGTACCATGATTTACAGGTTCAACCAGAACACCTCACATTTTAAATATTGTCAAGATGCTGCTCCAGACCACAAATTATTTGCAGAAGCAATTCAGTAAATAATTTAAGAAAAAACATGATGTACTTATGCATGATAGATAATGGGAAAGATAAAAATTTGAAAATGGGGCCTGTTTGAACCAAATTTTTTTAAAAAGAGGGGAGATATGTATTTTTTTTTTTAAAAATGGATCATTTCTGTATAAAAAGTCATATAGAAATGTGTTTAACTGGCAGATTAGCCTTTTCATAAGAACTGTGCATCAGACGTAATTTCCGAAAATGGTGTAAAATCACATGAAACAAAAATAGAGCTTTCATGCTACATTCCAGGAAGGACAAATTGTAAGTTTTGCTGCCCTAATGCTAACCTAGAAATTAGCTTAAACAATTGATCATTTAAAAAAAAAAGAATTTTACAATTCTATCCTAGAAGAGAGTTGCGCTTCCAATAGGTACAATTGTACACTAACATTTTTTCCCAGCAACCGTGTTCCTTTACCTCATTTTTACTGAGATAGCTTTAAATTTACAGAGTCCTTTATTACTGCTTTGTTATTGCTATATTAAGTTTTCACACGATTCATGAAAATATTTACTTTCAGCATCCTTCCAGTCTAGGGAATCTTGAGGCAGTTTCCTTAGGTAGTCCTTTAGTAGCATTTCATAGCGCGGAATTCGTTGTACTGGTTCTAACATGTGATGTTGCAGTGTCAAACTCCCACAGATTTTTTGCGTCTAAGAACATTTAAATATATTTAGATATAATTGTTCAGACAATATTTTTCCATAACTCAGCATGTGATAACACAATGTACAGCTATGAATGACCTAAATCCAGGAAGGCTGTAGTACCATAACAAAGGACTATAGAAACCTGGGATTTTAACAACAGAACTTTTAACTGCAGGCAATGGCTATTTATCATATCAAATTAAAAATTCTTCCCAATGACTTTAAAAGCAAGGAAAGTTAATTACTGTAACACGGACAGAATCATTGTATTTGTTTTCTTTGTAATCAGTAGAAGGAATTTCATAAATAAGACCACAAATGTCTTTACATTTGAATTTAATTTCCAAATATTATCTTTAATAAAACTGAAGTTAAAGATCTAATTCAATTAGTAAGGGACTATTTACCACAACAAGTCATAAAAGCAACACTTTCTCCTAGACTCTAATGTGCAAACATGTTTGGCAAGCACGACCTTTCAACACAGTCATCCATAATATAAAAAAAACAAGAGTAGCTGAATAGCTCTTTTGAGAAAATTAATGTATGTTTCCTTCTATTTCCTTGGAAAGGAACAGGCTGTTGATCAGACTAAGGCACAAAACCCAAGCCCCTTCCTGATGACTATCACATACAACTTAAGCAGAATCCCACAGTAGCAATGTCTTATTTCTTTTCTAGACTTCTAGGTGGTAGGTCTGTCGGCTGGAAAGGATAGCCAGACTAATTCACAGAAAAATCAAAAGGGGGCCCTCGAGAGGTGAAGTTACTGATTTTTCCAAGGAGAGAATATATTCCCATGACTGTCTGCTTCTTCAACCATAAATTGCTCAACATTCAGGATTGTAAGTACACTTTCTAATTCATGTACAGTGGAAAACTGTGGTCATGTCAGCCAATATGACAGGTTAGGAATTCAGAGATGGATAAACTTTTTTTTTAAAGCATTATTTACATTTTAGCATCCACAACTGACAAAGCAAATTCATTGGGTCACATATTTTAACATTTATACTCTGATTGATGATGTTTCACTGGCAAGATGTGAGAAATAAAGGAAAAAGGAAAAATAGGACAAAATAGACCCCATGCTTAGAGGTATTAGAAAAATAGACTACACTAGAGAATGGACCACCCAAATACTCCATGAGAACCTGATTCAATACAGAAGCAAAAACCTCACTGACTGCACACCCATGTTTTTCACTTAACACCCACACGGGGTATCCATGGGAAACCCTGATGGGGCTTCATCAAACTATTACAACCCTCTACTTGATGGGCACCCCATCCTAAAAGAAGTCTTTCACAAACTTGCTCTTCTGTCCTTGAAACAACCCCCCAGGCCCATCATCAGAAGCAAGCAATCCACAGACAAGGGCACACCAACTTAAATGGCAGCAGACCCTACCCAAACAATAAATAAAAAACCTGCGCACGTAACACCAGTGCTACAATGATCAACAACCCTCCACCCCCAAACACACCTATCAGATGACGTACATCATGCACTAAAGGCCTCTACAGCAACTACATAGGTGAAACCAGATAAATAATCACTACACAGTCGAATGAACATACATAGAAAAATTATAAAAGAAAAAAATGTCCTATCACCCAAGGGCAAAAATCTTTCACAAAGTGGTCATTCCATACCTGGCCTTTCATCCTCATCCTCATCCTCAAAGGAAACCTACATGACACCTTCAAAAGTCAAGGCGAGGAACTTAAACTTGTAACTCTGCTGGACACTAAAAACCATGGACTTAAAGATTGTTTGACTTCTGTATTTGCAGGGGCCAGCTCCAGTCAGGTCACTGGGGCCACAGATGGAGGGGCAAATTCTGTGCCTGCCCAAGGCTTGCAGTTTGGGAGAGGGGGATGACAACCGACCCCCTGCTCTCACGCCCCCCCCCCCAAACTACTCTCAATACTCTGGTTACTTTCTCCATGCCTGAGGAAAACTTCTAGGTAGCCCAAAAGCTTGTCTCTTCCATCAGAAGTTAGTCCAATAAAAGTTATTACCTTACCTCTTCTCCAAAGGGGTAGCTGTGTTAATATAGTTCAGCAAAACAAGCAAGGAGTCTTGTGGCACTTAAAGACTAACAAATTTATTTCTAACATGAGCTTTTGTGGGAGAAAATTCCACATCTGACACGTGCGATTTTCTCCCATGAAAGCTCATGAGATAAACTAATTTGTTAGCCTTTAAGTGCCACAGGACTCCCTGCTTATTTTGCTTACCTATCTTGTTTTTCTACAAGACTGAGTATTTTAGTCTCTCTTTAGCAGTGGTTCTCTTCCCTGCGCCACCCCCCCCATAAAGAAAATTCCCCCCCCCCCCTTTGTAGCTTTTCAAAAAATAGCCCACCTATTACCTGAATGTCCTGAATGATGGATTTGAACAGAGGTGACCGCTCAGTCCATGTTTTCACCAGTTCCATTGCATTATCAAAGTTCTTCACATATTCTCCATACATCTTGAGGAAAGGAGCTAACTTCTGCAAAATATCTCCAATTCTGGGGGTTACAGCCCTGAAGAGCCAGAGGATAAAGTCTCAGCTTCACATCAAACACACAAAATGTGACAAAGTATTAACTAGTTGACAGAATGAGAGAAAAATATCATTTAAAAATCTAAAATAATGAATCCTCCAAGTTTAATACCATTACACAAAGAATCCCAGTCTGATCTTTAAAGGAGACCTGCGAAAGTTAAAATCTTTGTCCCGCATCTTGATGATATATAAAGGCCTTAAGTAAGGAAGAAAGCACTAGATAAAACATTATTCTTCTTTCATTATTTCCATTTAACAAATAGCATTTCTCAGCTGGAGGTGAAGACTCAGGAGGCCAATGAATGCAGAACTGAGATTAGAAACTTTTGTAAAAAGATTGAGTTCTTGGTTATATGATGATAAATTCAATGCTTTGTGAAAAATTAAAGTTAGAATCACTAACTAGTAAGGACTGGAATGTTGCTTTAGATCCAAGGTAAATATGACGTGCTAGCAGTTTTTCAGCATCAGAAATATGACATTGCACAGACCTGTTCACAAACAAACACTGCTAAGACAGTTTGCGGCAAGATTCCAATAATTTTCTGAGCCAGTCAGAGGAAAAACAGTCTAAAAATGAGATGGACTGGTTATCTATAACTGCTAACACACCTAAGGCTCTATCATCTCACTTTTCTTCTAGAGAAACTAAATTTTCAAGGCTGACACTAATGCTAGATGTGATGGTGTCCAATTTTTACAAACTTAAGCAGTAGGCCACATCAGATATGTCCAAAAAAGTCCAGAACATTGAGTCTTGGTGAAAACAGAAGTCCCTTGTGACTACAGAACACGTTCATAAGACTCAGCAGAAAGCACTCAAAAGAACATGTAGCACAGAGGCAGACCAGAAAGAAGAATCTTCCAAGGATGAGAGAACACACACTTCCATAGGTGAACTGAGGCTGTAGATAACTGATCGTTTCAGATACAAACAACTTGTGCTTTCGCTAGCTCATCAAAACTATGGGAACCTCGTTACCAGTTCCTAAACCATTCAGTCTTTAATCCTACTGTTATCCTCAATATATGCCTGTGTTTGAAAATGCTTGATTACTAATGACAATGCTATTCATTTACCAGACTCAAAACAATACCCATTTTTGCTAGACTATTAGCATCCAGAGCAGACAGGTAACAGTTTCATAAGAACTGTTAGTTCTTCTGTTGGAACTCCAGTGAACAGCACTTTCAGAGGCACTTCCAGATACCAGAGATAGCATCCTCACAATATCCAAGTCAACAGGGATAAGGCTATAAAAGTGTGTGTGTGTTTTTTTGTTTTTTTTTTTTTTTAAATAACTGTATAAACTCAGGGACACTTCATACTTCTGCATTATCAGACCAACCTGCTATGGGGAATTTGTTGCAGTGCATAAAAGGGCAGTTGGATATTTCTCACACTCCTCTTTTGTTGTCGCCAAACTACATAGCACACAAGAGGTACTTACATCTGACTGTAACCTAGATGATTCAAGATGTCATGACCATCTGGAACACCATTTACTCATGATGAAATGCCTGCTGTAATATACACAGGTTCTCATCACCTTTTGTTCAAAAGAATCTTAGCTAATTCACCAAACAAAAACGAGTGAAGTCCTGCAGACATTATAATTCTAGTCCTGATGCCACTTATGGTACACATCATCTCTGCAGAGTTAGCTTAGCCTAGCTTAGCCTCATGCTGCAGCCCATTCCTACCGCTGCCAAACCCATGTAATTGTATTCACAACAGTGCTGCACTTGCCTGTGTGCTGGGACGGGATTTCTGATCACATATCCCATGGTTCTTAGGGAAGCATTAAACTGGGCTGCTTCATTTATTCATTTGCACGGTATTCTCTCTCACCTAGCATGGGGCTGCTTTCCACATCAGTGACATCAAAACACTTCTGTAAATAACTTCTTAGTGGAGCTACTCATTATTAATCCAGACTGTTCTGTACACAAAAGCACACAGCATTTGGCATCAAGAACTTTTAATGAGACTATCACTAAGGAATTCAGTCTGTAAACCACAAAATAATTCTTAGCACTCTTTCTTGGACTGCATCTTTGCTCAAATTATTCAGAAGCACAAAAAAAAAAAAAAAAGGCGTGGTCGAATGTGGGGTTAAAGCAGTGAGCCAGCGTAGGTGACCTCAGTGCAAAGGAAGGAGACAGCCAAACAAGAAATCACAGCCCAGAAGGAATTGTGGGATAGCACTGGAGGCCTGGGCTTGATTAACATGAATTCTCACTGCACAATACATAGGTTGGCAGACTAGGATGCAATGAAACTCAACCTTAAGCCTATACCCTCAGCTGTTCTTGCTAGCCCTGGCTTAAAACAGCCTCAAACCTAGGTTACATGTTTATTTGTGCATACATAAAGGGAGATCAGGGTAACACCCATGCTACAGCCTGGGTTAACTGCAGTGGAGACATACCCATGGGGTGCTCACCCATGAGACCATCCCAGATCAAGCAAAACTTTATTTGCTGCTCCTATGTCTGAGCACCAACAGCTTATTTAATAACACATACAGGTATCAGGTGTCACAATTCCACTTTAGATTCTACCAGCCATACCAACACAGCAAAGTTAGCAATATTGACTATGTGCTAGACTCCCAAATTTAACATTGATATTTTTACAGTCTTACTTCTGAAAAAACTCACAACTGGGAATGACAGACAGATAGATTCAGGAACTAACATAGAAAGCCAGAGACAACACCACAGAAGTATATGGAGTTACCAGATGATATTCAGAACTCCTGGCTCTCACTAACGGAATAACTTAGGAAAATATATATTTTTTTTTAAATATCTGTCCAAGGACACTATGCCAGAGAACAGATCAGAGAGACTGGTGGAAAATAAATCTATCAGGCCCCTCTTTCAGAAATAGCAGAAATGTTTCTGTTACATAACAGCCTTCCTTCCACTGTGTGCAGCAGAATGTTTAACTACCATTCATAGATCAATTTCAAAGGTATCCAAGATACATCAATCACAGATACTGATTGCATCCACACAACCCAGGAAGATATTTGGTTCTTAAAATGCAGTTTATGAAATAATCACTAAAATTTAAAGTTGATTCAGAAAAGCACTTTTAAAAAAAATAACCTGAACATTTACACTGCTAATATATGCTGCTATAACGTATTTAAAAAAAAATACAATTTAGTATTTTACTAATATGACAAAGCACAATCTGTCTCCTATACTTCATATTCTCTCACTAAGGTAGAATTTATTTGATATATGTTATGCATTTTAGTTTAATAACAAAGCTTGACTATGTATTAGTTTAATTTACATAGAATTTAAAGCATCACTGAAGTAAATCATACTACTTCCTCCCCTGAAATTGAGAAGATTAATATTGGACTAATTTAGGATCAGATTTGATTAATGCAAACAGATAAATTTCTCATACATCCTATTATAATAAAATATTTAGTATTATAAGGAATGCAAGATTAATATTAAGCATTACTCTATTTTATGCAGTTTAGGTGTTGTCCAATTATGATATTTCTTTGCTTTACAGAAAAAAGTGTCGTTCTCTCTGTATTGGTGCATATTACCACCATTTTATTTTGTACTGTGTGGGAGGATCAGCTCACCCTGCCTGGACAGCTAGTGATCTGTGTCTCAATTTTCCCTCCATTTGTGCTCTTGGATGAAGTCACACCACATAACTGTATTTCCAACTAGAGTCTTCTCTGGTGTGTTAATAAACCAGTTTGTTCAACTTCTCTACTCAGATCAGGCTTCCTCAGCACCACTTCATTAATGTCTCCTGCTTACCTTCTTCTGGGGGTTCTTGCCCAGCTCCTAGTCGGCAGTGAGTAATGCCATTATCACTGCTGCACTTTCACAGGCAGCAGGCCCTTCCATAATCTGCTGTGCAGACCCTTTCATACCATGAGTTCCATAGTCCCTCATCTCCCCTGAGGGAGAGACGCTGCTTCTTATTTTCTGCCTGGTACATGCCACACAAAAATTATTCACGCACACACACCCTCCACTGCAAGTGTGTCTGTAGTGCCTGGAGGTGGTCATGACCCTTTCTTGATAGAAGGATTAAGACTCCATCTTCCAGTTCAAGGATAAGGTCTGTGCCCCAAACCCTTAGAGCACTTCTGCCCCAATTCCCATCTATTCTTCCAACTGTAACATGAACTGAGACAGACAGGCATTTTAAGATTGTCTTGGACATCACAGGAATCAAGAATTCCTTAATTCTTCTAAAAATGCCCATGATTTCTGGCATTTTGATGCACTTTGTAAATGGGTATTTGGATGCAACAGTAAGCAACAGAATCTAGGGAGCTGCAAAACTAAACCCAGGTTTGCATGACATGTTAAAAAGAGTGAGAGATCAGCAAAACACAGATGACACAGGATGAAGTCTGAATTTCTGGTGAAAACATTCTTTCCTTTGTTAATGAGGTGTTACCTTTCTGTGAGGAAGAGGTGTCTTTGGGGTTTTTTTGTTTTGTTTTGTTTTGTTTTTTAAGAATTAGGTTGGATTTCATAGGCTGAGTCTATGATGACAATTGCTATGTTTAGGTACATCTAGTGCTATTCACAGCACAAACACTTCTAGTTATTTGAACTAAAGAGGGCAAACAAAACGGGTGTCTGGACTAGAGGACAAAATGCATGTTACACAGTATTTCTACTCCTATACTACCACTGCTTGCCTTTTTAACATGACTTGCCCTTAAAAAAACTGCCATGACAAAACCATATTAAAAATAATCCAAAAGCAGGCATTAATTACTAATTAACTTTAAAACACACAAAAATAAAAAGAATTCTGCTTTATTATAAAGAGCAATAGTAAAAATTAATGCAGCATCAAGTTATAACACAACAACTGCATAAGCACTCATTTGCACCAATTCCTGTATTTCTGGGCAACAGACTCACCAAGTAATCTTAAAGGGTTAAAGTTCCTAATCAGCAAAAGACTTCACATATGTGAGCAATCACATTGACTTCATTGGGACACTCCATGTGCTTAAGGTATAGACATGTTAAACTCCTCTATTAAATAAACAAACAAACAAACGAGTCCTGTGGCACTTAAAGACTAACAGATTTATCTTTCCTCTATTAAATGAAACTCTGATGAATAGTAGAGCACCAGAAACTTTTCCCCAGCAACTGAAGTTCAATAGTGAAGTGTCTTCTGCCTCAGTCATATAACAACTTCTATGCTAACTAAGACCCATTATCAAAATGCTTGTATTTTTCTAAACAGTTCTTACCATTCTTTCATTCTTTTCTCAAGCTCTGGAAGCAAGAATTCACTGTGGAAGACGTTAATTGATGAAATATTAGAAAAAATTTTATTAACCACTTCAGCTGGAAATGAACCCTTGTTGGCTTCCTCCAACAGTGTGCCATAGAATACCTGCAATAGAGGAGAAAAACCTAAATGTCAAGTCAGTATGCATTCCTCCCTTCTTTAAGTGGGGCACAGCAGACCAAACAAACACTTTGAGATTATTGCTTTTATAGCCAAAACCGTTCGCACATCCAAAATTTTTAAAAATAATCTTGAGTATCATCATCCTACTTCCCTTCACTTCCTTTAGACAACAGTAAAACTCCTCTCCCCAGCGTGCCCTCCAGGAGCCAGAGCAGCAGTGAAAGCCAATGGGATAAAGCTCTTTCCGGACTGCACTGGTTACAAGTAATGTCATACTCCACTTTTGTTCAGTTTGGACTACAAGGATCCTTTTTATCTGGTGACTGGCCTTTCTTTCTGACCTCCTTACCAGTTTTCCATCCTATCTTCTTTTCCTTGCCTCTTCTGCAACAGCTCTTTTCCCTTCCTATTTCTGCATTCTCTTTAAATTCATCCTCTTGTTGTTCTCCTGCTGCTCCACACCATGTCTCATAAAACATTAAACTCAGTATAATGTTTTACTAGCCATCACCCTGACCTCTTTGTTTGTACACTGGTCCTTCTCTTCTTTTAGAATGCAAGCTCTCAGGAGACAAGGGCTATGCCTTCCTGTGAGTTTTAAGACATCTACCACAACAGACCTCTGATCTGGAATCTGTGCCTTTTGGTGCTCCCTCAGTAGAACTAAAAACAAAAAACAAACAAAACCCCACCATATACAGAATAATAGAAACATAGGCATGGAGAGAGCTCAGAAAGTCAAATCCAGCCCCCTCCACTGAAGCAGAACCAAGTATACATAGACTATCTCTGGCAAGTGTTTGGAGGCTTTTAAGAACAAGATTAGACAATGTTGCGGATTCTCAATCTTTTCTAGAAATCTATTCAAGAGCTTAATTACCCTTATAATTGACAGTTCTTCCCAATATCTAACCCAGAGGTCTCAAACTCAAATCACCATGAGGGCCACATGAGTACTAGTACATTAGCCCGAGGGCCGCACCACTGAAACCTTTTCATAGAAGGATATTGCAAATATAGGTAACGATAGCGTCATCGCAGGCTGCAGGAAAATAGCTTTAAGGCCTGCATGCAGCCTGTGGGCCATGGGTTTGAGACCCCTGATCTAACCTAAACCTCCCTTGCTGCAGATTAAGTCCATTACTTCTTACCCTATGTTCAGTGGACATGAAGTCACTGTCCTCTTCATAAAAGCCCTAACATATCTGAAAACTTATCAGGAGCCCTCTCCATTTTCTTTTCCCAAGACAAAACACCGCCCCCCCCCCGTTTTTTTTTTTTTAACTTTTGTCATAGGTCAAGGTTTTGAAACCTTTTATAATTTTTGTTGCTCTTTTCTGAGCTCTCTCCAATTTGCTCACATCTTTCCTGAAGTGTGGTGCCCAGAACTGGACACAATGCTCCAACGGAGTCCTCAATACTGAAAATTAGAGAGCGGATATTATCTCCCATCCTATATATGACACATCTGTTAATACATCCTGGAGTTATATTAGCCTTTTTCACCAATTGCATCACATTGTTAACTCGCATATATTTTGTGGGCCATACAACCCTCAGATTCTTTTCCCGTTATTGCTGTTGGAGGCCTAGCTTGGCCTGAGCTGCTTGATTGAGTTGCCTGACCAGTGCTGAGTTGCTTGAGCACAATGTGAGGCCCTGCCTCAGCAGCCCGACTGCTTTCAAAAACTGGGAAAAACCAAGAAAGTGCTGAGTAACCTTGTGGTATCTCAGTTTTCATGCACCTCAGCAGACAGTAAATAGAATGGGTTTTCTACAACATGGCAAACAGTTTTTTAGTTTATAGCTCGATAAAGATGAAGATGAACAGGAACAAAAAGTTTATACATTTTGTATTAAGGTTTTCCAGTTATCACAGTAAGAACATATATCTGTAGTTAGTATTAACAACGAAGCATAGAGAAGTGAAGGACATAAGGCTATCACCCAAGGTAATGAAAGGCCTATGTGTACACAGAAGCATAAATAGTCACCATCCAGGCAAGAGGGCAAGCTTCACCACTGAGGTGATGCTGTCAGACTGATACCCTGGCAGGGTTCCTGAAGCAAGCTGCTCATGCACAAAGCCTCTTGACTGAGTGTATCACCTTGAATCTAAAAACCTCTGAACTAGGTTTTTGGGGTCTAGTGAGAATGATATCTTGTGATTAATTTTTGGCTTTGTAGTGAACTAACTATCTAAAAATCCTTACACATTAAACCTTACTGACTTGCAAATCTGGTGTACTGTATTTCACTGGTAACTTCACACTGATCATAAAAGAATGACCACCAATATTGCTACCTAGCAAGTTTTTCCTCACTTTTTATTTGTTCATTTGAATTACCCTTCCTCAAGTCTAGTACTTCGCACTCATCTTGGTTGAATTTCACCATACTGATTCAGACCAGTTCTCCAATTTGTCAAGGGTGCTTTGAATTCTAACCCAGTCTTTCAAAGTGCTTGCAATAACTCCCACCTTGGTATCATCTGCAGATTTTATAAGCATATTCTCCATTCCATTGTCCAATTTGTCAGTGAAAAAGTACTGTTCAACTGAATACTAATGGACCCAGGATTGACCCCTGTAAGATCCCACCAGATATACCCTCCCACTTTAACAACAAACCACTGATAATTACTCTGAGTATGGTCTTTCAAGCAACTGTGAAACCACCTTTCAGTAATTTCATCTAGATTACTTTCCCCTAGTTTGCTGATGAGACTGCCATGTGAGACTGTGTCAAAAGGCTGATTAAAATCAAGATACATCACAGTTACTGCTTCCTTTCCCTCACTACTCAATATGTTAGTGACACCATCCAAGAAGGAAATTAAGTTGGTGTAGCATGATTCATTCTTGGCAAACAAACACTGGCTATTCCTTATAACTCTATTATCCTGTAAGTCCTTACAAATGGACTGTTTAATAATTTGGTGCAGTGCCTTTGCATGTATCAAAGTTAGACTAGTTTAATTCCTCAGGTCCTCTTTGCTCTCCTTTTCCAAGACAGATCTACATTTGGTCTTCTCCATCCCTCTGGGACCTCACCTGTCCTCCAAGAGTTCTCAAAGATAATTGCTAATGCTTTCAAGATTACTTAAGGAAGTAGATGAAGCACTCTAGAATGAATTTCATTAGGCTCTGCCAACTCAAATACATCTAAACATTCTTTAATGGGTTCCTTCCCTATTTTTGCTCGTACTCCTTCCTCTTTGTTGTTAATTTTAAAAGTGTTGATTTTCTGGTTGCCAGTAACTTTTTCAGTAGAGTTTAAAAGAAATTAAGCTTTAAATACCCCAACTATCTCTATATCATCAGTTATTAGCTCTCCCTCCCTCCCAAGTGAAAATCCTACACTTTCCTTCATCTTTCTCTGGCTTTTAATGTATTCAAAGAACATTGCCATGTGGCCTTATATCCTTTGCAAGCCATAACACATTTATGCATTAGCCTTTCTGATTTTTTCCCTACATGACTGTGCTATTCCTTTTGTATTTTTCCTCCTCTGCAATTCATCCATGTTTCCGCTTTTTTGGTAGGATTCCTTTTTAATTTTTAGGTCACTGAAGAGCTCCTAAAGGAGCCATATTGGCCTCTGACTTTTTTTAGTATCTTTCATTTGCATTGGGATAATATCTGAGAAATAACCAGTTATCCTGAACTAGTTGCTCCCTTAGATGTTTTTTCCCATTGGACCTTACATACCAGTTTTCAGAGTCTGCTGAAGACTACTGCTTTTATTCTGCAGCTCTTGTGAATCATGAAATCTATCACTTCTTGATCATTTTCTCCATACTGTATTCCACCTTCAGATTTGCTACCAGTTCCTCCCTGTTGATCAGATTCAAGTCTAAAATGATGTCACCTTGGTTACTTCCTCCACTTTCTGAAACAAAAAGCTGTCCCCAATATATTCCAATAAATTAATTTTTTTTGTTTTGCCATTTTACTGTACTTACATATTACAGATGTGTTAAAACAGGTGAATTAAAAAAAAAAAAAACAACCTCAACCAGAATTTGTCTGTCAATATGCTGTGCAATAGACACCTTCTCTCCCAATGCTCAAAGCATGGTTAGTGGTTTTAGAAAAAAGATTAACATGCAGGTGTTCAATCTAATACCTGTTTTGACATTAACCCGTTCTTATAGTATTGTTTTTAGGAGTTATTATTACAAACAAATAGTTATCTCCTTTGCAGTTTTGTGATGATTATCAATTAATCTTGGCAAAGTAATTTAGAGATTATAAGCACTACTCAAGTATTATTTTAACCAACTTCAGGGAAATAAACTCAGTCTCCACTATTCTTCTTTCCTTTCATACTGTCAGTAAACTTTTTTCAGAAATTTTGTCTGATATTTGCAAAACTTGCATGTAGAAATGCATTTGAAATTGGGATAGTAAAAATAATACTACAATGACAGAAGAGATTGAAAGCAAATTTGAACATTTTATTGTGATTTCTTATGTCCCTAGCTTTTATTTGCAGAAGGGTGTATTTTCAATGCAACATGTTCATATGAGACAGCAATGTAAATAATTTCCCCCATATTCCTAAGAGCCAAAACTGATATCCCTAAATAGTCTGTCACCTATTAGCCATTTAATAGAGCAATTAGGACTTTCCAGACTTTCAGCTAGATTTTCTAGCCAATGCACTTGTCTAGGGAAATATTAACACTCAATGAAGATGAAGAAAAATGTCAGCTGACACAACGATGCATGATCGGGGATATCTATGTATAGTGGATATATATGAGAAAACAAGTAGGCTCAAAGAAAGAATGAGAGAACTGCAGGTGGTCTGACATTTAGGAAATATGAACTATAGTTTGAAGCTGTGAAAAAATGCAAGGGCTCAATTCTTCCATCACAGCATATGAGTAACTCCTATTCACTTTAACTGGAATTAATCAGACCAGGTGATGGAAGAATAGAGCAATGAAGATTTAAGATAGGATGCTTCTCTTCCAGGTCACTGTCTGAAAGTTAGGTAACCTCAGTGGACACCAGAAACATTCTACGAATGAGACTGTTCATTGGTTTTTGTGCAACAGGTGTGATGATGTCACTCCAATTCTCAGTGTACAGGTGATTACACCAAACACATACATTGGCACCCTTGCTGGCAGTTTCAGCAAAGGCCAAGAAATGAATGAGCATAGAGATGAAATTACACTCTTCTTCCATGTAAGCTGTCCCATGGGTAAGGAAGCTTGTACTTCTGTTGGTCACACTGTAGTCTACTACATAAACAAAGAATTCAGTTTTGATGTCCATCAGGGTCTATTATATTTTGCAAACATGAAATTGTTTTAAAAACAAAAAATTAAGTGGTGCAAATGACTCCTCAGTTGAGAGAATTAGCAGAAGGCCAAAACATCCACAATTTCTTTATCAGGTTTTTACAAACACAAATAAAGCTCACATGAACTGCAGTGTAAGTAGGTAAAAGAATGAAGCACTTCTTGAAGTACAATTCACCTTGTCTAAGAGGTCAAGTCGGCTGACATAGGCTCTTTCAGTATGCAAAAGCTCTTCGGCAATTTTGTGACGTTTCTGCTCATCTGTCTCCTGAAAAAACAGAAGATTCTTTTTCAGAGTAGTTCAGGGTAATTCAGGTCAAGTTCCATGTTTCATTAATAATTTTTCTTTGCAAACACTAACTAATCCACAATGACATAAAATTCCCAAAGGGTTTATACCAGGAAGTAAAAAATCAGGAGCAGTGCAGTGCAAACATAAAACATTTAACACTTTTACTGTTTGTGTAGATGGCTTTGTATTTTACTAAGTGTTTGCCAAACCCCTCCATTTTCTCTACTCCAAAAGTTTCTACCTAGTTGTCCAGATATTTATCTGAACTAAGACTTCAGAGGTGTATGAACTAGTGTTCTTTTGCCAACAATTTCAGATCTTTTTTTAAACTGACGGATCTTTGCATGACTTTGTTCATTACTCAAAATTATTCCACAGATATTTTATGTAGAAAA
The DNA here is from genome assembly GCA_007922195.1 of Podocnemis expansa. Classification (NCBI taxonomy): domain Eukaryota; kingdom Metazoa; phylum Chordata; order Testudines; family Podocnemididae; genus Podocnemis; species Podocnemis expansa. The sequence continues at coordinate 7,054,856 of ML681994.1, read as the reverse complement.
TCAGTTTGTGGATTCCTGATAGAAGGTTAGCTGCAGTTAGAATAATCACTAGAACAGTGGAGGAACTGGGATTTTCTGTTTTGTGGGAAATTTTGTAACTGATTTTTTCCCCTTGACTCTGAAATAGAACAAATATTTAAACTTTAAAAATTTCCCATTATATCCTAAAAAATTATTGCAGATTAAATTAGAACAAAATGTTTGAATCAAACTTTTTAAAAATAGGGTGTATTAAAAATCAGGAAAGAATTGCAATGAAGTCATTATGAAACACTCCATTACAAAAACCTTGAAACTGAAGGCTTTAGCCTTTATCAGAAGATTTCAACTATTCTGATTGTTAAAATAAAGTAATTGAAATCAGTATTTCCACACATTTTATTTCGACAAAATGGCATTCTCCAGCAGAAAAACATTCCACAGGGAAATTCTGAACCAGTTCTACCATTCACATTGTATGGCTGTTCTCCTTATTCTCATGAGCAAAATCCTGGCCCACTGAAGTCAATGGGAGTTTTGCAACTGGTTTGCAGGGGGCCAAGATTTCATCCCTGTTTCCTCGACCTGGCTGGAGGAGTAAATCTTCATGAAAGAGGAAGGCTTGAAAGTAATTTCTGAAGCAAACTTTCCAGCAAACACATTTTCATGATTAAGACATACATGGTCCGCAGATACCTTTGCAACCATTTGCAGAACACTGCAGCACATAGCTTTTATTCGATAGTCTGTTAGTGGCTCTTTTTTTCTAGTATTCACCCAAGCTTCGATGCTAGTAACATTTACAAGGATGTTAACATCTGACAGCAGCTGAAGCACTCTTCTGTCCTGAGGTTCAGGGCTGCCAAGCACCATATTGCTGCATGCCAAATCTTCTCCCTACAGACTTAAGTACCTGCTTGGCAAGATAGCCTCTATTAAATCCATTTACTCATATAACGATCACTATGCTAGCCTATCCTACTGCCAGGGTCAGCCTTAGGGAAAATGGTACTGTAGGTAAACTTGTATTTTGGTGCCAAATTCCAGAGGGATAGCTATGTTAGTCTAGTCCAGCAAAACAAACAAGGAGTCTGGTGACACTTTTAAAGACTAACAAATTTATTTATTGCATGAGCTTTTGTGGGAAAGAATTCCACTTCATGAGATGCTTAAAGATGGGGATCTTACAGAATGGGAGCAAAATAAATGCAGGGAAGTGTAAGTCAAGACCAGATACTATGGCTTAACCATTTCCTGCATTTATTTTCTTCCCATTCTGTAAGTTCACCATCTTCAGGCATCTGACGAAGTGGAATTCTTTCCCATGAAAGCTCATGCAATAAATTTGTTAGTCTTTAAAAATGCCACAGAACTGCTTGTTTGTTTTGTATTTTGGTCCACCTGACTCCAACAACTCCCCCCTAGTCCCTGACCCCCAACCTACCCTATCTCCACCTGCCTCCCCCCAGTATTTAATTTACACTGAAAGAGGTGCTGCGGCACAGCCCTGGCACAAATTAAGCATGGGGTGGGTGGCTGGTGTTGGCCAGAGGCCCAGCCCTAAAGGCAACACCATCACCACAAGTCATGCAGAAATAAGAGTGGCATTGTGTATATGGTGTATGGTCACCTTTACTTCAGTTTATGGTAACTGGTGCTCACCCTGCAGCTCACAGTAGGCTCCATCTTGTCAGAGCCCATGGCTATTGTGCAGCCTCTGGCCATTTCTGACTCATCAGAGATGCCATTTCAGATGGGGGGGACGGGACGGGGACGGGATGATGAATAACTTTAAATTTTAAATTTAAGCCTAGGAAAGAAGAAAAACTATGAAATGCTCAGTCAGTCAAAGAATCTAAAACAGTACTGTAAGCCTTAAGTTTTTTTTTCTGAAAGAATAAAAGTACAGAAAATAAATATCAAGATGCAACAACACTGCATGTGTGAGAGTGTGTGCGCACCTGTTGGGGTGGGGGACAGAGAGAGACAGGCAGAGAGTGTGCATGAGATGTGCTGGAACTAGGGATATGCTTAATGTGATTTCCATTATATACAGGGCTACAATTTGATTTAATGGCTCTTAGCAGCCCCCCATAAAAGTATCTTAGTACCCCTGGTGTGTGTGGAGAGTGAGTGTGGGGGAGCAGGCAGAAGCAAGTCACTTTAAACTGTGATTCAGAAACTTGAACAACAGCGTGGGCAGCACCCACTCAGGACTCAAGGACAGTAGCAGAAATATGTAATCCCCTTCCCCATGCCCCCAACTCAGCTCAGCAGAAACCAGGTACAGGACTGGAGAGAGGGTGACACCCAACATCAGCACCTCCATCCCCACTGTGCTCTGTGCAGCAGACAGGAGTCAGCAGGGGTTGAAGTAGGACAGAACATGCCAGAACAGCGTTCTGTGGCCCACTGTTTTTAGGGGACAAGTATTCTGGGGCCCCTAAAAATAGAGCCAGAATTCAGCATTCCAGCTCCATTTTCTACTTTTAGGAGCCCCAGACAATGTTCCCTCTAAGCTGTGCGGGGGCGCAACCTCTGTCTCTCCCCTGCAGAGGAAACACTGCCAGCCGTGCACAGCTGGCAGCCACAGCCAGAAGAGAGTCTTCCAGCTGGCAGGGAAATGCCCCAGGTTGGGCTTGGCAGTTTTTAAAATTCCCACCCTTAGCCTGCTCTGACTGAGCATGCTCAGAACCTCAGTCAGAGCAGGTTCAAGGTGGGAGCCTCAGCCTATGCCAGGGTCGCTCCACATGGCGGCCAGGTAAGGGGGCCCTGGAGAGGGGGTTGGGGACAGGTACCGACATGCATGAACGGGGCCCGGAAATTTAGGAGGGTGCTGCAGCCCACCAAATTATACTTTAACCCCTGGGAGTCGGGCTCCAAGGAGCTTGGTCAGCAGCAGCTCCAAGGCTAGTACAAAGGAGAGAGTGGCAAGAGCAGCAGAACCTGCAGAGGGAAATGGAGCACAGCAGTGCAGCTCACCCATCCATCCTCTCAATATGCTGCCATGCCTGCTGGGCTCCTTCTTAGCCCTGCTGGCTATAAGCATTGCAGGTAGGAGGTAGTAATGCATCACCCCCGAGCATAGTGCCCTAGTGGCAGCCAACTCAGCCTACCGCCTACATGCTCCCAGAAGCACTGCAGAGAAAAGCTTAATAAGCCAGATCACACGTGGGAATTTAAATTTGAACACTTTGGGAAAGACACACGAGACACACTCCAGTGAGAGGTTCATGGACCCCTCATCCTCCCTTCAGATTTCTCCAGAAACCTCTGGCAGCGACACCCAGTGGCCGTGGGACCCCTGCAGCCCAGGGAAACAGGAAGCAGCTGACTACCTTTTTCTCCCATCACTAGAGCTGCAGCCTCCTGCTTCTCTCTTTTTGAGGTGAGTCAGGGGTAGTGGAAGGGGCAACACATGAGACTGCAGCAGCAGCGAAGCAGCAGCAGCAGGCTGCAGCTGGAAGGGCTATGGGAGGAGTCAGTTCATCTCTCCATATCCTCCCTCCTGGAGCTGCAGATTCACACAGAGGTTTGGGGGGAGGGACCGTGCCCCTAACTGTCCCATCTTGTGCACATCCTTAATAAACAGCTACACATAGTTTAGCATGATAATTTACAAATAAAAATTGTGCATTTGGATTTGAGAGACCATAAAACTTCTTGGTTTTTCTGCAAATATTATTCCCCCCCCCCCCCCCCAAAACCTCAACAGTTACCCCATCGGCTTCTGTAGAACCAATTCACTGGATATTTTCAGGTGACTTTTCATCCACATTATTTGCATATTTTTATTTATTACAGAATGTAATTAAAAGGCAAAAGCAAGCTACTAAAGAAATAGACTTGTTGAAAGATTAACTGCAATGTTTTTAATGCAAAGCACTAAAAACATCACAAGTCAGGGTCCTCAAACACAAGAGATTCGTTTAAAAATGATAAGTTTTCCTTTTTGACAATTTAAGAAGCAGTTGCCCGCAATCAAAGGGTGAGAGAGCATTTTAAGCTTTAAATCCAACTAGCCAACCTACCCACCAAACACACATGCACAGATTTCTCCTCTGGAATGTCTCCTAACCTATGTAGTGAAGAAGCTGCTACTCTATACTTTCTGCTTCTGTGCTGGATCACCATCATGGTCTCTCCCCTCTGTCCCATTTCTTTCCCTATCACACACAGTTTTCTGCCTCCTGTCTCTATAATTTTCCTCCTTTTTTTATTTATAGTTTCTCCACTATTACCTTCTCTTCCACTGCATCCCCATTTGTCTCCTCCTGAACCTTCTCATTTTCCCCATCTTTTAGTCTTCTACCTCTTACACTCCTCTGAATCACATCAGCATTCTTGCACCCCATATTCTTGTTTCCACTCTGTTCTCTGGACCCAACAGTAGACCAAATCCCATTTTCCCATCCCTTCATCTTTTCCCACTATCACTTTCTCCCATCTCCGTTAAGTATGCACCTGATTGCTGCATCTCCACAGTTTCCTGCTGCACCATTCTTCTCCGTGCCAGGGACATAGCTTGTAAGGGGCATGCAGATGATGTTGACTTCCCACCCCAAATGCAAACCATAGGCAGCCATTTGAATTTGCCTCCCCACAAACAGCCCCGTTGTCCTGGCTAGAGCTGCCTCCCTAAAGATAGAAGTCAAACCACATTTGTGTTGTGTCCACTTCAGGGCTTGTCTACGAAGGGTAATTTGCCTTCCTAATTATGTCACTTGCTTTTATGTTGATTTGGAAATGGTATAAAACTAAACTAAAAAAGGCACTCGATCAAGAAGGTGATTGTCCTTTCTGTTATTCTAGTGAAAATGTACCAGTTCATAAGCTTCCTGAGGTAGACAAGCCTTCACACACCACTCATACTTTCCCTTAGTCTAATACCCCATGCCCTGATTAAGCTATTCTGAACCCTTCTTCTGCCACTGCTATCCCCATGCATGTGCCCACTTTGCTCCTCAGATTTCCACTCTCTCCATGGAGTGTCTTGTCTAATCCCACAACCACAGAACAGCAGCTGTTTCCATAAAGTCAATCTGGTTTCAGTCTCACTAAAACAATGGGAATGATGGCTATTGTAGTAGGAGCAGCATCACATTCTTATACAGAGACTGTAAGGAAATAACCATCTTCCTCAAGAACAATCTGATGTCCTTTCATTGACAGGAATGGAAGATGGTGGCTGTTTTGACCAAGAGAAAATTTCTGACTCAAAACCAGGAAGTCATATTACATGAATCATAAATAGACCTAGATATTGCAAGATTTATGATAAAATTCCTGAGTTAGCGAAAACTCATAATAGAATCATAGAAAATTATGGTTGGAAGGGAACTCAAGAGGTAATCTGAAGCAGGATCCACTGCAACTAAATTCATCCTAGCCAGGGCTTTGTCAGGCTGTGCCTTCAACACCTCTAAGGGAAGAGTCCAGCATATTCCTAGGTAAGCCATTCCAGTCCTTCACCACCTTCCAAGTGAAAAAAACTTTTCTTAATGTGCGACCTAGACCTCCCCCACTACAATGTGAGACCACTACTTTTTGTTTTGTCAACTGCCACCACTGAAAACAGCATAGCTCCACCACCTTTGGGGGCTCCCTTCAGGTAGTTGAAACCTGCTATGAAACTCCCCGTCACTATTCTCTTGTGCAAATTAAGTAAGCCTTTCCTTATGAATCATGTGTTCCCATCCCCTAACCATTTTTGTTGTCTTCTGCTGCACTCTCTACAGTTTATCCACATCTTTTCTGTAGTAGGAAGCCCCAAACTGGACATAATACTCCAGATTTGACCTCATTGGTGCCAAACAGAGGGGAATAATTACTTCTCTCGGTCTGCTGGCAATGCTCTTACCAAAGCAGGCCAATATGTCATTAGCCTTCTTGGCAGCAAGGGTACACTATTGACTCATATCCAGCTTCTCGTCCACTGTAACCCCCAGGTCCTTTTCTGCGAAACAGTTGCCTAGACAGTCAGAGTCTGCAGTAGTGCATGGGATTCTTCTATCCTAAGGCAGGACTCAGCACTTGTCTCTGGCGAGGCTCAACAGATTTCTTTTGGTCTAATCCTCCAATTCATCTAAATCACTCTGTATCCAATTCTTATGCTTCAGCATATCTACCACTCCCCCCATCTTAGTGTTACCTGTAAACTTGCTGGAGGATATAATATACCCATCATCCAGATCATTAAATGAGGAGATCTGAAAAAACAAGCCCACGGACCAACATCTGGAACACTCCTCTTGATACCATCTGCCAACTAGACACTGAAATATCAGTCACTACTCATTAAGCTCGACGATTTATTCAGCTTTCTATCTCCTTTATAGTGCATTAATTGAACTTGTACTTCTTTAACTTGATGGCAAGAATACTGTGGGATGCCATGCCAAAAGCTCTGCTAAAGTCAAGTTATATCACATCCACTGTATTCCCCACATCCACAGAACAACTCATCTCATCACAGAAGGCAATCTAAGTTGGTCAGGCATGACTTGCCATTGATGAATCCATGCAGACTGTTCCTCATCAACTTCCTCTTCTACAAGTGCCTCAAAATAGGTTCCTTGAAGATCTGCTCCATGATTTTTCCAGGGACTGAGATAAGGCTGATTGGTCTGTAGTTCCCTGGATCCTCTTCCTTTTTTTTTAAAGATGGGCACTATATTTGCCTTTATCCAATTGTCTTTGACCTTCCCCAGTTGCCATGAGTTTTTAAAGATAATGGCCAATGGCTCAGCCATCACATCAGCAAACTCCCTCAGCACCCTCAGATGCATAGTATCCAGCTCTGTGGACTTGTGCATGTCCAGCTTTCCTAAATAGTCCTGAACCTGTTCTTTCACCAGTGAGGTACGCTCATCTCCTCTCTATGCTGCCCAGTGCAGCAGCTGGGAGCTAACTTTGTCTATGAGGACAGAGACCAAAAAAGCACTGAGTACTTCAGCTTTTTCCGCATCATCTGTTACTAGGTTGCCTTCCTCATTCCATAAGAGGTCCACACTTTCCCTGACTTTCATCTTGTTGATAACACACCTGAAGAAATCCTTGTTACAGTTTATAACTGGAGTTGAAACTATCATGGGATGTGAATGGTGTGTGCCAAAACACAAAGTCCTGTTAAATCAACACCACACCAACTATTAAAACCATTGAAAATAAGATTTGGAATGCTAATTTTTTTTAAACAAAGCTGATAAATGAAATGTAATATTCTTTACTAAATATCAGATACACATATATTTAATAAAGCAACAGTGTCCTCTAATGAACAACCCAATTCTCAACTGACTTAACTCCATTAAAAATACAAGCTAACAGAAAGTCTGCCTTGTTTTCTTTGCTATGATGTTCATGTTTGGAACATTTCCTTATATACATTACACAGACATGTATATCTATCACAAAGAATACATGAAGGTGTGCTGTTGTAAACCAAGGCTTTGGGTGTTCATACGAGAAAACCATAACATTGATGTGCCAATTATAAAGATCATACCTATTTTAAAAACGGCCTGTTTGCCAGTAGGAGGTTCCTCACCGCCAGAGTTTCCACTGTTTTGAAGGCCCTTAGAGAGGAGGGGGATGATGGGTGCAACTGGTCTTTACTAACAGCACAGGTGGAACAAGTCTGTATTGGAGGACCTGATATGCTAGGCCCAACTTTTGTGCACCACAGCACAATGAAGACACCTGAAACACCAATGCCTTGGCTCACCGAAACTAAGTTCCCTGATTTCACGCTCCATTTTAAGCCCATGTGAAATAAGCAATGTAGGAGATGGGAAGTGGGTTTTCTTTGCAGATCTAAAATGGGTTATTATAAGTTAGGGGAAATAACTTTTACGTTATTTGGTTTTAAGTTAGGTTTAACATGTATCTAATTCTGGTATATTATGAAAATGAAACAGTATGATGTTGAGTTTCTAGTTACTGTGGTTGTTTAGCTATAGCAGCCTGCAAAAAATTAGAATCTCAGCGGAAATTTTATAAAGGGCCTATTTTTAAACGTTTCCTGGGCCAAAACCCTATGAGAAAATCAGCTTAGCCTTGAAGAATTAGGGCATTAAACATGATGACTACAATCTTTAACTGAAGGGGTGAAAGAGGGACTTCAGACCTGCTTAAAATTTAAATCTCAGCCTTAATTATGATGTATAGCCATACCTCCATAATCTGATATGTATATATGTATGTATAGAACATGTATTACTTTGCAACGGGAAAAATCATTGCATCAAAATATGAAAAGCGGGGTAATAATGAATTTTTAAGGAAAATGGATAAATTATTTTATATATTTAAATGGAAGAGCTGCATATTCTAAACGAGGCATATTTTGTCAAAATCAACCAACCAAAAATCCCTACCCTCTTCTGACTAGTCACTATTGAGAGTTTCTACTGTAATTTGCAGATCAGCATAAACTAGCATCATTCTCATACCAACAAAGCAATTCCAATGCTGCCAACAAACCTGAAGGAAAATATGGGGACACCGAATATGGTTATTTCCTTTCCAAGCAGTCCTCACCTCATAGTAGGGCAGGCCCAAGTGTTTTTGGTGCCCTACACAAACTGACTTTGGTGATCCCTCTCTCCATTCAATACAGAGAAAAATGAAAAAGTCTAGAATGAGCATTTTAATACCTTTTTTTAAATAGAGAAAGAAATTCACTTCCATCTAATTTGGTGCCCCAGGCAACTGTCTAATTCATGGAGATGGTCTGGCTGGCCCTGTCTCAGAGAATTTACAATATAATACAACAAGCTACATATGGAGGATGGAGACAAAAATAAAATAAAAGGATGCATTTTTTTATATGTTATCATTACTGTCAAACTCAAATGTTCAAAAATCATTAGTTGGCTTGGCCCCCAAAGTAACGAGTGGTGTAAAGGCAATGGGATTTTATTAAAAACAAACAAGGAGTCCTGTGGCACTTAAAAACTAACAAATTTATTTATTGTATGAGCTTTTATTGCAGAAAATCCCACTTCATCAGATGCTTTGAAGATGGGGGAACTTATAGAATGGGAGGGAAACAAACGCAGGGAAATGTAAGTCTTGGGATCAGGTCACACTATAACAGCAAATCAAAGAAATTAAGATTTAAGCACCGGGAAACAGCACACAGAAGAAGACGAGGTCAAATCACCTGATGTAATTAGAAAAACATCCAAGTCCCTATTAAGCCGTGAAACATTTTAAATTGTAATGTTTTAAGTTCCATTTTATTTAACTTCTGTCTGAGCATTTAAGTCATACTAACTTCATATGTGCGAGCTCTTCTCTGCAACCAAGTCAGCTAGAAATATCATTTAAATGAAAGCTGATGTTTTCAGGCACTCTGTTGTTTTCAGCAGCGGATCTTTAAGACAAACACCAAATGCTAGGAAACTTGCGATAAAAATCATGAGAGTTAGCAACACTATTTATATAATGTTATTTGCTAAATACATATCTCTAATGCAGCCTCCAGATATTACTTAACTAATTTCATACATCAACCCACCTTCAAGAAAGGGTACAAAAATTTCATTACCCCTGAAGATGTGATGGGACAAGTTAAGACACTGCTGGCACAATGATGCTAAAGAAGATTAAATCTGAATATTCTTCCCAAGGAAATGCAGCCATATTCACACTCTTCTGCCCCCTCAAGGAAGACAAAGCTGCAGTGGGTGGGTGGGGGGAGGGAGCACATGGAGAAGAGATGGAGGAAAGCTGCTCTCTCTATCTCACAAGGGTGGCAAAAGGCATTTGCTTCTCTGGCAGAGAAGTTCATCTTAGAAGAAACTCTACCTCCCTCTTCACAGACCGAAAGCACCACATCACATCTGCAATGTGCATAATATTTAAGTGTGTCCACCATACTGCAACCTGCAACACAGCCCCTAAAACAAATGTCAAACAAATGCTGTTTACTGAAAATACACAATTTTCATCTCTCTAGAAGGTAAACAGTTCATATTCTGATTTTCCATTACACTCAAAATGTGTAGCCTGAGATGTTTTGCTTCAGTTCTAATGGAACACTTTTATTATAGCTGAGGCATTCCTGTGCTACTTCAGCCTTCATATTTTAGAAAAACACATCCCACCACAGAAAGTACTGCAGTAACAAGAATGGCAGTTTTCTTAAGATCTTTTTGTTATGTCCTTTGCCATGTGATATTTGCAGTTCTTGATTTTCTTACTTTCTGTAAAGTTTTTAAAACTCAGCGAGTTCCATCCAGTATTATTTTTGGCAACAACAACAGAACAACTCTTTGTCAAATCTAGTCTTCATTTTGCCTTGACCCTTTCATAACCGTTGCAACCTGTTATTCCAAAGCCTTAGTCAGATCTACCTGTTACACAAGTGAGAAAATGAACAGGCAAGACATTAACTCAAAGTTGGTTATTTTTCCATTCTAAAGAAATTTAGAGCTTCAGCTTCATACACCACTTCCCGCTCTCAAACTCACACCATTCTTGAACCAGAAGACCAATTCTGCTTATCTTCTTTAGATTCTTAAATTCAGAAAGCAAGAATAATTCCTTCTCTTCCTTCCCTTTTCTTGAATTTTAGGAATATGTTTCAAAGCTTCAAAACTGCTGTACAAGAAATGTAGCTGTAAATGTAGGTTAACATAGTGGTTCTTTAGCTTTCAGTACTGAAGCTCTATTACAGCTATTTTAAAACTCAGTGGTTCCCCACAACCAAATATTATTTTTGTATTGGACACTAAATTCAAGAGGGATCAGAGTTTGGATAGAACTGCAATTTAAAACATCTACAGTTTGTTTAATTATATAATCTGATGTAATCTTGGTTTTTAAAACTATAATTTGATTATACAAATGTTTTGAAACATTCAGATATCCTAAGATTTTACAGAAAAGAATGAGTCCTTTTCAAACTGCATAATCATGCAATGTTTGGTTGAATATCTGTTAATTGCCAGGTTTAAACAATTTCAATGTTTAGTTTTCACAAAACTGCTGCAGAAAACTAAGCCTTACAGGGATAATGGGAAGTATATGGAAGCAAAATTTTCATAGCTTCATTGCTGAGCTCTTTGAACCCTCCTTTCACAGAAATCCAGAATTCCTGCTTTGTTAGATTTCAAAACTTGTATTCATGGTGTGATCACTTGACAGTTCTAAGATTTGTGTGATATGAAATACCTAAGGCTGGAAGGGAATTAACTGTTACTGAATTCAGATTTTTAATCTAATCTGTAATCTAATCTGAAATATAATCCAGACAAATGAATTAATATCTGGTCTTAATAGTGTTTTGATAATTAAACTGGGGGCAGGGGGTTCCACAAAACCCTGATAACATCTCCAAGTACAGAAACTTCCAGTAGTTCTCTTTTCTATACGACGTCTTCAAAGTAAGCTTTATTTTTAACTGAACCCCCCCCCCCCATTTTCTCTTTCATATTTTAACATATTTGTATTCGTAGCTTGAAGTGTTAGGCTCTGTAAATGGAACTGGCTAGATATGTGCCAGGTAAGCTAAATGTGATCAGTCAATCCCCATTACAAACATGATCTACAAGGTTTGTTCTCCCATAGTGAAAATCCTCATTTTGTCATGCAATAGGAAAGTATAACACTTCCACATGACACCATCTGACTTCATGGTGAAAGACAAGTGAATATGGTCAGAACCTCTCTCTCAGCACATTATCCTGAAACAATGTGTTCACTGTCCAGATTTTTAAAATACCAATTTTAATAATGTTGAGGGGGCCTCGTATATCTCAACATGCAATTTATTTGATGCCAAAGTTTGGTGATGAATCATCCACTGTTTCCACTTTGGTGCTACTTTCTTTACCCATGCTGAAACTCCAAGAGTCACTCCAGATACCAGCTGCAGCCCCACCGGTATGCTACAACTATAAAGAAAGCTTGGAACATAATCCTTAATCTCACATTTGTCCAAGTTTATTAGGGAAAGTTTGGACTACAAGTTTGAGGTCCCAACCAGTACCGGCTTGGAATCATCCTGATAATTCTCATGGGATATTTAAAACAAACTCTATAATGTAGTGTATTTAGTTTTCATTTCTCAGGACTTGATTTCTAACAACTGATGCTCTGAAACAAAGGACTGAAAACCTGATGCGTATAGACTTTCAAATCATTTGTACACACATGATTGTTTTAACCCTTTACCAGTTCTCCTAGAGTTTGCTCTTCCTTTTTAAGATAAACCTTCAGTTTCAGTTACTAATGGATTGGCCAGGACCATGGTATTTTGGGTAAGATCCAAACTTGTATTGATCTGGTAACGTGGTTGATTCTTTGGGGGTGAGGAGGACCCTTTTGGTAAAGAGCATGGAGTTTTAAGTAACTTATCTCTTTACTAGGCCCGGTGTTGATGGGGAGCCAGAAGCTGAAATGAAGTAAAGGGGCCTGTTTAATATTTTGTTGAGGCTTCTTGATAACCACTGTGGGAAATCAGAAGCATTGTTTGTTTACTGATTGGGAAACCTGACTTCAGTGTCACCCATCAGAACTGATGGAATCTGCTTACCTTTTGCAGCCTACACTGATCTTGGCATTTTCAGGTGGCTACCTTAGCACTGATGGGTAACCTCTCTCTACTGCATTTTCCCTCTCATTTGTTAGCACTGGTGCTGTTACCATCACTGAAAGCCTCTCCTGATATGTTTGCACTATTCACAGCATTGAACTTTCCAGCCTGATAGACTTGGGCTAACGACAGGGTTGCCAGTTTTTGGCTGGACACATTTCTGGAGGTTTCATTATGACGCAAGATTGATCTTTAACTTCCAGAGACTCAATAAAACCCCAGGAGAGTGTACAACCTTAGCTAGTGGGACTCACATCATTGTGCTAAAAACAACTGTGCAGACACTGTGCGTTGGGCCAGGAGCCGGTGGCTCAGGCTTTGAAGCGTGAGCAGGGGGATGGGCGTCAAGGCCTGTGCTCCAGCCCAAGTCACAACTTCAAAGCACTAAAAATAGCTGTGTAGACAGAATGCTAGAGCAAGGCCCAGTAGTGCATCTCCAGATCTGGGCTTGGGGGGGGGTGGAGGGGCACTGGCATCCATGGGTCCTAATTGACATACCTTCTCTGCCCTCTGTTCCAGCAGGAAGGGACTGCTTCCCTCAACAGGAAGGCTCTCTGCTGAAAGGTGCCCTGCCCCCCTCCCCGCTGCTGGCAAAAGTGGAAGGCACAGAGACTGCCCCAGTCCCAAGAGCAGCATAAAACACAGATCCACAGATAGGGCACAGATGATTTCTGAGTCTAATTTGATTGTGTTTGAACTAGGAACAAACAAAACTGGCGTATTGATTGAAATTTATTCTCAAAGACTTGTGGTTTCCCAGGAACCCTTCGTAGGTCCCCCAGGGAACCACAATATTAGGTTAATTTAGATCTACCGCTCTTGCTAATTTTTAGATTGCTCTTACACTATCCAGTTATACTCTTTTGCTGTCAAGTTGTGATGTTAGCAGCAAATTTGTTTTTGCCTATCTAAATTGATGTGTATATGAATACATTTCTTTTCTATTTTCTTTGTCACAACATAATCTGCTTCTGCAGTTTGAAGATGGTGACAAGTCTGCATCTCAGACTGAATGAAGGTCTTGTTCATATTGCAAATGAATATACAATTCAGGAATAGCTGTCATGGCTAAAATAATACACGGGGTGTTGAATATTTCAGTGATGGTATTACTGTTCAAGATTTTAACTATTCTGTACCTCTGCTTCTTTATTCTTCTGCTATGAAAGGGTAATGCTAGCCTATTCTTCTTGGCTAGATTAGGCTGGATAACACCTGGCCAAGGGCAAGCACAGATGGAATTGCCCTTGTTAGCATTTTCTCTAGGCATTCACCCATATCCTTCCTGTACTTTATGTTCCAGCAGCCTCACATTTCTGCCTTTTTCTGTAAGTACTGCCAACACCCATTGCATAATTTGGATTCCTATTCTGCATTGCCTGAGAAGTGAAGTGTCCAGTGTATTATACTGGCCTAGACAGGCAAATAAAAAGACGCTGGCATGACAGAACAGGAGGCAAAGAAATATAATAGAAGGCATGGCAGGGCAAATGCACCTTAGATTCCTATCAGGCTCTATGCACAGATGGGATCCACTCTTCATCTGCAACAAGTATAGCCTCTCATTCATGAGCTAAGATGTTCAGCACTGCACAGGTGAAAATCCAAGACCCAGCTTTCACATATACTGTTTATCCTTCACATATTGAGGATTGCCACCTACCCAAAATTAAGGGCCTGGTGATATACTGTTTCTTCCATAAGTAAAAACCCTAAACAAAATACACACAGCCAGAATTTGTGGGAACAAAAAAAAAAAAAAAATGCAGTACAAAGCTTCCACTCACAAACTGCTAAATCACACAGTCCTCTAGAAAACTGACTGGTAGGATGACAGACACAGAAGTGAGAGTGTGAGTGACAGAGAGAGAGACAGAATTCACAGCTTTCCAGTGTGTACGACAGGCACTGCATTGTCAGAGCTTTTCCTTTCCTTAAGTTTTAGAAGCCTGTGTTTTCAAGACCAAGAGCCTGGGAGTCTCTTTCTCTCTCATCATCCCCTGAAGTTCCAAGTAAGCTGGTGTGCAACAAAATAGTAATCACAGAAACCTAGTTGCTCATGATTTTGTTATAAGACATGACCCAAGGGCTACAAAGGCATCTGTATTTCTGAAACAGTATATGTTTTTAGTTACATTTTCTGAGACCAGTTCCCTTTCACTCGCTCATTTCCTCTTAATCGCAACAACAGAAGTCCTCACTTGGAAATCTTAGCTTCATCCCCAGTGCAATTCTACTGACTTTAATGGGATTTGTTCAGTACATAAATGTCTCATTATCCTTTGTATTTGACTGGGATACACCAATGGCTTGCCACTGTCTTGCTATATCTGTTTGGAGGACTGTAGTTTCAGGATAAGCTCTCACATGTGAGATCTCTCTCCAGATCTCCTGATGCTGCTGTGTTACTGTGTGTTTTCTGCCACTCCAACCATTTGTTTCTCTACCTTCGCTCACTGCACAAACTTCATGATAGCAAGCACATTCAGGTCAGTTACACTCTTTTCCACCAGTGTGCACAAAGAGGAGCAAATAGGTACAGCCCCCACACCCATTCCATAATTGGCAGGGAGAGCTGTCAGTTCTTCCTAGGCTGTGCAGAGAGGTGGCAGAACATGCTCCTCCAGAAGCTGTTCAAGTGTTACTCCAGGGCAAGCCCCTGCTTTTCCCTCAAATACCCTCTCACCTCCTTCACCAAGCAATTTGGAAAGGTTGCCAAATTTTGCATATTGAAAATCATTGAGGAGTCTCAGTTTTGATGCACAGGGACATCATAAAGTCCCTGTGCAGCACATATCCTGGCTGTACTTGCACAGGTTAAATGCATTTCAGCATATCCAGAAGTACCTCATTAAAAGGCTCATCTACTGCTAAAGGTTTTTGTTTTATTTTATATTTGCAGAACTGACCAGATTTTCCAAGTTTAAAAACAATAAATGTGTGTGGGGGGGTATTTAAGAGTGCAACTTTTGGGATTTTCTCTGGTGCTTTTGGGATGGTCTCTGTGTGTGCCTCAGTTTCCCCAAATGTTACTCATGTGTATCAGTGATGGGACCCAAGTTTGTGATCATCACAGAGACCACTAGAAGGTAAATGGGCCTTTCCCAGCCATGTGTAGGCAGACCTGGCCAGGACCCATCTGCCTCAGCCCCAACCAGTTGTAACAGGTTGTCAGGTGACGATCAGGGGAATGGCCACTTAGCCTGAGAATGAGACAAAGGACTGGGAGGGACTAAGGCACGGGCCTGGAGGAAAGAGGCCAGTTCCCCATAAGTGGCTGGGAGGGAGAAAGCCTGAGCAGGGGGCTTCCCAAGTGGGTATTGCTGTAGCTTCTAGTTAGTCTGCTAGCAAAGTCTAAGCTGTGATCCTGAGAATTGCTGACTTCAGCACTGGTTGGTATTCACTCTGACTGCTGAGGTAGCATATGTGGCCTGTTGGAGCACAGAGGGACCCTCCAGGGCCTTGCCAGGGGAGCTCCCACAAGGCAAGTCCCTAATACAGCAAGCGTGCTAAAACCATCAGGGTCAGGTGGAGGAGATGACATCACTGGTGTAAGGAGAGCCCAGAAATGGCAGACTCCTTCCAATACACTGTTGTCCTCTCTGGCTGTGCTGAGAGGAATCCAGAGCACAAAACCTGTGAGAACCTGTCACTTATGGGGACCCTTGGAGGCTAGATTTGGGGCTGGCTACACTGGTGCATGAAGACACAGGAGGACTGGTGAAGACTGCACCATGGCTGAGTCTGATCCACAAGGAGAAGAGACTCAAGCACAGTTCCTGTGAGGCTGAGAAAATTCCAAAAGTATCTCCACTTTGTCACACTCCGTAAAACATATTTTTAATATGAAATACCTGAGAAAACAGCGGGCACAGTTTTATGTAAGGAAACTATATAACAGAATTATTATTTTACCTTTGCTTCTGTGTGCTCATCTTGCTTATTGAGTTCCTCCTTCTGTTCTTCATCTACATTAGTATTAGTTTCTACAGTTTCATTTTCTGATGGGAGCAGCAAGTCCCTGCTTGGAGTCCTACAGCAGTTAAGAGTTTGTTCTGTGCAGGCAGTTGTAGCTTGCAGTGAGTCTGTAGCAGTGTTTTCTCTTTCCCCATTGACCAAGTCATTGTTGACTGCAATATCTGAAGCGTGAGTGGATGCATTGGTGATAGGTTCTGGTAATTTGTTGGCACTGCATTCCATTGGACTTTGTGCTACTACTCCATTGGCCGTGTGTTTCTGTACAACCTGAGTTTGATCTGTATTTCCCTGCTTTTGTAGTGGGTGTTGGGAGAGGAGTTTTAGCTGAGGTGAGGCTGACCCATGTCTTCCTTGAGATTTAGCAACATTTACAAGAGAGGATTCTTTCTTCCAATCAGAAGGACTTGAGGGGCTAAAAGAAAAAAATATATATATTTAAAAAAGAGTTAAGGACAGGTTGGGGGGGTGAGGGGACTATTTGATTTTAGGAGGATAACATTCATATTGCACCCCTTAGAATTTCAAACCTATTTGTTTCTTTGCTAATATTAGAAATATTCAGTTATGCAGAATGTATCCCATCCAGACCTTCTGAGATGTAATGCCATATTTAATTCTACAAATGCCAACAGTACACATCTTTCTTGAAATCAAAATTGTGTCTATTTTCTGCTTATTAAGCAGCAACTTATATGGCACTCTTCATCAGTGGAGCTCAAAGCACATTACAAAGTTGGTCAGCATTATTATTCCTATCGGACAGAAGGGAAAACTGAAGCACAGAGGTGAAGCTACTTGCCCAAGACTGTCCAGTAGATCACTAGCAGAGCTGGGAATAAAATCCAGATCTCCTAAATCCTAGTCCAACGCTCTGTCCATAAACACCAGTGTTCCCAAGAAACACACTTCTAATGTTTCCTTTTTCTTCTATTCATCATAACATATTTGAGTAGGAGTGGCCAAACTTACTGACCTCCCAAGATGCTCCTACCTGATGGGCAAAATCCTCTAGCCCCACCACCCTGCTGCTGCAGGGCAGAAGCTCTGAGCTCCCCACCCCAATCTGGTGGGCAAAAAATGAGGGGGGAACAAAGGGGGTTCCACTAGTTGCACTTTAATTGTAAAAGAGCTGCATGTGGCTCACAAGTCACAGTTCAGCCAACCCCAGCTTTATATTCTTAATGTAACTCTAAAATGCCTATTTCTATACTCCAATCCCTGGTCAGTCAACTTATTTAGTGCTGCCCTTTCAGATCCTTGTCACTATCAAGATCACCACTTCCTCTGTGCTGCTGCTTTTTCCTTGTGCCCCATCAATTCTTTAAGTCAGTCCCAAATGTATGTCTGTTCTCCACTTGTACCCCCCCAATTTCATCTTTTTGTTATTCTTTCAGGGCTTCTACTCAGAGCTATTGTTAATGTTTAAGATACTCTTTATTAAATTTTACTGCATCAGTATAAAATCACTGGGACAAAAGGAATATTTACCAGAAAATAAAATTGAAGAACTGTAGTGCTAAAACTATTCTGCATAAAGTGGTAAGTGAGGCAGTCCGCCTACTACATCGTTCATGAAATGTGAGGACCGTTACTACTAAATAACTCTTCCTTAAAATAAATATTAACAACCAAATTCTGGGCTCTCCAAGTTCATTGGTGGTTTGAAGAATACATTTCATTTAGGTTTTGGTTTTCTGTTCTCTTTTGGCACATGTAAACAAATCTAAATCAAATTATAATTTGTTTTATGAAAATTACACCCTTTTAAATACTCAGTGAAATACCAAATGTCACATTCATTTATAAAAAATATTAACTTCCTCTAGGTTTATTTAGTTTCTTTTAGGTCAATACATGTATTTTTTTCCATTGCTTCATACAGCTAAGAATTACTCTGACTCTGTTTTGAACTGTGCAAGCCAACAAAAATGAAGCACTCTAATTGAGAATCAATTTACAATACACATTGCTGTACAATTCGGTTATACAAAGACAAAGGACTGGCAGAGTCTGTTTGTCTTCTTGCTTTAGAGCAGCTCTACGCTATCAACTGAGATGATGAAGGAATTTCTCTTTCCACAGCCCACATTATAGCACAGAACAAGGGAGGTGTGTTATGGTACCTTTTTTGTTGAAGGGAAGGGGTGTGTGTCTGTGTGCGTGGGGGGAGAAGAGGGGGTTATTAGCTTTGCTCTAAAAATCAGGTACAGACCAGCATGTGGGATTAAACACTAGACAGATGGATCAATTATCTCTCATGTAAGGCAGTTCCCATGCTTGTAAGAAATAAGAACCAATGTTTTAATTAGGGAATAACAGAGCTTTATCATCATATTTATAGTTTTGTTTGTACATGTAAAGCAGTAAAGACAGGGGTTAAAGTACAATTTGGCAGGCCCCAGAACCCTCCTAAATTGGTGCCCCCCTCGCACCCCAGCTACTGCCCTCCCCACATCAACCCCCACCCCAGCTACTGCTACCAGCCCCCATCTGGCTGCTGATCCCCCCAACCCTTCCCCAACCCCCTGCCGTGCTATGCTGCCCTCCCC
Organism: Podocnemis expansa; assembly: GCA_007922195.1. Classification (NCBI taxonomy): domain Eukaryota; kingdom Metazoa; phylum Chordata; order Testudines; family Podocnemididae; genus Podocnemis; species Podocnemis expansa. The sequence continues at coordinate 7,035,746 of ML681994.1, read as the reverse complement.
CTGCTGCCCCAGGCTGAGCCCCTACCCCACACCTTTCCCCCCCAGGCTGTCTCACCAAATGTCAGACCCCATTACCCGCCAACAGTGCTGATCTGCCCCAGCTCTGACCCTGGCCCATGCTGAGGCTCTGGCCCTGGGTGGGCTCTGACTGAACATGCTCAGAGGCTATGAGCATGCTCAGTGAGAACCAGCTCAGGGCGGGCAATTTAAAATCTCCCAGCCAGAGCAGCTCCCCTGCCCTGCCAGAATGCACTGGAATGGTGCTCTGGGGATTGCTATTTTTAGGGGCTCTGTGTTCCAGGGGACCCTAAAAATAGAAAATGGAATCAAAACGGTGAGTTCTGGGGGCTACCATTTTTAAATGGTGGGCCCCGGAATGCACCGTTCTGTCTTCCTTTTCTATTTTTAGGGTGCCCTGGAACACTAAGCCCCTAAAAATAACAGCGCCCAAAACACCATTCCAATGCATTCCAGCTTACTTTAACCTGTGAATACAGACCTCCCAGACATCCCTCAAAAATAGAACCAGCCTGCCTCCTCCTGAAGATGACAGATACCTAAACATGTTACTTGTGTAACCTTCTAATCAGGAAACCCTGATACTAGAGTGTGGTAAGCAAGTTTTTTTTCCCAGCATGAAGGAGATACATAAGATCATCTGAGATCCCTCTGAAAGATAAAACCTTAAAAGAAGCTGGGAGGGGTGGCATTCCCGGTGGCTGTATTTGAATTACTTTATTTCCCTCTTTAAACAAAAGTGAAATAGTTCAGTTTGAAAGATGTGTGAAAAATCATGCTTTGGGGGTAATGAGAGTCAGTTAACCCATCCAGTGTCATACAGCTCTGTGGCATTTCCAGTCTTTTGTTAGAGAAGCCCTATGATTGGTCACTGCTGAACAGGATAAGCCCTCAAGTAAATGGAAGAGTAGAGTAGCTTTTCTAAGGATAGCATACTGTTGAAGAATTCTAAGAATGATATTTGGGGGAATGCTAAAAAGCAAAACAAAACAAGAGACTAAGGGATCTAAACCAAAAGAATTCCTGCAAATCCTCCAACAGTTCATTTCTCCTTTCTCTTTTAACAGCTGTCATGGCAGACTAGCAGTGAGGTAAGTTCTGCAGTGGTTAAGGGCTCTTTTTCCTTTCACGGATCAAGCTTATCACCTGTGTGATAATACTGGTCTTCTAACAAAGTCTTCCCTTGCAGCACTCTTGGCTTTCTCTGAATTTTCTACCCTGAAGGTCAAATGCTGACCACTGATGTGTGTGTGGACATCGGTGATACATAATAAATCAGAAATTTTATGTAGGAAAATGTTCTTTCACAATGACTATGCCCTTGAAATACTGGTAGGCCAATGCCAGCACCATACATACCCACTACACACCCCTCACTGCTTGTCCCAGTCTGAGGTATGACAGATTTCTAAAGTCACTCTGTATATTTATAACCATTAATCCAGTTGTTTAAACAAAGAGCTACCTGGGGTTTGTTTTCATATGATGCATCTCCTTTTAAGATGAAGGCAATACCTGAGATTACATTTACTTAAAACTTACTCCCTCTTCTGACAGTAATTCTTCTAGACTTTTTTTGTTTAAACTTAGGTTCATACATGATATCTTAAATACAGGAATTGATCTTTCATATAAAACAGGTCCACAGAAACCTCCTGGGAGACAGGTATAAAAAAAAATCTGCTATTATGTTAGAAATATGTTTCTTCCCACTGCTCCTAAGTGTGTTTTCAGAGTATTTAATTCCTTCATGTACTTATTTTAAAAAATGGTATATGAACAGGATGTTTAAGTGACAGTGAGGATCAGAGCTGACTTTCTTAGTATTCTAAATATTTTCCTGTGCTCTGCAGATTTGGACAATGAAGAACAGAAGCATTAATTTACTAGTTTGATACAACCAGAAAGTGAAACAGACCATAATCAGGTAAGTGAAAGTGATCCATTTAGTTTGCCTGGTTAAGCTGAATGATGTACAAAAGGGCAAGCCACAATAAAAAGTCAAAAAGAAAAACTAGGATTTCAAATTATTCTACTTTTTATAATGCAAGATGTTTACTAATAAAAACAAAAAGAGTTAAAGATAATAGTAAAATGTAATTTTCCAGGTAATTCCAAACTATGGACATTTTTCACGACATTTTAAATCTGTGGTTCTCACCCTTTCCTGACTACTGTAGCCCCTTTCAGGTGTCTGATTTGTCTTGTATATGCCCAAGTTTCACCTCACTTAAAAATTACTTGCTTACAAAAATCCGACAAAAATACAACTGTCACAGCAGACCGTTAATGAAAAATTGCTTACTTTTCCATGTTTACCGTGCAATTATAAAACAAATCAACAGGAATATAAATGTACTTACATTTAAGTTTATAGCATGTAGAACAACAAACAAGTAATTTGTCTGTTTGACATTTTAGTTTGTACTGACTTTTGTAGCGCTTTTTATATAGCCAATTGTAAAACAAGCAAATATCTAGATGAATTGATGTAACCCTGGAAGATGTCTTGTGTACCCTCAGGGGTATACATATCCCTGGCAGAGAACCACCATTTTAAATCATATAAATTCTTTGTTCCATTGCAAATTTTACTTGAGAAAATAGCTTTGTAAAACACACGAATTCCAAGGTCTAAAAACAGTTATGTTTCTAGAATTATTATAACAAACCAACATTTACAGGTATTAGACAGATCGCCACAAGTTAGCCTTGTTTAAGCACATTTTTCCTTCTCATAAAATACTTGAATTAGACAGTATATTGTAAAGAAGCACTGTGTTGTGACTAATCCTGGAGAAAAATCAAATATTTATTCACATTACTCTGCCTCCCTTTATCAGTAGCAAGATGTCCATTGACTTCAATGAGAACAATATCTGACTCTATAGAGAAAGAGAGATTCACAACAAATGCTATTTGAGTACACAATATATTATATTTCATTAATCTGCACACAGTGTTGTTAAAAGAATTAGGTCACATTGCCTATTACTCTCATCTTTAAAAAGACAGTAAGTGACTTACCTGCCTCCTTCAAATCGACTGATGAGATCTGACACCTTGCTGGGTTTTTCCTTTGACACACAGGAAGCAGAGGTAGGTGTAACTTCCTCCATTCTTGGTTGTGCACTAGGTAAAGCTTTACGTGTAGGGGTTTGGTGGGTGACAGATAGAAATGAATTCTGCAGATGTACTGGCTTTGGAGGCACTGTAAGAAAACACATCAGCTGTTGCTTTGATTGCTAAACTGAAGGCAGACAGAAATAGAGAACCCAGGAGTGCCAAAAAGTCTCCTTGAGTTCAACCACATGCAATGGTTCTTTTACTAATTCATCCTAGATTTCAATGTTTACTGTGTGCTGTCAGATATCTAGTTAGCTATTGGACAGAAGCCAGTCAACATGCTACTTTAACAAGCTAATAAAATTGCTTTACGGAATCTACTGCAATCGAAAGCACAGGTCTTCTGATTCCCAGAACCAGTGAGTTTTACCCAAAATAAGAACTAGTATAATTCCAAGAGCTAGCAATGCTTAAGGGTAGAGGTGTTATTTCAGCCATCCTCCCTTAGAAAAGGTTGGGGGGGAGGGCTATACCAATTTTGTGTGTGCAAATACACACAAGCTGAAATTAGAACAGCTTGGCTTTTGGAAAGCTTCAGTGCCATGGTCAGTTGTCAAGAGACACTGTCTTGAGCACTACAGCTAAAATATATGAGCCATCTCACTTGTGGATGTGAACAACTCCATAGCTCCACTTACTTCACTAGAACTGTGCCCATTTACACTGGCTGACAACTTGGTCTATAACTAATTTAGATTTAGACAAACCTTTACAGATACCCACCCTTTCACATAGACTATACAAAGTACAACAGAAATGACTGCTTGGAAACTAATAAAACACCAGCAAGCCCCTTCCTTTGTTCACCCCCTTTCCATAATACTGGAAAAGGAATAAGCTCTGCAGCACATTCAGAAGTCTGTGGGAGGAAGAGGCAGAGCTGTCCTTAGGTGGTAGGCGAGAGGGGCAATCACCCTTGGCTCCACAGTTCCATGGGTCCTGTGCTATCCTGTCGTCAGCAGGGCAGCACGGGGCACTGCACTGTCCCCTGCCCCCTCCTTGCTGCCTTTGGTGTGAAGCCAAAGGCAGCAGGGAAGGGGGAGGCAGGAGTGCAGAGCTGACCTCTGCTATGGGCCAACTCACCCTGCCCCCAGAACAGGGAACAGCTGGCCCAGGGGCAGAGCAGGCCAGCCCAGAGGCTGGACTCTGCCCTCTTGCCCCTCCCGTGGGCCAACTAGATGTGAGAAGGGCCGGCCCAGGGGCATGGCAGAAAAGCAGAGCCCAGCCTTCGGACCAGTCCACTCTGCCCTCTGGCCAATTGCCATGGGCCCCCTTCCCATCTAGGATCAGCCCTGCAAAGAGGTAGAATCAGCCTTTGGCAACCCCAGAAGGGTTAATGAGTTCCCAGGTCACGAGTCTCTAGCAGAAAATGCCTCGTTAGCACCTCCTCTATAATATAGAGCAACAGATCAAGTAATACCTTCATTAACCAACAGCAGCAATATGGCAGGGCATAGAATATACAGTTTGCTAGTTATAAATAACTGTTGTACAGCTCCAAAGGGGCAGCCATGTTAGATTTAATAACTACAGTGTTCAGACAGACGAATACCAGATCAAGGCTTCCAAAAGAAGTTGCTGAGATTGAATTTATTTGCAGATTTGATTGCACTGCTTCAGGGCTTAATAGGGACTTTGGATTCTTCTCTTATTACAACAGGTAATTTGTCCTCATCTTCCTCTATATGCAGTTCCCCAGTGTTTGAATCTTTACAACTGCTTTGATTTGCTGTTACGGTGTGACCTGATCCCGTGACTTACTCTTTCCTGCATTTATTTCCTCCCATTCTGAAAGTTCCCCCATCTTCAAAGCACCTGACAAAATGGGATTTTCTCCCACAAAAGCTCATGCACTAAATCAATTTGTTAGTCTAACTGCCACAGGACTCTAACATTGCACGGTTTCTTAATCTAAAATGAGCCAACACAGATCCTTTTGCTTTCTGTAATTTGTTTAAAATCCTGGTTTTTCAATCCCTGCTCCAGCATCCCCAGCTCTACAACCTGCCTTCTCCCACCAAAATAGTAAGTGATATTTGCTTATTGTGCCCAGGTATCTTTCACTCCCTTCCCCCCATCCCTATAATAGCCAAGTGTTTCTTGACTAGTTCATAAACAGATCTGGTTTTATACAGCAGATGGAGTGAAAGGCAGAAAGCAATTCTGCATGGGAGGTACTGCCATTCAGAGTCACAGCTGCTGATGGTTTTCCCAACTACTCGTATCTCTGTCACAAATCACCGCCCACGGCAACTATGTGGCAATGCTTCCTCTGTTGCCTGACTCTTCCTGCTATCATTTCAGAGCAGCAACTTTTCTTCTGCCTGACAAGGAAAGGGATGGTGGCGGGGGGTGGGGGGGATCACATGCAACAATCTCCCAAAACTAGTTGTGGAGTGGCACTAATAAGGTGTATACGTCACCTATGACTAAGAAGAGTTAAGCTACTGATATATGGCGGTACTGTACATTGTGGTACTGTACATCGGTAAAAAGCCATCCAATTCCTAGTGGTACTGACACATTTCTCTGATTCTGTTGATTTTAGGTGTACTGTGCTTGAATATCAGACTTCCAAATTCCAATTATTCACAGTTACTTAAAAGGAAGAGGGAATCCATTCTTAGGAAAGACTGAAGAGTTAGGTCATAAATAGCTATAGTTTAACGGAAGGAGAAACACTTCATGGTTATTTAAACAATGAAGACATCGAGTAGAGGGAAATCATTTAAGGCACTTTGCAAGACATAGCTGGGCAGCTGTGAGAGGAAGATCAGATTTTTCCCCACTTCTTTATCAATAAAAAAAACTTACTATTATACCCTGGAACAGTTCCCCATGGAAAGTAGTTTGAGTCCTACTGCTAAAGTCTGTTGAACAAAACAATTGCATATACCATACTGTACAGAACAATCATGCCCTGGCACAAAGATGAACTTGAGTTTGCAGAGCTTTATCATCTCTACCTTGTATTAACATATGGGAGGAAACAGTGAATTCTGCTACCAGAGAACTTCACTGTCAAAAAGTAGCTTTAGCGACAGCTTCAGTACAATACAAATAGGAGTGTACATGTCACTTTACAAATTAAAACAAACAAACGCTAGTTCCCCCCATCTTCAAAGCATCTGACTAAGTGGGATTTTCTCCCACAAAAACTCATGCAATAAATACATTTGTTAGTCTTTAAGTGCCACAGGACCCCATGTTTGTTTACTGAACTAGACTAACACGGCTGCCCATTTAGAACTGTACAGATTAAACAACCAGAACTCCTTCTCAAACAGTTTATAACTGCAATCATATTGACATCAAAGAATGATAAATGAAACAATGATAGTTCAAAAGAACAATAGAGAAGGATGCCGATCACAGTATGAGATGGAAAATTTTTTCTTGTGTATGCAACTACCTTTGGCTCTTGAAATTGTGTTTAAGAATTAACATATGTCTATGGTCAAGGATGTAGTCTAGATTAAAAACAGTGGAGATGTCACTCAACTCAACATGCCATATTTTAAAATTATTGCATTATAATCACTGAAGAAGAGGAAGTTTATTTACCAGTATTTTGTACTACAAGAGCCCTTCCAGAGAAATTTTGTTTGTTGTATCCACCTGCTCGCTGTGGTAAAGCACTGTTTTCTATTTACTGTTCTCTCTCCTCTAGTGGAACTCGCAGAAGGACTGGCAGATCTAGGCCAGTGAGCATCAGATAACTGTCAAAGAGCTAAAAAAAACTAGCTAGCTGAACTCATGAAAGTGATGAGACAGCTAAAAAAATGTAACACAGACTGCCCAATCTGGCTGGGACTGGGAAGAAGCATGACACATAACTGGGTGTGGGCATTACAATTTCCCTGAGGAAAGTAATGGAAGGAAAGGAGGAATTTGGGTGGATTTATGACCAGAATTAAAATGATATATAGCAAATTTTCTTGTGATCATTTTGTAGAGTAATTGTAATGTGCTCTATACCATTGTAGGAACCAATCAATCACTTTGAAAAGTAATTAATACCAGAGTGAGAATTCATAAAAAAAGTTGTCAGAGTTGAATGAATTAATGCTGTGTTGAACAAATACAAGTTATGTATGTTTGGAGTAGGAAACCCCTCCCAATCCTACATCCTTTCGGGAGCCAAATCAATTTCCAGATCCTTAAACAGATCATGGCCAGAGGTGGTTAGCCATCCTTCCAGCTGATAGCAATAACATCAAGCCAAAATGCTGGTTCCACTAGACAAGCACTGGAACCATCCTAACCAACTAGAATAATCACAATAAAATTAGTACACCTGGTCAACCTGAAAATATTAAAATTTGCAAGTATCAGGACACATGCGGCATAAACCAGCCACATTAAAGTCTAGTTTATTTTGATTTTTTGTCTCAGTAAATACTGCCTATGAATTCTTCCTGTAACTAAGCACTGCTATTGCTTCCTAGAAATCTGTGGATCAGAATGGGACATGACCACATGAGGATCACTCTTTGAAAGCTATTTATAATAAGGATGTAAAACAGGTAATTTAGAAATCTTTCAGTAAGATTAATCTTTTTAATAGGGATTGTGGAAAACAAGTCCTATTAATTCCTTTTTCAATGTACCTTCTGTAGCTATGTAGTTTAATCACAGATTATTTTTCCTGTGTGCACACACTGGGGATCTTGAAGAACAAAGAGGAAAAGATTGGACCATTGTACTATATCACTGGATAATTTGAAGTTCTGTTCAAGAGTAACAAAATTTCCCCAGCTTCTACACTGGGCAGAGTTCACCACAGGATACATGCTGCATACCTAACCCAAAGAAAACCTCTCACAGTGCTTAAGTGGCCACTTCCATACACTACTGACCAAAATAATCAGGATTTAAAATGTAGTATCTGGTTGTTCAATCCATTTTCTTTGAATAAGTAATGAATAGATAAAGGAGATGTGTAAACTGCAAAGAACAAAAACACATCTACAAGAAAAAGGAGGAATTTTTTTCTTTCCAAGGAGGCCTCTGAACTTGCCTTGCTTTTTTTTCTTATTTTTACAATGGGAACTTTGTGGGTTCTCTTTTTAAAATTAAATAAAACTTAAAATTTCATCCTCGCTCACTGATGTTAGCCAGATGATTCATAGAAGTTTGGTTAATTGTTAATACAGACGTTCCTGCATTCAGGAGCATTTACATTACAATTCTCTTGGCTGACTTCATCTGTCTGTCACCTCCTTGCATGCTCTATAGACTCAGACTCTAAGGTAGGGGTCTCAAACACATGGCCCCTAAAGCTATTTCCTGCAGCCCACAACAACACGATCGTTACAGATATTTGCAACATTGTTGTATGAAAAGGTTTCAGTGGTGCGGCCAATGCAGCCCTCTTGGTGCTTTGAGTTTGAAACCCCTGCTCTAAGGTCAGAAGGGACCACTGTGATGGAAGTAAATCATCAAATGAATCTGGTTAAACAGATGCCACTCAGAATAATAGTCTGGATTCAGTGAAGAGAGGAAAATTACATCCATCTGTTTTACGTAGGTTCTTGTACCATGCTTGTCAAACAGGGCTGTTTCAGGGGACAGGGAAGCAGAGCAGGAGCACGGGCTCCAGCCCCACCTCCAAGCACCAAAGCTGATTGGGCTTCTCTGGTAGTTGACTTCAGGATACCTGTTTGGCTTTGTCAATTTGTTTCTTCACTTCCACAGGTAGGTACTGCAGTTTACTGTTTCCCAATTACTGTCCCACAGCTCACAGGTGTGCCATGGAATTTTTTTGAAAACCTACATAAAAAGTTCTGGATTGGCTCATGAATATTCATGAGTTCATTTGCAGTCTACATGGTGGTGTGCCTCAAAATAATTAAAGGTATCAAGGTGTGCCATGGCAGAGAGAAGGATCAGAATCACTGTATTTTAAAGAATGCTTATAGAGAACCTGAAGGTGTCTGTCTGTCTGTCTGTCTGAGGGATGAGAGCAAATGTGGTTATATCTTAAGGCTTAGCTATAGACAATGGATTGTGTAGCATGTCTTGGATGAAAGCTCAAAGGGATGAAGGTACCTATAGCAATCAGTAGGTTTTGAGTATAGAGTGGTATTTGTGTGCCCATCCCTAATTTGTACTGTAGTATTCAGAAAGTGGATCTCCTGCATGGAGTGTTCCAGGCTAAGTTTGTTGTGGAGCGCCCAAGAAAGAAAACAGAATGCCACTGGTTATCACCCACAACCCCCAAAGTCAGACCTCTACAGCACATCAAGGATCTACAACCTATTCTACAAGACGATCCCTCTCTCTCTCAAGCCTTGAGGGAGACAGGCCTCTCCTCACTTACAGAAAGCCCCTCCAACCTTAAACAGATACTCTCACACTCAACTTCAGATCTAACAACAGAACAGTTAAAGCAGGCACATATCCCTGCCACAAACCACGTTGCCAACTTTGCCCACATATCTGCACAGAAGACACCATCACAGGACCTAATCAAGCCAACTGCTCCATTAAGGGCTTGTTCACCTGCTCATCCATCAACATGATTTATGCCATCATGTGCAAGAGATGCCCCTGACCTGCCCCCCTTCGCCACCCCACACTCCATATTGGACAAACAGGACACAGTCGCTGCACAAAAGAATAAATGGACACAAATCTGATGTCAGAAATTGCAACATTCAAAAAACAGTAAGGAAACACTTCAGTCTCCCTGCTCGCTCCTTTGATGATTTTTTAATAGCTGTGCTCAAACAAACAGATAACAAATTGAAGCGTCAAAGAGAAATGGCAGAATTGGAATTCATATGCAAATTTGACACTGTTGCTTCAGGGCTAAATAAGGACTATGGATTTTTTTTCTCCTTACAATAGGTGATTTGACCTCATCTTCCTATACATGCTGTTCCCCACTATTCAAATCAAAACTACTCCATTGATTTGCTGTAACATTCTGACCCGACCCTACAATTTACACTTCCCTGCATTTATTTTTCTCCCATGCTGTAAATTACCCTATTTTCAAAGCATCTGACAAAGTGGGATGTTCTCCCATGAAAGCTCATGCAATAAATAAATTTGTTAGTCTTTAAAAGTGCCACAGAACTCCTTGTTCGTTTTGATGAACTAGAATAACAGGCTACACCTTTTAAAAGATCAAAGGAACGTATCTTGTGCTTGGAGCAAAAGGTGGCAAGGTTTGTGATGGTGCTTAGTGTAACAGCCTGATAATATCCTGGATACGACTTATCGAATTGAGTCTTACTGAGTTAAGTGTAACATCTTTGGGGTCCATTGTATTTAAAATGTAAGTATTTATACACTATTGTGGGATTGCTTGGGATTTCTTTAGCAGGAAGCCAAGATGAATGCAATCTCTGGGAGACATGAAGAACCCCCCAAAAAATTTTGGAATATGTGTAAAGTGGATTTTGTAGGAAATAGCTCAGGGTGAGAAGACAAATGATCCATTTGAATCTACCCTTTTGAAATTCTATCCTGGGGAGCAAAATCAATTGTTTGCTAATTACTTGCTCCTGGAAACAGCAGACAAAAGACCCTTAAAACTATATAAAGCAATAGTCCCCAGACATTTTTGGTCCTCCCTCCCTTCCCCAGTGCCCCGGTTGGGGCCATAGCTAAGAGCAGAGCCATGCCTGGAGCTACAGACAGAGGCAGGGCCAACAGTGAAGCCAGAGCTGTGACTGGATCTGAAGCTGGGCTAGGGCTAGCACCATGGGCAGGGCAGGGCTGGGTGATGCTCCCTCCCCACCCACATGGGGGCTGCTGGCCTGGGCCCTGATATGCCCCAACTGTGAGCATTCCTCCACACCTCCATTTGGGGACCACTAGTATAAAGGACAGATGCACAATTAGAGACAAACAAGCAACCAGGCAACAGATAATCTGTTCCATTTATTATCGTGTGTGATTATGGTGCAGCTGGGCCTAGTCTAGGACTCAAACATATCCGTAGTAGGAGAAAAGCCCAAACTGCCTAAAACACTCTGTCCTAGTGATCTTGAACATTGTGTCCCACCCCTAGCTAATTAGAGAATTTTGCCTCTTCCTTTCAGATGAGGAGCTTGTTCCAAATGAGGGATACATGTGTCTCTGCTAGGCTCTAATTCACTATATTTTAATGCTGAATCCGAAAACTATGAGCAGGTTCCAGACAGTACAGAACGTACGTGCCTGCTTCCTTTATGGCGTAGGCTGCTGAGAGTACATCTGGACCATGCTCATGTTCCTTCACTGGCTCACAGTCAGTTTCAGAAGCTAGTTTAGGGTCTCTTTCCTAATTTTCAAAGCAATTAATGAATCGAAACTCAACATTAAATTGTGATCTATGAATTGCTGTTTCTATTTGTTGCTGAAAGGAGTCATTAGAGAACATGAATTATCCATTTATTTTCATTATCTTCAGCAGATTAACTTGTCTTCCATGTAAAATGAGAGAAAAGAGTATAACCAAAATTGAGGGAGAAATGTTTATATTGGATTCTGTTCAACAATGTATTCACTTGCTCTGGCTGCATCAGAACTGGTATGTAATTAGCAGTTAATTTCGAAAAATTTAAGTTACTTTTTCAGACAGAGACCAGAATTTGCCAAATCTGAATCTAGGGTAATAGGCAGGACTGTGGACACTGTATACTTATTAAAGAGTAAATATATTTTCTAGAACAGATCCAATGCATTAAAATGCACACGGCTTGATTTTTACTTTTTGTTACAGTTATCTCCTACATTTTAGTAGGCTGGATGACTGCCACTTAGTGATTAATCTATCAAAAGCAAAGAAACTGGCATTACCATTTAGTTTTTTTTAATCTTATTTCCTTTCATCATAGATGTACATTTAAGCTTTGCAAGACTAAAGCAACCTCCAAAATACAATTTTGAAAAACATTTCCTGCTGGGATTGAAAGAAAGTGCACCATGCCTATAAACTAAAGCTACAATACTGTTAAACATTTAGCTTTGGAACTGAGCACTCCAACCAATTCAGGTTACTGGAACAGTTTTTGTTCACTCGGATACACCTCGTTCCATCCCTCACCTTTGCCAGGGGCATTGCTGGCACCAGGCTTACAGGGCTCAAGCCGTTAGTCCCACACCTGAGCCCAGGTCTGGCCTGCCTGCGGCAGCAGCTGCAGCAGTGGCGCATGAGCCCCAAGTCCCAGCACGCCAAGGCCCGGGTCTTTTTCCACATCAGCGGTGCTCCTGGTCTCTGCCTTTTTATGAACATCCAAGGCTGAATCCAAGGCCAATACAAAAAAATTCAAGATAATTTTGACACCTTCAATGCACGCAGAGAAGCAGACAGTGGGAGACGCACACAGCAGCAACCTGAACACACCATACCCAAAACTATTTACAACAGCATTACTGCTTGTTATCTGCAAATCTGTACTTCTCAGCTTGTAACAACATTGCTGGAAGTGGTCTCTCCCGGAGAAGGTTCTTTTAAGACAAACACTTTGGAATTATGGCTAGGAAGAAGCAGTATCAGCAACAAAGCTATCTCATTAATCATGTCCATTGCTATCAAAACAGGCAAATGATTTTATAAACTACAATACTTATTACAAAATCCGTGTTTTAAAAAAGTCACCATTTTTGTCAATTTCCTACTTCTGTTTATCCCCTTTTGATTTTTTTTCTTTTACTCTTGAGAAATAATTAGGGCTGTCAACTAATTGCAGTTCTTATATGATTAATTTATTTTGAGTTAACTCATTTAATGGTGATTAACTGCACTGTTAAACAATAATAAAATACCAATTTAAATTTATTTTACAGATTGTTGGATGCTTTTCTACATTTTCAGATATATTATTTCAATTGCAATTGAATACCAAGTGTACAGTACTCACTTTATATTTCTATTGCAAATATTTACATTGCAAAAAAAGAAATATAGTATTTAATATAGCATTTTTCATTTCACATCATACAAATATAGTGCAATATCATGAAGTACAATATAGATTTCTGTTATATACTGCACTCAAACAAAATAGTGTAGGCTCTGAAGATTTACTTGGCCACTCAATCCTACCACTTGTTCAGCCAAATCCTTAAGACAAACATGATTGTTTAAGGTTTAAGAGGGTACTTGGTCCTGCCATGAGAGTGCAGGGGATTGGACTGGATGACATCTCATGGTCCCTTCCAGTTTCTATGAGTCTGTATTTATAGAAAATAATGCAGCCCACTTCTTATTTACAATATCACCTGAAAGTGAAGACAGGCACTTGCATGGCATTGTTGTAGCAGGCATTGAAAAGTATTTACATGCCAGATATGCTAAATGTTCACATGCCCCTTCATGCTTCGACCACCATTTCAGAGGACATGCTTCCATGATGATGGCACTTGTCAAAATATAATGCATTAATTAAATCTGTGTCTGAATTCCTTGGGGGAAAATTGTATGCCACCTACTCTGTGGTTTTATCTGCATTCTACCAGATATTTTGGGTTATGGCAATCTCAGATAGTGACCTAGCACATATTGTTCAATTTAAGAGTAATTTCAGTGCTCATTTGACAAAATGCAAAGAAGGTACCAATGTGAGATTTCTAAATATAGCTATGGCACTTGACTCAAGGTTTAAGAATCTGACGTGGTGCCTTCCAAAATGTGAGACACAAGATGGTGTACATGCTGTCAGAAATCTTGAAAGACCAACACTTTGATGCAGAAACTACAAAACCTCAACTGTAAAAAAAGAAAAAAAAACAAACTTTTTGTTGGTGGTTTGTGACTCAGATTGATAAAGAGAAACATGCATCAGTCTGCCCTGCTTTGTACTGGTACGGAGCAGAGCTCATCAACAGCATGGATGCATGTCCTCTGTAATGGTGGTTGAAGCATGAATGGGCATAAAAACATTTGGTGCATCTGCCATGTAAATATCTTGCAACACTGTCTACAACAGCGCCATGCAAACATTGGTTCTCACTTTCAGGAGATGTAACCAGGAATCAGGCAGTATTACCTCTTGTAAACATAAACAAACTTGTTTGTCTTAATGATTGGCTGAACAAGTAGAACTGAGTTGATTTGTAGGTTCTAAAAGGTTTCAACTTATTTCTGAGTGCAGTTTTTCTAACATAATTCTACATTTGTAAGTTCAACTTTCATGATAATGAGATTGTACTATAGTCTTCTGTAACGTTCACTGAATACTCATTTATTTTTTACAGCGCAAATATTTGTAATAAAAATAAATATCAAGGGACCACTGTACATTTTGTATACTTTGGTAATAAAAATGTAGAAAAATACCAAAAAATATTTAAATAAATGGTATTTTATTGTTTAACAGCACAATAATTTTTTATCTCTTGATAACTCTACAAAAACAACATTTTTAAAAATTTAGCTTGATTTCAAAATTAAAGTTACAACAGAACAGAGACAATACAGAAAGGCTGTTAAGCTGAGCAGTGTTAATATATGCCAGGGGTGGCCAAACTTACAGAACTCAAGAGCCGCACAAGTCAATTATTAAACCTTTGAGAGCTGCACTGAGACATATAACCACATATTTTTACCTACTCCAAAATTACTAAGCTTAAAATTCATTGCACACTTTAATTTTATTGTAAAAATAGGGAAAATATTGATCCACTAATGTCAGATTCTAATAATTATTTAAGATTACCATGAAACTAGGCCAATACAGTAAAAATTTAGCTGTTGCTAGATGTAGAAGACTACAGGCTTGTGGCAAGTTTTTTTTTAAATCTGAGCAGTAACTTGTCAATGTAGCAGGTAAAAGCTCTGAGATGCTGATCTCGAATTGTTGCACAATGTTTTGAATTTCATTGTGGAATATGATGCTTCACAGCACTGAGTTGTGCCAAAAATTGAAAGTAATCTACCTTCAGTTTTAAACTTTTCTCCTTTGTATTTTCATTTCTTAGTATTTCACATCATATTTAGGACTTGTGAAACATGATTTTATTTTAACAACAAGTAAGCTGCATTAGGGCCTATGAGAAAATCTAAACACGCTATGTCTTCTCTGACCATGTCACGCTTCTCTCCCCCATCCCCCGTTGCCGCTTCCCTGCCATCTCTTACCACACTGCTGCTTCTCTGCTCTCTCCAACCATGCCACACTTCTGCCTCCCACCCCACCCCGGCACCTACCATGCCCCCGCTTCCCTGCCAATATTTCTGCCAGTAAACTTGTTCATTAAAATACTCATGGACAGTGAAGACAAAAGGTCTGAGAATTCAAATCAGACACAATTAATTTTAAAATGAGAATAATAGTGAGGGAAAATACTGCTTTCATCTTAATCCTGTGAAGAGATGCACACAGGGACACCTTTTCAACTGTTCAGAATCACAACAGATCAATGAGAATTTAGGGGGACATAAAATGCAAGATCAGAGCCTGTTTCAGTGAGTGCTTTGGAGTCCATGCACAGAAGATACTATGGAAAAAATCTCATTGAGTTTATTCAGTTTGGGGTCAGGCCCTGTATAAATTCTAAATATCATTATTTGGTTTTTATAATACAAAGTAAAATCTTCATTGGTGAGAGATTTTTTCAGAAAGTGTACAACACAATTTTCCATCCTCAGCCCTTCACAACAGTTACTCTCTTGTCTAATGGACTCAGATACCCATAGAGTCATTCATGAAGACTGCACTGAAATATAAATGGATTTTGACTATACAATAGAGTTAATACATATTGAATGCTATTTAATCAGTACAAGTATAGTGCTGCTATTGAACTTTGCAGTGAATGTAAATTATCTTGGACACTGACTTAGTTCTATTAATTAAAATTTTCTTATAAAACAAAAGTGCTAGCAGTTCCTTCTACAAACAGATGACATACTGAAATCTCAGGCACACTTGTTCAATGGACTTAAGGAATTTTTTTTTTCTAAAGCCAGTTTTCAGTAGTGGTGGTCTATCCTAAGTCTAAATCATTTTGCATGCTGAAAATGAACCATGATCCATAATAAGCACTTGCAACATTCTTTAAATAGAGGGTTTTTTAAATAACCTTTTGACAGTAGTCAGTGGTTTTGGATGTAACACTTGTGTCAATTTTCAGTCATTTCTGATGATTCTTATTTAATTCTCAAAATAGAAATACAAGAGAAATAATTCTGCATTATATTACAATATCTAGAAATGCCAGGTGATTTTTAAAAAAGAAAATTAATTTGCAATTGCTTTTCAGGTTTAAATTGCTAATTATCATCACTCATCTGTAGTTCATTGTGGACTTGGTCTTGATCAATTTATGTTGCCAGTTTTAAAAATATTTACCCAGAAAACAATATCAAAAAAGAAAAGTATTTAAAAAATCATGCACTGATGTAATTAAAGACTGTATCATTATGCACACAGACAAGGAGGGTAGAATTAATGTTGTGGGGGTAAACTGTAGTATCTGGCAGTTACTTGCTCTGAATGCTTCTCTTTCCCTGCTGGCTCTGACAATGCTGCCCCTCCCCTCCCGGCTCTAACCACGCTGCTTTTTTCTGCGGGTGACACTCTCTCAATACGGCCCCTCCCCTCCCTTCCTGGATCTGACCAGGCTGCTTTTCCTGCAGCTCTCACAACACTGCTCCTCCGCTGCCAGCTCTTACCCTGCCTCTGCCTCTCTGCTGTCCCCGACGATTGCAAATTTCTTGCCCCTGGTTCCTGCCATGCCGCCCTTCCCTCCTGTGCTCTCCTGGTAGCCGAAATTTTTCTTTAAAGAGCCGCATGCGGCTCACAAGCTGCAGTTTGGCCACGTCTGATATACGCCATTCACTGTAAACAAAGCTATTTTACTAGGGACTATGTGCAGAAAGCACAGCTTTATTTTGCTCAGGTTTCTGAATAGATCAAACTTCCACTCAATACCCACTGATTTTTTTCCTCTCTCAAATGAGAGATGAATTTAGTGTTTATGAAAGATGCTACAGCGACACCTCTAGAGAGTGACCTCCCCATTTATGTGCAGTACAACTTAAGTACAGACTTGTCTCCAATCAAACCAGTTACTCCATCAAGGGCTCATTCTCCTGCTCATCCCCCAGATAAGATGTATACTATCTTGTGCCAACAATGTCCCTCTGCCTTATACATTGGACAAATAGGACAGTCTCTGCACAAAAGAATAAATGGACACAAATCGGACACCAGCAATAACATTAAAAAACTATTAAGGGAACATTTCAGTCTCCCTGCTCACTCCGTGCAAGATACATCAACTTGAGCAAGTTAATTACAAATCAAAGCTTCAAAAAGAACCTACAGTTAGAATTCATATGCAAATTTGATGCTATTACCTTAGGCCTGAACAGAGCTTTAAACTGGCTCTATCATTACAATAAGGGACTGTCCCCTGCCTCTGCTGCCCCACCCTTCTAATGTTATTCCATATTGTTTGAATCTAAACTGCTTGATTTGCTGAAATAGTCTGACCCGATCCTATGACTCACACTTCCCTGTATTTATTTTTCCTCCCAGTCTGTAAGTTCTCCATCTTCAAGCATCTGAGAAAGTGGGATTGTCTCCTACAAAAGTTCACGCATTAAATAAATTTGTTAGTCTTTAAAAGTGTCACAGGACTTGTTTGTTTTGCTGAACTAGACTAACACAGCTACCCCCTGTAATTTATTTAACTTACTCCTAACTTGTTCTCTTCTTACTGTGGCCTCAAATCATACCCCATTAACACTGATGATCATTACATTAGTTGTCTGATAACAGCTAACCTCTCTGATGAAATCCAAAACAAAACCAGCACTCAAAACTTCAGTCACTGCTGCATTTTCTGTTACTGTCTTTCCCTCCTTATTAAGTAAAGGACTCACCCTTTCCTTGGTCTTCCTCTTGCTCCTCATGTATTTGTAAAATGTTTTCTTGTTACCCTTTAGCTACCTTAGAAGGTAAATCAAAATGAATGTGTAATTCATTGGCAGGAGTGAGGGAAATATACTTCCTCCATTCAACATGCACATTTGCATAATGCTACAAAAACACTGGAATATAAGATGCCCTCCCTTTCTCCCACCCATCTCTCTACATAAGGATTCCCATTTCTGCAAGAACCTGAAATAATCTAATTCCTGCTTAACTTCTTATAATCGCCTGGACTGTTGTGCTCACTATCTAGCTCAAGTACAGGATCATATGGAATGCAGAACTCTTTTTGGAAACTACCGTGTGATTCAGGGAACTGCTCAATGCCAACTAGCAGAGGATACACCAAACCGTAACTCATCACGGCTGACAATTCACTGTCGTCACAAGCTGTAGCTAAAAGATGTTGTGTAATGTATCGTATGCAAACTAGCAATGTGCTGATCAATATTATTGCTTGGTACATGTACAAGCAGTATATAAAGAACTAGAGATGGGTGCTGGAAATCTGTTCCTAAAATATGATTGGCAGGCAGTGCTTAAACCCTAAGCCCATTGTTTCATCAGCTTGACTGTCTCTCGAATGGAAACTAAGCAAGGTGAGACTGAAGACAACAAAGACATTTACTTGTATAGTAAACAAAGCCATCAGGTGAGCAAATGTGGCAAGATGACCACTTAATCTCAAAAGGTGAACAGAGGCTGCACCCCCCCCCCCCCAGGTAGTCTGCCTGCCTGTCAAAACAGGTCAGTGAAGCTGGGGAAGACAAAAGCAGAAGCAAAAAGCTATTTTGTTATCCATCACTAAATGAACACAAGGGGACAGAGCTCTTGTAATCTGAGGAACCCAAAATCGCCAGCAGTGTAGATCACTCCTGAGACCTAACGGTAACACAGTGGCTCACAGTTCTTGGTGACCTTGGTGTTACTGGTTTAACAAAGAGACGAGTCACTGTTTGACATAACATGCTCCGTCATCTCCACCTACCAGTCATTCTCCCAGCCAGACAAGTAACTGAACCACTGTTGTTTGTACAGCAGTGCAGGATGAGCCATTAGGTCTTTGGGTCAAAGAGAATATTTGTGTGCATCTAGATTTTTTTTTTTTTTTTTTTTTATCTGTAGCACTACAAGCATCCTTACTGAAAGCTAGTTTCTCAAAAAATGTTACTTTGCAAAATGCACACAGTCAAAGCAATACACAGAATTCTATTATTGCTCTCCTATGTTGATAAGTGCAACATAGATAGTTATCTTTTACTTCAGCAATTTATTTGGACAATAAGCTGCAGAACAACTTATGTAAACAATGTATTTGCATCTGCACTTACCTTGTGGCTTTGGATTTGAAGCTGAACGTGGGGACTTTTTAACTGGCACGTTTCCATTTATTCCCTGAGCCGCTTCATTGCATACATTCTGCTTGACTAGCCTTGGTGTGCTATTTGTTGAGCAAGACTTAGTTATGAGGATCTTTGGACAGGTGCTGCTGTCTGTAGTGGGAAGAAAAGAAAAGCAAGCATGAATAACACTTAATGTAGCAAGATGATAATGTTCTACCCAGCATGCTCTATCATTTCATCTTCACAGAGAAAGTTTTTAATGTTTCTGTGGCAGTTTTGGGTAGCTGGTTTCACATTTGCAGTTACTGTTCCTTTTAAATGGCAAATAAATAGTACCATTCTAAATAAGGGCTCTTTCCTGATAAAATGAAAGAAATCTAATTTTAAAAAATTTGTTGCCACATTAAGAGAGCCTCCCAAATGCATTCATATCTAGCAATATTTTGTGAACTGCTTTAGCTATGTATATAGATTGATCAAATAAATATTTCCCTGTATTGGTTTTGCCAGGATAGGACATTGACTTGCCTGGTAGGCAACTAGATAACTTCTGTAAAGACTGCTGTGTATATTTAACTAAATGTAACAACTTTCCTTTATGATCACCACATAGGTGATAATAGGCTATATACATAAAGAAAGTATCTTAAAATGGCCTCATCTCATCTCACTGTATTTGTTCTTTCATTCTCCAAGCATTCTATTGCAAGCATCTGAAAAGAAACCTGCTATGATTCTCCTAACATGAACTAATTTATTGTTTGATAATATTCAGTTTAGCATCATGTTTATTTCTTAGCTTCTACATTTCCTCTTTTGAAAACCGAAAGCAATGTTGGGTCAGGAAGAGTCATTCTTCAAACACTCCAGCTATCTACAAGCAAAATCTTGTGGGATTTCCTGTTGCGATTGGTGACACAGTATTATTAAAACAACCTCAACAATAGGAGGTCACATTGTAGATATGACATCAGATGTAATATCTTTATAATACAATATAATCCATTCTTTTCAATCTCACATTCAAATGATATTAAATTCTCAGTAAGCATTTCATGACCAACTACTTCTATAATTCCACTACTTGAATTGTGGAAAAATAAGAACACACAATATTTAAGACCTTGAATTAAATTTTCCAAAGTAAGAGCCTTTAGTGAAGTTGAGTGCTCAGCATTTTTGAAAGCAAGGCAAATGGTCTATATATAGCTTTTATTTTTGAAAATTTTATCAACGATTTCTTAATCCAAGTTGCAAAGCAATTAATGACAATGCATAGCATACAAGGTTTCCAGAACCTTTTCCACTGTAAAGCTGGACTGGTTAATAAATTATTAAAGATCTAAAAACACACAAAAATTGAAAATACATTTTCATTAAGCAGCTGGTTTATGAATGGGCTAGCCTAAGACTGGGATTTGTGTCAAATGAACAACCTATTATTCAGAATAAAGAAACACTAGTCCTGTTTACACCACGTTTGTTGGAGTTTTAAAAGTTATTTAAAAAATGTATGTTACAATTTTTTTTTTTTTTTTTTTTGTACTTTAAAAGCATATGTACTACCTGCTATGAAGTATAATTTATCTTGGCATGGTTAATAGATTATACTTAAAAACAATAAATGTGTTGGTCTTTAAAGTGCCTTTGTTTGTTCTGCTAAACCAGACTAACATGGCTGCCCCCCCGGTAATTATACTTTGTTTCCATGAAGGCTGGAACTTGAATTGAAGGACTGCAAGGAAACCTTGCCACAACATGTCCATAAGGACATATTTATTGGGGACATTTAATATACATTAACTCTCAAGAATTGGCAGTTTTAGCTTCAAAACAGCGTCTACCGAAGTGGGATTTTCTCCCACGAAAGGTCAGGAGATTAAAAAAACTGTCTTTATAAGTGCCACCAGAGTCTCTGTTTGTTTTAAAACAAACAATTTAGCCTGGAAGGCAACAGAAGTACTACTTACCATCCTGTTAAGCAGGGGTCCCAAACTCAAATCATCCCAAAGGCTGCATGAGGACTAGTACATTAGCCGGAGGGCTGCACCACTGACACCTTTTCATACAACGATATTGCAAATACCACTAACAATAGTGTCACTGCAGGCCACAGGGAATAGCTTTAGGGGTTGCATGTGGCCCACGGGCCATGTGTTTGAAACCCCTGCAATTAAGTATGCAAGAAACAAAATCTTTTTGTGGACTGCAGTTGTTTTCTATTACAATTGTTTTCAACTGGAGACATGAGAAAGATCTCTTAAATCCCAGTGGCAGATGTAAGAATGAGATAGTGAGAAAGAAATTTAAAAATATATATAAAACCAATGGGGAGGAGGATTAGATACAAATCTGATGAGGATTTACTTATCACTTTTGCCTATTGCTTACAGTGAAATTAGAAGGAACTCGTCATCTGTTGTGGGCTAGCAGATGCAGTATCTAATTTTCTAGAAAACTTTAATTAGGAGCACCATCATCAATAACAAAAAAAGGATGATTTGCATATGTGCTAAGTGGGAAAAAATATTTTGGCAAGTTGCAGATCCTCAAATCTGTGGTTCTGCAAGCCATACGAAGATGAAACCTAAAGATTATCAGTTTTTTTACTTTCAGTGCTGTTGAAGACACAAGTATCTCCAACTGCATTTTATTTTTGCTGCCCCAATGAGCCTATTCTTGTTTATGCATGCTGAAGTAAACAGAAATGCAATTTTTTAGGGTGTAGTAAGCCACAGTGACATGTATACTACTTCTGACACAACTTAAAGAAAAAGTCAAGTGCTTTCAGGAGGCAAAACTATTAGTTTCAAAGTTAAAGAGTACAGAGAATACATACAGGGAGGACCCATTACCGCGTGACTGGTTTGCCCGCGGAACTGGTTAACAAGTGGTAACCGGATGTCCCCCAAAGGCCGCACAGTAACATGTAGGTCCCGTTAACATGCGTTGCGTAGACGGGATCGTGCGCATCACTGCCCCAGAGACGGGCCCCAGGCACTGGCCCAGGCCCCAGCCCAGGCCCCGCTCCTGTGCTGGGGTCTGAGACGGCCTCAGGCGCCTGCTGCTGCCAGCCTGGCCCTGGATCCCTGGCCAGGGACATGGCAGGGAGCGGCAGCTGCAGCCGCAGGCAGCCGGACCTAGAACAGGGCTGGAAGCAGCTGCCGCCACCATTCTCTGCCACGTCCCCGGCTGGGGATCCAGGGCCAGGCTGGTGGCAGCAGGTGCCTGAGGCCAGCTCAGACTGCAGCGCAGAAGCAGGGTCAGGGGCACGGCCTGCGGCCAGGGACCAGGGCCTGGGCCAGTGCCCCGGGGAAGGCCTTCTGGTCCCACTTACACGCAGGCTGGTTTACACGCGGTTGCCAGGGGCTTGTCCCCTGACACCCACATGTAAACCAGTCCCCACTGTATCTTTTTTTGAGGCACATTAGTTATTGTAGAACTCAGAACATGTACATTCGCTTACACACCTTAAATACTGTTTCTCACTGTTGTGGTGCCAAACTGATTCAAATGATATAAGGGTTAGTTACTTTTTTTCCTTCCCACACAACACAAAATGAGATTGACAATCTAATTATCTGAGTACCCAAACTCTTAATTTAATATTCTTTTTGCTTTGCAGGGCTGTTTCAGTAAGGCTGAAACCTGAGAAAAAGCTAACCCAATACATAAAACAAGAGAATTAATTGCAGATGCACTGAAAGACCAAATAATTTCAGAATAAAACTGCATTTGTTAAACCGTTTTCAAAATGCTAGCAGTCAGAGTTGAATGTTTATTACACCACTGTCTTGATTTCTGTCATCAGAATTGCAGAATATCTATCATTTGCAATAAAAAAGGCAAGCTGCTTATCAAAAGATGATAATATTGCAAAAGCTTTACAACCAGTTACTCTGGATTTGCTTTTGGAAAGGGAAAGTTTAGGAAAAGAAACAGTGAATTAATTCACTGATTCACATAGATATACTGAGCCTTCACAGAGCTGAGCTCCTGAAGCACACAGACTTGCTCATTAAGCACACAAGCAGGCATGAAGGGCTGATATGGGGTCCTAGCATCTTGCCTTTAATGCTATGCACAAAAACACACCGCTTCTACTCCTGCCAAGGACTGCATTACGAGGTTAAAGATTTCCCCTATAAAAGATACAAGTCCTTCCCCAAAGGTATCATTTGGTAGAGTGAGATCTGAGGTAAGAAAATCCAGTGACCCAGAATAAGACACCGGACACCATTCTGTAAGTTCTCCCATCTTCAAAGCATCTGATGAAGTGGGATTTTCTCTCACGAAACCTCACTCAACAAATAAATGTTATCCTTTAAGTCCCAAAGGACTCCTTGTTTGTTTTTTGTGATAATTCTGAAGACCTCAAGTGAGAAAGCATGATCCATTGCAGAGTGAGTCTCCAGTCACCTGGGTTCCTCCCCTGGCCGCCAACTCAGATCCTCTGAAAAAGGGGTGGGTATCCAAGTGCACACTCCAAAAGTGAGGTTACCAAAAATCAATGGGCACTTTTGAAAATTTCAGCCTAACACTCCCATCAGCCAGATGGAGTTATTTAGCACTGCTTATTCAAATGTGTAAAGTGAGGTAAAAGAAATATGGATGAAAAAGTGGCATGGATGTTTTATTCTACTTAATACAGTTAGCCATTTACACACTGAACTACAGTGGCTAATTTGCTAACAAAAGTAGAAATGTAAATTCCATCACCTGCATCCACAAATTGTACATTCAAGAAAGAAGTTTGCTTCCAGATTTTTTTGGAGTATGTGCGAGAGCGTACGTATATTTCCTTCAAATCTGAAGTACATGGATTTGCTCCTATACCTACATTTGGGGTTCAAATAAGCCCTTAAAATGAGGGCACAATTCAGTAGAAACTGCAGGATTTCCATGCAAAACCAGAAGTTTAGCATCTCTGATACAAAAATCAAAAAATAACTCAGCCCCAGCTCATGAATAGAAATCATTAGAACCAAATTGTCAGATTCAATTGAACTCAAGGGATAGGACAGGGAATCAAGACATTCAACGGCCGGGGGCGGCAGCATGTTGACCAGCCACCAAAGTGATTTTTACATATTTATCTTTTGAAACAATTTATTGGTTCCACATGCTTAAACTGTAAAAATGCTTTGAAGCATCTGCTGACACTATTATTCTGTTACACACAGAGGTCTCATGTTAAATGTTACGGTGGTGCTTCCAGTGGCAAGCCACTAATGAAATACCGTAGGCAGCTGATGATGCTGTAAGAGAAAAGCAACTCTGTGTATGTCTTTACACCACAGCAGCCCAGCTATGTGGGGGAGGGGGAACAGCACTATATTGTGAACAGTTCTTCCGTGGATAGAAGAAGCTGTTTGTTGACCCAGAACATCCACCTCCGAGGCAGTGGTTAGGTCAAGCAAAAAAATTTTCCATCAACTTAATTGTGTCTACTTCTGGCGCTAGGTCAATCTAACTACAGGGCTCAGAGTGTGACATTTTTCACTGTTCTGAGGGACAGAGCTAGGTCGACCTAATTTTTAAGCACAGACCAGAATGCTATCAAAGGACTAGTGGGTGAGATATTCAGGAGGAAGTTTGTTTTGCTTCTCTGCAAAAAATATCTTGGTAAAAACAGTGTGTATGTATTTCACCAAGGGGAAACATCTGAATTTCTGGGATTTTGTTTGAAGAGTTGAGTTTACTCCTTGGCAACTATTTAGCCAATAAATATCTGTTCAGTGCCAAAATTCAAGTATGTATGAGTTCTGATATGTGAAAACTGGTACTTTTCATTATACGAGTCTCCAGATACAAGCAGAGTTTTTGTATGTTGCTGTAGAAGACAGAAGCCTCCATCCTTCCACCCAACCCTCCCTTATTTTCAATCACTGTTATATATCCTGATAATGTTCTCTTGGCTACATTAATTCCCTCTTCTTTTGCTCTATAAGGGATAGATTAATTCTTACTAGGTTTGTTATACATTATGTTAGAGGAAGCAAGAAACTGTGTATACAGCTTCCTGCTTAGCAATAATGTTTTACCCCTTTTTTGTCACATTAATAGTGCATTTCCAAAATACTCTTTTAAAAACCTTTCCCTGAGGCTCAGTTTCACAGAAACAATATTCAAGCTGAAGCCTGAGTTGGATGCAAAGCACTTACTACCTAATATTTTCAAGGACAGTCAAGTTATTGAACACGTAGGTAGATAAGGCAGGCCATTTAATCTAGAAATCATCATCTGGTGTTTTACTCTTCTAACTACCCAAGTATGACAAACTGAGGCAATGTCAGACAGATATGAAGTATTCAGTTTTAACACAGTTTGTGAAAAATACAGATGAACTAACAGGTATACAGGATTTTAATGGGATATTTAAAGATTGTAGCCCTGAAATTAGATATCGTAGCATTGTTTTGACTTATGGAGGTGAATGAGACCCCTATCCATTAACTACTTTTTCTTCACTTTTCAAGGTCGCTCAATACCAGGCTGGACGTTTCATGAGCAGTAATCTTCATTACCCTTGCTGCTCATGGGCTAGACAGAGAAAGGAGGATGAGGGAGATAGGCTGTGTGTGTGCATATATGCATGTTGCGCTATTATAGAACCCTTGCTGGAAGATATCTCAGCTGAAATACAGAGATTTTATTTATAGCCATTGCTAGTAAAACATCAATATTTGCCAACAATGTCCACATATGGAGTATCACCCTATTTTGCCACTTAAACAGCAAGCATCTGTGGCAATTAGGGGACAACAATTAGCCAAATTGAATTTTCAATAGCTTCTTAATTTTGTAGCTCTCATTATGGTTTTATGAAGAAAAGACTATAGAAGTTCATAGAAATTACCCTTAAAAGTCTATTTAAAATGCAAGAAAATGTCAATCCTATTTAATTTTTTGAAATAGTCTACAAAATCCTATAACCATGATAAAATTCTCAAATTCTATGGAACAGTTTAAAAACAATTAACAAAACGACCTTTGATCTATTATTGTCCTTTCCATAAGTGTAACAAAAGGCAAAATTTTCCATTTCATCATAAGGAAAAAACCCATAAAGAGATAAGATTAGTTTTAGCATTTTAAACAAAAAACAAAAACACCCAAACACCCTCATTCACTCACCACACACAGAGAAATCTTTCAGCCTTGACCGACACAAATTTTCACAGAAATCAGTAAGAGTTCTGCCCCTATGAGACTTGTAGGGTTAAGCATTAAGGATAGAGCAGAACATCAGCATGATCAAAAGTTACCGCAGCAGGCTTTTGGACCACAACCTGGAATCCTGATGCATAGTGCACTATGCACACTAAGTTATGAATAGGACAATTCAATGCCAATTCACTAGTGAACTGACACTGACACTGGGCAATTTATGAAAGCCAGAAGATTGACACTGTGACACCAGTGTGACTGACACTAGTGAATTGACACTGACACTGGGCAATTTATGAAAGCCAGAAGATTGGCAAGAGTCAATTCAACAACCTAGTCTTCTATGTATTGTACTGATCTTCATCACTTTCACCCTGACCCCATAAACTGTTCCCTGGAGGAAGACCTGTTTCCTCTTTCTGAGGTTCAGTCAAAAGTAAAGGGCTCCAATGAATAGGGCTTCATATATCATCTTTCGACTTTTTTTTTGTACTTGTGATTTCAACAATAGCTTAAAATACTTATGACATTGTTACAATAAGATAAACCACAGCATTCCAAAAAATCCCTTGGAAGCTTGAAACTGAAATCTATGTCCTTGATGGAAAGTGAAATTTCCCTCTGTCATGAGAATACACGCCCATTTGTTAAAGCAGTGGCTGTCAAACTTTTTTTCTTGGAACCCAGCTGAAAAAAAGTCATTTACGCACATGGCCCAACATCATCATCTTGAGAAATGCATTCCAGTCTTTTGGCAGCAGCAGCAGGGGGTGCTGCAACCAAGTGCCTGAGGGTCTATGACCCAGTACTGGGTCGCAACCCTGAGTTTAAAAACCACTGTGATACAGATCAGTTCCCGTGGAGGGACATCTTTTTGTTCTGTTTGTACAGCACTTTGCACTATGGGCTCCATCGTACTAAGGTAATATTTGGGGGGCCAAATAAAAGGAAACGCACAAAGAAAAAAGATCGCAACAAAAATGAAGAGCTTGTGATATTGACTCTTACCAAGCACGACAAGGTCTTTTCAATAAGAGACCATGTCATTCATGAAAATAAAATGCAGGTACAGTTCATACTGAAGCTTTTATTAACTGAGCTTAATAAAAATTAAACAAAACACAAAGTGAATCAGGTTTAGAGTATGACAGTGTGTAGGATGACAGTGCCAGAACTGCATTTTGCTCTCCAAGAACCACTTGTCATTCCATATTTCGAATATTAATTAAATTCTTGTCCATTCCAACCTAAAGGCCAAAGCCAAAAAGGCAATAAGCAAATTCCACTTATATTAAGGCATTTCAGTGGTGACGGAAGTAATTTATAACAACATTCTGCATTCACCAAGATAATGATCTTTGGAGATGGTGGTTAACAGGCTCTCCTCAATAATTTATTGAAAACTGGCTTCTAGGGTAAACAGGACCAAATGGCTTTCAAACCACAACCACAAAAAAACATACAGTTAAAAGAAGTCAGACATAATTTGGCAATGGTAGTATGGCTATTTTCCAGGTTTTTATTCATCTTTACATCATACAACAGTTGCTTCTGCTATCCTTACATTACACTATTTGTACATTCTCCTGTATGGAGAACTTTAGGGCACTCTAGGTCATTGTGCCAACCTAGACTGACATTAAGGACTTGAAACCTTTCAGCATTGACACGGCCAGTTGAGCATAACTGAGTAACAGGCTATGCTGGAAGGCTGTATTGCACCAGGGAATCAAAGAAGCCACAGGGAGGTGGAGCTAGATCATTGGGCTCAGTGGGTAGGGATCAATGGCTCAATGTCTAGCTGGCAACCAGCAACAAGCAGAGTGCCCCAGGGGCTGATTTTTTTCAACATCTTCATTTAATGATCTGGATGACAAGAAAGACTGCACACTCAGTAAATTTGAAGCTGATGCCAAGCTGCAGGGGAATGGCAGATACGCTGGTAGAGTAGGGATAAGATTCAAGGGAGACCTAGACAAATTGGAGCAGTGGGCCAATGAAATCTCATGAGGTTCAACAAGGGCACGTGTAATGTCCTGCACTTAGGACAGGAAAAACCCCATGCACTGCTACAGGCTGGGGACCTACTGGCTAAGTAACGGCTCTGTAGAAACGGACCTGGGGATTATGGTGGACAGGAAGCTGGATATGAATCAACAGTGTGCCCTTGTTACCAAACAGACTGATAGCATATTGGACTACATTAGCAGAAGCATTGTCAGCAGATTGAGGGATGTGATTACTACCGTCTATTCAGCACTGGTGAGGCTGCATCTAGAACACTGTGTCCAGTTTTGGGCTCCCTGCTACAGAAAGGACGTGAACAAATTAGAAAGAGTCCTGCAGACTGCAACGAAAATGATTAGGGGGTTAGGGCACATGACTTACAAAGAGACTGAAGGAGCAAGGCTTATTTACTCTGCAGAAGAGAAGACTGAGCAGGATTTGAGAACAACCTTCAACTACTTGAAAGCGTGCTCTAAAGAGGACAGAACTAGGCTATTCTCAGTGGTGACAGAGGACAAAACGAGGGGCAATGGTTTCAAGCTGTAGCTGGGGAGGTCTAGGTTGGATATTAGGAAAAACTCTTTCACTAGGAGGATAGTGAAGCACTGGAACGAGTTGCCTAGGGAGGTGGTGGAATCTCCATCTTTGGAAACTTTTAAGGCTCTGTTGGACAAAAGCCTGGCTGGGATGATTTAGTGGGAGAGGTCCTGCTTCTAGCAGGGGTTGGACTTAATGATCTCCTGAGGTCCTTCCTAGCCGTATTATTCTGTGATTCTATGAAAGAGAAGATACCAAACGACAAACCACAGCAGGCCTCAAGGACTAAGAGTGCATTACAGTAAATCTTCTGACCCTTCACTTTATGCCTGCATTATCTGCAGCAAGGACTGTCATGAGAGAACTGGACATTTTAGATACTCATGATCTTCTGGCATGGTACAGGGTAACCGATTAGCATTACACCATTGTCCTTCAAGACAGATGGTTGCTATTCATTCACAACATTTGCACAGTCACACCTGTTAACCTTGAAAATGAGATTATATTTACAAATGTTTGTTTTAAATCTGAACAAAGCTCTGCAATAGAGTGGCGCTAAAAATTAATGACATTGTTATGCCTATCACATTTAACGATCTTCCTTCAGCTTAACTTTGTATACTTTTTCTCTTTCACTTATGTAACCACCAAGAACTCTTCTTTCATGTTTAGTTCCCATCAGGGCTGTATTATTGCTGAGCAACTGGGGCTTTGCCCTAGGCACACTGGAGGGGCTCCACTGTGCCGCTTCATTAAAGGGCGCATTCCTCGCCTCTTGCTCCAGGCGCTGGCCATTGCAAGGGGCACCGAATTTTTTAGCTATGGATCTGGTTCCTGTTGACAGAATCTTACCTCAGTTAATTTGTGACCAGATCAAAGGCTAGGGGGAAAAATATTCAAAAAAAAAATCCCAAATATTTTTTTAGAAAATATTTTTTAGATTTTTTTAGATTTTATCTGTGGAGACTTTTTGTAGCCTAGTTTTTGTTTAAAAATGTAGAATGAGGGTAAATAGTTCAAGCTTAATAATTAGGTGTGTTTTTGTGTCCCAAGTCTCCACAAGCAGATAGTTCTATTATGACTACTAACCCATTGATTACTGTGTCTGAGGGCTGCATTTCTCTTTCTGTCTCCTCCTCTCTATCTCTCTGTTGGCCTTCTTAGCTTCCTGAACATTTCACTGTGAAAAGATGAAGCCAGTAAACATTCAGATACTCTTGTAAGGCTCTCCCTACATTAAGTGCCATTTCAACAGCAAAACATACCTCTGCTAAACCTGGAAGGCATTAACAGGAAGCATTTCTGTAGCGATAGAAATCCAATGAATTTTTCCCTTTTACCTCATGGCATTATTCTGAAATGTGAATAATTCTGCAAATATCTCCTTTCTAGATCACATTTCCCCACTGGAAACATATGCATGCTACTTAATGTTTATAGCCAGGATTCCAATAAAATCATTGGGAATCTTTCCATCGACTTCAATATGCTTTGGATCAGGCCCCAAAAGTACTAATTTATCATTTACTAAAGAGCTCAGTTCTGCAGTCCTTAACAGGAAGAACCCTTACTCTTAAAAAGCAGATTCATTATATTCTATTCAAATACTTGCATGAATATGTGATAAAAAAAAATCAAGTTATCTTTTACTTTACTTGTTTTCTTCAGGATATCAGCAATATACAAGACTCCTAACATGGAATTATGCTCTGTAGTAGAGAGTAAAATCCAGCACATTTTAGCACAGTCATCCAAATGCTACCAGAGAAGCACTAGTTAAAAAAAAACAGAAGAGAAAAAGCCGAAAATTCTTATGTCACATAAATACATAAAACTAACTGTTGTCACAATGATAGTTGAGATTCTAAAATACAGTGAAAATGTTAATGTATTTGCATGCAAAGAAATGCTTCCATTTTCTTTATTTTTTTAATAATATAGAATGATAGTTTCAGATTTTCAAACACTGGGCAACAGGTTTCCGTAAAAAAGAACAACTACTAAATGCAGTAATAAAACAGATTTTGAAAGAGATACTGTGTAATGGTTTTTGTAACATTCAGGTCTTCAGTTTTACTGACTGCTGATCTGTGAAGTTAAAGAAAATTCTAAAGCAACTTTATTTTAAAAATAGCTATGTAGATTTTAAAAGATGAACACATATCTTTCACGGATAAAAGGCTCTGTGTTATTATATAGTATTTTTAGAAACAGGATGCTGCTTACCTCAGCCCAAGAAGAAAAGAGAAGAAGAGAAAAAACTAATTAAAGAGGCTTTAAATACTGCCTGCCTTACTTTTATTCTTTGATTGTTTTAAACACAAATCTTGAAGGTTACTTCACAAGTTATTTTATGATACAAAAGTATATATTTGCCTGAACTAAGCCACCCAAAAGAGCTATTAAAAAAAGTCAAAAAACAATTTTCAATACTTGAGCCAAACCGTTAATAATAAAACTCTCTCTCATTTCTAAACTTTTTCTTCCAAATTGAAGAAGGGGATAATATGTGGGTGGCAGTCCCACTTGCTCACGCACTAAACACCACCACCACTGTGGATTAAAATCTGAAAGAAGTTTTAAAAGCAGTGCCTTACTTCTAGAACGCCATGCATTAGGACTAACTTCATAACGAAGGTCAGACACTATCTTTTACTGCTAAAATAAAAAAACAAAACCAAACCCCTATCTACCTACAATGAGTCATACCTTAGAAAATCATCCTGTTTGTTACAGCTGACTGAAGCAGGCTGTGAGCCCTGTTCCCACTGCCCACTGACCACAGGTACCACCATTGCCTTGTGCAGC
The DNA here is from genome assembly GCA_007922195.1 of Podocnemis expansa. Taxonomy (NCBI): domain Eukaryota; kingdom Metazoa; phylum Chordata; order Testudines; family Podocnemididae; genus Podocnemis; species Podocnemis expansa. The sequence continues at coordinate 7,003,858 of ML681994.1, read as the reverse complement.
ACTACAGCAGCTTTGTTCAGTGCTTTTTCTAATCTTGGGTCACACACTCCATTTTCAGGCTACTTAAGTAGCTCCCCGCTTGCTTCCAAGTAAGTAACAGCCAAACAGCTACAAAAACCACGGAACAAGCAGTAGTTCCCTGGGAACATCTGCAGCAGCAGCTCTGAAACATAAAGAACTCACACTGCCCATTTCACAAGAATTCCAGTGCTTCCTGCTTTTGACCTGCTTAGAAATACCATAAAGATAGCATCACCCGCTGATTTAAGCACATTTAAGGCTTCCTGTGAAAACACTCAGCTGAAACACTGCCTGCAAGGGGTGCCAGTTTTGATGTGGACCTTGCCTATGAAGAGTTAGCCCACCATATTGTAAGAAACCATAATGAACACCATCATGGAAGTAAGTCATATTCACATATGTGTATTGCCTTGGATTCAAACGGAAAATTAAAACAACCTCATGAGCCAGAGAATATTGTTTCACTGAGTACTGAAAGAATACTGACTTCAGGCTGAGTATTAAACAAATTTGCACCAATTCTTTCAACAGCTCTGTGTAATCAAATGCTAATTTATCTTGGTTAAATTTTATTAAATTATCAGGTTGACAGATATAATAGAAGTCCAGAAAAGACCAAGGCCAACAGCTAAGTAATTTTACATTGTCCACTCTCCCTGCCCTGTCCAAAAAAAACCCCCAAAAACCATGCTTACTTCGTCACATCAACCAATATTAGCAAACCATCTGATTAATTCCTAAACCTAGAAATCACTGAAGTTTTTTTTTTTTTATACAAAGACGTCAATAATTGCTTATTGAAAGCATTACACAGGAAAATAGTGTAAGTGTCATGTGACAATTTAAATCACTTTCTTGTCCTGGTATTTATAGTATTCCCAAAATAAATAGGAGCTAAATGCAAAATCCCACGTTCCTCAAAAAAAGGCTGAAGTAAGTCTCCTTCTAAAGTTAAAAGTGTTTCAGGATTCAGGTTGCCATGTTTCAAAGCTCCCCAAAACAAGAAAGAAGGAGGGGATGATACACATCTGTTTTGCCCCTCCAGTTGTGTGTACTTGGAGAGGTATTTGGGGGGCACAGGAAAGGGTGTGTGAACTAGGAGAGAGATATATATCTGGGAGTGCAGGAGAGCTGTGTGTGTGTAATGGTGGGTATTTGGGAGTGTACAGGGAGATATATTTGGGAGTGTAGGAGGGGTTATTTGAGATGTGGGAGGGAAGTGTGTGTACAGGAGGTATTTTTAGGTGCTGGAGAGGGTACCACTCTTTTGGTGGGGGGCAATGTCACTTCTTATCACAACAGCTGAGTGGCTAGTGTTGACCTATGACACAGCATCATGTCAGTCAGCCTTGCAGGCCTTTTCTGATTTCTAGGGCTGGAAACCACGGCCTGGGCAGGCAGGATCCAGCAGCTGGAGCTGCAGGCAAGTAACTAATTCATGAATCAGAAAAATCCATGCATCGTGGGGTGGGGGTGGGGGGTCGTCATGTCTAGCATGGTACGGTATATATAGTACAGACGTATGAGTTCCAGATGGTAGCCATCTTAGTCTAGGTCAGTATAACAAAAACAACCAAAAAAAGGAGTCCTGTGGTATTTTTATTGATATATATTAACCTTAATTGTGACGAGATTGCATGAAGGTACAGAGAAGGTAGTACACCGCCCAAGGCAGTTGGAGAGGCAGTCTGGCCATCTGAAAGTGAAGAGACAAAATCAGAAAGGTCTAAAAAAATTCTATGCACACATGTACAGGAACATGAAATGAATGAGGAGCCAGTGGAATTACTCAAGATGTACAACATGTCACACTGTGTACCTGTAAAAAAGAGGACTCCAACAAAGTCTGGAAAACGGGCTTGTGGTAGATAGAGCTGCAGAAAATGCAGAGTTAGCTGCATAAGTGGTTTATCCCAAGCTTCCTCAGCATACAGGTATCAAAACCCCAGATCAAACTACAACCACACACACTCTCTCTCTCTCTCTCTCTCTCTCTCCCCCCCCCCCTCTCCTATTCCTGCCAACTACTCTGGGCTTTTCAGAACAGCCAAGGGTACTGAGCTTTATTATTGTAAGCTCTTATGATCATTTTGTGTCCTGCACAGTGAGCATTTATCAAGGCTATCATTATAATGAAACTAATTTTTTTTAACACTATTCCTTACTGAAAAGCAAGTTAGAAACTAAGCACACAAGTGAAAGCTAAGTGACCATTGCAGGACCTTGTATAAAGAATTACTTGAAAAAGAAACCTTGTTTCTCCCAAATTAAGAATGTGTGCCTATTTTCATAAACCACTGAAACAATAAACATTTCAGACTCAATGGTGATTTATGGCATCAGATTCTAGAAACCTTTCAACTGAAAACAGCAGCTTAATAACAAACCGGAAATAGCAAACTTAACTATTTTCAGATTCAATTGTTTGTGAGTTGAGAAGGTAAAAGAGGTAGCAAAATGAGCTGAAAGAAACAAGAATTTTGCACAGTGAATTAGCCACACACTCCAAGAAAAACAAACGACAAACTGATGAGTCAAAATGTTCCAAATGTGTCGCACAACCAAGCAGCTGAACTTATACTGTTTATACTTCTAAACCACCAGATATAAAACTTTGTTCTTCATTTATCTTTGAACTAAAACACTATTCAATATTCCAAAGGCAACAACTCAAAGCAAAAGTGTAACAATCAACAAAAAAAAACAATTCAAAAATCCAAACAAGCCAGCCTTACCTAAATCAAAAGACATGATTTTCATGAATGCTGAAAGCAAATTCATCGAATGCTGCGGTAGCACCAGTAATCAGTTTCACAATGGTAAGGATCATATGGTCACATATATCCCATTTACAAGTTTTGTAGACAATTGAGAAGGAGTTCTAATCAGATGATCGGTATATACTGCAAGTTTACAGTTCAGACATACAATGTAATATGCCCCACCTCTTTGAAAGCATGCCTGTGTCAGTGCGTGCAAACAAGCAGCAAGCAAAACAAACCAGAGAAAGAGAGAAAGTCAGTCAGTCAGTCAATTAGTGGAGGTTTTACTCCTGTTAAAGAGAAAAACAAGGGAATCAACTTATGTAACCTTCAACCCGCAAGAGCAAACCCCAGGGGAACACAGAAAGCTGTTTTCATCTAATGCCTCAGCTATTTTAGAAGTTTTTAAATCTGTGATATTTCTACCTTGTATAAAACAAGGTTAAATGATAAAAACAGTAGCCCTTCCTTCTGGTTGGTACTTACATTCCCATTGGTACTAAGTGATTTTTGTTTCCAATATTCCTATCACTGTACAGAGTGTTTAAATTGCTTCTTTGAACTAAAGTCAACATTATGATTACAACACCAGAAGAGAAGTATCACAAAGAAAACACCACACCAAAACCAACCCTGCATTCCCTGCCTTATATAATTTACCCAGAAAGGGTAGTCTTTTTGCATTTCTAGTAGACATTGGGTACAGCTCATTGGAATGAATCCAGTTTTAAAAACAGTAATGATATGCTTGGGGATACTATTTACGATTGCTGGTTTTGCTGGACATATTCCTAGAGGTTTTGTTGTGACATAATCATTAATTAAAGATGCATCTTCAATTCCTGGGGACTCTTTGACAACATGGAGGGTTGGCTACTGTAGGGTACGTATTTTAGTGGCATCTCAAAAACTTGGGTGTCATGCAACAGCATAATGAGTTGCTAAAATGCCCTGTTTTTCAGTAACAGACATTGCCACAAACACCACAGACATAAAGCACAAGTAGGGTCAGGGGATGAAACCAGCACACTGTTAATACTTGAGGTCTACTGCTTTCCTCTTTGCTCTTCTTTGTCAATCATCTCTCTTCAGCCTCTGACTCTTTGTTTGGTGTTAAATATAAGAGATAAAACAAAGTCAATTCTGAATTATGTAAATGCAAATCATCTAACAAAAATAAACAAGACAGATTAACTAGAAAGAGTAATATTGCTATTTACATGCAAGCTGTTAAAGATCCCGAAGTCTAGTGTCCTATGATCCCTCCTCCCTTACCACAGGGGTGGACAAAACTGGCTCACACCTAGGCACTGGCAGTTTTACTTTCGGTCATCAGACAGCAGTCCATTACATTTCTGCAGTGAAGCTAGGCAACAGGCTACTAAACCTGGTCACCATGGCGACCAGAAACATACATTTGTCAAGACCTGCCTTACCATCATGTCATATTGATATTTTAGGACAAGGGCTACATGTAGCCTGAGCATACACACAGGTCTTCTAGGGTAACACCAACTCATTTAGATATTTGCTTAGTCTTACATTCTTAAACATGTTTTGTTCTCCTCTTCTCTTCAAGTCCGGGTGTATTAAAAAGCAGGAAGTAGTGTTAGGGTGGAGCTACACTTCCCAATTCTGAAGTCAAACATTTCTCAGTTCATATCATATCCTCCCCTCTGTCTATCAACTCGTAACTTTGATAGTTAGAACTTCCATGTAATGAAAATGCAAATTTAAAGGCATTATCCAGTATAATATCCATTTCTTGTGTAAATATTTTATATTACCACACAGATAATTTTAGTAGAGAAACCACTTAATTCTAATACAAATGGTGTTTTGTCATTATACCTGGTGCAACGTTACCTCCTAAATGGCTACAACATGCTTCAAAAACCAGCATTTTGATCATCCAAAAAGCCCAAAAATAACTAATCCCCCAACCAGTAACCTTTTAACTGATTCTGAGGAAGCAAGTACTTTAAAACTTGTACTCCCCACAGCCCTGCTTAGTGATATGCACTTCATCATCAAGTTACTAATAATTTGTTTGCTATCTTTGCACTGAAGAGTCACTTCTCTGGAACCAGCACCCTAATTACTTCTTATCTGGTACAAATGCTGAGTCATGTCAGAAGACAGAGTTTTCTCAAATCCCACAGTAAAATGTATAACAATTTTGCATCAGTTATTTAAAAACTTTGACATATACTTTGACTTTCAGTGCACAAATGCATGTTCCATTCACATTAGAGATGTAAGCAGTGAAAATACTTAAATGGTAGGCAGATGTCAATGTTTCTTAATTAATTTAAACACTGCCTTGGAGGAAGGGAAGATGCACCTAGCTCTGAGTGGCTCCCTACAAGCAAGAACTGCTCAACTGTGCCTCTGAACCCATGGGGAAATAGGGGAGGAGCCACAGAGCTCAACTCCTCCCTGCTGTGAGCGAGCTGCCCAGCATATTTTAAATCTGCTTTTAGCCATTCTGTTTTTAGAACCCTAATTCATACACATCTGAAACCTTAATGTGACCCTTAGATTTCTTCATTCAAATCCTAGTTTCCTCTCTAATTCAAAACACTCAGGATGCCTCACTCACCCACCGATATGAACAAGCAGGAACACTGATTTCCAGCAAGCAAAAAAAGTCCTTTTTTCCCTTCAAAATAAGTTGAAACTACAGTGTTTGGTTTTTTTGAATTTAACTGCTCCCCAACAATCGTGTTTTCTGGGGATAAGTGACAGCAGGGTAGAAAGACATGCTACCAAATGAAGCTCTGCACACTCCAGCCAAACTACTATGTTTTGAACCTCTTAACAAAACCTTAAAAGAAATAATCATAGAACAGTGGGTTACCGATGTAACCGTCCTTCTTCGAGATGGGCTGCTCACATATGTTCAGTTATAGGTGGTCTCACTGTTCCACCTGAACCAGAATATTTGTCTACCAGTGTTCTTCCCAGATCTTCAGGTCACTGAGAACCACAGAAAGTGGCATATGCTGGACATCAGACGAGCACTTCTGACGTACATCAAGCGTACGCACCCATTGTGCAAGTCCTCTCAACTTTTTATTGCCATTGCAGAGAGAGAAGAGGACAGCCAATAACAAAGCAGTGAATCTCCAGATGGATAGTGAACTGTATTAAGGACTGCTGTGAGAGGTCGGGTCCACCCATCCCGGATAGGGTCTGGGCCCACTTGACCAGAGAGCCCAGGCTTCTTCTATGGCCTTCTGGGCACAGGTCCCAATCCAGGAGATCTGCAGGGCAGCCACATGGTCATCAGTGCATACTTTCACGACACACTACACTATCGTGGAATAAGTGAGAGAGGATGCTCAGTTGGGCAGAGCCATACTGAATGTGGGTAAGCTGTAACTCTGCCCACCATCCTGGGTACAGCTAGCAGTCACCTGTAACTGAATGATGTGAGCAGCGCTTGAAGAAGAACAGTGGGTTACCAATGTAACCGTCCTCCTTCGAGATGGGATGCTCACATACATTCAGATCTCTCCCACCATCCCCGCTAACTGGAGCTGGCAAAAAGAAGGGGCTGGGAGGCTCAGGGTGAGGGTCAAATATATGGCCATGGTCAGTGACCTGAAGATCTGGGAAGAACACTGATAGACAAATATTCTTGTTCAGGTGGAACAGTGAGACCACCTTTGGGAGAAAAGCGGACTGTAGGCATAACAGCACCTTATCTGTGAAAAACCTTGTATATGGTAGTTCTGAAGAGAGGACTCTTAATTCTGATACCCACCTCATTGAAGTTATTGCTACCAGAAAGGCTACCTTCCATGATGGGACTAGGAAGCTACAAGTGTCCAAGGCCTCGTACGGGGGCTCTGTCAGATGCTGGAGCACCAAATTTAAGTCCCATTGAGGAGTGGGAGCTCTAGGTTGTGGGTATATTCTATTAATACCCTTCAGGAACAATGACGTGGTTGGGTGGGAGAAGACCGGGAAGCCTTCCACACTGCTATGAAGGGCTGATATAGCTGATAGGTGGACCTGTAGAGAGGAAGTAGGTAAGCCCTTATCTTTAAGGGTTAAGAGGTAATCCAGAACCGAATGGATAGGGGCTGACTCTGGTACCAGCCCCTTGTTCCTGACCCAAAGGGAAAAGAGCTTCCACTCAGCCGAGTAGGTAGTCCTTCTAGAGGGCTTTCTACTACCCACCAGTATTTCCCTAACTCCATCAGAGCAAAGTGTCTCAGAATCATTTAACCATGCAGCCGCCAAGCAGTCAGGTGAAGCAATCTCAGGTTCAGATGTTGCAGTCTGCCCAAGTTCCGCATCAGTAGGTCCTCCCTCAGTGGATGGTGAACTGGGGCATCTATTGGCAGGTCCCTCAGAATTGGGAACCAGTGCTACCTAGGCCAGTTCGGAAGTATCAGGATCATGTTCGCTCCACCTCTTTTTATCTTCAAGAGTACCCTGTAAATCAGAGGAATTAGGATGAAAGCATATTCACTGGAGGTGCCACCCCTCCCCCGATCAGGAAGGCATCTGAGACCGAGCCCTTCTCTCAACCTTGACCTCTGATCGACTTCCTGTTCTGGCAAGTAGCAAACAAGTTTATTTTTTGGTGGGTCCCACCGGTCTATTAAGTGGGACAGCAGCTCCTCGTGCAGACCATTTGTGATGTGATCGAAAAGTTCTGCTCAGTGAGTCTGACACCCCATTTTCTGTGCCCGGCAGGTATGCTGCTATTGGATCGAAGCTGTGTGTCAGAGTGAATTCGCACACATTGGTGGCTTTCGCACACAGCACTGGCGAGCGGACTCCCCCCGCTGGTTTGTGTAGAACATGGCCACTATGATGTCTGTAAAAACTTAAGACTGTTTTCCCGTTCACCAGGTCCAGTAATACACCGTACACAAGGCGGATGACTTGGAGCTCCTTTATATTTACGTGGAGCAAGCTGTCCCTGGGGTTCCATGTTCCCTGGGTTGAGAAACCCCTGTGATGTGTACCCCATCCTGCATCCAAGCATCCATTATCAGAGTCACTGTGGGGGTCACGGTCTCGAAGGGGATACCATGTCTTGCAAAGAGGGTGTCCTGCCATATTTCGAGAGTTTCTAGAACCTTGCATGGGACAGATAATTCCTTGTTCAAGGGGTGTTTCTGGGGATGGAAGACAGACTACCCAGTGCTGGAATGGTCTCATTCTCAACCTGGCCATTCTGAAAACTGAGATTGAAGCCGCCATATGTCCCAAAAACTGTAGGCATCCCTAAATCTCTCTAACGCACCGCAGATATTGAAGGCATACCTTCCCATCAGGGCATGGTGGTTTGCTGTGAGGCGCTGGCGGGCTAAGATAGAGTAAAGCTTCCTACTGAAGAAGTCGTTTCTTTGCCTCCTTGTTCTTAGGAGTAGAGTTTGGTTGACCCTGCCTCTGGCTCCGATTAACTTCATTCACCACAAGGGACCTGGTGGTAGGGTGGTTAAAAAGGAAGGAGAATTTATCTGCGGGGACCTGCTATCTCCAGTCCGCAACCTTGGACATTGGAGAAATAGAGGAGGGGTTCTGCCACTGCGCCTTTACAATGGAATATACCCCCTCATACAGAGACACTGAGATTTTTGCCGGTGGGGCAGCTTTCCCCAAGTCGAAGAGGGGGTTGGATTACTCCTGGACAATCCCCAAGTCCAGGTTCAAGTTTGCTGCCATGCGCCTAAGGAGGTCTTGTTGGGCGCAAGGATCAGCCCTGTATGTCAAGAGCCTTTGATAAGTGGCTTTGTCCAGTTAAGGAGGAGGAGGAATTCGCAATCTACGGTACCACATGGCACCAGAATTAGGTTTGTCATCCGAGTCATACAGTGCACCGGGGGTTCGAGGAAACAACGGTAACAAGCATCATGACACTGCCGGCTCATCCTCCAAGTGATAATTAAGCCAAGCGTTGGTCCGTTCCTGGAAGGATTGTGGGGTGGAAGCAAGGGAAGCTCTGGTGCAGCCACTTGCTTTATGTGAGCTACCTTCACTTTGGGAGCTGCTCTGAGGTCTACTTTGCATCCCCCCTCCCCTGGTGCCGGCTGGGTCAGTGGGGGGGATGGTCTCGTCACCAGATGGTCTCCAGCATCGAGGGACAAGATGTTTCAGTGGTGAAGAGATGGGGATCTCTTCTAGCACCGTTTTCCCACTGGTTCCTCTCTAGTAGGAGCCAGTAGTGGGGATGATGTGGACCTGCGGTGCTGTGGCTTATCATCCAGTGCTGCCAAGGAGCTCGAAGATGATCTCACTCTTCTTGAGCCCTGCGAACATGGTACCAAGGGTTCACGTGCTGACACACTGCAGAGGGGGATAACCATTCAACGAACCCCCACCTCCGCCCCAGGGCTGCAGTGGATTCCTCTGGTACCAGAGAAGCTAATAACAGTGCTGAGATTGGTGCTGCACCTACCATCAAGGACTATTCTTTAGATGTAAGGGGCGGTTTACCTCTAGGCTGTACTGCCCTGGGCGGTGAGGGGGGTGTCAATTCTGATAATCCCTCTGCTGCCATGAAAGCCTCCGGTGTTGAGGGGATGGGTACCGACTCCCTTCCATGAGGCAGGGTGGATGGCAGGAAAGCGACACAGTACCGATGCAGTGCCGAACTGGAGGCTGATCATGGCTTTTTAGCTATAACTGGAGAGCAGCACTGGGTCTTCTCCGGTGCTGACCTAGCAGACGGTACCGGCATGTTCTTAGACTTGGCGAGTGTACCTAGAGCTGGTAGCGCCGCCTGATCCTAGATGAGGTTCCGGAGCCTCCATTCTCCATCCTTGCAAGTTCTTCTTTGGAAAGATTTGAACATGGGGCATTTTCCACAAGATGAGACTCACACAGACAGGAAATGCATCTACCGTGGGGGTTGTCAATGAGGAATGCTTTACAGCAACCTGAGCAGGGTTTAAATCCTGGCATATTTAATCATGCAAAAATAACAAATCTAGATAAATAGATGGGCAGTTGCTTAAAGCAAGGATGGGCTGTTACAGTTCCATTGCGGAGGGTGGAAAGAAGGAAGAGTTGGTTGCTCACCTGTAGTAACTGTTCTTCGAAATGTGTGTTCTGTGATGCTCCACCTTAGGTGCAGCAGCATCCCAACACTGTACAACGGAGTCTCCCTAGCAGAACTGCAGGGGCGGTGCTTGCGCAGAAGACAGCTCGCGACCCCCTCAGCGTGGTTTGGCGTGAGCACACCCCTCTCCTGTCAGTTCCTTTTTAACGTCTCTAATCTGCAACAAGAGAAGGACAAGAGGGGAAGCGGGCGGGTGGTGGAGCATCACAGGACACACATTTCGAAGAATAGAGTTACTAGAGGTGAGCAACCAACTCTTCTTCGAGTGCTGTCCTGTGCTGCTCCACCTTATGTGACTACGTAGCAGTTACGTAAGCAGGTGGTGGGTTGTCCTGCAGAGAGGAGAGTATTTGTGAACCCATGTTTGCGTCTTTCGCTGCTGCTACATCTAGTGCGTAATGAGAAATGAAGGTATGAGGAGTAGACCAAGTGGCAGCCTTGCTTCTCAAAAGGTAAGTCCTCAATTTTGTTTTGCAGGTCCCGTGGCAGGGCAGCTGAGTGCAACCAGGAGGCTCAACAGAGGACCACAGCAGCGGCCATCATCCTTGCAGCTGTGTCAGCAGTGTCCATGGATGTTTGAAGGAAGGTACATGCAACAAGATGACCCTCGGAAATTAATGCTTTAAACTGTTCTTTTTTAAGATCCAGAATATCAAAGGTAAGTTTGGACAATTTCTCAAATATGTTGTAGTTGTAATTAGAAAGAAGAGCTGCGTAGTTTGCTACTCAAATGAGCAGTGAAAAAGAAGAATAGACTTTCCTCCCCATGGAATCCATATGCTTCCAGTTTCTATCGGAGGGGGTGGACTTAAAATTAGATTGTTTATTCCTCTGATTTGCAGCCTCAATCACTGGTGAGCTGGGGGGAGGATGGGTAAAGAGAAACTCCATATCCTTAAGGGGAATGTAATATTTCCTATCAGTGCGCCTGCTCATTGGAGGAATAGACACTGGGTTCTGCCAAATAAGATTAGCAGGTTCCATAATGGCTTCATTCATAGGAATGGCAATCCTGGATGAAGCTGTCGAGTGTACTATTTTTAGGAGCTTATGTTGAGGCTCTGAAACCTCCTGTAAAGCAATATCTAAATCCTGAGCCACCCTCTTGAATAGTTCATTGAACTGCTTGGGATCGTCAGAGGGGTTAGATGAGAGCTGTATAAACGGCTCATCCTCCACATGTGAGGATTGATGCGGAGGATGGATAGAGAGTTGTTAGATTTAGAAGTGGTAATTGATTGAGCTCGTTGAGAAGTGTGAGTTGAGCTATTCCGGGCTGGCCGCAGGTGAGAAGTGGTTGACAGCAGGAGGGCTATTAGGTGATCCAGGCTGCCTCTTTGTCGGGGAAGGAGAGCGCTTGTCATGTTGATAGCACAAATGACAATGACGAGAGGAGCAATGAGAGGAGAGATGGTGAATATTCCTAGTGTAGCTATGTACTTGGGCGGGAGTATATGAACGGTGGCACCTGGAAGTGTGGTGTGGAGAAGAGAATGTAAACAAGTATCGTGAAGGTGGATAGGCTGTATGGTAATACTGAGAAAATTGCGGTGATGAACAGATGCTAGGAGATCGTGATCTGTGATCCCCATGACAAGGAGAAGGTGAAATGTGATGCCATTTGTGGATTTGCTTCCTGAGAGGTGAAGCATGAACAGAGCCTGAAATATTAGTGTGCTGCTCGGAGGAGGATTGCAGTGGTGCCGATGCTATGACTGGTGCTGGAGGATCAGCAGGCGGAGCATTATTGTGAGCGGTGCCATTTGAGGCATAATGTCCGGCACCGGAAAAACCATGGGGCTCTTGTCAGGCACCATAATATCAATCACCAGTGTTGTTGGCATCACATTAGGGCCCGGTGCTGAACCGTGAGGCAGATTACGCTTGCTGGATTTAGAAGCAGCCTCTGGGGCTGTATGAAATGGACGGCGCTGGTGATGAGGCTTGAGAGAATTATCTTGGCTCCGTTTGGAGACTCGAGATGATAATGAATGTGAATCACCCGAGGAACCCATAGCCTCAGGGGTGTTCTTTCTGGAAGGTTTTCTGAGAGGAGAGCGCCCCTTTCTAGAGGAGGGGGTTTTGCTAGCAGGCAGTTGTTTATCGGAAGCCATTTGATGGTCTGGGTGGTGATCAGAACTAGCGGCTGAAGGAGGACAGAGAGATTTCTCGATTAAAAGAATCTTAAGCTGCAGTTCCCTGTCTTTCTTGGCTCTGGCACTGAGATTGGAGCAGTGCTCGCATTTCTGAGGGATGTGTACCTCTCCAAGGCAACGGATTCATTGAACGTGCCCATCAGAGACTGGCATGGCATCGTTGCATTTTGAGCACCTCTTAAAGCCAGGGGAGGCAAGCACAGCCAGGCTTCCTTGTAGTATTAGTAGAGAGGAATGGGGCGGCGAAGGCAAGCGCCGCAGTTTGAGTGCTCCTCGGCAATGTCTGCTGGGTTTCTTTCTTTTTTTTTTTTTTTTTAAATCAAAGAACTAAACAAGAAAAGATGAACTATGACTAAACTATGTTTTTTTTTGTCAAAACAGGAGTTCAGAAGAGAAGAAATAACGAGCGGAAAGAAGAAACCATTGTCAGCCAAGGACGGTTAAAAAGGAACTGACGGGAGAGGGGAGCACTCACGCCAAGCCGCACTGAGGGGGTCACAAGCTGTCTTCTGCACAAGAGCCGCCCCTGCAGTTCTGCTAGGGAGACTCCGTTGTACAGTGCTGAGCTACTGCTGCACCTAAGGTGGAGCAGCACAGGACAGCACTTCAAGAAGAACTAGGAGGGTCAAGGTCAGGATCACATATATAGCTGCAGCCACGGCACGGAGGGGGCGTTGGCCACTGACCCTGCCAGGCTAGGGCTAAAAGGTTTTCCGGGTTACCATGCACTGCAGCGCGTAGACACCTATAACTGAATGATGTGAGCAGCACTCAAAGAAGGTGGTTAGGTTTGCAAAGCACCTTCTAGTTGAAGTCCCACTAAACGAGCCCAGCCAGGGCTTTTTCAAGCCATGCCTTAAAAACTTCTAAGGATGAAGGTTCTACCAACCCCCTAGTTAACCCATTCCACTGCTTTACCATCTTTCTAGTAAGAAAATTTTTCTTAACATCCAACCTACACCTCCCACATTGTAACTTAAGCCCACTGCTTCTTGAACCTTGCTCCCTCCTCCCTGGGACCCCCTGGGACACTGGCTGGATTTAGAGGGCCATTTATAATATTATTAACATTAATATTAATATTTCAAACCTATAATAAGCCATATTACATATGGCACACCAGGTACCAATAGAAAGGTTATAATTTGCTAAGTCTGATATTGTTTATACTTATGTGATGTATCTTTATTAGGAACTATGAACATGCATGATATATCTATAATTTTAACTCACGCTGTGTTTCTGGGCCACACCCCAGACTGAATAGCTGCAACCATATCCATCTTAATGGCCCATTAAGGAAACACACAGGTACTGTGGGTCCAGGAAGAGACCTGATGAATCACCAGGACTTGCTCATGTGACATTGGACTCCATTTTATCACTGTAAATTTTCACACAGAACATGGACAAGGCCAGAGGACGTAAAAGGCATTGCATCACCACCATTTTTTCTTCAGCCTTCATTCAGTCTACAACTAACAGCCAATGCTAAGATTGTGAAACATGGGACTGAGCCCCATCCGGGTACTGGATGTACACCAGAGAATTCTTTCAAGAGCTTGATGTCTATGAACTTTTAATAACTTCTAAGTGCTTTAGCCCTTTAACAATTCTCTTGTTTGTTTGTTCTTTCCCTGTATAACAAACCTTTAGTTTTAGTCACTAAAGGATTGGCTGGTGGCATGGTATGTGGCCGATCCTTCAGAGCAGGGGTTCTTAACCTTTTAGAGGCCCTAAACCCCCTACAGCAATGGTAACCCTGAACCTCCACAGAAAAAAAACCCAATGGTTTTCAATTTTGATTGTGCTTTTAGGTCACATTATTCCCACACCCCTTTGATTCCCTTCCCGCACCCCTAATGGGTGCGGGCACCCCAGGTTACTAACTCCTGCTTTAGGGCCAGAAAAACCCTTTTAGTAAAGAACATGGAGTTTTCAGTAACTTGTCTCTTTACTAAACCCAGAGGTTGATAGGGAACCAGTGGTTTTCAGAGACTCACATGAAACCCAAATACATCTTCCCCAAGTGTCTGAAGGTGGCTCTGTACAATTTGCCTTCCCCACGGTGTCTGGAGATAGTGGAGGGAGGAAGGAGAAAAGAAAAGTCCCTTACCCATCCCTACATAGTCCACATGACACAATCCTGCCCTGACCCATAATGTCCTCACTCTGGTAGCTCTCAACCACTTCCTCTCCTCACAGTGTGTGCGCACACATGAAGGGTAAGAGGTGGGGGAGGGATGAGATAGAGTCCTAGGGTCAATAAACGCTCCACCAGAGACTTCCTGTGGGCAAACGACTCAGAGTATGTCTACACAGCTCATGGGAATGAGACTCCTAGCCTGGGTCAACCGACTCAGTCTACTGGACCTTGCACTAGTGCTCTAAAAAGAACTGTGAAGACAGCATTTTGAAGTTGTGTCTCAGGCTAGATCTTGGGCTTTGGGTCCAGCCGTGCCACAGTTCCCCATCTGGAAAATAGGGATAACAGCTCTTCCCTACCTCAAAGGGTGGTTTGGAGGATAAATACATTAAAAATGGCAAGATGCTAAGGTAAGATGTAATGCTATCAAACACCATAGACAGTTTCTAAGACAAAAAGGTACCCTCAATCCATTCTGAACTCCTGTACTTACAGAACATATAGTCACATAGTAAGCTACTATTCAGCAAGATACAGGGTTGCAAGCAATAAATATCTACTTAAACAGTCAGAGAAGAAAAACAGGCTAGCCATCTGCCTGCTCACTAAGGTAGAGTGCAGTGGTTCCCAACCTGCGGTGCATGGACCGCTTGCGGACCTCTGAGTGGCTCCAGGGGGGCCGTGGACAGGCTGGGAGCTGTGGCTGGACGCCACCAGGGTCTCTGGTTGCCATGGAAACCCAGACTTCTGGGCAGCAGGAAGCTTCCCCCAAGCAGGGAGTTTTTAAATTTCCTGGGTATGCTCATGGAGAGTAGTCTGGGGTGTAGCCAGGTGCCAGCTGCATTGGCCAAATAAGGGAGGGAGGCAAAGAAAGGGTGGGGAGAAGGAGGCCATGGCTGTGGCAGCCCCCGCTCCTCAGCAGGGGGTTGGGATCATGGCAACACCCCGGGTAGAGTGAGGGGGCCATAGCCACAGCAGCCCCCACTCTTCAGCAGAAGAGTGGCATGAGCCAGATTCTGCCCACAGCAGCAGTCTAGGCACCAGGCATCCAGGAGAAGGGGGCTTTTTTTTTTTTTTTTTTTTTTTTGTTAGAAAGGGTTCCCGAGCCTTAAAAAGGTTGGGAACCCGCTGGTATAGCACATCACCATCAAAGAAGGGAAGAAGTGGAGGAAGAACAGCTAGAGTAATCTGAGCCAATACATATTTATTTTCTTAGAAAATCCCTTTAGGGCACTCTGATCTTCAACAGGCAATGGATATCACAAGACTTTAGAAGCTCAGGAAAGCCCTGAAATCAGCAATACTCTATACCAGTGGTTCTCAGACTTTCACAGGTTGTGACACGCTTGATGGTGTGCACAATCCTTCAGACAAACCAGCCCACACACCCCCGCCAGGCCAAATCCAGGCTCTCACTCAGCTTTCTGTGACCCACTTCTAATAATACAAACAAAAAGATGTCCTGTGGCACTTAAAGACTAACAGATTTATTTTTTGCGTGAGCTTTCAAGGGAGGAAAAAAAATCCCAAAAAAGCTCATGCAAAAAATAAATTTATTAGTCTTTAAGTGCCACAAGACTCCTTATTTGTTTTACTGAACTTATAATAATGTATCCCAACACAGCAGTTGAGATCCACTGCCTTATACCATATTATTGGAAATTTGTTAATTTTACCACCTATCACAACCATAGTTCATAAAAAAAATATCTTCAAGTGTTTTGCAAAGCCAAGGGACAGAAAAGTTAAAGAACTGTATAGTAACATGAAAATATTCTTTTATTTTTAGTAGCAGCCTGACATTAGAACTAATTTTCCTGGAAGAGGTAACTGAGCTTCCCACAAACCTAAAAAAATTGTACAACTTCCAAAATAAATAGCTGACCTTCAAAACCATAGTAAAAGATCAGCTGTTTCATCCCATATGATTAGACATCAGATAAAAGGATATGAGGGATTTAAGACAGCTACAACACAGGTCATCTCATTAATTTCTTACACTGGTGTTCAACTGATGTTACATTCAGCACTGCTTATTCTAAGCCAGGATGATACAAATTATAAAACTGACCATGCTGGAAGCATTTTTGGAATGATGCAACTATAGCATTAAAATCTTCAGCGTTACCTGCCTGTCAAGAAATGAGGTAACACTATTTTGTCGGATTGTACAGACAATATCATCAGTTACCTATCCAACAGTTTCCTTGTTCACAATGCAAAGAACAGGTAGAACTGTCAAGGTAGTATGAAATAACTTTTCCCAAAATTATCATGTTACCGGGCAATGATAACCATGGGGAAGATTCTCAGTATAGAATCACTACCAGTTTAAAGAATCGTAAGGAATTGATGCGTACATATTATTTAATTATTTTCTGTATAGGGAAAGAAATTTAGAGTGCCGTGAAATGAAATCTCAGTCACAGACTTTAAAATGAATGGTTGGTTTGCTTGTTAATAATGTTTCTAAAAAGGGATGATAATCCATATTTAATTATTCAAAATATAATAGATGAATCCAATAAAACAGTACATTGTTCGACATTCACAGTACATGCTTGAATTCCATGGAAGTTTGTTTACCATTACAAATTGAAGTCACTAGCTAACCAAATGCGCCCTGCCTCATCACTCTAGGACAGTGGTTCCCAACCTTTTCTCTGCTGTGGCACACCTTGATACCTTCAAACTTTTCAAGGCACATCACCATTAAAAACTTATGAATATTCAAATTAGCTCAAAATAACAAATATTTATAAACCATAGCACAGTGGTTTGGAAATACTGCTATGTGGGGTAGCAGAGCAGGGATGGCAAGACAGGGGAGGTCACGAATTATTTGCAGTGGCAGGAGTCAGTCTGGGGAGCAGAGCAGGGCAGGGGCAGGGCTGGCGCAACCCAGTAAGCCTGGTAAGCATTGAGGCGGGGGCGGGCGCCAGAAATGGTAGCACCATTCCTGGGCAGGGGTGGCCAAAGAGGACAAGGGCAGCCATGTGGGCAACAGCACAAGGGTGCCAAGAGAGGAGAGGAGAGGGGAAGGGAGACCAGGAGTAGCTTTGTGGATCCTGGGGAGTGGGAAAGTAGGGCAGGGAGCACAGTGCAGCACCCACTTCCCTCTTTCTCTACAGTGGCTCCCTGCCACCCAGGGAAATCCTCACCCCACTGCTGCTCCCTCACACCCCAGTGGGTCCCGTTCCCCCCTCCCCCAGCTGCCTGTGATGTACCCTCCCATCACTGCGGGGGCCAGAACTACCCCTCCAGCCCCCAGCTCACCCCCCCCCCAGCTATACACACCCCCAACCAAACAGCCACCCCACAACCTCAGCTACATATCCTCTGCTACACATCCACTCTCACCCATCTCTGCTACACATACCCCCTGCCCCCCATCAGCCCCCCTCAAAGCCCTTCCCTTGTCTGTTTGCAGGGACAGGCTAGGAGTTGCTTCCCTGCTACAAACTACTTTGTGGGGCCTCCTAAAGGGCTCACTATTGGCCCCTTCTGCTACCTTCCCTGTGTCCCCAGTCCCGTCCCCCCCGCAGCCCTAACCACACTATATGACTCCCCAGCACTCCTTTTTTGTTTTGCTGAACTGAACTAACATGACTATCCCTCTGGAACGTGTAAATTATTCTTGGGTATGATATTTTTAAGATCTTCCCATCATGAAGCTTATAAATTGATCGCCTTTCACTTAACATAAATGAGCTAACGCTGAACTACAAAATTAAAATGAAATTTTTTTTAAAAGTATGAGCATTATTAAATAAAAAGTGGTAACAATGATGGCTCAAAAATAACAAATACCACATTAAAAATTTTGGCAGTCAAACCTTACAAATGTTTCATATAGGTTTGGGTTTATGTGTACTAGACATTTAATACAAATCATTATAATAAGTAAAAAATCAGGTTCCTAGTGTGTAGCTATACATGAAAAACACCAAATTTCAGCGAAATTCTCTGAAGTACTCAAGTTTATAAGACTCTTGCCCCCCTCAAAAATATTAAATAGTAAGTACAGAAGAAGCTAAAAAATTACTTACAAAAAAAAAGATACAGCACAGACATCACACACAGCTGTAATGACTGTCTAAGAGGGCAGCACTGTATTTATATGTAGCAGCCTATATGGACCTACCTGGCAAACTGATCTAACCAAAGCCAAATTAAAAATTGTCACAAAGTCAAAGGAAAAGGCAAAAGAACAGGTAAAAAAGAAAAGGAAAAGGCAATATTTCACAAAATTAAAAAATGGCAGAAAATGGCCACACTGGGGAATTAGAAGCTGAGCCCAAGGGAAAAGTTCCTACTATTGTGCTGTCTGTTGCTCGCTCTTGCCTTTTTAGCATGTCAGTGTGAAGGTGATGGGCAGATAATGGTGAAATCTGCAATTTAGACAAAGCGCGGATCCTAAAGATAGTTTGCCTTGATGAGCCAAGAGTGAAAAGTGCTTAGGTTTCCAGCCCTACTAGCTCTTCTATATTTTTCTATATCTTCCCTTCTGTCCACCAAATTGAGGATGGGATCCCTTAGTGCTTGGGGCCCTAGGCGGCTGCCTGCTTCGCCTACCCCAAAAGCCGCCGCTGCTTTTTGCCAACCCTGCACAGCCCACATGGCTGGGCTGGGCAGGGAGGGAGCTCTAATTCTAGCTCTCCCAGATTCTCATGGCACACTGGGTGTTGCACACTGGTTGGGAACTACTGCTCTAGGAACTGAAAAAGTTAATGAAACATCCTGATAAAATACTTAACACTTCTGTTTTGCCTTCCATCTCAAAGCACTCTTCAAGACATAATTAAGCTTCACCAACATCCTGAGACTCAGCTCTGTATTACGCCCTTCTTCTTATAGCACTGCTCACATCCCATTCCCATTCAGGTGTCGACGTGCTGCAGCACACGGTTGCCCAGAAACATTTTGCCCTCACCTGTCCCTGTAGGGTCAGTGGCTAATGCCCCTTCTGAGCTGTGCACCATATATGTGACCCTGACCCTACGTCCCTTCAGTTCCTTCCTTCTGCCTGTTGCAATGCTCCTGGAACTGCCTGCTCTTACATGTTTGCAAGCGCTTTTCTTCGTTTTCCAACTCTGGAATCCATTTTCGTATTCACCTTGCCTTCTGGCTCAGACTGCACCCGAGAACCAGTTTCTTCCTCACATTCTGGAGGTAGCATGTGGCCTGGCATGGACTCAAACATGCCTGGCTTCAAATCCCATGCCACATGTGCAAAGGCTTTCTTGATCAGTGACCCCCAATGAGAAAGCACGAGAAAATCCTGAAATGCCTTGAGGAGGCCCATCAAATTCACAAGTGCCAAATTTGCACGGTCTCTTAAGGCAAGGATGCAGAAGAGGCAGGAAAATTGCGTATGCTACATGGCCCTGGAAAAGGCCTTGAGCCTAGACACAGTACAAAGTGTCCCACCCTTGGCACAGACAGCTCCAGTGCAGAGAACGCACTCTGCGCCAGCCCCTGCCCAGGAAGCCGAGAAAGCACTGCACAGGATTGGAGTCTGCAGCAAAGGCTTGCTTCCTAAAGGTCAAGCCCTGCTCTCAGCAAAGATCAGGATCCCCGGCACAAGCACAAGGAGACACGCAAAGCTTGGCACAGAGACTGCATATGCTAGCAGCTCCAGCCAGGCCTGAGGTCTTCAACGAGACTATGGCACTCCTACAACTCCCAAGACAGACCTCTACAACAGATCATTAAGGACCTACAGCCTAT
Organism: Podocnemis expansa; assembly: GCA_007922195.1. Lineage (NCBI taxonomy): Eukaryota > Metazoa > Chordata > Testudines > Podocnemididae > Podocnemis > Podocnemis expansa. The sequence continues at coordinate 6,983,959 of ML681994.1, read as the reverse complement.
TCTAAGAGATGATCCCTCTCTCAAGCCTTAGGAGACAGACTGGGCCTCATCTACAGACAGCCCCCTAAGCTTAAACAGATACTCACCAGCAACTACAGACCTAACAACAGAAACATTAAAGCAAGCATGCCCCCTTGCAGCAAATTACATTGCCAACTTTGCCCACATATCTGCACAAAAGACACCATCATAGGACCTAATCAAGGCAGCTACTCACTCCATCAAGGACTCATTCACCTGCTCATTCACTAATGTAATTTGTGCCAGAAGTGCCCCCATACCTTATACATTGGACAAACAGGACAATCCCTGCACAAAAGAATAAATGGGCACAAAACTAACATCAGAAAAATCACAACATGCAAAAACTAGTTGCTGAGCACTTCCATCTATCTAATCACTCTATGGACGATTTGTTAACGACTGTGCTCAAGAAAGTCAATGGGAAACCAAGACTTCAAAGAGAAACAGCTGAACAAGAACTAATATGCGGATTCAACTGTGTGAAAGCAGAATTAAATCATGACTATGGCTTCTTTTCCCATTACAACAGGTAATTTGATTTCACCCTCCTCTATGTGCTGTTTCCCAGTGTTTGAATCTTAACAGCTGCTCTGATTTGCTGCTGAAGTATGACCTGATCCCATGTCTTACACTCCATTGCATTTATTTTCATCCCATTAAGTAAGTTCCCCCATCTTCAAAGCATCTGATGACGTGGGATTTTTCTCCCACAAAAACTCATGCAATAAATAAATCTGTTAGTCTTTAAATGCCAAAGGACTCGTGGTGTTTGTTTTTTTGTTTTGTTTTTTTTCTTTTAACCCGTAAGTGTCCTCCTTCAAGATGGGCTGCTCACATACATTCCATATCCTCCCTCTGTCTGTGCTTTTTGGAGTTAGTGGAAAGAAGGGACTGAAGAGGGGGTTAGGGTCAGGGCCACCTACTTACTGCGCAGGTGCACAGGTCAGAGTGGTCACTGGCCACTGACTCTATGGGGGCAGACTAGGGCAAAAAGCTTCCGGACAACCATGCACTGTAGCATGTAGACACCTGAATAGGAATGTATGTGAGTAGCCCATCTCTAAGAAGGATGCTTACAGGTAAGTGATCCTCCTTTTCTATAGGTGATGAAACTGAGGAAGAGAGAGGTTAAATGGGCTCCCCACTACAAAAAGGACGTGGACAAATTCGAAAGAGTCCAGCGGAGGGCAACAAAAATGATCAATGGGGCTGGAGCACAAGCCCTGTGAAGAAAGGGACTGGCTAGGCTTATTTAGCCTGCAGAAGAGAAGACTGAGGGGGGATTTGATAGCAACCTTCAACTACTTGAAGGGATGCTCCAAGGAGGATGGAGCTCAGCTGTTCTCAGTAGTAACAGAGGATAGAACAAGGAGCAATAGTTTCCAGTTGCAGCTGGGGAGGTTGAGGCTGGAAATTAGGAAAAAACTTTCTTACCAGGAGGGTGGTGAAGCATTGAAATGAGCTACCTACAGAGGTGGTGGAATCTCCGTCTTTGGAGATGTTTAAGGCCCGGCTGGACAAAACCCTGGCTGGGATAATTTAGTGGGAGTGGTCATGGTTTTTTGGCAGGGGGTTGGACTAGTTGACCTCATGAGGTCCCTTCCAACCTTGTGATTCTATGACTTGTGCACATCCAGCTTCTTTAAGTAGTCCCTAACCTGACCTTTCGTCACCAAGGGGAGCCCAAAACTGGACACAGTATTCCAGATGCGGCTTCACCAGTGCCGAATAGAGGGGAATGATCACATCCCTCGATCTGCTGGCAACACTTCTGATGCAGCCCAGTAGGTCACTGGGCCTCTTTCTTCTCTCCTATCTGCTATACCCAGTGTAGTGGGCCAGGAGCTAGCCCTGCCTGTGAAAACAGAAGTAAAAAAAGCATTGAGCACTTCAGCTTTTTCCTCATCCTCCATTACAAGGATACCTGCCCCATTCAGTAACCTTCCTGCTATCCTTCTCATCCCTTGCTAGCCACAACTCCAATTGTCCTTTGCCCTTTCTGATTTTATCCCTGCAGTCCCAAGCAATATCTTTATATGCCTCCTTAGTCATCTGTCCGAGCTTTCACTTCCTGTAAGCTTCCTTTTTATACTTTAGCTCAGTGCACAGTTCTCTGTTAAGCCACATCGGGCACCTTCCATATTTGCTGTTCTCTTCTGCAGGCTAAATAAGCCTAGTTCCTTCAGTCTTTCTCCATAGGTCTTGTGCTCCAGCCCCTTGATCATCTTTTTCTTTCTGCTCATCAGAATAGTATCTTCCTGTGCCCTTAGCAGGTTTTCTTTAAAATACAGCAAGCTTTCTTGGACACCTTTCTCCTTCAGATCAGCCTCCCAAGGGATCCTGCCCATCAGTTCCCTGAGGGAGCCAAAATCTGCTTTTCTAAAGTCCAGGGTCTGCATTTTGCCTCTTTCCTTTTTTCCATTAATCAGCATCTTGAACTCTACCATCTCATGGTCACTGCTGCCCAGGTTGGCATTCACTTTTACTTCCCCAATCAATTCTTCTCTGTTTGTGAGTAGCAGGTCGAGAGGCGCAAGCTTCCCAGTTGGTTCCTCCAGCATTTGTACCAGAAAGTTGTCCTCAACAATCTCCAAAAACTTCCTAGATTGCCTGTGCACTGCTGTATTGGCCTCCCAGCAGATGTTAGGGTAATCAAAGCCCCCCATGAAAACACATGACTATGATAAAAATATTTGAGCTTCACACAATTTGGCCTGAATAGTCCATTTTGTTTCATTCACAAAGTATGACCCAAACCACAATTTAAGTGAAACTTTATTAAACCCTGTGAACTGTTTTGTCTATCAGGATGAGTTGATTTAGGCCTAGCTCCCCACACTGCCCATTCCACTGGTGATACCATATGCCAATAAGAGTACCTTCAGGGAACATGGGGTCTCTGACTCCAGTTCCACTTACGAGAGATTTTCCTTATTCTAGGACCTTTTTAATACAAACATTAAAAACAAATGGACACCCAGCAGCTCATGCAGTGTCCCTTTGGCCTTAAGGCTTCTAACACTTGGGCTAAATGGAATCATAACTTTACCACAGACCAGGGGTGTCACTGGCGTTGGGCACACTGGGGCACGTGCCCCAGGTCCCAAAGCCAGTGCCCCGGATCTCCGGCCCGATCGGGATCGGGATAGGGATAGGGCCAGGGGGAGGCCACACTGCCGCGGGTGACTAGGCCGCAGTGGGGCCGTGCTAGAAGCGGCTGCTAGAGGCCGGGCCCATGCCCGTGGGACGCCGCCGTGGCCGCGTCCCAGATCCCCAACCAAGGATCCGGGGCCCAGCTGGCCGCCCGTGGTGGCCCTGTCCCCCGCTGGGGACTGGGGGCCTGGCCGGGCGCGGGCCCAATCTCCAGCGGCCACTTCAGGCTGTGCTGCGGCCTAGTTGCCCACGTTGGCACGGCCCACCCCCCCAGCCCTATCCCTGGCCAGGGGGCAGGGCCTGGGACCGTGCCCCGGGTCCCTCCCCGCCCCGGCACCGCCTCTGCCACAGACTCTGGTTATAGAAAAAAAAAAAAAAGCATGAAGTCCTGTGGCACTTAAAGACTAACAAATTAATTAATTGCATGAGTTTTCACATGAGAAAATCCCACTTAGTCAGATTTTCTTTAAGTGCCACAGGACTCCTTGCTTGTTTTGCTGAACTAGACTAAACACAGCTTACTCTTTGGAATCTGGTTATAATGTACTGAGATGGTTTGGATTCTTGAGACAGTGATCATAATGGGGAAAGAACTTTCTGTCTTCCTGTCACTTATCTCTAAGTTTACCAAACTCTCCTCCCTTCCTGCCGGGTTGACCTCAAAATGATTCTCTGTCTTTCCATTCTAATGATGATCTCCTGTTCCTTTGGAACACTTGTCACTCTTGTGTAGTTACCTCATTGCATCCTCTCAACTGCTTTAATCCACTCCTTCTGCTCTCTCTCTAATGGCTCGATCTTCATCCAAGTGCCTGTCTCCAGGGCCAGGAGAGCTTTTGGAGACCTACAGCATTCTACAGTGTTTCTGAACTTGTGCATCTCACCACACTACTGTGCTATCAGGCATGAAAAGGTGTGCTGTAGAATTGGGGGGGGAGGGGACGGGGGGGAGTTTGGAATCGTGGGAGGGGGCCTCATTTATTTCACTTAGGGTCAGAACCAAATTATATTTCATACAGTTTTTCAGGTGCACATGTGTGAGACAGACATTACATCATGCTACGCTTTAGTGAGATTCCTAGTTGCGTGGTATCACATGACAGTCTTGTTTCCTTGTTAACTAATACATTACAGTGATGAATTTTGAACTGAAGACTTGAAAATGGACATTTTTAAAGATAACTTCTGGTTCCTCCATATCTACTTCCAGTGACAAAGCTGAATGTGAAGATAAGAAAGTCAAAGCGGTGGGCCAATGCTACTGAGAGATTTATTTGCTGTTTGGAATTTTTGTTTCCAGGTGAACCATATTGCCCTCTTCCATAACAACATTTAAATGTGTGGGGAGAAACTCTCAGACCATGATATGGGGCCAAGTAAGTTAAAACGACACTTTATAAGCAAACATCTGTCCCTTACAACAAAGACAGTTTTTCTGAGCATCTGAAAGATCAGAATGAAAAACATGTACAAATGATGAAAGACTGAACTGTATCTCATTAAGCACTGGAAGCAAAAAAGTCAGCTACAGTCAGCGAGCTGTTAATTTTACTTGCATGTAAAGAAATGGTGAAAATAATATTTGACTGCATGTGCTGCTATGAAATCATAGAAGTTCCTTTTCAGATAATTTAGTAAATCACCATATTAATGACATTAACATATTGAGACTGTGCTCCAAGAAGAAGTTAAATCAAAGAGAAAAAGTTTACATTGCAACTTGATGAATCAACAGATGTCAGTGGTCATACTCAACTCTTGACTAACGTCAGGTTCGTTGACGGAGATGGTATAAAAATATTTTTTTGTTTGCAAAAAAATTGCCACGTCACATGTCTGGAGAGGAACTCTTCAGGGTGAGAATAACCTTCCCAGAGAAGGGAGAATTGCACTGGAAAAATAATTTTAGCATTTGCACAGATGGCACTGCCGCGATAACTTGCAAAAACCGAAGGGATTGTAAACAGGGTGAAAAAAAAACAAACAAAATTCCAAAGGGGCAGCTGTGTTAGTCTAGTCCGGAAAAAAAAACCAAGGAGTCCTGTGGCACTTAAAGACTAAAAGATTTTTCACATGAGCTTTCATGGGAGACAATCTCACTCTGAAGCATCTGACAAAGTGGGATTGTCTCCCAAGAAAGCTCATGTGAAAAATAAATTTCAGTCATTAAGTGCAACAGGATGCTTCCCCGTGCCCCCGCCCCTCCCCCCCAAAAAACAAAACCTAGACATTGATGACTGACTGTTTTCTGCAATGTGATGCTCTTAGGGTGGAAACACTGCCAAAGAACTTTCTTTAGTGTTGGATGAAGAAGTGAAAATAGTGAACTTAATATTAAAAAAATCAGTCTTTAAAATGCTACCTTTGGTTGTGGTTATGAGAGAAAATGGTAGCAAAACACCGGTTTACTTTTGCACACTGAAATATAATATTGGTTTTCCCAGAGAAAAGTTCTCACAATTGTGTAAGCTGAGAGAGGAGTTTAAAATCTTCTTAACTTTGAAAGAATCCACATACATGGATCTGATTGCTGATACGACATGGTGTGTGAAACTTGCTTACACTGTGATCAAATTCTATCATCTCAGTGAGCTAAACAGGAAAATGTGAGGAGAAATAAGAATCTTCTCTCCATAAAGAAATTGCATGGGTTTAGATCTAAGCAGTCCTTGGGTGTGAAAAAGTACCAAAAGGCACTAAAGAAGTGTTCCTGCTAGCAAAAGGTGACATCCTCCACGCAGTATTTTGAACAAAAATTTGGAAATATGCCTTTGGACTTCAGGTAGATGGGGGCAGATCAAATAATATCAGATCATTCTATCTCCATTTTGTTGCCATTTTCAACAACATACCTGTGCATGTTAAGTTTTTCAAACCTGACTTGCATTAAAAAAAACCCAAACAATGCAGCAGCAGGCCCTGGATCGGGCTTCAAGCTGCTTGCCACCAGCAGCAGGGCAGGAGATAGCAATGCTCCTGGGTCGGGTCAAGGTGTGTTTCGTGCTGCTTGTCCCAGGTGCCAAAACACAGGAATAGTCCTCCAGGGAGCATGAGCCTTTGTTCTCCAATTCTGGTGTTAACGATACATATTTAGACACATTCCAGGAACATCTATGCAGTACTCACAGCAGATTCTGATTGAAAAAGCCTTCTACCACGAGGCCAAGTTCTGCTTTCAGTTTTCTAATGCATGATACAAAACACATGGGGATGAAGTCCATGTTGGTCTATATCCCCATGTAATTGCATTCAAGTTATTTGTGGAACTCATGTTTGATGTGAATCATGATTCCTTGTTCATTAGATGAGCTGCCACATTCTGTATCCACTTAAGCAGGGGTGGGCAAAATATGCCCAGGGGTCAGATCTGGTCCATCTAACATTTCTGTCCAGCATGCATGACACCCAGGAACTGAGGAAACTACTAAAATCTTCCTCCATGCAGGGGCATAACTAAGAGTGGTCCACCCAAGCTATCTTCACACTGGAGCTTTCGCTGCTGGTGGCTTCCCAAGATTTCTGTTTCCAATCACATGGCTGGAAGCTTGAAGTTTAGGAAGTGCTTGAATACAAGTTGTAAATAAAACTTTAGTGTTAGTATTCACAAAATCGTTTGCAATATGAATTGCCTCCTGAGCTAAGTTTAGATAAACAAACAAGGAGTCTGGTGGCACTTAAAGACTAACAGTTGTTTATTGCTTCATATGAGCTTTTGAGAGAGAAAATCCCACTTTGTCAGATCTTCTCCCATGACAGCTGACACCATAAATACACTTGTTAGTCTTTAAAAGTGCCACCAACCTCTTTGTTTTGCTGAACTCAAGTAACACAGCTACCTCTCTGGAACTTTGGAGAAATGTGTATTCAGGTTAATTGTTATTATGGTAAGTTTAATTACTTTGTTGTGGAAAGGACATAACAGGGTCTTTATACAATAGATGGTGAGGTAATTTAACAGTAGAAATGTGCAACCTGCAAAGATTTGCCAAAATTAGTGAAGTGGCCCCTCTGTGACAATTATTGCCCACCCCTGTGCTAAAGCTTTCTATAGCCACCTGTCAAAACCCATCATGTGAGACAAAGCCACTACTCCACAAAAAACAGTACTGCTGAAAGTCAGCCACTGCGCTATCTAAATCCCTGTACATTACATCAAGGCTATGTTGCCGTGTTGGGAGGGTTACATGGGAATACAGACATACTAAAAATTAATCTGAATTAAGAATTACCAAGGAAGCCAAATTAGTTAACAATCTGGCAGACTGGTACTCTTTGATGAAGTTGTAGGTAATAAGTCACATGATTTTCAGCTTCATTACAAAATCTACATCAAAGTTTCACAACAAAGTATACAAAGCTACTTGAATTCTGTATTGATGCACACCCGCTGTTATCCCACCAACAATTAGTTCATTCAACAGTGGACACTCTTGAGCAAAGGCTTTGTATATTTACAATATGAATAATTATTGCAGAATTCTCTGTGAAATAGCACATTACAATGTGCACTCATTGGGAAGAGGTCCACATAGGACATTGCACCATATCAACCTGCTGCAAGATAATGATTTAGCTCCATACATCAAATCTTGAGTTGCTCCACCCGAAGCGTAGATCCAAGAAGTTGATGAATGTAGTAGCTTGCCTCTTTAATAGAGTGAGCTATTATGTGCACTGAACACACCAGTGCTCTGCCCTGAAAGTGATGGTTTCCCAGAACGAGAGCAACCATTCTTTTGTGTTCCTTTTCTACTGGCCCCTAAAGATACACCAAGGACTTTCCCTTGCACAGAGGCACCACCAACTGGTATAATGCAGGCATGATTGTTTCCATTAATCCCCTTAGAGCAGTGGTTCCCAACCTTTTCTTTGCCGTGGCACACCTTGATACCTTCAAATTTTTTGAGGCACACTACTATTTAAAACTCATTAGTATTCAAATTAATTTAAATTATGAATATTCATGAACCATGGCACAGTGTTTCAGAGATGCTGTTATGTGGAGTAGTAAGGGTAGCAGAGAAGGGGTGGCAAACCACAGGAGGTCAGGAGTCGTGTGCAGTGGCAGGAGTGAGTGTGGGGAGCACAGCAGGGCAGGGGTGGCAAAACAGGACAAGAGCAGCCATGTGGGGCACAGGACTAGGGTGGCAAGAGAGGAGAGACAAAGGGACAACAAGAGTGACTTTGTTGGGGGGCAGGGGGAATCTGGGGAGCGGTAAGGTAGGGCAGGGGAGCATGGTGCAGCACCCACTTCCCCCTTCTCCACAGTGGCTCCCTGCCACCCAGGGCAAATCCTCACCCCACTGCTGCTCCCTCCCACCCCAGTGGGTCCCATACTCCCCTCCCCCAGCCCCCTGCTGCCTGTAATGGAGCCTCCCATCACTGCAGGGGCCACAACTAGGCCTCCAGCTCCCAGCCACACCCCCCTAAACACAGCCACCCTCTGTGACACCCCCCACAAACAAACAGCCACCCCACAACCCCAGCTACATACCCACCTCTGCTACACACACACACACACACACACACACACACACCCCCAATGTTCCCTCTAAGCTGCGCTGGCGCGCTGCAGCACAGCCGCCAGCACAGCGAAAGCTGCCGGCAGCGCACTGCCAGCAGCTGGAGTCCCTCCACAGAACTCCTCTGGGGCTGGGAGTTTTGAAAACTCCCGCCCAGAGAAGCTCCAACGGAGCATGCCCAGAAAATCTGGGCATGCTCTGTAGAGCTCCTCTGGCCCGGGAGTTATGGCTGGGCCCTCTGGCTCCAGTCCAGCCCCAAGGTAAGTTGGGGGGGGGAGGCCGAGCGGGAGCAGGGGGGGGCGAGTGGGAGGGGGGCTGTCAGGAGCAGCGGGGCGGGCAAGCAGGAGCGGGGGGCCGAGCGGGAGCAGCGGGGGGGGGAGCACAGAAAGCAACCGGAGTTGCTCAGCTGCCCTCTCCCCTTAGAGGGAACATTGACACACACACACACACACACACACACACACACACACACACACCAGCAGCCCCCCTCCCCCAAAGCCCTTACCTGGTCTGTTTGCAGGCTGGCTGACACAAGCCGCTCTGCCCAACAGGGGGAGAGTCATGCACTCCTGGCCTCCCCCAGCTCTCTGCTGGCTGGGCTTAAGGTGGAGCCACCGAAATGCTGCTTTCTGGCTGCTCATGTTATTTTTAGGACCACCACTGGAACGCCACATTCTGGCACCTTCCTCTATTTTTAGAGGGGCTGGAATGCTGCGTGCCTAAAAATAGGGGGTCCTGGAACTGTGTTCCAGTGCCTTCCCCTTACTTTAACACCTGCCTTTTCCCTGCCCTGCACAGCCTACGTGGCTGGGCTGAGCAGGGAGGGAACTTTAACTCCAGCTCTTGGAGATGCTTGCAACACACTTTGGGTGTTGCTGCGGCACACCAGTGTGCCCTGGCGCACTGGTTGGGAACCACTGCCCTAGAGACCATGGAGCATGCTAGGGAGCATACAGGAGCAGAACAGAGCATGGCCAAAGCGCACACTCCTGCAAACTTCATCAATATGATCCTCACAAAGTGCATTCTCCTCATGAAAACATCTTCCATCCTCACAGAAGTGGCATTAGCCTACTCAAGTTAGAACTGCTACTTGGTTTCACAGTGGGAGCTGACTGGATACTAGTTGTTTCCAGGGCCTGATGGACACGAGGTAGACAGGGGGCATTATTTTGTATCTTCCCACATCCCAACAAAACTAACAACTGAGCACTTTGTATCCTGTTGAAAGTTATGGGTCACTACTGTTTTGCTGAATTTTCAGGTACTCTGCAGTCAGCAGACATTCTCCCTGGAAGGCCCATAGCTCTGAAATCTTAAAGCCAAAATGTGGTGAGATTCAGGATGAAACTTAATGACTGATCCATTTGTGTATATTGTAATTCACCTCCTGATCATTACAGGGGTAAGATATGCATATATGGACCCAACAGAGGAAGATTCTTTTAACCTGGCAGTGTAATATAGCAACTGGCACTTGACTGAGTATGCAGCAGGGTACTAGAGACTCCACGAAATAAATCTATGAACTCTAACTTTACTGTGTTATATATGTGCATCCATAAGCACAAATGGATTTCAGTGGACTGGCAAATGTCCTTTACTGTAACAATTACAATAATGTGTATTATGATCACAGACTCCCTCAAAAAGCTAAAGTTGTGAGCAATTTTAAAATAAAGCAACAGCAAAAATACACTTGGATCTGTGGTGAGTATTCACATGTTAACAGGTACTGGGCCGAGTGGATAGGGTATAAGAATGTGAGTTGTGAGACCTAGGTTCTCCCAACTCTGCCAATTATAATCTGTGAGGCACCTTTGGTCAACATCTGTATTTCTGAACTAGACTAACACCACTACCCCTTTGAATCTGTAGTTCTGTTCTACTCCTACCCCTTCTTTCTTCTAGCCTATTTACATTGTAAGCTCTTTGAGGCACGGGCTGTCTTACTCTGTTTTTGTGACATGCCTAACTCAATGGCCCCCTCATCGTGGCCCCCTTGGGCATAATCTGTAATGCAAAATAATAATAAAAGATAAATAATTATCACCTTTCCTTTCAGCTCACTTCCACCAACCAGTTAGACATTTCTCTGGGGTGGAACATTTCACATTTGTCCTTTGCAAGGATTAACTTTTTTACTGAAGTCTCTAGAATTGGCCACCATTGAATAATAAGGGACAATAATGAATAAGAATGAACCACAGCCTCTGGGTACCACTTTAACAAATGGTCAACAATATTAACACTGACAGCAAGAGAAGTCCTATACTCCTATCCAAATTATACAAACAGGGACAGCTATGACAATTCAAGCAAGTTTCTAAGAATTTACCACATATAATAAAGATGTGCTACTTATTAGGAATGAGTCCAAACTAGTCACTACCTTTTTTGGCAAATCTGAAATAAAAGCACAAAGCAACTCCTGCAATTCTTTGAAGTTAGAGGTATGTTACAGAGGAAGTCTAATAAATGTTGAGCTCACAAAGGGTAGCTGTGTTAGTCTAGTTCAGCAAAACAAATGTTAAGCTATCAACTTTATTAACAAGGGAAAACCACTGATGTTAAAGCCTTCAAGTTTGGTAAAATTTTAAGCCAAAGATTACAAAGGGTAACATCTTTCTTTGCTGGAGAGGATTAGCAAATGAACCACAAGTTCCCATATTTTTCGTACAGGATGTGAAAATGTTAAAATAGCAGAAAACACTTTATGTAGTAATATTAAAAGATGCAGAGTAAATGTGGCAGGAATGCTCCCTGATTTTTGGAAATCAATATGGTGCATAAGAAGATGGAGCATCATTGCTGGCTTCTGTAAAATAGTAAAACTTGCTCTTTTATATGGTAGTGCCGAGGAGCTCCAGCTGGAGACCAGCACTACAGTATGCTAGGCGCTGTATAAAATTCAGAACAAAAAGCCCTGTCTTAAAGAGCTTTCAGTTTAGGTAAGCTGTTGTGCACTGCAAATAGTTTTTTTCTCTGCAGCACTTAATCCCTGTGAACAGTTTGAAAGATGTACAAAGTACACTAAAAAAAAACCCACTATTAGCTCAATAATTCTGGAGTGATGCAGAACCAACTTGTACTGAGATTTTTTTTTTGTTTTGTTTTATATGATTCTTGTGCATTTTCAACTACAGCCAAAAAAAAATCTGTGGACTTTTCTCATTGTTACTTGGAGCTTTCTCAAGGTGCAGAAAGTATGTATTTGAATCCAAATTCTCCCTCTGTCTTTCTCTTTTCTCCCCCTGCATCCTGAAATACATTCCCACATGTTACCCTTTGCTTTGGCTTTTATTTCAGATTTGCCAAAAAAAGTAGTGACTATTCATAATGCTTGTCCATTCTATTATAATAGCATTAGAGTATATTGATTAATGCTATGCAGCAACCATTTACTTAAACTGTAAAGCTCTTTGGGACCAAGGCTGTCTTTTGTGATGTGTCTCTGACCAGGGCCCCACAGGCACTACTACAGTACAAAGAAAAACAAATACTTAAACCATACTTAAAAGAAACACACACACAATCATGATCTGCCAGTACAATGTTAGATAGGTGAACGAGGGGGTGGAGTCCTTGGGGTTACTGATGATTTGACAGCTGTCATACACTGGGTTAACTCTTACACCGGGTTTAAGACTTTGAAGCTCTACTGTCAAGTTAGGTATGGATATAAAACAAGAATTTGTGTGTGTTAGACAATCATGAAAGCATATTTAAGTTAAAAATTTCAGTAAAAAAGTTGTGTTTACAACTAAGTTTTCCTCTGCAGTACTGAAAAATCAAAAACAGCACAGTAAAAAACACCAACAGGCAAGAATCTGAAAGACAGAAAAGGTTAGAAGGAAGTTCTAATAGCCAAAACAGTTTTTATGTCCAAGTTGAGCAACATACAAAGAACAAACATAATTGGTGAGAACTGAGGTTACTGTAACTGAAATCATTGTAAAATGTTTATTTATTAGCAAGAAAGAAGAGACCTATTTTCCTGCTCTCATAGCTTCAACTATTTACAGTTAAAGAAAGAGAGGATTAACATATTTGATAAAAGATATGAAAAAGTAACCTGGTTCACTGACTGAACTTCCAAGGGAACAGGCTCAGGTTTTATGAGGGGGCAACAACTTGCACTGATAATAGAAAAGGGGAACAGCATTTAATCCTACCAGTGTACAAGTGCTATAATCAGGTTTAGTGACTGCCTTGCAGAATTTTACTCTTTAATAAAGAGTTTTGGCCAGGCAACCCCTGCCCTACAACCATTCTGCTGTGTCTATTTGTAGTTTTATATGCCACAATATGAACTAAACCTGGTATGCACACATTTTCACTCAAATGATTTTTGCCCTGTAGGAAATGCATATTCAAAAGAGACACTCTAAGAAGATAGGATTCCCAAGCTAGAAGGTAGAATTCACAGTTGCTCCTGAAAGAATTCTACAACAACAACAACAACAAAAAGTTCAAAATTCAGTATGCAGTGCTTCAGAATTCTGCATATTTTGTCAAACCACCACCATGTTATCATGCCAATTCTTATTTTGACAATTTATTTCAAAATATCTGTTGGCAGGTATGTCTAACAATTAGGCAGGTAAAAACTTAGTTTAAAATCAGTTTAAATGTCCTAAAAAATAAAATTGTTGAATATTGGGAGCGGGGCAGGTATACTGGGCAGCAGGGAGCTGAGCCAAGCCAAGCCCAGCTACGACTTCCCCACCCTCTCTGGGCTCCACACCACCCCTCTACCACTCACTGAGCACAGCTGCACCTCTTTCCCCGCTTCCATTCCTCCCATTGGTCTTTGCATTGCTCACAGAGAGCTGGCTCACCCACCTGGCTCACAAGGAACCAGCCCAGCTGTGGCTCGCCTCCTGGGCTTCTTCCCACAGGGATTTCCCTAACACCACCCCCTACCCACAGTTGTCAGCTAGCTAGTAACATATTGTTATATCAATTTAGTCATTGGTTGGAAATGACTGGACTGAACTGAACTCACCAAGTAGTAAGGAAAGTAAACAAAGAGTCTGGTGGCACATTAAAAGACTAACAAATTTAAGGAGCTTCAGATGCCACATCAGGTTGCTTCTCAGTTAGGAGGGCTGGGGGAACAGATGTTTGCTTGATGTTATGGGCTCTACCTTAAAAGCAGTATCTAATTAGCAATCACCTCTATCTTTTAACAAATATCGGCCTGGTCAAATACCGCTTGTTGTTCATCAGGCTCCAAACAGTCTTTTGTTATTTTAAGTGACCATTATACCTGAAATCACAAAGAATCAGGTCTAAGTGCTAGTGCTTAGACCCGGATTGTGGGAAAGTAACCATATTTTGTGGAGACTAGAGACTTCCAGCCTGCATCAGTTTAAGCCCCCCCCACCCCCACCCCCTAAAAATCACAGAAGCCAAGTCACACAAAGGGTGGAGGAGACTATATCCACAACAAAAGGTGATGGAGTGAACTAGTGAAGAACAACCTGACCAACAGCTGGAGGAACAAGCCAGGGCTACAGCATTTGTCCCTCTTTTCCCTTGGAAGGTAAACTCCTGTGAAAGGACTTCTGTCTCCCTCCAGTACTGACAAGGACGACAACCAGGTGAGTGAGGTATGGAGAAGGGAGAGGAGGACATTAAAGGAACATTTGTTTGTTGAACAAAGAAGAAATCTAGTAGAACTTTTAAAGACTAACAAACTTACTATCTCAGTACATTTTAGTGACTGCTCCAGAATGCTACATTTGTGACTGGGAAACTTATATAAATATTTCCTAGTAGGCCAAGATTTTTAAAACTCTATCTGCCAAGGTCATTATCTCACACCATCACTACCCTGAGAGGTCATTATCTTGGATATTTTCTGTACTAAAAAAAATGTGTTTAATTAATTTTTATATAAGAGCATTAGAATGGAAATACTGGATCTGACCAATGGCCAACTAGCCCAATAACATGTCTTCTGATAGTGGCCAATGCCAGGTGCTTCAGAGGGAATGAACTGCCCAGAAGCAGTCTTGGAGCTATCAGTCTCTTCGCATCTAGTCCCACCTTCTGGCAAAAGACGATCAGGAACATTTCAGAGCATGGTGTTGCATCCATTCCTGCCCATCCCAGCTAATACCACTGATGGACCTATTCTCCTTAAACTTGTTTTTTGAACCCTGTTACAGTCTTGGCTTTCACTACATCCTCTGGCAAAGAGTTAAACAGGTTGACTATGTGTTATGGGAAGATATACTTCCTTTTGTTTGTTTTAAACCTACTGTCTATTAATATCTTTGGGGGACACCTAATTCTTGTGTTATGTGAAATCTTAAATAGCATTTCCTTATTCACTTACTCCATAAGTCATGATTTTATAGACCTCTGTATCAATCCTTAGTAATTTCTCCTCCAAACTGAAAAGTCCTAATTTTATTAAGGTCTTCTCAGATAGAAGCTGTGCATTACCTCCAATCATTTTAATTGGCTTTCTCTGTACCTTTTCCAATTTAAAATATATACATTTTTGAGACTGGGCAACCTGATCTGCATGCTATATTCAAGACGTGGGAGTACCCTGGATTTATACAGTGGCATTATGATATCTTCTGTCTTATTAAATCCATTTCCTTTCCCAATGGTTCCTTCCTCATATGCCATTAGCTTTTATGCACACACTACTGACCAGAATTTTTCAGAGAACTATCCACAATAGACTCCAGCATCTGCTGAGACTTGCTCATACGCTCAGGGTTTAACTGATCGTCATATTTTACTCAGAATTCAGGAAGAAATTTTCCCCAGGGCAGACTGCCAAGGGCTGTGGGGGGTTTTCCACCTTCCTCTGTAGCATGGGCATAGGATGGCTCACTTGCGGGTGGATTCTCTGTACTTTAAAGTCTTTAAATCATGGCTTGAGGACTAACTCATTCAGAGGTTAGAGACCGATTACAGGAGAGAGTGGGTAAGGTTCTGTGTCCTGCATTGTGCAGGAGGCCAGACCACCATATTCATCCTTTCTGACCTTACAAATCTATGAGCCTCTCTTTCTTGAACGGTAACAGCTAAGTTACACCCCATTATTTTACATGTGTCATTGGGTTTCTGTTTTCAAATATGCATTACATTGTATTTATCAGCATTGAATTTCAACTGACATTTTGTTGTCCAGTCATCCAGTTTTGTATGATCCCTTTGTAAAACTCTTCACAGTCTGGTTTGGGTCACATAATGATCCATTTTACCCTTGAGCAATTTTGTACCATCTGCAAAACTTGCTACCTCAGCATTCACCCCTTTTACCTGAACATTTCTGAATATGCTAAATGGTACTGGTCCCAGACCAGTAGCCAATAATCTAAGAAAATGGTCATCCATGAACCACTTTTCAGTTTTTAGTATGGTGACTATAGTCCCTCTTCACCCCTACAATCTGACACCTCATTGGCCCTCACACAGCCTCTGTATATTCTAGCACCCTCTCCCAATTTCATTTCCTGGGGAGAACACTGCCACCACCCACCCCCAAAGCCCAGCAGTGGCCTTGCGTGGGTTGCTGGGAGCCAAGCCCAGCTCACTTCCCCCGCCACACTGGACTCTGCCAAGAGCCAAGCCCAGCTACTACTTGTCCTCACGGCAGCTTTCCTCCCCCCTGTGCTTCCCCATCAGCGAGAGCTGCCCAGCTGCTTTTGCTGGCTGGGAGTCAGCCCAGCTGTTGCTCCCTCCATGCTTCCAGTTCAAACAGAAAATTAGCCATTTAAAGAGCTGATTACCTTTTAAATAGATAACCATTTTTATCCCTAGGAGCAATACAGACAACAAAAAAGATTCAGGAAAAAAAAAATTTGACAGATTCCCTGCTAGGCATATTAGCATATTTATCTGGCACCACAGAGCCTATAGCAATACTAATATTCCATGGATCTCAAGCATAAATGGCTTTCAGGGCACATCTACACAGCAAAGAAAAATCCATGGCTGGCCCGTGCAGCTGACTCAGGCTCATGGGGGTCCAGCTATGGGGATGTTTCTTTTCAGTGTAGCATTCCGGGCTCAAGCTCAAGGCAAAGCTCTTGAAGCCTCCCACCTTGCAGGATCCTGGCCTGAGGCCAGACCCCAGCTCCTGTCTAGAAGTCTATAAAGCACTGAAACAGCCCAAGAACTGTGAGCCCAAACTGGATGGCATAGGGTTTTAATTTGCTGTGCAGACATACCCTAAAGGGCAGCACATCCTTTTAAGTGAAGTTACATCATGATCTGGCATGGCACTTCTATACGTGTGCAAGTTCAGCTCCTGAATATCCCACTGAAACTAATGCTTGAAGTGGGATTTTCTCCCACGAAAGCTCATGTGATAAATAAAACTGTTAGTATTTAGAAGTGCCAGAAAACTCCTTGTTTGTTTTACTGAACTAGACTAACACTGCTGCTGCGCTGGAAATTCTCAGATCTGTTCCTCGTGGCTTGAGACAAATCTAGGCAAAACTCTATGCAGCTGAGAAGCAATCTGCATTTCATTAGGACTTGTCTAGAACAGTGATTCCCAGCTTTTTCAGTAACATGGCACGCTTCAATGAGAGAAACAATTCCACTGCACACCTGTTAATCTAAGTGCCACAAGACTCCGTGCTTTTTTTGCTTTACTAGACTAACACAGCTGCCCCTTTGGAACACTTTTTTCAGTTGACTCGTTGTAATTAAATCTGACATTTATAAGCAATCAAGAGTCCTGTGGCACCTTAAAGAATAAGAGATTTCTTCGGGCGTCAGCTTTCGTGGGCTCCAACCCACTTCATCAGATGCAACATTTATTTGCATTTACTATGGTTACTGTCTTACTAAAAAGAGTTTGCAACATAGTGCATATAACAAGCTAAAGAAGGATCAAATGTGTTACTGTTTCAAATCCACCAGAAAAAAAAAAAAAAATACACACCTCAATTTTGCCCTTGGCCCTACACTTAGCATGTTCACATTTTAGAACTGAAAGACCGATACCTTGTTTTAATGATTAATTTTCACAAGTTTTATGAGTTGTCATTTTAGTCGGATAGACTATTGTTTAAGATGAAACAATGTTTGTTTACACTGATTTTCCATTATCTTTGTACAGAAGTTCAGGGCACACTTGGACAGTTCTCACAGCACATCAGTGCTATGGCACACTGGTTGAAAATCACTGCTACAGCAAAACCCACCTCAGCATTTTAGGAATAAAGAACAGAGCCAAATATCAACAAAAATTCCACAAAGGTCCACAGTGACCTAGGACATGGGAAAAAAAAAAACCAAGGTGTTTGTCTCCCTGACCCTGAAGGAAGGCAGGGAGTAAGCAAAAAAACATTATTTAAAATGTTCCTTCTCTCTTCCCCTTTCATCTACAAACACCACCACCAAACCAAGGTGCTGACTCAGGGCAGAACCTGGCTGGGAAGGAATCCAGCTAACCTGCAGTGAGAATCATCTAAGACTAGGGCTACCAGATACCAAAGCCTGCAAAGGAGGACAGAGAAGTATGAAAAGGAGGACACATGGAGAAAATGTAGTGTTAATGTAATATTCTTCTGGTTTTAGGGGGCTCTGGAACTCTTTCCCATAAAAATAAGGTATTCTATGGCATTCCAGCATACTTTAACCCCATAAGTAAAAAGCCAGACAAAGTCCCGCATTTTAAAATGCCTGTCAGACAGAGGACATGAAGCTAAAAAGGAGAACATGTCCTTTTGCCTGACATCTGGTAACCCTATCTAAGATGGTATGGTTGCTGAAAGTAAGTTTAATTTAGAATGCAATTTGCCTTTAGTTTACTTTTGATCAAATCTGACCTACTTTCCTCTGACTTATAATCACTTAATATTTTTCTATGCTTAGTAAGTGTGTATATGTGTTTTTAAACCACATGCACTGCTTTAGATAAAGTGTGTAGAGACTCCATTTGAAGAAACAAGGCAGGGATATATCAATTATAGTGATCAATGGACAAACCAATGAGTTTGCAGTGGACAGTAAGCAGCACTGAACTCAGACTGTAGTTCCTAGGGTTGCTTCTAGGACTTGGGTGTTGGCTGAGGTCATATCTGTGCACGACTCCATGAGTGGCTGGCTAAAGGCACCAACACACTGAGTTACAAGGAGCTTGCTTGCAGAAGGCTGTGCGCTGGCTGACCCAGGAGTGGGGGGTTCACACAGCAGAGCGAAGGCAAGATGGGCTCCAGACACAATGGATTGGGTGACACAGCAATACATCAGTCCACGTTGCAGAGGGGAACATCACGTAAGTGCACTGCAACAGCTAGTGACAGCCTCACGCACAGCTGCCCAGCCCTGCCCCTCAATTCAGGTGTGTGGTAAACAGGTTTAGTCTGGCAGGATCCAAGCATGGAGGGGCTTAGTAGGGAGAAAGCCTGTGAGAGGGTTGGGGGGGCAATCTTGGTGTGGAGCCATAGTGCAAGTGGAATCTGGATGCAGGGGTTGTGTGGCTTGGTTCAGTCAGGATCCACATTCGGGCGCTTAGCAGGTGGTGGTCTGGGTGTAGTGGAGGGATCAGATGCACAGAGGCTGGACAGATGGGGCAACTCCACATACAGTGACCACTTTCTCCACAGCTGGGGAGTAATGGGAGCAGGAAGCATGCAGTACCTCCTGCAGCTGGGGGACGGCTTTGAGAATGAGTCTGACTAGCTGTAGGGGGACAATCTTGCACTCTTAACCAGCCCTACCCGCAGAGGTAGCGATTTACATCTCCTCCAGCTGTCTTGTCACCCAAACCAGACAGGCCCACTTGGGACTGCTGTACTGAATGAACGTGTGATTCAGTTATTCTGCAGAGAATAAGTAAAATCTGTGGGGAACATTAATTCTTTGCTTACACAATGGTTCAGAATTTCCCCAGCAGTACGTAATACACAGCTGTTGCCTGGAGTTTGCTTACATTATTTGCTTCAACAGAAACAACAATGAAACATAAGGTACTAATGACTCAAAAATAAATCATCTTGCATATAACTAGTACACATTTAATCCAAAATGTAAACCCCATCTCTCCAATTTTAAGTCCACTTTTTCTATTGTCTTAGACTGTAAACTCGATGGGGTAGGGATGTTCTCTTACTATGAATTTCCATAGCACCTTGTGCAATGCTTCTGCTCATCATTCACGCTTGATGAAATAAATAAAATCCCTCATCATCTGAAGGTTTTTCCTAAGTGCTGCAGTTCTTAAGGGGGCTTTAATATTAAAACACTTATTGTCTGTCCATACTTTGATTTCCTTCTGTCTCAGAAATACAAATTGTTCTGGTTTTATGGGTTGGCATAATCTGGTCTCAGTCAGTCAGCAAAAACAGCATCATTCTATACAGGGTCCTAGCCTCCTCCATCTTAACATACATAATTGCTTCAGCACTGTTATGCCATTTACCCAGTTGAATTTCAATCTCTAGCTAAATGACTGAGAGGAAGTTCATAAGAGACGATTATGGGTCAAATACAGCTGAAAAAAAAAAGTTATTTTAAGTGAACTAACAACTAAAAATTGCTACATCATGTATAGTTGCAGTTCTTGGTGTGCTGATGGGCCCTTCTTTTGTCTTCAACAGGAAAGAATCAAGTTACGCTGCTGGTTAAACAAAACAGTTCTCACAAATTGCTTTGGCTATAATTAAATTGCAATTTCTTTTAGATTACTGTCTACATCTTAGCCAACATCAGTCATTCTGTAATGGATTTTCATTATTTATTTCAACAAAAGAGCCATGATCTTTTCTCACATTTGTTTTCCTGCTGTCTACTTGCAGAGCTCTATGGATTTAAAGAAGAAAATATGTTTACTATAAATTACATACAGATTTAAATTCAATTTTCTTTTCTCTTACCAAAATCAAAAAGGTATAAGACACAAGTTTTATCCCCTTCTGAAACAGAGCTGGATCACTTTTGTCTAGATAATTTTTAATATACTGGTTTTGCAATATTTTTATTGAAACATGGCAAAAAATCTGAATAAGGCAAAACATAAATCAACCGATTAACATACTACTGTATCTTATTGAAAAATCTTGTATATCAAGTGGATTTTCACAAATTGCTTTCTTCTTTGTCTTTACTTCAGTCCACAACACAACATAACTGGATACAGACTGCTGAAGTCTAATGTCCATACTGAAGACTGCTGAACTCCAACATCCATACCATCAGATCAATCTTCCTGATCGACTGAGCAGGTCTGCAAAGACCTCCCCTTCCCCCAATAGCATAGTGCTGAGTCAATGAGAGGCCATTTCTCATTACTTCAGCACACTGAAGACAACACGTTAAGCTGGCATTAGGCGGTTGAAGGGAGATGCACAAGTTATTTTAAGTAACTTGTATCTCCCTTCGACTGCAGCTGAAATCTCCCCACAGTGTACACCAAGGCTTAGCCAGCAACAGAAGACTGCAGCAACGTCTCCCAGTTTCCATGGAATATAAATTTGCCCAAAACATCAGAAAGCATTTTACAATTCAAAGAAAACAAAAAGATTAAGTTGGCAACTAGCTAAACTTTCAGCCTCACCCAGTACTGATAAAAAGTATCCCTGCAACTTGCGGAAATATTAGATATCCAATTAATGGCCTGGTACTTAAGAGCAAGGCTAAAAGTAAACCAAAGCCAGCAGGCATCTTGAGGTACTGGTACCAGTTTATATAAAAGGCTAAATATGCCCCCCCGGCCCTCCCCTCCCCCCAAAAAACCTGAAGCAAGAATCACTTTAAGCATGTTGCAAGCCAGCACACAGTTTGTTGCACACAAGCAGTCTGCTGCGAAAAACTGGCTTAGAAGACAACCAGCTCCAGTACTCTGAATCAGGTGAAAAGGAGCATTTATCAAAGGCAGCATGGTGCTGGCAGCAAGAGCACTGCAAGTAACAAAATTCTTCTGTTAATAATCACTGATGAAGATCCCTGTCTCTACTAAGGATAGTGAATGCTTTATCCTGAAAAAGACAGCCAAGTGTTAGGATTTATGTAGCAATAATGCTGAGGTAAAACAATTAAACTTGATCAAGTTATTGCCAAACATCTGTTGTGAAAAGAAGCTCAGCTGTCTACCAGGACACATTTTATAACCCACCACCCACTCACAGCTTCAAAGAATCTGATGAAGTGTGATTTTTCTCCCACAAAAGCTCATGCAATAAATAAATGTGTTAGTCTGTAAGTGCCACAGAACTCCTTGTTTTGTTTAGCTTCTCTGCAGTAGCCCTCCTAGATTAAAATGTAGCCATTTATAGATGCAGCAGGAAATTGTCACAACAAAACCAAACAACAAAAATGTGTCATGCGGATTATAACGAAAGTCCACTCATAACACCAAAATATGGCTGCAGACAATAGTACATACACTGTCTATTGAAGAGAACTGGTGCAGAAAACCTACATAAGACCCTAAAGCATATGTCACTGCCAAGGAGAAATAATATTTGTCTGATGTAATAAAATAGGGCCTTTGTGAAAAAGAAGGGTGGAATCAGATTATCCAGGTGAAGGCTTTCGTATTTCAGTCACCTTCAGTACTTCAGCAATATTGCTCACAGTAGTGAACACAAACTATCATGCCAAGACACTCCTGTCACAAAGCTCATCAGTATGACGCCAAACCAAGGCAATCCCAATATTATAATCTAATAAATTACCAAACAACTCTATTTCTAAATGCATATAAATTTATTAAGCTATTATTCACCGTCAGGAGCATCACAAGCTTCCTTATTAAAAGAAGGAATAATAGATACAATAAGAGAGCCAGCATCGGTATGGCACAGGATCTGGGTTCCAAATGTCCCTCTGCGACTGATACGCTGCAATATTTTGGGCCAGTCACCTCACCAGTCTGACCGCTTTCCCCTCATCTACTTTGACTGTAAGTCCTTTGTGGCAAGAGACAGATACCATGCACTTTTATGGTACCTAACACAATGGGGTCCTGTACCAGTTAGGCCACTAGGTGCTATCGGCAAAATAAAATAAAGTTGGGGGGGGGTTGTTTTTGTTTTTTAAAAAAAGGAGAGTCATTCTAAGGCATTCAGCTCCAGACACTCACAGTTTGAGCTACTGGGAAAACTACTGCCAGCCTACCAGTGCTATTCCGTTATGAGAAGATTTAGTACGCAAGCAGTTGTATGCAGTTCAAGGACCACCAGACCTACACTTTGATATAAGGCAAATCAAGGAGTCTGAATTTATTCATTGCATGAGCTTTCGTGAGAGAAATCCCACTTCCTCAGATGCTTGGGAAAAAATGAAATTTGTACAAATTAATAATTTGTTAGTCTTCAGAAGTGCCACAGGACTCCTTGTTTGTTTTGTTGAACTAGACTAACGCGGCTACCCCTCTGGAATTTAATGTAAGAGTAAATGTAGGCTGTTTATGCAGTTTAATATCACTGAGAAAGATCCCCTAGCACATAAACCTGATTGATATTCTGCAAATTACACAACTGAAGTGCATCCACAATCAAGAGTGCGAGAGAGAATGGAAAACATATTAGCATGGGAGACCTCAAATTTGGAACTATAGCCCTGGAAGATAAGGTTACCAGAGAGTGATCAGCATTAAGAGTCTGTAGGAGGATGACTAATGTTTTTTCCTCAGATGAATAATAAACTCTTTAGGTAATTCCCCTACAGACAAATATATGGACAGCCTGGTAACAGTAAAAGGTGGCCCACAGTCTCCAGAGATGATAGTACACTCACTTCATGTTGTTAAAAGGCAAACCAGTCAACCAAAATGAAAAAACCTCAACATACAAAAGAGGACACAGTGCTTCAAGCTCAGGACTGGGATTCAGGTATGAGGTCTAATACTGACTGTCAGACTTGCGACCTTGGACAAATCAAACTGCCTCATTTTCCCTTCTGCAACTTAGAAAAAGGACTGAATAACTATTTCACATGGATGGTGTGCAACAAATGTTTGTACAACAGCTATGGATGGAAAGTTCTGTACAGAAGCACATTAGCTATCATCTTCAAACTCAACACCCATATCCTCACTTAACACACAAAACTGCCCAAATTAGTTATGGAGCATCCACAACTTTCAATGTAGTCAGGTGGCATTTGGGGGGTACTTAGCACCTCCTGAATAAAAGAATCAGGCCTTCCATTTAGGCAATTAAATATGAATTGGGATGCCAAATCAGCATCCAAGTTAGCGTATTTTGGCTATAACTCTAACTAGTGGAAATGAATTAGGGCAATCTAGAACATGCTTTAACACAGATCAGCTACTTGCTACATTAATGATTAACCAACCATTAACCAAGTGCAGCACTCTCTTCTTAAAAAAAGAACAAATTATCAATAAAAAGCATGGGCCAAAAGCCCATCTAAAGTTTCCAAACAGACTGTTGAGAAGAGATTAAAAATTACAGTGAAGTAGTAGTAGAAGCAACTGTGAGAAAAGTATTTTCATTTGAAGAGTGATCCCTGAGGTCGAGTGTTGCAGGATTGCTTTGCAGGAATAGGCTCCTAGCATGAAGCAAAATAGCCAGTGCAGCAATTACCACAGCTCAATTATTCTCACAGTTCTTGCCATTAAAAGGCAGCTTATCATGCGATGGCATCAGTCATCATATCTGAAATGAAAATTTCAGTCTTGCATGTTATTGCTTTGAGTAATAAAGTTAAGCTCCCTTGACAGTTGTGCAAAAAGTGAAGCTGGTCTAATAATGAACAGACAGATTTGTGAATAAACAGCTTGATTTAGATTTGCTGGTTATTTGTGGAGTCATTATTACTTAACCATCAGTTCATAAAAATGGTCATAAATCCCTGGAGTTTCACAAATTGATAATATATTTAGCATTCTTCTGTGAGGTTTTAGCTGGCCAATCAGGGAGCAGAAATCATGTACCAGCTACATGCCATGAATAGGGAAGAGTCCAAATGAAATATTCATAAGTCATTCACAAACAACCTACACTCTGAAAACCAATTTGTCTGAAATATAGAGAGTACTAATGAGACAGATCTCTATTAAAGGCGAAAAAGCCAAATTTACATTCTCTCAACTGAAAATTCAATTAATTTGACCACTCTAAGCAAAAGCCAGGCAACTACATATGCAACTTCTGACCCAGCATGAAAATACCTATACCAACAGCAGCATTTGATAGGCATGTGCTTATAAAAATGTTTCCTCATTCAATCTAAAAACACCTTGCTAACTGGCAGTGTGATCCCAAGCATGTGAATAATTTTCCTTTCACAAATGCCCCCACGGGACTTAGTGGGATTATTCACATTACTATCCAGCTAAGTGTTTGCAAGGTCAGGTTTTAGGATTATTTGGTTTAAATACTCAAGTAGCCAGTTTACTCAGTCATTTCTTACATGAGAAGAGCCATACTGGTTCAGACCAATGGTCCGTCTAGCTCAGTATCTTGTTTTCCAGCAATGGCCAATGCCAAGTGCTTCAGAGGGAGTGAAATGAACAGGTAATCAAGTGATCCATTCCATCATCCATTCCCAGCCCCTGGCAAAGAAAGACTAGAGACACCTCAATAATAAAGACACTTTTTTCCCGGTTCATTGCATTCCAAGTAGTATCATCTTGCATTTAACTGCTGGTTAATTATTATATAACTATATAGAGCTGAACAATGAACTTAAGAAGCAAATTATATTTATATTCTCATTTTAACATTCTATTCTTGTCTTTTCTGCCAACCCACTTAACCTCAGTATTTAGTTTCCCCATATGCAAAATGGGAACAAGGCTGCTTATCTCACAGATACATTACGGTTGACAGTTGATTCTTGATTATAAAGCAATTCTGAGGTTCTACAAAGCTTCAGTTGGATGTTGCTAATGAAGGATAGAAGTATTCTATTCTTCTGTACTGAATACAAATCCGCTTGGGAAAAAACTAAAAATTCTGTTATAATTTACAGATGTTTTTAATCCTTCACTGCCATTGTTATATTAGCTGTAAGTATGTACAAATCTCATCACATCAAGAGCAACAATTTACTTTCAACCAAATTAAGCTATTTCACAAATTTCCTAAATCCCTATATAGCAAGTTCTAATTTTAAAGGGTGAGAAAATGCAGAAGTCAGCAATAGTTCTAAATGAAAATGGCATGGAAGGCACCACTTCATACACAGAGGACCTACAAATAGACCAGCAGTAGCAGCAACCATGTCAGCAGGTTTTTCCTCCCACATCCAACATCCCTAGGCCACCATTATCTCACACAAGTTGCAAAGAGAATGGCTTTTAAGCAGACGCTATGACTTTCCAAAACAGCAAATGTTGAGACAGGATTGTCAGCTTTAACCTTGAAGCTAAAGAGCATCCCCAAAAGAGACAAACCACAAGCATTTTTTTAAAACTCAAAACATATGAGCAAACAGCAGAAAAATGTATCAAAACTAAAAACTTGTTTACAAACTGCAAGCTACCAGCCTGCATAAATCCAAGTCCTGTCAGACAGCATTCCAGAATAATGTGTCAAAGAAAAAGTAGAAAGACTTGTCTGTTTGTGGGAAACAATCAGGTCAGTTTGCTGGCAAGCCCTTCGGACTCCTTTACATTGAATAAGCCTGTTATTCAATTCCAGACTTCCTTTATAGTTTAACATATAGAAATACTGCAAATGAAACAAAAGAAACGTCCCAATTAATTACCTACCCTATACTCACATTTCTGGTCATAGCGTGATAGTTCTGTCTTTTGTTGATTAATTAAACGTATCTTGAGGGGGATTCTGTTGTTGGTTTTGGGTGGAGAGGGGAAGGAGATTGTGGTAAGTTGCACTGAAGGTGATTTTTCCCCTCATGCAGCCCTTTTCTAAAAGATAGCAGTGCTACTCTGGCATAGCTTTTCAGGAACCTATTGATGCTGCTGACCTGGAGAGCCAGTGTTCCAGGGTAAGTCTCTGTCATGCCAGCGCATTGGATAAAGGCATTTCTTGTCTGTGATGCATTAAATTAACTGATTCCATAGGTACTGACATTCACATATTTTTCAAAAAATATTTAACATGCTTTGTGATATCTGGAAGGTGAAAATGTCAGTTATGAATGACCAAATGCTTTAATGTTTTAAGACAATGACTGGCCTTTAAATCCCTGTATCTGCAGAGTAAGACTGACCTAGTGACCTACAGCAAGTAAAAATCACATACTTTGCAGCCTCTCATCTGAATTCCAATTAAAAGTGTTTTGCTGAAAGTCTATTTAGACATTTACACCACGTTCACTGTCATTTAAAATTCCAAGTTTCATCATTACAGGACAAATTCCCTACCAATCATACAATGAAACCATGTAAAGAAAAGAAAGGAGATTGCACAAGAAGCAACCTTCAAATTCATTTCATTGTTGGGCTCTCTGTCTCTGCTTGCCAATGAGATACCATGAGTGACACCTGTCCAGGAATAACTCAACAACTCATTTCACACAAGCCACAAAATAATCTTGACATAACTTTCTATCACTGGTTTTGACCCAGATAAGTCCATAATATCCTAAGGGTGACTGTCTAATCTCTTTTCCACCACACAAGCCAATCTCCTCTCTGAACTTTCTTTTAAATAGCTCTCAAACATAACAGTGCAAATATAGGTAGCATACACAGACAAGGGCATCACAGATTTAAGTCCAATAAATCAACCTCTGGATAAATGACACTGTCCACTTGCAACAGAACACTGAATTGTGGAGGAAGGGATCTGTCCAAAAGCAAAATCATTTAATTATTACAAAAGGTAGTACAGTGCCTCCCATTTCCGTCATTTATAAGTGCGCCACTTTATTTTAATACATTGAAAAGGACTTGAAGTCTATCTACCTCCACTCAGAGCATAGATGCAATTGTGCTACTAGGGGTGCAAAAGTAACAAATCCATAAACTATATTGCTGCCACCATAATTGCTTCAGGTATAAAAACTAATGCTCAGTATTACAAGGCTTAAATAAAGAAATAAATAAAGCACATCACTGTCAGATTTACGGTCCTACCATCCCTAATTGTTATTTTGCATACTGTTGACTTATTAACAGTGTCATTTTACAACTTTCCTCCCAGGCTCTGACCTACTGACACAAACAGCAGAATTAGGAGGACTGACATAACATAATTAAAAGGCTTTGATACTTCTTCGCGCGCGCGCCCCCCCAATAAAAATGGCAGTCTTGGCAAAACGTATCCTTCAAAAGTGCTTTATTTCAAAGAAAATCCCAATACATGGCCAGAGTTTTTGGAACAATCAAGCTATATAGCTTTACCAAACTGCTGATTTTTGGAACAATCAAGCTATATAGTGCAACAAGCAATATATTTTAAAGTAGTCCCTTGTATAAGGCAACAGTATTTTTAATTGTACACAAAAGTGTTACCAGTGCATTTGTTATTTGAAAACCCTATCTCCTACAGCACAACAAAAACATTGTTTAAAAAAAAGATGACATGCATACAGAAGAAAGGTGCCTTAGAAATGAAAGTGTTATCTTCCTAATTTTACATTTGCTTTGACTGAAACCTTTACATTGAAGTGCCCTCACATCTTTTCCACATGTACAGCACCTGAGAACTTATACAAAGTCATTGCACAACTGAACTGCATATTATTACAAAATAAAGATTATAAACATTTGATCAGTCAGTGAATTGGGGGTGGCAGTGAAGGGAGCAACTGATCTTGCATTCGACTACCATTTCATGTTCTCTCTAAGCCACTTAAATGGTTTGCTTAGAGATTTTGTGCATCTATCCTACCAGTACCCCCACTTGAATCGCCCCCCACCCAAATCATTCTTTCAAACTAAAACAAATATGAAGCTCGCCACAACCACTCAAAGAAAAAGCAGTTAACATAAAACGGTGCATGAATCAGTCAAATAGCTCAATGTGCAATGGAGGCAATGAACAGTATTTCACATAGCAGAGGGTGCAAATTGTCTCAGTTGGGCTAGTTATTGTTCCAATTTACTACTTCAGAGATATTCAAAATCAACCACTTAAAATGAGACAAAAGAATCTTTAAAACACGAGTATTTCCAGTCCTTACTAATAAACACTGCTAGACTGAATGGCTACTAATAGCTCTTTATCTCTGTCATGAACTGATGTATTGCATCAATAATAAAAAACATGGCATTATTGTGTATTTAGTACTAACCTTACACAGGCTGCGTTTCCTTCTCTTGGCTAGAAATCATCGATAGTTTTGGTAAAATCTCTTCATGTGCTCTTCCGGCTAGCTAATTCAAGCCTTCCATTAACACACTCCATTGCAGATAATTGCAGACAGCACACGCTTTCCTGCTTGTGCCAGTCCCCAACACAGCAAGGATAATCGCATTCCAGCGGGGAGTGAACAGATGGTGGATTCCATGGTAACCAACTCTCCTAAGGCTATTGGTGGAGTGTGCGACTACCACTTATTGGGTAACAATCACTCTTTGTACTTCAGCCTTGCAAATCCTTAACCAAGGGACATAACGGCTTCTAGCACTCACTGGGCATGCTTAGGCAGGTGTTCTGCCATTTAAAAAAATGGTTTGTTTGTTTGGTTTTTTTTAACCTTGATGGTGTCTGTGCCTAATATTTACAGCAGGGTTAGTGCTGAAGCATAACATTAGACAGCTGAACTTGAAGTCTATTAAAAATAGCTCTCTGCAGTTATGGACACACATATCTACGTTCTAGATTTATTCTTCACCGTAGTGATTTTCCAAAAGCTTTAGGTGCACTCATTATGTCTTTTTTTCTAATGAATTAATTTCAGAATCATACTGGGTTTATGTTATGTCACAAGAAGCAAAACAGCTGAGAGAGCTAAGAGAATTATTTCATCTGGTGAAAACACTAGAAACTAAACAGTACTGTTACAATGTCTTATATTGTTTTATGAATAAAAGATTTAATGAAGAAGTTAATGCCTCCCTGGAACAAAAATAACTGCTAGAACAATTGGTCAAAGAAAGGCTTATTTCTACTCTGTTGGAAGAGTTGCTGCATTTTCTGGAAATGCTATGCTTTGAAACTGCCTTATCTATAAATGTTTTAATCTCCCAATCTAGGAGTTTATTGAACAAGAACATTGAAGTTCCTTGCTTTTGTTCTTAAGAGCCTTTGCTGGATTTTCTGCCTCTGCAGCCAGTCAGACTAAAGCTGATTCAGCAGCCAAAAGCAGCTTGTGGGGGAGTGCTTGAAGTGACTCATCATCTGACCACATCCATACAGCAAGGAGCCTACACTGATACACTGTACCAACCCAATGGAAGATTCTTAGCAAAATCCTCGGTGACAATATCTTGAGGGCAGAAAGAGCAAGGGAGTGGTTTCCCAAATCAATTGATAGCAGTCTTGCCTGAAAAGAAAAAGAAGCCTTGAAGGCATACATTAAGGCTCTATTTGCATGGTATCCTCATTCAAAATGAATAAATAAATAATTAAATAAGAGTCCTATTTACTGAAAGAATAGGCTGGTCAGTTTACTAAATTTCATTGGTGTGATCTGTTTACAAGTTAAATCTTTCACTGCCTCACTCTCCAAGATGCCGTCATTCATACTTTACAATGCTTTTTGGAGAACAGAAGAGGAATTTTTGTAAACTGATGCCAAACCACTCAATGTCTGGATCCATCCTCGGCCTGGGGAGTTTCCAATTCAACAAACCTACAATAGGAAAACAAAAAACCTCACAACTTTCCACCCTCCTTTCCTGACAATACTGGTCTTATCTTCCACTAGCTGGCCCTGATGCCGCAGAACATTAGCAATTCCTGTAGGAGAATAAGAAGTCTTCTACTGGAATCCACTGTGATAAATCTTAAGGTTTCCCTACAGACACACAGTTAGGCTGCTCCATGCGGCTCTTCATTCCTGGATCCTCAGTTCCTCTCATCCTCACTTCACTGGGGAGCAAAACGCACACCCCTTAGTTGATGCCAACTACAGGCGTTCTCAAACTTTTTTTCAGGGACCCCCTTTGAAAATATTTCAGGCTGTGATGACCCCCCAAGTCCCAAAGAGTGACTAGCCCCATTCCAGGCCATCTTTACTTCTGCATTGCTGGGGTGGTACCACCTTCAGTGCACCTGGCCAACAGCTGCTGCTCTCTGGCCACTCAGCTCTTAAGGGCTCTGGCTGTGAAGCACGCATGGGGCTGAAAGCCACAGGGTATGTGGGAACTGAGAGATCATGCACACACACACACACACACACACACACACACACACACATCTCACAATCCCCAGAGGGTTCCCCATCCCCAGTCTGAGAACCCCAACATAAAAGAAAATGAAACTAGTTATAAATTAAAATAACCATTACTATTGATAATAATTTGTCTTAGAGTAACACCTAGGGACTGCTGAGAGATTGGGGTCCCATTGTTGTAGCCTCTGTACAACCATATAATAAAAGAGTCCCTGTTCCAAAGAGACTGCACTCCAAACAGATGAATGAGACAAAGCCCATGGTGGGGAGAGGTACAAGCAGGCTAAGTGACTTACCCAAGGTGTCACAACATATCAGTGTTGCTGCCAAGACTAGAATCCAGGTTTGCCTCCCAAGCAGTATCCTGGCCACCAGATCACATGGCCTCCCAATGTTAACTAGTGCCTGAAATGCCTTGCAAGTAACAATGGTCTTAAAAAGCCCGAAACTAGACCTGATATTTCCCGCTTGCATCTTCATAAATCCTGGCCAATTTTCTCTGCAAATTCCCATCCATTCCTGTTCCAAAGCCATGAGACACAGATCAGAATGCTGGACAGCAAGGATCAGAGAAACAACTAACTGCCTCTACTGAAATGGGAATACTTGGGTAGATACTAGGTACATGAGAGCTGATAGGCAATACAATGGAATGGTACGAATTGTGAGGCAAGTAGCCCCCATCATGGAAAAGAGGGCATTGACTCAAATAGTTTGGTCATGGAAGATGACAAGAAATAGGATGTATTGGTGAGACTTCAAAAACTAGTACTACCAGGAAAAGATTATACGGAAGAAGCAAAACAAGGCAATCTGAGACACTGGAGGAAGACACAGATGGTCAGTACCGGCTTGGAAGATACACTTGATGTTGGGAGACGAGGAACAAGGGTCATTGACCCCAACTGATGAGACAAAGCAAAAAGGTGAAGAAAAAAATGACAGACTAATATAGGTCTGTATATCTGAACACCTGATATCTTCAGTGTATTTACCGTTCCAACACCTCTGTGAGATAGGATATTATAGTCAATGTTTTATAAATTGGGAACTGAGGCACAGAGAAGTTAAGTGACTTTCCTGAGTTCCCAAAGAAGTCTGTGACAGATCAGGTAACTGCACCCAGGTCTCCCAACTCCTAACTTAGTGCCCTAATCATTATATCATCTTTCTACTCCAAGGCCTAGTGCATGGGCCATCTCAGATGATGATGAAAAAATGTCATAATTCACTGAAATTTTAGGAGATTGTTAACAACTGATAAGGCACAGGAACTGCAGCTGGCCATCAGCCTCTTTGGAACGCTTTGTGGAAGAAAATGAGAAGTGTGGGTGGGACCGGTGGGACTGGCACCCCCCCCCCCCCAGCCATGCTAAGCTTTACAGAATGTGAAATCCAGGGTGTCGCTGGCATCTGGCAGGTGAGGCACATGCCCTGAATCCCAGTGCCAGTGCCCCGAACTGCTAGCAGCCCCTCTGCCTCTCTCAGCCCCAGACCAGCTGGGGTGGCACCTGCCTCTCCCAGGCTGGGCCGGCAGCAGCAGGAGCCCAGTGCCCCAACTCCAGATCGGGCCCCGGGTCTTTCCTCAGAGCAACAAGGGGATTTCACCAGGACCAAACATAAGAAGATCACAGAGGACTGTGTATGTACTGAAGTAGACTCCATAATGAAAATTATTTACAACAAAGGCAGAGCTCTGACCTGTGTGCCTGCAAAGGTATAGGCAGAGGTGCATTAGGATTATTCCTCAGTAGACTCTGCCCCCCTACAGGAAGCTTATGTATTAGTCAGAGACCCTACAAACACAATTTGCCAATTGTTTAGCTCAGTGATTCTCAAACCACTGGCACACCCAACCCTCTGGGAATGCACACATTTTTCAGGGGGATACATCAGCTCACCTAGGTATTTGCCTAATTCAGTGGTTTTCAACCAGTGTGTCTCAGCACACTGGTGTGCCATAAGAACTCTCCAAGTGTGCCATGAAATTCTGTACAAAGCTAATGAAAAATCAATATTAAACAATATTTTATCTGACCAAAATAAAAACTCATAAAACTTGTGAAAATTAAACATCGAATTATAAGCAAGGTATCGGTCTTTAGAATGCTCACATTTTAGAATCAAAACGCAGGTAAGCAAAATTGAGATGATGTATTTT
The DNA here is from genome assembly GCA_007922195.1 of Podocnemis expansa. Taxonomy (NCBI): domain Eukaryota; kingdom Metazoa; phylum Chordata; order Testudines; family Podocnemididae; genus Podocnemis; species Podocnemis expansa. The sequence goes on along the minus strand of ML681994.1, from coordinate 6,950,893 downwards.
TTTTCCAGTGGATTTGAAACATTAATGCATTTGATCATTGTTTAGCTGTTGTATGCACTATACTGCAAACCCCTCTGGTAAGACCATGACCATCGTAAGCGTAAGTAAATGTGACATCTCTGAGCAATCAATTCAGCTGAAGAAAGTGGGTGTGCTGTGAACTGTGTCTCATTGAAGTGTGCTGTGTTACTGAAAAGGTTGGGAACCACTGACCTAGTTTTACAACAGGCTACATAAAAAGCACTAGTGAACTCAGAAATTTCACACTATTTTTCAGTAATAGCATACTGTGACACTTCTGTATTTTTGTCTGACTTTATAAACAAGTAGTTTTTAAATTAAGTGAAACTTGGGGTACACAAGACAAATCAGACTCCTAAAAGGTTACAGTAATCTGAAAAGGTCAATAACACCTGGGTTAGCTGACATATGAACAGAACAGTTTGATGCACTTTAAATTCCAACTGCACTGGGAGGAAAGAGGCAGAACATGCTACTGGCAATTCTTTACAACCACTTGCTAGGCCTTAGAAATGCCTGTTAGATAGTCATGCACAAAGTCTTTTTGCACTGCTGCAGAGTACCAAGGTCTTGCACATCAATTTTCTGACAAACTGACAAGACTATTTTGTAAACTTTGTTGCTTTTCTCCAGCTTAAACTCCTTCAGTCGGTGCTAGCTTTTGTCAGCAATACTGTTCTCCAGGAAACCAGGTCTTGATATTTGATCAAACAACCTCAGAACCTGCCCCATCTATGACCACCACTGTCAACGCTAATGCCAAGAGAGCAAGGGCGGGGGGGCGGGGGCGGGGGGGACACACTGCAAGTTTTGCTAACAGCAGAAGCTGTGCTAATGAATGAATGCTCAAGATTGCATGTACATTTTTACACACCAGTTTTCTCAACTTGTGTTTGTCATGCTGTCTGGAGCAGCTAACAACCACAAATGAGCACACTGTTAAAGAACAGAGAAGAAACCCTAAACTGGTAGAATATATAACAATATTTCACAAACCCAATAACAGGTGTAAACTTAACTTCTACAGCACTCTAGTCCTAACATGGAGTCACAGTCAGTCCTTTCATTCCATTTTATCCTGCCAGCCAGGCAAAGTGGACTTTAAGAGAGCTGGACGCTTCATATCAGGGGAAAAAAAAAATCACAATATTCAGGTTACACCAACCCAAAGACCAGTCACTTAATACAGGTCAGTTGTTCTCAAATCTCAAACCAGATGATATTCCAGGCAACTCTAAAAAACTAAATGTTTATTAACTGAGAAAAGAACCAAGCGTTTTTCTTACCAGGTTCACATAGCAAGCACAGACATGTATACCAGTGAGTTACAGTCTTAGATTCTCAAAAGCTAATATAACCATCTATAAGAAGCAATTGTGTATGTCCTTTATGGCTGGCTCATACACAACAGCAGGATCTCTTGCTCATGTTTACAAATCTTTGCCCTCAGAGTACAGATAGCATCAAGAGACCAGCTTCTTCTTTCCAGGTATTTTTACTCCTTTTTACCCTAAGAATCCAAGCTGATGGGATGAGTTTATCTCCAAGCCCCCCGCCCAACCACCCTTCCTGGGGGAAGTAAAGAATATAGTCAATAAAGTTTCTGTCCTTTAATGCTACTTAATGCCTAATTTGCCTTCAGTGGACCATCTCGTGTGCTGATCAAGCCTTTTACCTTAATTAACTCTTCTTCTGTTCAGTAAATTACAGTTACAGAAGTTTATCATGCAAACTTTCAATACAACTTTAAACGATGATGGGAGACCAATATTACAAGTAGGATTAATACCTGCGAGTGTAACCCATATGCCTAATTAACAGAACTCTTTCTTACAGGGATCTCTTGATGCTGGGTTATGTTCCTGGGCAATTTTGGAGGCTCAAGTCCAGAAGCTTCTGGAAGCTAAGTGACTAGTAGCATTGAGCATGCTTCACAAGGTTTCCTACTGCTGCTGTGGCCAGATGCCATGAGAGCAGAAGCCTGAGCGAAGCAACCACAGAGTGTTGCAGTGAGGAGAGCTCATGTGCTCCACACATGACTGGGAGAAGCTGAGCCATGAGGAGACAGCAAGATGTTTTCTCCTTGACTCTGTTGCAAAATGCTCCACAGCTTCTCGTAAGCATGTGACTGATTGCTGGTTAACTAGTAAACTGACAGGATGGTGCTGGTTCTAGAAGAAAAGGCTGCATGGATTTCTACCTATGATCCCCGGAAGCAAATGAAGTGGATTGCTGCTTCTTGCAACTTAAGCCTTTGGACTTGAATAGAGATTGCAATTGAAATATGGGTGAACTCCACATAACTTTGGGGCTCTTGGCTTTCTTTCCCATGGTGTTTCTGTGAGGACTGTTCTGTTTAAATTCATTTTGTTTTTCTTAGGATAAGATTTATCGTGTTAGTAGTTAATAAAGTTCATTATGTTTGTTTTTAGGTAGTATTTTAATACGGGGAGACTAACTGAACAATCTTCACTGCGAGTCCCTTACAGACTGAATCTTGCATCTCCAGCTGCTTCTCTGTAGGAGCTGAAGTTTAATTTTTTTTTTTTGAGACACTGAAAAAGGACAACTAAATGAATTCTAGCCCACCTGAAGGTTACACAAGCAGCCTACCAGCATTCCACAAAGGCTGAACACCTTATCATCACAATGTCCACTTCAACTATATAACTCACAGACAAGCCAGAATGGTTTCAGCTTTGCAGTGTTCATAAGAATCGAGGCTGTGGCATAAGCTAGAACCTAGCATGGTACTGTTAGATTTCAGAGAGCTTTTTTCCCCCCCACTTCGGAGAGCCCATATACAGTACTCATTATGCACTCTAAGTGCCAATAAAGAGTGGCTTATTCCAGTGAAGCAGTCAAAATAGTTATTTGAAAGTTTTAGCTACCACTGAGGCTCCATGTTACACTGTGCAGTCTCCCTATAGGAAAAAGGAAAACCACACAGATCTCTGATTTCAAAAAGAATGTTTGGTAGAATCTGTCTTGTATGTGTAAGCAGGGACGTCGCTGGGTCTAGGTACGCACCCCGAACCCCAGCGCCAGTGCCTCAGATCTCCGACCCAATCGGGCCGGGGATCCAGGGCCCAGCCAGCCGCAGCCGTGGTGGCTCCGTCCCCCGCACTGGGGATCCGGGGCCTGGCCGGCCACTCGCACCGGGAATCCGGGGCCTGGCCGGCCGCGGCGTCCCCCTCCCCTGCGCCGGAGATCCGGGGCCTGACAGGCTGCGGCGGCCCCCTCCCCAGCCGGGGATGTGGGACCTGGCTGCCCGCAGCAGCGTGGCAGTGCCTGGCCCTGGCCCTGGGTCCCTCCCACAGCCAGCGATGCCCCTGTATGTAAGGCAGGCTTAGAAGCTGTGCCTAACAGCTTCTGGGGGGAGGGGGCAACTAATCTGCCTGGGTTTAGTATTTGCATGAGCACAACGAACATATTAACATAAATACACTATGAGTGCAGGGCAATATGGGTAATGGTATTTGGAGTTGATCTGATCAGAGATCTGTCAAAATCTGTAATTCTACTGAAGGGAAATATGAAATTACTGTCTTTTCTGACTTGCTACTCTCTGATTGTTCCAAATCTGTTTGGGTTAGTTAAAGGGTAAAAGCTACCCTTACCAAAAAAAAGAGCCTTGTAAAAGAGGCCACTGCCTTTTTCAGCTTGGAAAAGGACAAGCCAGGGGTGGGGGGTTGCCTAGCTACTTCTGGAGCTATGCTTGAGGCATTTGCCTCATTCCCTGGCCCCACTGTCAAATGGTAGATTTGGCTAGGCTTCTTTGTTATTTTAAAGGAAGAAGCTGTTTGCAGCTACTTGAAGTTTAAAAGTCAAAATCACTGAGAGAGGAAAACCCCCTCTCTGAGCTGAAATCACTAAGAAAGGAAAATCCAATCTCTGAGCTGAAATCACTGAAGAGGAGCATCATATGGAGCGACCAACAGGCGGAGCCAGCGACAAGCTGGACGGCATTAGTGACCTGTGGGTGGAACCTGCAGCCAGCGGGTGGAGCCAAGGGACAGCGCTAGTGTACAGAGTGGGTGATCCGTGCTTGGTGCCAGAAGACAACTGGTGTGAAGGACACTCCCTATGTACCCTGGGATTTGTTGGGAGCCTGTTTAGCACTGATTCTCCAGATCAGTGCCAGTTTTTCTACTGAGTTTTTGTATGTTCTGTTATGTGGTGTGGATTGTTGGGAACCTTATTCCGCGCGGATTTTCGAGATCGATGCTGATTTTTGTTATTGGGCCCTCTACATTCTGTTTTATTACTATTACAAGTTCTGTACACTACACTCAGCCTCATGCTTGTGAGCAGGGAAGCATTACCCCTTTGGGGTGCCCAGAGAATAGTGCATGATTTCTCAGAAGACTGGGTGGGGGCTGGAGCCAGTTGGTGCTGTAACATTATTTGGAAAGCTCTGGATATAGAACCCGGCCCTTGATCTGCCAGCTCACCTTGGCACAAGAGCTACATATGTGCTAGGAGTTGTGCATATGCAATGGGGGTCTTGATCCTGAATGAGGCCTCTGGCTGCTGCAATGATACAAGAAATAGCTTTATGAAACTATTATTGAAGATACAAAGTAATTAAAAATTATCTGTTTAAATTGCTTTTGGGTATAAAAGAATATTTCCCTTTTTCAGCTGACTTGAGTACACCAGTGAACATCATTTACTGATGGGAAAAGATCTGTAAATGTACATAAAGCTTTACAATATCACAACTATGCATTACAGCAACAACAGAGTATGAACCAAATGGTCAGCAATACCTTCTTTCCATCAAACATTAAAGAATCAGATACTGGCATGGTGGCAATTGCAGAATTGCCAAATGGGAATTTATATTTTTCATAATTTGTCCAAAAACATTAAGTATTCTATAGCAATTCTGCAGGCATGCATGAGGAAGAACCATGAAACACAAGAGTAGACATTTCCAATGACTGCGCAGAACAAAATGAAGCGCTTTGTAGACCTAAGAAATATTGTTGTGCTAGTAAGAAACAGATTTTAGGACATTTTCAGCATCATCAAGTCTCTTCACTTCAGTACTGAAGTGTTATCCCAGTCAAAGAGATACTGAATTTTTTTAACCATTTTTGCATGTGGATACAGTTGTATAATCCGCTATGTTGTCAAGTGTTTTGGTTATTATAGGGTAAATTTAAATTCCATAATCACCGGACAGCTGGCCTATGTCTCATGTTCTAAGTCAAGTAAACACTTAAGAGTTTTGCCATTCTAGCTATTCTGTCAGAAGTACAATTTATTTTTATTTTTAAACATAGCTGCACCAGCAAAAGCTCTAAAAGGAAGATGCATGTTCCAGGGGACTAGTTGTGTTACTCTAGTTCAGCAAAAGAAACAGCAAGTCCTGTGATACTTCTAAAAAGACTAAAAAAATTATTTATCACATAAGCTTTCGTGGATAAAATCCCACTTACACAGACACTTGAAACTACAGTACAGAATGGGACATATAAATGCAAAGAAGGATAAATCACAAGGGCAGTTCAGATTTTTTCAGCAAACAAAGCGATTTATATTGATTCAAAGTGTGCAACAACATAAGAAAGTAGGAAGGGTAAAAGAAGGGAAAAACATTTTTTGTGATGAGATGTGATGTAGATTCAAGTTTCAAAAGGATAGCTTTGTTAGTCTAGTCCAGCAAAACGAACAAGGAGCCTGGTGGCACTTTTAAAGACTAACAAATTTATTTATAATTATAGTTGTATAATGTACTTCATTTATAAATAAATATTAGTCTTTAAAAGTGCCACCAGACTCCTCATTTGTTTTAATGTAAATTCAATTATAATGGTATAATAGTGACTTGTGCAGATACATCGTGTTTTGTTTGGGGAACCAGTACAAATTACCCCGGCAAAAGCACTTTTTTTGCCAATATAAGTCACTTCTGCAGCAGGGAGGTTGCCAGTATGGCTATGTCAGTAATTATACTAGCAAAGTTTTAAGCGTAGATCATGCTTCACCGATAAGGACCCAAACCAAAGAATGAATGATGCACTACAACCATTCCCTAACCACTAACATAGGTACTCACACCAAGCACCATTTCCCATCATATAATCCTCTCAGACCAACAAGCAAGAGGGGGGGAAAAAAAAACAGGAAGAAAAAATTCAAATGTTTGTGGCAGAAAACAGTTTAAGACAAGATATGGGGCACAACCCCTATCTACAGCCTTTTGCCACTGACATACAGAGACTGCTTACACGGCACAACACACCAATATACTGCTTCCTGCACTAACTTCCCAATAAGCAGGGAGTCCAACTTAGTGTGTCTCACCAAGTGTTCAAAGCTCCCATGTTTGCCTGGGGGGCAACATGGCTTTACTTATCAGAGAAGTAAACACTTGCTCCTCAACAACTACATTCCACTCATCAGAAGATGGATCTAACCTAGTCTATGAAATGAATTTCTGCAAAGGAAAGAATGGCCACATGGATCTTATGTCCAGCTACCTACAGAGAACACATCTATGTGACTTAAGTTTCCCTCAGTTCCATCCCCCCACTAAAAAGATCTATAAATGCATCAAGTGAACTATTTCTCCTAAAGGCTGGGAAGGAGAAAATACTTCTCCTTACGAGGTCTCTGATACTGTGGTGATAAAGGCTATACAAAGGAACTATACTATATTTAAGATGCATTAGATTAAAATGAGTTTACTTACAGCCACCCATTTCTTTCATCAAAAAGCAAACCACCAGCAAGGTGAACTGGACTTCTCCTGAATCACATATACCCTTTTCCTGTTAACAAGTCTAAACATTATGCATTTAACCCATAAACTGAGCACAGAAAGAGATTTACAACCTTAATGATTTTAAAAGAAATAGGAAGTTCTGAATTTCACAACAGTTACTAACAGTGAAGTGACACAGGAAATATGCAATAAAAATTTCAGAACACAAAACATTTTGAGGATGGGAACTAGAACAGAATTTTTTTTTTAAATCATGCTACTATAAGGATTTGTAAAAATCTTGAGAGCTGTCAATTAGCTATCACAGAAAATCCCTCATCAGTTCACTCTGCATCTTGGACAAAATTTATCTTGGTAACTATGTTCTGTTTGACTTAAACATTCTGTTCAATTACAGCTGTACAGATTATGCATCCCTTTCTTAAAAGCCATTCTTTACCAGCCGCACTGCATTTCAGGTTATCATGTTAATATACAAGAAGTAGTAGTACCATTTCAGTTTACAAAACAATTGCAGCTCTTTGAATGATGTGAGCAAAGGTAAAAGTTTATTGCAGTAATGCTCCCATTTGTAGGCTCACATTCAATTTCTTCTATAAATGATATCTTAAATATTGACTTTATATCAAAGGAACAGGTACAGTGTCTGGTCAAGCTCAATTACTACCAAGCAGTGACCAGTAAACAGGACAGCTCATATTCTCAGTTTTTTCCTTCTTACATCATATTTTTATGTAATTTGTACTAAAAATTGAGAGTACTAAGCACTTGAATCCTCCGTTGGTACATATTTTATTCATGCAAAAAGCAAACACAGAAACAGTCGCTATTGTGACCTCCCTATTCTTTCCCCCTTCTGAAGGCCAAGAATTACTGCTAAAGCTGTATTGTTACTTCAACAGTGTTTTCAGCAGATTTAATGATCTGCTACCCCAAAATGCTCTTAAAGCAAGCTGAGCTTTCAACTCAGCATTCCTTCAAGACAGCAGGCTTCCAACACAGCAAAGTAGCAGACCTTTGGGGGGGGGGGGGGGGGACAACCCCTATAATACAATGTTGACATGAAACTACCAGGCTCCTAAAGATTACCCTCTCTGTAGAACATTTGTCATAAAATTTGTTCAGGCACACTTCAGAAGGAAAAGTCCATTTCACTATTTTTTCCCACATGTGCAAGTTGTATTATGTACTACTTTCAGGTAGAGACATCCTCTTTTCCTTGAAGTCCCACTGCAAAGTAGGACACTAACATTTCTTTTCACTGGCATGATCTAGCCAATCACCATGAGCAAGGAACTAGTTTAAAAAAGGCAGAATTTTCTGTTGCCAACTTCCAAAATTTTTCCTGTTCTTCTCAAAGCCTCAGTTCCTGGTGTGTCATTCATAAAGCATGAAAATGAATGGAGATTAAGTTAAACAAGTGAAATTTAAAGGAACTCAGCAGACTGTTCAGTTCATGCACTTGAATTGCTTCCTGCCTAATTCCCTGCATTATCTGTTCTAGCCCTGTTTCCATTCCATCAACAACAGTAACAGATCGTCTAACTCCATATCTACTGATCATGCCAAGACTCCTGCTCTCTTATGTGAAAATTTCAGCTTCCATTTAAAATATATCTTTTTCACTGACGGAGAGCAACTTGAGAACATGACACCTTGACCCCACAAAGCATCAGAAATAAAAGTAGTAAATAAAAACAGAGCCAAGATATGTTTAAGTTTCAAGATTTTTTAAACCATTTTAGGATTGTATTTTTAGGACTGTCAATATTGAGATAGACCACAAGATTAAAGCACTAAGCAGATTTTAGGAAACACTGTGTCTAATAACTGTACCCGAGCTCAGGGGTTCTCAGCACTTCACCAACACCACAGAGCTTGAGAAGCCTTCCAGCTGTGTGTGACACTGTGTCACTGCTGTTCCCCCTCCCCAAAAGAAATCTCCATGTAAAAGGGAATTTTTGACACCTGGAAGCTTGACTGGCAGCCCCTAAGGCCATGAAACAGCTGATTCTGCAGCAGCTCTTGCAGAGAGACACTACAGCTTCAGTTCTTAAAGGGCAAGCAACATAAAAGCAGCCTGCTGCCACAGCTCTCCTTAGGTTGTTGACAGCAGGCTGATTTCACGCAACGCACTAAGCCACTGTGTCACGATAAATTTTTGCATTGTGGCACAGTGGCTGAGAACCACTCCGCTAGCTGATATACATTTCTCCATTAACTTATTGCTTATACATTCAAATAAAACTAACATGACCACATGCAGTGGTTTCATCTGGTGATGCCCATTAGTTACCTCCATCTCAGGATGGAAACAGAAAAGTACCAGGAGACAAAAGAGCAGAGAGAATCCAGGAACACTAAGCAAATTCTTGCTGCGTTACTGGTCTACAAAATGTGAAGCTCTCCTGAAATCCAAGAACTCACTACACGATAAACAAGAACTTCCCTGAAAACATAGCTGGACCACATTACCCAATGTGCACATCATAGCTGTTAAAGGTAATAAGCATATATGTACAATATTCAGAAAATCCAGTTGGTCAAAGACCGATATACAACCTAATTATTTTTCTCTGTCTCCAGAAGTGCCACTGGCCCAAGAAAAAACCTATGGGCTCACTGCAACTCAGGGCTCAAGCCATGTAAACGTGCTGCCGCTGCAGGCAGTCCAGTGGCAGACCCGAGGCTCGGGCGCTGGGACTCGGGACTTGAGCCCTGTAAGCCTAGCACCAGCGATGCCCGTCTGTCTCCACAAAGAAAATCTGCTTGCTCAGAATGCATATTACACGCCATATATTAGCATTTCTAGGTTTTTCCCCAGCAACTGCTACTAGCTAGCATCTCATGTGACAACAGTACAGACTAATAGAACAAGTCACTTCTAATAGTAAGAAATTTGTCAGAATAAGCAACACACTATCTCCCAGAATACTTTATTTCACCCTTTACTGGTAAAATCTTCATCCAGAACTCTCTCAGATGCTCTCTTTTAAGTTTCATGCCACATATTTAAAGAAACATTACACATGCCTCTGTTTAAAACGGCATTTTAGTCCTATAGCTTTCCTTTGACTTTTCAAGCATGGACAGTAAATTGTTCTTTATCCTACTATGGCAATTTTATGTTACTGATTTATGAAAGCAGTAATAGTGTGCATCATTTGGTGCAATAAATATCACTTGTTACACTTTCCTTATCTGACTTTGGTTTCATATCTGTCATTGCTAGAGCTGGTGCTGCCATCAAGAACAAGGAGAGTGATTCCAACTGAATGCATACAGAATCAGTGCTATACAAGAAGTATCTGACACAAAACAATGCTTCACAATCTACTATACAGACAGAACACTATGATCAGGCTTATTTTAGGTCACCCATGACATTCAAATAATGAAAGTTGTACTGTTAGACAATATCTATTTTTGGCTCCCCCTCCCTAGTCTATTTTTGTTACTCCAGGTTCCAGCAATCCGGTCTTAAATTGCTCACATAGTACAGGCTGCCAACTTTCTAGACGCCTAAAACTTCTCCCAAGGCTCCACCCTCCTGCCCCAACCTTCTGTCACAAACCAGACACCTGGCAACCTTAACTACCGAAACGAGCATGATATAACATAGGTAGAACAGAATTTGAGGGCTATGTTTTAGATGTATTCTTTAAAGAATTTATTATGGTAGCAACTATAGGTCCTAACTAAGATGGGGGCCTAATTGTACTAGATACTGTAGACCTGAATACTAGGAGTTCTCTATCTATGTAAGCGAAAGAAATAAAAATGGTATTATTTCTATTTTAAAAATGAGAAAACTGAGGCAGAGGTTAAATGACTTCCAGTCAAGTGTATTCTAATACAGCCACGAATGCACCCATGAGGGTGTATCTCCCTCACATCAGCCCTATGGAGAATGCTGAGCACTTTTCAAATGTAAGACTCATTTAGTTGAGTAAGTTAAGGTACCAAAATTGAATATTCTGGACTCGATTTTCCAGACTGAATTTAATGCAGTATCCTAAAAAGCAAAACAAAAAATTGGGGGGGGGGGAATCCCTGCCAATTAAAGTCTGATAAGAGAGGCCCCACACCATGCCCTAAATACCAGACAAACTGAAAATTGCTTCTTTTGTACAGACATTTATATCAATGGTCATTTTGTTCAAGCACCTAAACTGTTCTCCACTAACACTGTGAAACATGGGGGCAGAGCTGGCCTCTCATATCTAAGTCCTAAGCTATTCAGGCCTTTATAAATTTAAGACCACACCTTGATTTGTACCTAAGAGCAAACAGTTTCAGAAACAGTCAGGTATCTCAAGCCACCTCCAGATATGTGACCCATGAAGAAACCTCCTTGATACTGGTGACTGGAACCATACCTGCTTTTTGATCAACATCTCTCTCCTTCAGTCCACTTCATCTCAAGTTTTTCTGGAGGAACCATCAGCCCATTTGTTCTCATCAACAGCACAGCCCTGGCCAGGTAATATGAACACGGCCTGATGAAAATGGAGTGCTGGGTTGTGTAATCTGGACAATGACATCGCAGCTCAGAATGACTTGCTCTCTCTTTCAGCAGTTTCACCTGCACTCTGAATAGACTGGACAGACTTTTTTTTTTTTTTTTTTTTTTTTGGTAGGTGGAGGGGAGGAAAAAGACTGGAAACCTTCTAGGATGTCTATATAGAAAGTAGTACACTTAGATATGATTAACACAATTTGCCTTTTTTTAAGGAGGAGAAAAGGAATCTTTGATAAAATTAAATGATTCCATGATATTAAGCAGCCATATTTTGCCAGAGTTTTAACACAATTTACCGATGTCTATAATATAAAGCCTGAGGAAAATTAAAAAGGAGAACTGTCGAAGCTTTCTCATAGTCAAATCTTTCTCCTGGAAGAAGAAAAACCTAAGCACTTAAGTTTATCTGATAAGCCTCTTCACAAATCATTCAGTAAAATTCTGAGTCTTGGCTTCTATACTTTTGTCGTCTTAACTTTGCAGTAGAAGTTTTTTCTCAAGACACAGGCAGACTGTATCTGCTATTTATACTACAAATGCTAAAAGTCAGAGTTCAATGCATTTTAGCAGTCAGCATTTTTGCATAATTTTAGGTGCATGTCATTGCCTTATTATCATTATCCAACTTGAGCTACCATAGGTAAGAGAAATGTGAACCTGGAAGAATACTGTATTCACACAGGACTTCAGATAATACAAATACATCCAGTCCACTGCTAGTGGTCCAGAAATGTAGTTCCTAATGCCTACTTTGTAACAGGACTGTAGTAACCTGGGGGAGGAAGGGGTTAACACCATGGTCGGTGAGTCCCAGGAGAGTCAATAGAAACAGAGTACTGGTTTTTGAATTGGAGCAGCAGCCCTGCCTGTTTCCTGTTCAGTGGTAGCAAGAGTTCCTGGAAGAATCAAGATGAGAGCCGGGAGAAAGGCCTAGAGGATCCAGCAACATCCATGCCCAAGATAGGCTCAATCTGTAACTGACATGCGTAAGCAGAACAGGGATGTTTAGCTAGACACGGTCAGGATACTTCTTTGTTTTTTGGATTCCTCTGTGCTATGTACCCCAGCCCACTATCCTGTAACTACCCAAGTTAAATCCAAGAGAAGCAACTTTGTGTTCTCTGAGCTGTTTCTCTTAAAGAATTTACCCTTTCAAAATCCTTCCTTAAAAGGCAAGAGGTTTTGTGTGCATGTGCTTCAGAGTGCACGGCCAACTACCAAAGGGGATTCTGTCCCATTTTCAGCTGACATCTCAGCTGGTGTTCAGTTGTCATTGGAAGGGAAGAAGAAAAGCAGCTGAGACCACCTCTCAGGAAGGAATTCCCAAGTGCGCCTTCCTGTGTCTTCAAGAGGTTTTTGCATGTGGGTGGTGGCAGCAATACCACTCCAAGCCTAAGAAATTGGTAGCCTTGGAGAATTTTTAGATAAGGCTTTAGGACCAGTGGTTTTTAAGGACTTTTGCAGGCCTCCATTTTCTGCACAACAAAAGGCGAAACAGCCTTGACACAGACAATTAGAACTGAGAAAGCCAAGTGAAGAGGAAGGAAAGCAATAGCAAGTGTTTAGAAAGGAAGTGAAGCTTTGATAAAACTGTACCAAAGCAGCAAAAAGAGGAACCTGCAGATCAAGGCTGGACCACTGACAAGAACCTAACCCTAGGAAACTTGCTTTAGTTTTGCTGTTGGTTAAGATTTTCAAGAAAGTCCCTTCCATTTGTATTACTAACCATGTGCAGTCGCACCCTGGTGGCATACTAGTAGGTAGCAGTGTGGCACCCAATAGAACAAGTGTGCCACAGATGGCCCAGAAAAACTGAAGCATTTACTTTTCTTTGTCTAAATCACAATATGTTTGATTTATCAGTTGCTAGCTGAGGAGAGTGCCATAGAAGACATTCCAGAAACATAGAGAACATGCATCAATAGTCACGTGGTAAATCAGATCAACAACAGTAGCATATAACATACAAAGAACTTTTTAGTAAGGTCTTGACAGTCATGTAAACAAGAAAATAGCCTACAGAGACAATCAAGAGCAAAAGCCTTTCACTAACAAAGTTCAATGTCAATCCAAAGTGCCTGTCCCCTACTTAAATTTCTATATAGCCATGAGAAAAAGGGCAAACATTTCAGGAATGCCTGCCTAAATAACAGGCACTTTGGAAAATGTTGCTCATTACATTTTAGAAGGCTTTGGTTTCTAAATTACTTTAACATTTTTACCCACTGTCTCAGCTTCCTCGCTGAAAGGCTGATCTATCTGATCAACCTTTACTATGACAATGGGTCTGAAGCCAGGCCTCGACTCTGATCCTGTCTTCTGATGAGTGGTATGGGTGGAAAATGCAAGAGGAAACTATAATTCTGCCATTTAGTCATCTGCCTTTTCCATTACAGCAAATACTGGAGCAACTACCTCAGTTACCATGCTCACAGCAACATATACTCATGCCTCTGACTCATTCACTCATTTTATAGTACAAACATTACTTTCTCCTTATTTTGGCTGGTTCTTACATAGTTCATGGTTTACAACTGCATTTTCCTCTTCTACTTGAAATAAGTTGCATGTGAAGAACAAATAAATATTAAAAACCTATTCCAAATCCAAAAGGGCTCCATTTTCTTCACCATGTTCACCACTAAATTTGTTATACACTACATCAAAAACCACCAATTATAAACAGCACAGAAATAAAGATTTTCCTCCTTTCAAGAAAACACTATTATATTCTCCATGGAATTCAAACACCTGTTTATGTGTTTTGCTGTCTCAAATATTTCTCTACCACATGTCTGTAAGATTTAATTTCTGAAGTGGAAAAATTAAAAACACCCACCTTTTTTTTTTGCTGCCAATTAGCATGACTGGTTGCAAGGTCTGTCTGTTTCTAAAATCAAATCTTTCCCACAATTGTAATAAACTGAAATAAACTGGCTGTGCAGTAAAACTCTGGAGTCAAAGTTATGCAACTAAGTCCCTGTTTAGGCTCCTAAGGGGCCCAGGTTCCAGAAAAGAGAACCTGAAGATTAAAAGATACCTGTTTTTGTGAATTTTGACCTTAGTATATTATACATGTCAATATTTTACTCTGTTGCATTTCACTTGGTACCTGGATACCTAATTACCCAGAAAAAAAAATTATCCAAGACAGAAAATGTTACATCTGTGGTCTCCAACTTGAGAGACACTGTCACCAAGATGGGGCCTGGAACTGCATGTTTGAACCAGAATCAAAAGGAACTCTTTTGTTTCCCAAGTGAAGCAGCTTGTGAGAGAACATCATTCTGAGAGAAATTAAGAAAGAGGACTAGGACTCAGGAAACTTGAGTTCAGTCTCCTCCTCCTTTACAAACTTCCTTTGTGACTTTGGGTGAATAAAGTCATGCTTTGCCTCAACTCCCCATCTGGAAAATGGAGATAATACTTACTTCCTTTATTTGTTTGGTCTGTTTGAGCTGTAAGCAATTTGGGGCAGACACTGCCTCAATGGAAGCAAGTAGTCCTGTGGCACTTCTCCTTGCTTCCTTTGCTGAACTAGACTAACATGGCTGCCCCTTTGGAAATTGTCTCAATGGAAGCATGATCTCAGTTTGGTACCTCCTGTAATACAAATCCTTCCTGTGATGTTGCTCTATATTAATAATAGACTTTTACAAACACAAAATCAGACGATGCTATCTTTGCTATAAAAAACAAAGATACCGGTAGGCAAACTGACAAGGTCTGAAAGTCCTGACGCAGAAAAGAGTAAGAATTTATCTAGGGAGAGCATATGTAAATCAGAGAGTCAAGATTAAACAGTTTCTAGCTGGTTTTATGTTAACTTCCTTAGTTCCTGATTTTTGGAGATGGGGGAAGAAGATTATTCATTTATTTTTTCTTATATGATAGTTAGAATAAGAGGGAAGAAAGGAGGTAGATCAAAGTAAATATTACAAAATTTTCCTCAAAAGTTGAGTCCCCTAGGTAAACCTAGACCAGTGGTCCCAACCTTTTTGGCTTAAGGATACACCATTAAGGACTACAAAGCATTACATATTTAAAGTAAACAGTTTGATGCTCCCATGCTCATTTTTACACTCACTGTTTTACATCTATGAATTACTCACAGTTTGTCGAACACTCACTGAGAAAGCACTAGTGTAGATATGTGACCATCACTAGACATTGAGGCATATGGCCTGGCACCTAAGTCATGGTGGGTGACTAACCAGAAGGCACTGATTTTTAGAGTCCTCCTCCTCCTCCTCCTCAAGCATTGTAATTCCGTGCCCCATCAGTGTCCCTCCCTCCCCCCACACCCATCTTCCTGCCCCCCAACTGCAGCCAAATGAAGAAGTTCAGTAAGGAGGCTGCCTCCTTACTGACCTCCCATCCCCGTGGCTGCAACAGAGAAACAGCATATATCCTTTAGCCTCATGTACTCCATCCTGATCCCTAGGCAGTGGCTTCCTTCTGCAGCCAGGAGGATCAAAGATCAGTGCTCCCCTCCGTCTGGCACCAGCAGGGATCCCAGTACCTAAGGAATCAGGCAGAGCATTTTGATCTCTCCTCATTCTGGAACCAGTGCCTAGGATCCTTGCGGAGCACTTTGCCATGCTCCCTGCTACACCCTGTGGGAGGGGAGCTGTGGGACATTTTGAAAGACCCTCAAGGCCACTTTTGGACTCCAGGCCACAGCTTTGGAACCACTGACCTAGACAAGGGGTCTGCAACCCATGGCTTTGGAGCCACATACAGTTCTTTGGTTGACCCCTTGTGGCTCTGGGTTCCAAACCCCACACTGCCACCAGGGGACCTTGCGGGTGTCCTACACCAGGCTCCCCACCAGTACTGGGGGACCCTGCAAGACACCCATTCCTGGCTCCAGGATCCCTCTCCAGTCATGGGACCCTGCAGCAGGTACTGTGGCTCATCTACCCCCATCCTCCACCAGACTACACCCATTCTGACCTCAAAACACTTGGTTACTTAAGAGCTATTTTTAAAAATAGCTCTTATCTTTTGGGTTGCCAACCCCTGACCTAGACCATTTTTTACAGGCATTTGTCCTACCTGTTTTTGAAACCTCCAATGGTGACGATTCCACCAAAACTCCTGGAAGTCTGTTCCAGTGCTAAACTACCTTATAAGTTGAACAGTTTTTTTCCTGATACCTAATTAAAGACACCATGGCCGCAGATCAAGCCCATTACTTCTTAGCCCACCTTCAGCATACATGGAGAACAATTAGTCCCCATCTTCTTGATAACAGTCCTCAACATACTTTAAGATTATTCTCAGGTCCCCTCTGAGTCTTCTTTTCTCAGCATTAAACATGCTGAGATTTTTTTAATCTTTCTTCATATGCCAGGTTTGCTAAACCCTTTATCATTTTTGTTGCTCAAAGGTTACTCAGATATAGCAGCAATAGGAGCTATATAGATACAAAGAAAGAGAAGAATATAAACATGTTCTAGGCAATATTTAGAACCCCTGCCATAAAAGAATAATATACTGGCATCAGAGATGAGCAGCATCTGCTGATAGTGGGGTGGGGAATAGGGCACAGTGAGGGCAGCCAGCTTCTGCACTGTCACTGAGCATGCTCAGTCCATGTGAGCATGTTCAATATAAGACAAGCAACACACTGGCAGAGGGGGGTTGTTACCCCATATTATCACCTCAGGCTGGCTCTCCTCAAAAAAAAAATGGAATTTATATCCTCCTATGTGAGGAAAGAAATAAGATTGAAGAAATTGGTTTCCTCTTGATTGAGGAAGACAGCATGTATCATCTCCCTAAATAATAAGGGAAGAGGAAAACATAACAGGTGAACTCCCTTGTAGGAGGGGAAAAAGGAAAGATGCAGAAAGCAGCTGTCAGCTGTCATATTACCACTTCAAGCTTGCAGTTACTTGTCTCTGTGACATTTAAAGGGTCAGTTATTCTAAAACTACACTGAAAAAGTGGGTAAGTGGGGCGTTTCAGAAGTGAGTTTGTAAAGAAAAGGTGTTTGTAGAATAAGGGCTGAATTCTCCAAGGACAAGGCAGCTACTCATCCCAAGGTTTTACAGATTTCATGCACACAGCATGTTACTTTAATAAAACAGACTATCTGCCAAAACACAAAGCTTGATGCTTCCATTATGCACAAAAATACTTGCGCTGTCCTACAGGAACACTGAAATATTCCTCTTCTAGTTCAATAGTTACTTTTCACACAGAAACTAACATAAAAGGAAAGAGTGCTCCATAAACATGAAAGCAAAAATTCCAACAATATATGCATACATCATGGACTCTAAGTATCGGTTCAAGCATTCCATTTCACCCCTGCAGCATCCTGGAAGTCCTAACAGAAGATGAAAACACACATCACAGATGATTTACAGTTAATTTATTGTGCGTACTTTGAAAAGCTTTTGCATCAGGCAACGGCACATAAAAGGCTCACAGTCCTATTTGCCTGGCTCAACGAAGAAATCCAATTGGTTAATGGAAAATTTTGGAACTATTTAAACAAGTAAAGCAAGCAGGATATGACTCCTTTGCTCCTAAAAGAAAAAAAAAAGGTTGGGCAGACAAAACTCTTCACATTACTGCAATTCTTATTCCCCACGCCCCAGACATATCCCTATAAAGAGTTCAAAGTCTGAAGTTTATAGCAACAGTTTACTGGTAATATTCGTACTAGAAAGTTCTAGTGTACACTGGGTGCTGCTGTTTGAACCACTGCATCAGCTCACGCCAACAGCTGCCAGCAATCAACTGAGTGGTGTGCTTTCCATGGAAATCATTAGAACAACACTAGGGATGGCAATTGTGGGAAATTTTAACAAAGGAGTCTTGCGCAGATCTAGGCATAGTCTATACTAGAAAATTAAGTTAGCTTACCTACAATTACCCGGAATTGTGAAAAATCTACCTCTCTAATAAATACGTAAAAATCTACCTCTCTAATAAAAACGTAAGCTGTGCTTTAGGAGTCTATTGCAGAAATTCTGCTGATGAGACATAGGGGCAGCTTTAAGAAAAATGAAGACATGAGAGACAGAAGAGTAACTATTTCTGAGTACTTAAAATATGCCTTTGGAAGATTTGGGTGGAAAAAGTGACCTAAAGGCTTTTAAAAAAAAATCAAAAAAAAAAATCAAAGAACAAACAACTGCTATCTGAAGCCTATGAACTTTTAACTAGCTGAGAGTTGATTATTCTCTTATTTTAAAAAAAGGAACTGAATAGCCTAGATGTTAATAGTTCTAAAAGAGTCTTTCCACTCTCTCTCTCTCTTCCACTAGCAAGTAAGTGGCAGAAGAAATATTCTTTTAATACCTCACTGCATGACATCACATGCCCCCCGTAGGGATTCCAGACCACTAGAATCACATATTGCTATGAAATCCTAATGTCTATGTAAGAAGTGTGATCGATAGTTGAAAAAAATACTTAAATCTCCATTTGACTCTGCCCTTATAAGATCTTTGCTGTTAACGGTTATTACAATTATTTTACAGCACCTTTATCAGCCCTTAAAAATATTGTAGATATCATCAAAACATAGGAACATCACTCTAATGCTGCTCTAGAGATCAGGCTGGCTGATTCATCACTATGCAGCATAAAAAACCTACATGCTGTCTATACTTTCCTTTGAAAAAAAGAGACCAAGGTAAGCTTTTCTTTGAAATTAATGAGGAGCTTGTGGTTTGTTTTTCATCTAACTGAAGTCCTAGCATTGCAGAATGTGTACTTGGTAGAATAAAATCACTTGAGCCCCAAGAATTATTATTTGGACACCGCATAAGTCTAAGGGCAGCCACAGACGAAGAGGAGTTAGGATAGAAATCAATGTGGTTTCATTTCCCATTTTCTGCATTGCTTGGTGGTTAGACTGTATTAGGAGGCAGTTATTACCAAGTCTTTAATAGTCTGAGTGCAAACTAAGTACAGGGTTTTCTGAAAGGGTTTACAAGACTGTTCTTTCCTTTAGTATACACAGGCACTTAATGAAGATAGCGAAGACATTAACCTGTGCACAAACGTACATACTATGCAGTGGATCAATATAGTGGCTAGTCTCTATTGCAAGTGTAATGCTTGCTGTTATTTTTAAATTTTTTAAAAAGACATTTTCAATACACTAAAGCAATTGGTACGTTTTTAAAAACGTAACATCCCTTCAGCAGACTCTTTTAAAATTGACTGCAACCAGGACATAAAATACAAGATGCTTTTAAACTGTGTGTGCGCGCGCGCATGCACAAGGAGACAATAAACTGGGTTTTATTTTAAAAGCTAATGATTAAATGCTCTCCTCTGATGGATGCTTGGAGTGATTGGTCACAAATATTTTACTTTATAAATACAAAATTATGTGTGCTACACCTCTGATGTGTTTCACGTTTACTGCTTTTTTCAGTGCCAAGCAGCTTCCACCACTCGGTCAACCTTACGACAGCAGCAGCGGCAGCCGCTGCCACCACTATTATGAGGCCACATGCAGCCTATTACTGAGACAGTTAAACAGACAATGTGCTCCATGCGGAACCAGGGTCAAGTAGTACGAGGAAGAGTTAACATGAGGCTCTGTTTAAACAAACAAAAATAACCCTCTCTAGGGTTTGTTTTATTTCAGGAATTGATTTAACCAAAAAATATGAACTTTTCCAAAGTCTTTAGCTTCATGCATACTATTATGCCTACCAAGTGTTACAAATCAGGCTTGGCAGACAGACAGTCTCAACTATGCATTTTCCATCCACACAATACATTGCCACAGTCCTGCTGGAACCTATGCTAAATAAAATAGGAAACAAAACTGTATTAAGTCATTGGGCCCACCAAAAACAAAAACACAAACACAACCCTACAGTATCATTTTTCTTGTAATTATAGCCCCAACTCCTTGACAGTATCTCCTTAAATGTGAAAGAACATGCCAATGTCACCTTCACAGAGAAGGGTGTGCTGCACAGAGGAACAGGCTACAAAAAACGCATCATATAAAAGGTCTAGTTGAAGAAAACAAAATGGAATCACGTTTCAAGATTCACAGTTTTTGTGCTAGTAAATAAAAGCTAGAAAGTAAATAACCACCATGAGATTAATTAGTGTGGGTTTTATTATAATACTGAATGTACCTAAAAGTTTACCAACTCATTATGGGTGCCATTCATGGCATGGAAGTGCTCTAATAGTGGATTTTCTCTTTGACTTAAATGGAAGCATACCTCCCACCCCCAAACACCCTGCCTCCTGGCAGTGTCTTCTATTTGGACACCTCTGTATGGTAACCTTATGCAAGGTGAAAAAGTGAGAAACTAACAGATCCATGGGGCAGAGATTTCCCCCAATATGTGCCTAGCTGGCACATGTGCCAGACTCAGACTGAAGCATCCAGTAAACAAACAATTGAGGAACAGGAACTGGTTTCTATAGGCAGGGTAGTTAGTTTTTGTCAAGTTCCAAAATTCTTAGTCAAGATACAGTCAAGGTCCAGACTTCAGAGAAAGCAATTTAGACTAAGACAACAAGAATTTGGGGTCTGTTCAAAAGCATCTGGCTGTCTGGATTTGACCCACGTTCCACTTATTGATTATCCCTGTTGTAAAGACTTCTTTAGCTGCTGGGGAATCTCTTTTGTCGTCTGTATTGCTGCAGATATACTTGTTGACAAGTATTTTGAAATAAATTACCAATATTATTGAAACTTCCATGATTATACTGTGTTCTCCCCTCAAATCAATATGTCCAATTTTTAAATATTTTGCACAAAAGTGTTAAGTTTTTGGAGCAGAATTACCCCAGGAGCATTTTCAAAGAAATTTACAACAGTATGCTCAGCCTACTCAGAGATAAAAGATAGTTGGCTAACAGTATCCGCATGGTTCAGAAAGTCATGAAAACCAGAGAATGAGCTCAACTGCACCAGCGAATGTAGACAGGGTGCTAGGTTGTTTAGAAGCAGAGATGCCTTTTGAACCAGTTTTTCTGTTTTTTTTTTGTAACTACAAATATACCTGCTTTGGAAACAATATATTTAATAAGCTGTAGCAGGACACACTTTTGAGTGTTTCTCCAGGAATACACTCCCAGTTCATCCATTACACAAAGTCTTGCTCTGGACTGAAACACAGCAGCATTCTTTTTCTTTAAATAAGACTTGGTCTACACAGTATTCTTTTCCCATTACAACAGGTGATTTGACCACACTTTCCTCTACATGCTGTTCTTCCCAGTGTTTGAATCTTAACAACTGCTTTGAGTTGCTGTTACAGTATGACCTGATCCCACGACTTACAGAATAGGAGGAAAATATATGCAGGGAAGTGTAAGTTCCCCCATCTTCAAAGCATCTGACAAAGTGGGATTTTCTCCTACAAAAGCTCATGCAATAAATAAATGTTAGTCTTTAGAAGTGCCCCAAGACTCCTTGCTTGATCTACAAGAGAGTTCTGTCAACCAAAGTTAGTTTTTTGCAGCAAAACAATGAACATACTGCAATCTTTTCCCCTCATTACTACTGACACAACCCCCCTGATTTTCCAACAAAACAGTCACCTTGACAAGAAGTGTAGAGCTTTTTGCACCAAAATGTTTAGTGGCAAAGCAGCACAGTAGACACTACACTTGATTACATCACAGAAAATGACCTCCAGCAAGTGCCCCACAATGCCCATCCACCCACCCTGCTCACAAGTTTGCACTCTAAAGTCCCAGGAATCTTTGAAAGTCCACTTCCTGCTTGGTCAGCATGGAGAGCTCACTTGCATCAGTAGTAAAGACCTACATAGCTCTCATCAACTTGACAGCTGCTTTGATCTCTGCCTTTGATAAGAATTAAATATGAATTTGATATCAATTTGGTATCAAGATGGGTGGCCATTTTTATATCAATTTGATATCAGAATTGTTCAGAGTGTGTGTTTATTCTTGTGTAGTGCTTGTGCTGGACACATGAGTCAGGATTTGGCCCCCAGGCCAAGAGAGAGCGTGAGGGCTGGTGGAAAGAGAGATTCTGCGGAGGAGATGTTACCAGGTCGGCGGCTGGAAGGGAACTGAGAGCCGTTCTGGGGGCGGCGCGCCATAGGCTCAAATTCCTCCTCTTCGCTGAGCCAATCAGGAGGCAGCTAAAAAAGACAGCCTCTTTTTTTTTTTTTTAAAGTTTGATAGAACTGTAAAGAGGATTCGGCTGGAATCAAGGAGTGTGCAAAAAGGTATTCCATCAGCTGCTAGAGAGAAACAAAGGCTAGCGGTGGGGAAGAAAATGGCAAAGTGAAAAAAAAAAAAAGGTGTAGCTTAGTGCAGCTGCTAGAGCCTAGGGAAGCAGAGGCTAAAAGAGGGCTTCCGGGGGGAGAGGGGGGAGGGAAAAGGCAAAAAAAAAGTAAGGAAAAAAAAAAAGAAAAAAACCTGTCCCGATTCTACAAAGCAAAGTCTGTCAGACAAAAACCAAATAGAAGCTACAGAGAAAAAGGAAAGCAACACATGGTAGGGACAGGCCAACAAGGAGAGAACCCCAGCTGCAAAGTTTTTTTTTTTTTAAAAAAAAAAAAAAAAAGAAGGAAAACATCCCAAAATAGTTTTGATTGGGCTAGCTGTGGGGAAGAAAGCAAAAAGAAAAAGTGGAAAAAATATATATGTGTGTGTAGCTGTGAGAGGGCTAGCTTAGTGCAGCTGCTAGAGTCTAGGGAAGCAGAGGCTAAAAGAGAGAGCTTTCTGGGGGAGAGAGGAAAAAGGCAAAAAAGTATTCCATAAGCTGCTAGAGAGAAACAAAGGCTAGCTGTGGGGAAGAAAATGGAAAAGTGAAAAATAAATAAATAAATAAAAGTGTAGCTTGGTGCAGCTGCTAGAGCCTAGAAAAGCAGAGGCTAGAAGAGAGGGTTCGGGGGGGGGGGGGGGAGGAAAAAAAAGACAAAAAACCTGTCCTAATTGTACAAAGCAAAGTCCATGAGACAAAAATCAACCAGAGGCACGAGTGAGGAAAACTTACCCTGTAAAAGAGCCTGGAGAAGCAGAGGCTAGAAGAGAGGACTCTCTGGGGGGGAAGAGAGGAAAAAGGCAAAAAAGTGAGAAAAAAGCTGTCCATATTGTAGATTGCAAAGTCCATCAACCAGAGGCTCCAGTGAGGAAGACACACCCTGTAACAGAGCTTAGCTGGGGAAAGAGAAGACAATGGAAAAATATATGTGTAGCTGTGAGAGGGGCTAGCATGGGACAGCTGCTAGAGCCTAGGGAAGCAGAGGCTAGAAGAGAGCATTCTCTGCGGGGAAGAGAGGAAAAAGGCAAAAAAAAAAAAAAAAGAGCAAAAAGACAAAAAAGAGTGATTCTGACTGTACAAAGCAAAGTCCGTCAGACAAAAACCAACTAGAGGCAAGAGAGCAGAAAAAGGGGGCTTCTGCTGCTAGGGAGAAGCAAAGGCTAGCTGGGGAAAGAGAAGAAAATGGAAAAGTGAAAATATATATATGTGTGTGTGTGTAGCTGTGAGAAGACTAGCTTGGTGCAGCTGCTAGAGCCTAGAGAAGCAAAGAGGACTAGCTGGGAGAAGACAGGGAAAAGGGAAAAAAAATAGGTATTCAGCAAAGCCTGCCAGTCAAAGGTACTAAAGAGGAGAAGAGGGGTGTTAGACTAAATCAAGCAGAGGCGTTGGAGAGAGGAAAATGTTTTATAGGCAGAGAAAGAGTTAAAGCAGGCTGCCCCCTCCGGCAGAAACAGTGCCTGCTTCAGAGTCCTTTAAAAAAAAAGGAAAAAAAAAAAAAAATTAAAAAACCACCTAGGTTGGCCTAAAGAAGGGTCTGCCAGCTTAAAAACAATTAGAGGACAGAGAGG
>ML681994.1:6771748-6916804 GCA_007922195.1 Podocnemis expansa | reverse complement strand
CCTCTCTGTCCTCTAATTGTTTTTAAGCTGGCAGACCCTTCTTTAGGTCAACCTAGGTGGTTTTTTAATTTTTTTTTTTCTTTTTTTAAAGGACTCTGAAGCAGGCACTGTTTCTGCCGGAGGGGGCAGCCTGCTTTAACTCTTTCTCTGCCTATAAAACATTTTCCTCTCTCCAACGCCTCTGCTTGATTTAGTCTAACACCCCTCTTCTCCTCTTTAGTACCTTTGACTGGCAGGCTTTGCTGAATACCTATTTTTTTTCCCTTTTCCCTCTCTTCTCCCAGCTAGTCCTCTTTGCTTCTCTAGGCTCTAGCAGCTGCACCAAGCTAGTCTTCTCACAGCCACACACACACACACACACTTTCACTTTTCGATTTTCTTCTCTTTCCCCAGCTAGCCTTTGCTTCTCTAGGCTCTTTTACAGGGTAAGTTTTCCTCATTGGTGTCTCTGGTTGATTTTTGTCTGACAGACTTTGCTTTGTACAATCAAGACAGCTTTTTTTGTGTGTGTGTTTTTTCTCACTTTTTTTTGCCTTTTTCCTCTCTCCCCCCCCAGAAAGCTCTCTCTTTTAGCCTCTGCTTCCCTAGACTCTAGCAGCTGCACTAAGCTAGCCCTCTCACAGCTACACATACATATATATTTTTTCCACTTTTTCTTTTTGCTTTTTTCCCCACAGCTAGCCCAATCAAAACTATTTGGGGGTGTTTTCCTTCTTTTTTTAAAAAACTTTGCAGCTGGGGTTCTTCTCTCCTTGCTGGCCTGTCCCTACCATGTGTTGCTTGCCTTTTTCTCTGTAGCTTCTATTTGGTTTTTGTCTGACAGACTTTGCTTTGTAGAATCAGGACAGGTTTTTTTGTCTTTTTTTTTCTCCTTACCTTTTTTTGCCTCCCCCCCGAAGCCCTCTCTTTTAGCCTCTGCTTCCCTAGGCTCTAGCAGCTGCACTAAGCTACACCTTATTTTTTTTCCACTTTTCCATTTTCTTCCCCACCGCTAGCCTTTGTTTCTCTCTAGCAGCTGATGGAATACCTTTTTGCACACTCCTTGATTCCAGCCGAATCCTCTTTACAGTTCTAGCAAACTTTTAAAGAAAAAGGCTGTCTTTTTTTAGCTGCCTCCTGATTGGCTCAGCGAAGAGGAGGAGTTTGAGCCTATGGTGTGCCGCCCCCAGAACGGCTCTCAGTTCCCTTCCAGCCGCCGACCTGGTAACATCTCCTCCGCAGAATCTCTCTTTCCACCAGCCCTCACGCTCTCTCTTGGCCTGGGGGCCAATCCTGACTCATGTGTCCAACACAAGCACTACACAAGAATAAACACACACTCTGAACAATTCTGATATCAAATTGATATCATATTAATATCAAATTCATATTTAATTCTTATCAAAGGCAGAGATCAAAGCAGCTGTCAAGTTGTTGAGAGCTATGTAGGTCTTTACTACTTGCATCTTTGCAGCTGACTACAGCAGCTCCATGCACCAAACACTCTCCTGCTTGGAGGAGACTAGAGCTTCTGGATCTGATCGGTATTTGGGGAGAAGAAGCTGGACAGCCCCTGCTCCTTGACAACTGAAGAACTTTGATGCATAATGTCAAATGTTCATAGCCCTTCTATGCCATTAAATGAGACAAGACACACTGCAGTGCCACATGAAAATATGAAGGTGCTACACCAGGGGCACCAAAAGGTTAAACATCAAACTGTTGCTCTGATGCAGATCCAAAGACTTGCCACTTGTGTAAAGAACTGGAAGCTGTTCTCAGCAGCCACCCCCTCTCTGCCACCAAGAGACTTGTGGATACCTCATCCTTCATTTGCAGCCAGTACAGAACTGCTCTCCAAGACTTCCACAAACTATCTCCATGGATTTCTGCCAAATTCCCAGCCCATCTTTGGGATCCCATTCATTCCACTCCTTCATACAGCTTCTACAATGATATCTTATGTCCACCTGTCATAGCTCACTCTCTCTCTTGCACACACAGGTTGTCCCTCATGTTGAGACACAGTGCAAGCTAGATAACAGTCACAGCATGGCATAGTGCGGTGCATTGTCAAAATAATTCCTCAAAAGGTCCTTAGTTTGACTGACACCCCCGCTCATTGTGCCCTTCTAATATCCCTGGCATCTGGTTGCTGTTAGCCACAAGGTGGTTCACACCTCTACTCCACACAGTTGGAAACTTTTCACTCTTAATTTCAGAAATATTGCGAAGCACAGCAGGCAGCTATAACCATGGAATATTTTCCTCTTTTAGGTTGAACCTGCCATAAAGGCATTGCCAGCAAGATTTTCATCTGCTAAATGCACACTCAATGGTTATTTGGCTCCCGCTCAGTTTGTTACTGAAGCAATCCCTGCCGCTGTCCAAGTTGCCCACATAAGGCTTCATGAACCACTGCAGTAAGGCATTAGCCGGGTCTCGCAGGATTGCTATGGGCATCTCTACATCCTACATTAAAATCTTATGATCTGAAAACAGAAGTCCCAGCTTGCACCTCTCTTTACAGGCCAGTGTTCCTCAAGACATGCATGCTCTGCGCCTTCCCTGACATCAGTGAAAAGCCCATGATGATCCACAAGTACTTACAGTACCGTACAGGAGTACCCTTTTCTGATGTACCAATCACAAGATAATCTAGGGCTAAAATTGGGATATGCATACCATTTATTGCTCTGTCACAGCTAGGGAATCTCATCACTGCAAAGCCATCCATTATTTCATACACATTTTCAAGACTTTCAGTTCTTTGTAGACAAATGTGATTAACATCCCGGCATACTTGTGATAACACAGCTGCAACAGTGGGCTTGCTGACTCCACAATGATTAACAACTGAGCAGTAGCAGTCTGGAGTTGCCAGCTTCCAAACAGCAGTTACATGTACTTTTCTACTGAGAGGGCACTGTGGTCTCCTTGTGCTGCAGGGCAGAGGTGAGCTCTGCAGAGTTCCATGAAGCTGGTTTTGGGCATTTGAAAGTTCTGCAACCATCGCTTGTCATCCCAGGCCTACATAATGCAATCCCACCATTCATTGCTTGTTTCACATGCCCAAAAGCAATTGTGCACTGTGTGCAGATACTCCATGAATATAAACAATCTAGTGCTGTTTGTCTGCATGGCATGCAGCAGATCAGGCACTTTGGATTCCAGTTCCAATTGCATGATGACAAATTTCAAGAAGGTAGCTGTGTCAGTCTAGTTCAGCAAAACAAACAAGGAAGCTAGTGGCACTTGTAAAGACTAAATATTTTTATTTATCGTATGAACTTTCAGGGGAGAAAATCCTTTAGTCAGACACTTACAGATGAACATAAGCATCTGACGAAGTGGGATTTTCTCCCACAAAAGCTTATGCAATAAATAAATTTATTTAGTCTTTAAAACTGCCACTAGACTCCTTGTCCTTGTCAGTTCCAACTGGAAACTCATAGCTCATGATATATTGTATGAGGTGCCATAATGTGTTCAGAACACTAACAACAGTGGAGAGCAGACAAGGATCCATCCTTTCAGACAGGAATGTTCTTTCACACAGGAAATTGGGGCGGCTAAAAAATGTTGTGAAATGCACTTGAAAAACCGAAGAAAATGACAGGACAAAAATTTCTACATCGTGGGAAGCTGAGCCTGAACCAGTGATGCACTGTGATATTCTCCACCTTCCCTCAACTCCCAGCAGCAGAAAGTGGCGAGCTGCACAGTGGGATGGCTGCCCCACTGCATGCTCTCACTATCGATGCTAGAGTACCAACTGCGGCATGCTTCAGCAATAGTGTGTTGTGTGGAGAGGCACAGTACTGCAGTTTCAGCGCTTTTTAATCATTGCTATAACTTGTGTCAACACTCTCTAGTGCAGACATGACCTAAATGTCTCACAAACTGTTCTGTATAAAGCTAGATTTCAATTTAACAGATTAATCAAAAAGGAACACTAAGAGTTTTCTTTCCCTTGGTAGTCATGATCTGTAAACACAGCAGGATTTTTTTTTAAATACAGTTTATTTAAATACAGTTTGAAATCTCATATATAAAATGGATTTCAAGCAGGATCTGTATTTCAGTTACACAAGAGCTTAATTTGTACTAAGAAAGAGGAAAGACTCCTTATGGCCACTGAATGCTTCCAATTGTTTTGGATTCTTTCCAGTGCTTTTGGAAGTCAGATTATTTACTCCTAGAACAAGTGTGCCAGTGATTCTGCAGATGAGCTACATCAGTGGGAAGCAACTGCTGTAACGTGTCACTAGTAAAGGCTTCTCAGTAACTGTCATAATGCTATGTTCTGACTTGAAAGACAAAATATAAGCATTGGCCTTGCTTACAGGTACTGAGTAACAATTCTACTGCTGCACCTTCTACCTCACAATTTCACTAGACCATAAACTCAACCACCTCCCAACCTTACTTGCCCATGAGGTGGATTTGGCCTCTCTCAATACAAAATGCTCCAGACATGAAGGGAGAAGAAAACTACATTTGAGCTATGTTCTAGTAAAGACAGGCATCTGTAGCCATAAGACTAGAAGAGTTCATTATTGCCAGCCATGTAACAGCTGAAGAATATGCCTGAACAGCCAAATGTAGGCGTCTAAAGTTAGACTCCCGAATCTGTATGTAGGCACATAATTAAATGGCCCAATTTTCAAAAAAATTAAGAGCTTTTCTGAAGGGCTAAGAGCATTGAGCTTCTCTGAAAATCAGGCCATTTAATTACATGCCTAAATATGGATGGGTAATTCAAGGCCATAACAGACCTCGACAAATGTCCTGCACATAAAGAAAGGCGCCAGCCATGACTGAGGTGCCTACATGTGCAGCACTTTAGAGGGCTGCTGCCACTTGTGGCACTAAAAAGGTGACTGTGTCTCATGAAGAAGCGCCTCCTATACATACACAGACACACAACCCCTTGATGACAGCTGCAGGGTGAAGAAGCACCCCGCAGCCAGAAAACAAGCCACACACTGCCAGAAGTGCTGGTGACTCCCCATCCATCACCACCCCTGAAGTAACATGGTGCCACGATGCAATCCCCGAGACCCATGGCAACCTGGAGCCTGGGTTCTGTTGAGCCCTGCCATAACATTCAGAAAGGAATCACTCCCCATAATCATTTTATAATACATTACCATCCATATTAGTCAAAAATTTTGGTTTATATAGCTTTTTTTTTTTTTTTTTGCTTAAAATGTTTTAACGTTCTACACTAAATAGCTGCAGAACCAGAGTATAAAAAATATTTCTTCAGAAAACTGATCAGTAGTTCTTTTATAATTTTGAAGCCTCTTCATCTAGTTAAAACAATAGACTAACTTACCATTGAAGACAGTCTGAGAACCTTTTCTAAGAAACAGATGAATTCATTTATGCTTCTTTTACTTAACAGCTCACAGTGTGAGCAGGAAGTGAATATTGAGACACCCAAAGCACAACATACAAAGTTTATATGCTGACAAGGCTAGCATTCTCACTTCCTTTGTGGTGTTGCACACAAAGATTCTGAGTAAAATAAACAAGGAGTCCAGTGGCACTTACAAGACCAACAAATATTTACTGCATGAGCTTTTGTGGGAGAAAAATCCCACTTCATTTCAAGCATCTGATGAAGTGGAATTTTCTCCCACAAAAGCTCATGTAATAAACATATCTGTTAGTCTTGTAAGTGCTACCAGACTTCTTGTTTGTTTTGCTGAACTAAACTTAACACAGCTGGCTCCTTTGGAACACGATTCTAAGTGACAGCCTTGACACTGGAAGGTCATTGCACTTTACGTAAGGAGTCACCATACTAATAAAGAAAAATAAAGAAGTCACCAAAACTAATAAAACCTTTTAGACAACCACATTTGTATAAAGACAAATAAGAGGGTGGGAGCATCTTCTCTCATTCATCCTAGCTATAGCTGTTTATTCTCTTTTTCACTGCACAGTGTCTGAGTGCCTGTTCTCTGTGCTAGGGGGCAGGGCTGTGAAGAGTTTCAAAATCATGTGAAACAGACAAATGCAGGGTCCTCTAACAGATGTTCGTTTTCCTCAATCTAATTTTAAAAGTTCACATTTTGCTCCTTCTGCATGGAAATATAACAATCCTTTCTACTTCAAGGTGTGTCAAGTCAAATGATTATGAGACACAAATAAAAATTGCCCATTAACCTTTCAGCATTTGTCTTCAACTCCTATTGGTTAAAATATCAGTCATATGACTAAGATACATTTGCCCACTGAAGGCGGCAATATGTGTTAAAAGGTATGTATCATATGTTAAAGACCTGACACATGCACCTAATAGCAATTCTGATTTCATAGTTCAAATCTGGCAACTTAAAATAGCTAAAAGTCACTGCTTTCCACTTAACATATCACTAGTAGTAGTCAGGTAAAAATCTGCCTCTGACAAGGATACATTCAGAAATGCCAAATTATGCTGTAAACTCTCTCTGTAGATTAATTTTCTAAGAATACTTGTGTTCATATTGCATGGTATTATGTCTTTAACTAATCTGTTCTTTCACCAAGTATTATATTTAACTGGATTTATTTGTGTACATTTGGGTAAAAGGAAAGCATATTCTTTTGTCAAATATATACCTTTAGTAGCCACATCATTAAATTATAGTTCACTAGTCAGCACAGTCACTCAGTTACCTTATATTTATATGTTAGTTGCCATTTCTGTGGGAAAGAGTGAATATTATCAATGATGATTTTAAAGGTGCATTTTCACTTTAAAAACAAGGGACCATTTATTATAAAGCAGCAACATACCTGTGAGTATATAAGGTCTGAAATGCAAAAGAGAAAAGCTTTTGTTCACTTTGGGAGTAATGGACATGTTTTTCAAAAAACTGAAATTAGGCCTAATTTTAAGAAAAGTTTCACCAAGGTACAAAAAGGATGCTTTTCTTTACAAAACAATGGGCAAGAATGAGCAGAGATTTGTGTTGAGAACACACACAAGTCAGGAGTTCTCTTCAAAACTTCAGGACCTATATAACCAGTTTGTTATACCAGTAACTGTCCTTCTTTGAGATGGGCTGCTCGGATTCATTCAGAAATAGGTATCTCCATGCTGGAATGCCAGATTGATCGGAAACTTTTTGCCCTAGCCTGTCAGAAGAGGGCAGGTGGCCACCACCCCATGGCTATATATGTGGCCACTGCCCGGCCCTTCCCCAGTTCCTAAGAGTTGGCAACTCCAAATGTGGGGATGGGGGGGGAGGGCTCTGAATCAATTCGAGCAGCCCATCTCAAAGGACAGTTACTGGTAAGTAACCCATCGTTGTTCTTCGAGCGCTGCTCAGATACATTCAGAAATAGGTGACTGCTAGCCATGCTGACGGATGGGGGGTGGAGCTGGCTCTTCCGGCTTCAGCACAGTATAACTCCCACACAGGTGATCGTCTGACAAACAGGCCCTCAAGGGTCTAAGCACTGACCCACAGACCGCTATCCCAGGAAGAGCATCCTTGGGATGTAGGACGTACCCAGTGGAAGAACTGGCCCGGCTTGCCCTAGCACCAAGTGGTGTACGTGGGCAGAATGGCCTGAAGTCACCTGACGCAAAGGGGAACCAACACCCAGTGTTCATGGTGAAGGGCAGTGCCAATCACTTCCCTTGAGAGGTCGTCACAAGGGTCGAGTGAAGGTCAGATTATTTGATGTTCCCTGAAGCGGTATGCACCGATGGGGACTCTATGAGAAGAAAACCCAATCCCCACATGTCGGGTTGGAAGTGGAAGTGTCAGCATTGCAGAGACCAGGAGAAAAATAGACTGCCTCCTTGTCAGTTCAATGATGTAAGTCACATGAAGGTCATGTACCTAGGCCAAGTCTGAAAGGTTGCAGCCTCCTGAGCGCTATGGTAGTGGTGTCCCAGCCAGGGAACCGTGGATACAAGAGAACTAATGTTTGTGGACGCATGCGGGAAAGGTGGGTACTAGGGATGGCAAAGAGAGACATCTAGAGACGTACCTCAATCTAGTATGCGGGAACAACCAAGACAAGTAGGGTGGTGTCCAGTATGGCAGATTCGCAAGAGAGGGAGACTCAGCTTGGAGAGGTCAAGTATCTAGTCTATATCATGGCACTAATAAGCGGAAATGGAGGCGGGACGATCTATGGTCTGATAGTGGAGGTTGGGCCTTCATGTCCCACTGGGGGATTACTGATGGGTCCCCTTGGGCGGGACAGCAGAATTCCTATCTTTGCAGCATAGGGAGTTGATGTTACTGCTACTTACGCTCTACCTTTCCCTGCCCAGCCCAGTCTAGCAGCTGGTGGGGAGGTGCAACGTTATTAAAGCCAGGAAGTATACACAGGAAAGCTACTGCTATGTGATGGGCCCACAAACGTGATAGGTCTGGGTGCTAGGACCCACGGCATACGGGGCCCACCTGCTCTGGTTTATGCTACCTCCCCTCCCATTGAGGGGGAGGATTATCCCATGGTGGGGCCAAGCTTAACTTTGGTGCCAAAATGGTTATGCAACTGAATCACTACTCCCTTGAGAGAAGGCCCTAAGCAAAGGCCAGAGAGTGCAGGGAAGAGATAGGCTCAGGAGAGGACAGAGCAAGAATATGCCCATAATGGGCATACACAGACATCGGCTTTGTAGGATGCCACGGCAACTCTAAGGTGTCCTTATGGACGATGGAAGAATTGAGCTTCCTAGGAAGGAGGACTATCAGGGGTCAGTAAGATCTGAAAGTCTAATCGAGGGGGAATTCCCAGG
This sequence comes from Podocnemis expansa, assembly GCA_007922195.1. Classification (NCBI taxonomy): domain Eukaryota; kingdom Metazoa; phylum Chordata; order Testudines; family Podocnemididae; genus Podocnemis; species Podocnemis expansa. Next base: position 6,908,070 of record ML681994.1, on the reverse strand, counting down.
TAAATGTAGCGTGAACTCATCATGCATGGGCAACCCCATAGCAAACAGTCAGGGCAAGGGTATAATATCTGGAGACGCATTTCATGGCTAGAAAAACCCTGGGCCATCATGAAAAGGAGCAGCAATGCTCGTGGGAAAGGCCCCAGGTGGTTAGACCAGAATAACCATGGCACTAAGCTGCGTATAGCAGATTGAGCTACACAGGGAAAGGCTGACTGAATGAACGCCGGGAGGTAAAGACTGACCGCAGAGCAGGGTCTCTGTAGTCGTGGTTCACAAACTATCACAAAAGGAGTGAGTGGTAATCATGAAGTAGTCAGGGAACAAGATTTCCGCACCCATGACCCAACAGAAGTCTGGGCAATTGTGTGGCTATTACTGCGTTGTCCCCTCTGGGCCGTCAAGGCCCGGGGTCTCCCATTGGGACATAGGAGGAAGGACCACCTTAAAAGAGAAGGGGGGAAAAATGCCACAGGTCCTTCCTGTGAAGGGTAGTGTTGGGGCAACTTTTTGTTAAATCCACTATGTGTGTTTGTTATAGTGGTAAGTTGCCATTAAGTAGTGCACCTAACCAGCAATAGAGGGCTGGTTATGTCAAAAGCAGAGTTGCACAATCCAGTATGTAACAGTTACATTACACAGGCAGGCAGCCCAGAGCTAGAGTCTGCCTGGCAGCACGAGAACTTTCTTGGAGGCCTGTGTTTTGATTGGAGGCAGGCTGAAGGGCTGTGAGAACCTTCCATGAAGCTTTGTATTTGATTGGGGGAAGGTTGTTTATTGCTGGAACCTTCTGTGCGCTCTGCTGGATGACTGGTGGGATCCTCCACAGCAGGAGGATGTGACTCTCTGATTGGGCAGTTTGAATGGGCCACAGAGTTTATTATATTTTGCCTGCTGTGGGGAGGGGTCCTTTTGTGCTTCTTTTTGGATTAGGGCTTTGGGAAGAGCCTGAAGGCCAGAAGACCAGTGCACGCATGAGGTGGCTCTTGCTGAGTAGCCTGCTGGGAGTGCTGGCAGAGCTGAGCATGCTGGCAGCCGCATGGCTAGCTTTGGTGTGCACCTGCTGCTGTTACACTTCCAAGGACACTGTGGACTTGCTCTGTTGCTGGGAGTTGGGCTGAGGCACCTGGAAGCCCTCAGCTGCAAGAGGCAGAGCAGGAGGACTGAGAGTGTGACTGTTCCTATTTGAATACTCTGGCTCAGGCACTGGGAAGCTCTTTGTGCAGATAGGATAGGGATCATCGTGGGATACTCAGCAGACTGACACAGGAGAGACCCTGAACTGGGATCCATCCTGGAAGCCTTGGGTTTGCAGCCTAGGACTGTGTCTCAGTACCCTGCTTGACCCCGGGAGGCTGGGATCCCTGGACTTTGCTTAGGGTGAATGGACTCTCATTACAGGACAAGACCACCAAATGGTCTGTAATACTGAGATTTTCAGTTTTCATCTGCTGATGATGCAGATCAGGGGAAGTCTGTCTCTATTTTGTTCTTTTTATATAAAATATAACATGCGCTAAATACTGTTTATTCAAGGAAGCAAGAGGGTCAAATTAACCACAATTCTATTCATGTGTACAATTATTTGATACTTTTAATACAGCTGTGTATGAGAAATCTCTCCAATATGTGAAGATGAAGTGTGCCTTTTGCTGTACTGGTTGCATTCTACGAGTCCATATAGCACCTCTCTATCTTAGAAGCCATCTATTGCACTATGTGCAATCTCAATTAAAATCACCAGTGGAGGAAGCATTAACTGTTTCCAGCTCTGTGGATGAATAAAAAATTTCATTCTATCCAGAACCTTTTCTCAGTCATTAAAAGACATCATAAATCACATAACATTGCAAATAACTCCAAGTTTTCTTCAGGGTGACAGTCACACTACTGAGAAATAGTTTTTCACTAGCTAGACCATATGATCTTAGCTAATGCTTCTAATTAGTGACTGGCCAATCCTTCCAAATTCAGACTAAGGGATCTGTGGGAAACTGGGCAAGAGGATAAACTTGGGATGGAGAAATCATTTAAGTATTTCTGACAGAAGCTTAAATGTTACTATCTACAGCAAAGTGTACTAATTAAATTTAAAACTATAGGTAATCAACACAGGAACTGTATTTTCTTTAAGGATACAAGACAAATCTAATCATCATTTAAGCAGCTACATACACAGACTCAAAATCTAAAGTGTTCTATAAGCCATATTTTGATTAGTGTCACGTATTAACTGAAAAACTTTCCTGTTTCATCGAACCCACTTAGCTCAGTCCTGATCTACCAAACTCCTGTATCATCCACAGTTAACAGGTTGGGACCTCAAAGAACCTCACTCTTCTCTTTACTACGTTAAGGGCCTAAACATTTGATGCCTACTGCCTTATTCCCAGAATGACATTAATACTGGCATTTTTCTTCCCTAAGTAGCAGCCCCCATACATCAGAACCAGAGATTCTCAAATATTTCCCATAGTGTTGCCTGTGTTTTAACAGAAAGATTGGCCCCTGGACCACTTTTCTCTCTACTCAGGCTCGAGTAAATATCACTGTCACAACTACAGCATGGAGAAAATAATCCAAGTACTACATATGTGTAATGTTTTCAAATGCAATTTAGCAACTAGAAATGAAGAGGAGGAGTCAACATCAGTCTGTTTACTCTGCCAACCACCAGCGGTCCATAGGATTCAGCAGCCTCTGCTTTAGATACTGATGACTAAGTCAAAGAATGCCCATTTCTGCTAATGACTCAAAGCTTAGAAAGAACATGACATTATGTGTTTTTATGTTCTTGTATTAGGTGCCCATCACCAAATTATGTGAACACCACCACAAAGAGTAAGAAAAAAAAAAGACTTTTCTTACCAACAGGAAGCGGGCTTCAATAGAGATGTTTTTCGCATTTTGGAGTGTGAGTAGGAATGGGGGGGGGGTGAGGGGAGGCTACTGTGGGAAAGCTAGGTGGAAGAAAGGAGTTTTGCATTGAGTTGTGATTGCAGTGAAGTTAAAATTCGACCTCTTATGTCTTCTGCCAATGAGCTACACAATCTTGATTCAACTTCTGTCATATACAGTCCTGAGTTGTGCCCTAGCTCCTTCAATCCAATTCATCCATGGTCACAAGGAGAAATGGACACTCAGACAGAGGTGGTCAGTGGTATACAGGGCTCTGAAAGCAGGACAGCAACCTGAACCATAATCACTGCCAAATGTGGCTATTTTATGACAACTTCATAAAGTTACTGATTTAATATCTAAATCAATCTCTTAGCCAAGGTCTATGTAATTATACCTTTTATATTCAATAACCAGTGTCTGGCACTAGTTTATTTGTAAGTAATTTACCATTTATGCACAGTCAAGGTTAGTGCAACTACTATACATTAGGAATGGCAACAATAATATTTTTTAAACATCTTTGTACATATGAATTTAAGCTTCAGGTGTAGTTGGTAATTTTATAGTTCATTTTTTGTTTTGATGCGTAAGAACTAGTCTCTAAGGAGATGGGATAGAAGACAAAATAAAGGAAATTCTTAAAAAAGTGCAAAACAATTTCTTGTTGTGGAAATGGAGCAACCATATTGGCCAGGTAAATTTGGATCAGGTAAGTAACAAGTACCATTTCACACGATTACATGTATCATAATGCTGTCATTTTTTATGGTGATACCTAAAGCCTAACAGTCCTCTAAATAATTATTTTAAAAACTTTTCTATCCATCAAATTTTATTCCCACAACAATGGCTAAATCAATACATTTTACAATGTATTTTTCACCTAAGGAACTAAATTAATACAGGAAAAAAACCAACAAATGTAAAAAAATCAATTTCAGAACAAGTTAGAAACATAATAGTACTAATGGCTGTATTCAATATTGCCTTCATTGATTACCCCTATTAATAGAAACGGCATACACATCAGCATCTGGAAATCCTAACTCTCAGAATTGTAATGCCACAGACTGAGAAAAAGTTGGGTTTCTGGTGGGAAGGGGAGAGGTTATCAGCAAACAGTTTCCCCAGTTTTATTACATGTCCCTGCATTCACCTGGCACATCTCCTTGTTTTGTCAGCATATGATCAGTATTAGAAAAAATATTTAGGAAATGAGAATGAACTAGGTGATGACTTTCAGCGCTCTAGTTTTAAAAAGCTAAATGACTACACTGGAAGAGAGGAAGAGACACCTGCAACCTCTGAGCTCCTAGAGCAGGGGTGGCCAAATTTATGGAACTCAAGAGTCACACGAGTCGATTATTAAACATTTGAAAGCCGCACTGAAGCATATAACCACATACTTTTACCTATTCCAAAATTACTAAGCTTAAAATTTATTGTACACTTTAATTTGATCTTAAAAACAGGGCAAATATTGATCCTACTAATGTTGGATTCTAATAATTACTTAAGGTTACCATGAAAACTAGGCCTATACAGTAAAAATTTAGCTGTCGCTGGATGTAGAATACTGCAGGCTAGTGGCAAGTTTTTTAAAATCTGGGCAGTAACTTGTCAATGCAGTATGTAAAAGCTCTCATAGGTGCCGATCTGTAAGTATTGCACAATATTTTGACTTAAATTTCATAGTGGAACACAATGCTTCACAGTAGGTAGTTGTACTAATTTTGTACATAATTTTAACAAAGGGGTAAGCTGCATTAGGGCCTATGAGAAAATCTAAATATGCCACAGCTTCCCTGACCATGCCGCACTTCCCTCCTCCCCCTGTTGCCACATCCCTGCCATCTCTTACCATGCTGCTGTTTCTCTGCTGTCCCTGACCACTGCTCACTTCTCATGCTCTCCCCCACCATGCTGCCCTTCCCTGCAATGTTGCCTCTAAGCTAATTACACAGCTTAGCAACTTCTGGATGCAGCTGAGCAAGTTTCCTCCCAGTTCCCTGACCCAGTGCCAGGTCCCTGCTCATCAGCTCTCCAAGTGCATCCATAATTTGCTCAGCTGCCTCATCATCTTAGAAGAAACATTGCTCCTGTCCCCATGACAACGCAACTATCCTGGGAAACACCTTCCTACTCCATAAATTGCCCAACATTTGTCTTTCAAAATAGGCTTGGTTTTGTGGAATAGGATTCTGCATAAAGGAGGAAGTTGCCATGGAAAACAGCTCATCCCTAGCCCCAATGCCTCAGGGTCTCTGAAAAGCCTCAACTGTCCAGAGCTCCAAATAGGTAGCCGTGTTAGTCTAGTTCAGCAAAACAAACAAGGAATCCTCCGGCACTTTTACAGACTAATGTATTTATTTAGTACATGAGCTTTCATGGGAGAAATGTGATAAATAAATGGGTTAGTCTATAAAAGGTCCACAAAACTCCTTGTGTAACCGTCCAGAGGTTTCTGTAGCGTTGGCAAGAAGGAATAGGATTCTTCATTGGCTTATTCCTTCTCCCTCTGCTACAATGGAAGACTTTTTACCCTGTTTTCCTGACCTCCATACTTGTAAAGAGAGTGCATGAAGTGCCCCTAAGTTTGTAAAGTGCTGTGGACAGGACTGAGACTGCCATGGTACGTGGTACAAGGTAAATACAAAAACCAACCAACCAACCAACCCAACCCACTCAAACCAGCTGGACCAAAATAAAGACAAAGTACACAAAAACAAATAAAGCAAAGCAAAAATAAAATCAACACTGAAATCCAGGAAACAGAAAACAACAATAATTTGTTAGTCTTTCAGTCCTTTACAGCTTGTCTCCTCCCTGGTCCGCTCAGTCACCTCCCTCATTGCCTCCATTCCCTCAAGTTCCTCTGACTTATCAACTGTGCCCCCCCCCCATGGCTTCCCTGAGCTGCCAGCTGCTGCTCCCCCCATCCTTTCTCTGAGCCGGGGCTGCTGCTCCCTCCCCCCCCCCCTTCTCTGAGCTACTGGCTGCTGCTCACTGCTCCTTGCCCCCCCCCCCAAGCTGCTGGCTGCTGCTCCCTCCTCCCCAGCCCCCACTCGTCCTCTGAGCTCTCCTCTGCAGCTCGCTCCTCCTCCCTGCCCTTTCTCTGAGCTGCCGGCTGCAGAGCTGCCTGAGAGGCCAGAGATTTTAACCCCCCAGTCTGAAACAGCTCCCTGCCCGCAAGCCACACTTTGGCAACGACTGTCCTAGAGAGTCTGTTAATTGAATCAGCCTAAAACTGCATAGTAGCAGGTCTATAGAATGAATTTGTACAGAACAGGGGTCTCAAACATATGGCCCATGAGCCACATGCGGCCCCTAAAGCTACTTCCTGCAGCCTGCAACAACACTATTATTACAAATATTTGCAATATCGTTGTATGAAAAGGTTTCAGTGGTGCGGCCATCGGGCTAATGTATTAGTCCTCATGGTGATTTGAGTTTGAGACTCCTGGTTTAGAATTACATCTAAACAAGAGTTATGCATCTTTTCAATCAATCATCATAATGTCTATATCTCAAAGCATCACTTTTATACAGGTAAACCTAAGAAAGAAGCGGCTATACCAAGACAGAAAAACAACTGACTAAAATTAGCATGAAGATAGTTCTCATCTTCACTATACCCATCACTAGAGAAGAGCACAATCTGAGCCAAAAAGAGTCATCAAATCATGGATCAAAGAAGTAATAAAAATTTAACTCCTCACTGCAGATCTAGGACAAGTTATCTTTTTGTTGATACATTGTATGGGAAAGGCTTCCATACATACTTACCTGTTATATGAATATTTATTGTTCACAGCATATTATGTAGCTGCTCAAAAATCAAGGAATTCACTACTGAAAATTCATATATTTGGCATCCAAAAGTTATATGGTATATACCAGGAATGTCCAACCTTTTTGGGTGAGAGGCCACATTGCAATTCTTTTTCTGTCAGAGGGCCAGTGAGCAAATTTTTGATAGACAAGACATACAAATCAATCTTATTAATATACTTTAATAAAATAATGATTAGTGTGATATTTGGCATTGCTTTTGCTTGCACTGGATACAGAGGACAAGATGGGCAGCGGTGCCTCTGAGAGGGGGCAAGGCAGGACAGGGGAGGGGCAGAAGGGTGAGGTAGGGGAAGCAGAGCAGCTGGGAGGCAGGACTCAGCTACTACCTCACAGGGACCCAACAACTCTGCTCTCCTCACTCCCTGCCAAGCACTGCACAGGGAAATCCAGCCCCTCAACAGCTATCTGGCCAGGCCACATCTCCCTGCAGCTGTGTGCAAAGTGGGAAGCCCCAGCTCCCAGACTCTTTCGGCAGCATTCCACAGGTCAGATGAAAGCCCTTCTAGGGCCGAATTTCACCCCCCTCCCCAGCCGCAGGTTGGACAAGCCTGGTATATACTGTTCTGCCCACTTTCTTATTCACAGAATCAAAATATCAACCAACATTAGACAAGATATAAAAGACTCAAGAAATACTCTCAGTTCTCTGAAAAAAATCCAGGAACAAAGCTAAAAATCAAAATCAAACATGATATGCCCTTCCCCTGAATTATACTCGAGGGCCTTTGTTTTTTAATTCTCATTCGATATTGTACTATTCAATACATATTAGAGTGAGGTCATAGTCAGAAAATTGCCTATAAAAACCATCAGGTATCTATTCTCATTAGCCTTCCTATCAAAAGTTGCTCAGTTTAGATTTAAAAGATAAAATCGACATTGTGAGCTATTAAAACACAATTTGAGATCTGAACCAGACATATATCTGCCTTTTATCCATCACCAATTATAAAGGTTCTGAAGTCAGTAATCTACTAATAAATTACTTGATGCGTTGGTGGGATGGAATCCAGTTCATGCTGCCGCAGGCACTATGGTACTGCAAGTGCTGAAAGAAAAGGGGGGGGGGTGATGAAACCACTACTTGACACGACAACACTACTACTTTGGCACACTCAGAAAGTAGATAATCCTAAGTAAGGTGTCATTTTATTTGACTGGACCAAACTCTGTTGGTGAATATGACAGCTTTCGAGCTACCCCAGAGTTTTTCCTCAAGTCCAGAAAAGGCAGCCCCTGTGTCATAACTAAATAAAGGTCAAACTGGTTGTTCAGCATAAGTAGTTAACATATTTTGAGTGACCATTCAAGGCAAAGTAGTCAGTCAACAGCTCCACAGAACATGCCAAAAAAGGAGGGTTAGTGAGTTACAGATTGTTGTAAGAAAACAGATAAAAGCTGGTCTGCATTAGAGAATGCTGTCAACAAAAGCTCACTTGCTGACAAAACAGCAGAGGTCTACACGATGAAGTGCTCCTCTCACTGATGTAACTCCCTTGCTATGCTGATATTATAAAAGCACTTCAGAGATGTAGGGCTTATGTCGGCTTATTTAGGACATCGTATCACTTACATCAGCTGTTATTCTTGACAAGAAAGTCCCAAGAGCCAAGCATAAAATTGACAAGGCTGCCCAGCTCCCTGTGGGAAGTGGTTAAGGCAGAAACCAAAGCAGCAGGACCCCTCTCTCAGCAGTGAAAAACCTGAGACAGCTTCAACCTGGGAACAAAGGGAGGGAATCCCCAGGAGGCTTTCTACAGCTCCTAGCTTGAATGGGGAAGGGAGAAGCCCAGGGCTGGCTCCTGGCAGGGAATGGGAAGTGTGTGTGGCAGCAGGGGAGAAGCAGCCCACTACATGCTCGGAGCCTACAGATCAGGCTCTTAAGTCCCCACACTGCGCCTGTTAGGTCAGTGGATGTCATCCTGGTGAGGATGCACTCCACCAACCCAAGAAGGGTAGCGTGGACATCAGACACTACAGTCATTACTATGTCAGATTGACTTATTTGTCTTCGGTAGACAAAACCTTAATTTTGCTCTCTCTAGCAAATTCTTTTATGAGCAACAACTTCTTGAACCCCATGATAAGCTTCAAGAATGGAAACCTCCTGACAACTATAAGAAAACCATGGATGACCAGTTTTACCTTGACAGATTCACTGATGTGCTTGGGGTGGTTACTGGATCTGTGCTATACAGGTATCATTCAAATACCATTGAATATTATCAGGAGAGAAAGTCTGGTATATACCTTACTGTCCTTAAAACTGACTTCACTGAACAAGGACACTTCACCAGAGAAGTAGAATGGGAATGAAATGGGCCACCCAAATACAGTGAGAGAACCTGCTTCAATACGGGGACTGGGAAAAAGTGTTGCCCACTCATGAATCATATGATTAATGTTTTCCCTTAAAGCCCCAAATCCTGTAGTCAAGTGGCTATGTGATTATTTCAGCCTCCATTCTTAGAGAAAAGTTTCTAGCCCTCATGGCTATGGAGGAAGTATCAAGTATGACCCATATGCACCCAGAAGGCTCAAAAAGCTGAAGACAAATAAAAGAACACCATTTATTACTTTTACATAGCTCTTAGAATTTTAAAGCCACTTACGATTTTTGGTTAGCCTGACTCATGATATTTGAGCATTTAGGATTGGCACGACTGAAAGAATCTTCAGACTGCACACCCCTAATTGTCACCTAGTACCCCGCACGAGAAGCTATGGGGGGGGGGATCATCAAACAACTACAACCTATATTCGATGGTGACCCCATCCTCAAAGAAATCTTTCCCAATCTCCCTCTTCTGGCCCTCAAGCAGTTCCCAAACTCACCATCATCAGAAGCAAGCTGTATGCAGACCAGGAGCCACCAAATCAAAGTGACGCTAGATACTGCCAGAACTGTGCAAAATATATCTCCATTGCAACCATGATCAATACTCCTCCCTCCCCCCACCAAACATACCTTTCCACATCCCTTAGTCCTACACAAGCCCATCCTCATCCAGTGTGTCAAAGGCCCCAACAGAAATTATGTGCATTAAACAATCACTCGCTATGTTCTCCGTGACTTTGGCAGACCAGGTGCCTGCTCCTGCCAAGGTTTTAGGCTTCTGCCAACTACTAGTTTCCAGCAATCAGTTTCCCTTATTTGCTAGTATGGTTATTAAAACTCCAATACCATTGTAATGTGTTCATAAGACTTTATGATGCATGCATTAAATCTCACTAATATCATCTTTATCTTATGCTGCAAAGTGACATAAAAAGTTTTGCTCTGAACTGTTTAAAAAAAAAAAAAAAAAAGTTTGCTCTCTAGAGATCTGTGAGCCCAGCCAGGAGGGATATCCTCTGGCCATCAAGAAAGGCCTATAACGACTTCTTGTTTTTTTTGCTATAAAAAGTAAACAGGCCACTGCAGGCCACTACATTACAAAGATTTTGTTAATTGTCCCCTTACAGCAGCAAAAAATTTACGCGCTAAAGGGCTTGCAACATCAGCTTGAATTCTGGAAGAAGGAATAAAAAAATAACTGACAAGAACATTTTTCATCTTTTGCTCTCTGAACTCTCATAAGACTGGAGCTATGAAACAGAAGCAGAAATCCCCAAGGTCAACAAACCTGGTTTACCCCTAGAAAGCATTCAGAACTGACCAATTACTACAATGCTATCAAGTTTTGAAATCACAGACTAACTCATCTGCGCATAATTATTTGCCTGCTTTGACCTTGTAATAACTCATCCATTTCTTCTTCGTAGTTAATAAATCTTTAGATAGTTTACTACAGAGCTGACTACAAGTGTTGCCTTTGATGAGAGATCTTATGTATAAATTGATCTGAGCCAAGCGACTGGTCTCTTGGGACTCGGAGCAACTTGAATATTTTGTGATCTTTGGTAATGTAGCAGGTGTAGGCAACCTGCGGCTCCTGAGTTATGTGCGGCTCTTTAACAGCTACCTTGTGGCTTCAGGATGCATGGCTGCAGTGCAGCAGAGGGAGGGCAGGACAGCCTCTGGCCCTGGCTGTCCCTCTCCCACCCCTTCCCCCACAGTGCCAGGGGCCACAGCACAGTTGTGCAGCCACCTCTGGTCCCTGCGGTGGGCAGGCGGAGTGGTGTCAGTGCCCCAAAGCCAGGCAGCCTGGATCAGCCTGGGACCCCACAATCCAGCCCTGGTGCTTGGGCTGGCCAGGCATCCCTTGCAGCCTCGCAGAGGCTATGTGCCCCCTCCCCAGCCTCAGGCCCTTCCATCCTCTGCATTCCCCCTCCACACAGAGCAGGAGGGGTCCCAGTCACAGGAACCCATCCTGTCCTGAGCTGGGAGAGGCTGCACATGGTGGGCAGGATGCAAATGTGTCTTGGGCCCTGGGAGCCAGATAGCCCCAGTCTGCCATGGTTGGGGGGGGGGCACCTTCCTGGGGCTGGCTGGGGTGATGCCAAGAGGCCAGCTGCTGGGGGGGGGGGGGGGAAGGGACCACTGGGAGCCAGAAGAGACAGCTAGGCTTGGGGAGTGGGGGATGCCTGGAGTCCAACAGGCTAGCCACATGGGACTGGGCAGGGAGCAGGGGCAGCTGCAAGGGAAGAGGATGTGCTGCTAGGCCAGCTGCATAGGGGCACTGTCCAGGGGCTCAGTGGGAGCACGGGGAGGATGGGACAGCCAAGTGCTGGAAGGGGCAGCTGGGCATGGGGGACATACTTGGAGCCAGGAGGGCTGCTGTTTAGGGTGAGCATCACACCTGTTGTAACTCTCAAAATACTTTTTATTGGGGGGGGGGGCTTCTTATCTTTTGAGTTGCCAACCCTAGTATATAGCAACCACCTATCACTAAGACCATATCTGCACTGACAGCTGCAAAGTTGCCACCTTCAGGTCCATTTTTCTAGATCAACTGAGCAGTCAATTAAGATGTGCTCAGTCAATCCAGAAACTGACTTAATAAAACCACCCCCTCAAGTGGCATAGAGCTGCATCAATGGGAATGTACTTTCTGTTGTCACAATGCAGTGAAGACACTGTGCTAAATAGGGGAGTTTGGAAATCAGTTGGAGTTGTTCAAGTTATTCTGCGTAGCTTGAGTAACTCCTGTGAACTGCCTCCCTGTCTACTCTGTCTGGCTGGCAAGATATGCCCAAGGAGACTCTCTGTGACTCCATGGTAAGGCTGTTAAATTGTTTTAGGAGTTCCCATTTGTCACTGGGTTGGTGAAATCTAATTATAAACTAACATCAGTTTGGGATCAGTGCCTCGCTTCTTTACACCTTGTCTTGAGATCGGCATTTGTGGTCATGACCCACTCAAGGCAGCATGACACCTCTGAATGAACCCCCACAAAAAAGTTAAAAGACAAACATCACATTGTCCATACACAACACTTTTCACAAAGTGCTCATGCCATATCTGACCTCTCAATCTTCATTCTCAAAGGAAATCCACATAACTTCAAAAGACAAGCCTGGGAACTTAAATTCACAACTCTGTAGTACACTGAAAATCATGGTCTTAATAAGGACACTGGATTTATGGCTTATTACAGCAACCTATAACCAACTAATCCTTTTTTGTTTTATTACTGTGGAAGTGTTAATGGCGCACATCACCTTGAATGGCCATAGTGAGTCAGACCAATAGTCTATCTGACCATTGCCCCCTCTTACTTCAGTGGCGGGTGTCAGATGCCTCAGAGAGAGTGAGCACACCAGTGCAATTATGTGTTAACCACTTAAAACTAAACAATCTGTTCCACTTTCTGTTTAGCTGTGACACTCCTGAGCAGGGGCCTTAAACTCAAATCACCACGAGGGCCACATGAGGAATAGTACGTTAGCCCAAGGGCCACACCACTGAAATCTAACCATACAACAGTATTGCAAATATTGGTAACAATCATGTTGTTGCAGGCCGCAGGAGATGGCCTGTGGGCCGCATGCAGCCCATGGGCCATGTGTTTGAGACCCCTGCTCTTGAGTATTATTTCCAGATCTAAAAAAAGAAGTCGGAGTAGTTCAAGTCTTGTATCTCTCACCAAAGCAAAGTGCTCCAATAAAATAAAATGACACTTGGTTAATGTCCATAGGAAGATCTTACTTCAACCACCCTGTTTCTCAGGTATACTGGAACCACCATGGCTAAAACATCTAATTGCATACAACATTTTATTCTAGAAGCCAAATCCAATTTATATTTATCTGAAACCCATGAATGATCTATATTTAAAAGCAGTTCATAATGGTGAAGAGACATTGTGCTTGACCTCTATTTCTTGACATGAAGAACAGTAGCCCATAATTAATGTCTATAAATTAAATATTGAACAGCTAAAGATATTAAGTATATCCAAATACTAAATACATGGGGTCAAGCTGAATCTGTAGAGTTATACAAGCGATTAGCTGGACCCACTGTTATTTTACACATGAAGAATTTTTTTTAGATTACCACTAAAGCTGCTTAACTGAATTGCCCGTGCTGAGAGTCAATACCCTGGGAAGTCATTCCTGTCTGCTGCCACAATTGGAGCACAGCAATTCAGTGAAACAGCCTTTGTTATGCGAAACTGGAAATTGTCTGATATATTTACCTCAGAAGTGTTTACCACAGCAAACTTAAAGCTAATTCATCTAATTTCTTGTTACATTTTTTGGTAAGAGGGGTGTGGGGTTCTTAGTTTTCAGGAACATTTGCTAGATAAAATCTGTGCACATCTCTTAATGCAGTCAGAGGAAGAGGGCCTGTGTACAACACACTTCCATTGTGCTCATATTCAACAGCTGGAGAAAGACTTGCTCACTTCTGTAAAAGACATTTTCTTTTGTAATTTTAGCAACAATGTGTGTCTGAAAAGCCTCCTGTAACATCTAGGGTGAGGAGAAAATATACAAGATATGTTATTTAGTGTACATAACATAACAGTTAGAAGAAACTCTAATAGACATAGTCAAATCTCTTTCATTGCTGCAATACATTTTAATTAAACACACAAGTTTTGCTTTCTCACTTAATAATCCAGAACACAAATCTCTGTGTTTTACTACACATGGTCAGATACATACATGCTGATGCTTATATAATTGTTGCATAGCAGTTTTACTGCTTACATTGGGAAAAACAAAACAAAACAAAACAAAATCCCCATTCTTTTAGGAACCAAAGTGTTTCTTTGTTTCAGATATTACTCAGAAGAATTAAAAAAAGAGCTCATTATCAACTAGCAAAGTAAGAGAATTGTGCTCAGACAATTATTCCTGTAATATCCTTGGTCCATGAATTACTGATTAATGAAGGTTCACATTAAAGCCCCACATAAAAGTGCAGTCAAGAAATACAAGTTATTATACATGTTGCGACTACACCTAATCAAAAACATACATGTATTTAATACACGTTAGGATGTATTAAAACCACATACATATAGTGGTCATCAACTATGCTAGTAAAGAACGCCATAGGTGCCTCAGAGTAAGCACTTCCGAACCTAACCAGTTTTGTTTTAGGGTTAGTCTGCACTGCACACTCCTTCTGGCAGCATGTAGAATACATATACTGTATGCCCCCTAGGATGAAAATAAACATCACTGTATGAGACACTGTTTAGGCAAGTAAAGGTGTACCTGAAACCCACCCAACAAACATCCGAACAGTGCATCCCATCTACATTTTGATTTTTAAAAGGGAAGTGTCTCAGTGCCAGAGCCTCTCCTGCTAAAAGGAGCTGCCCAAAGTCCCACCACAGGGAAAGATTCCAGAAATAGGAGAAGGCCCTGGCAAAGGGAAAGGCTTTAGCAGCTCCCCTGCTACCTTCCCCAGCCCCCACCCACAACTCTTCACCACCAGAGCCCTTCATTGACACACAAATCCATACACCAAGTGTGGACACTATCACTGCCAGTTAATTGTCATCTGCCATGACCCAGCTCCCAAACATACATTTATGAGTCTGCTGTACTTACCAGCTTCCAGAGGTCACCAGCCTCTCTGTGCAAGAAGCCTTTTCAGTGAGGCAATGCAAATAACAAGGAAAAACTCCCCTGGGTTGAGGAATTCTTCTAGCACAGGGTAATAGCAGGGCAGTCCTCCGCTCACTTCAAATCATTAACCTGCTTCTACCTCTCTAATCACCACCTGTGTATGTTATCTTGAAAGAATACTTATCAGAAACCTGATCCTAGCTCTACAGAGGCAGACACACACAAGCCATTGCAAACAAAGAACTACAGACATTTGAGTTGTGCTAGACACCGCCCTCCTGCACTCCCAAAAAGAAATCTGTTCAAACTACAGTACCAACCCTTCCTCCCCCAACAATTACACGCACCCACTAGAGCTGATTCAATAACTATTCAAATACATTTGTAAGATTTTTTCCATATTTAACAGATTTGTTTAGTCAGTAGCCAGTTGACTGCCCTCACTCATATTGAGCAGCCCACACCACAGCACCCTCGTGGATTTCAACACGGCAGAGTAGTAAGACACTAATCAACACAAGTAAGGGTGGCAAAAGTGGGTTTGGAGAGATATATTGTAATAATCCATCAGCTCTAATTAAAATCAGACACCAAGCCTATAGCTAAACAAAAACGACCCCCTATATTTTAACAACTGGGTCTTTAAAGGAAATATACATACAATCACATTGTGGTTCCCTTCATCCCACTCCTTCATAAAAATGCTAGACAAGAGTTGGAGATGGAAGGTGTGGGGAATGAAGAGACAAGAATTCCTTGAGCATTTCAAACACATGCAGACCTCAGTTTTCCTCAGTCATATGTATTTTTAGAACTAGTGAACATAGTTCAACAAATTTCATTGAGTAGCAACATAGTGGATGCACTACCAAAATACACAGCTTTGTAGTCAGGTGGCCCACCCACTGCAGTTCTACATGGTACTTAATTAAAAAAGAGGTAGACCAGTCAATATTCCTGGCCAATTTACTGTTCTCCTTCCCTGGTGAGGAAGTAAAGAAAGAAAGAGGACAAGAAGCAAGTGTTTTTGTTAAACAAAACATTTCGCACACTGAAGGGTAGTGGAGGAAAACCATTCCCCTCTGCAGCCAGTTCTCTATATAATGCTACTACAGTTGAGCATCTTTAACTTCTGCTGATGTGAAGTGTGTCACCTAAGCGCTTCCAGACTGATGAAGAACAACAGTCAAGAAGCATGATGAAAAAGTTTATTGCATATAGAGCTGAGGCAAGTACTCAGTTCATCAGCATAACTGACCAAAATAATTGGAATTCATAGTGGCACAGCTATTCCTGTCTCTCTAAAGCTCATTTTCTAATTGTGCTTTTACTGCACCTATTCATGCACCCTATTATGCCTTGAAAAGGATAAGGATCCTAAAATGTGGCAAGTTATAAAACTAATTCACATATTTTGTCAGTTGCACCATACCTATGTTCAATCTGAATTGCATTCGAAAGAAGTGATGGTAACTAGAAGAAAAATAAATATTCTTACCCTTCCCATGGCAGATGTCAAACTACTAAAGTCAAAGACTTGGGATGCTCCTAGAATCAGTTTTAAAGCCACTTTCCATTCTGCTTTAATATGCATTGGTAAGATGTTTCAGCAGTTAGGACTAGGACTGGAGAGACTTGGGTTTTAATTGCTTTGAGTGAGCAAACTTACTACTGTACCTTTTCCCATCTCAATTCTTCATCTCTAAAATGGGGATAATAGCACTTCTACCTCACAACTGTGTGAGGCTCAATGCATTAAAATTTGTGTGTGTCTCAGATATTACAAAAACAGGAGCCATAGAAGTACCTTAAATAGAAATATGTCTATTTTAATATTCAGAATTGTCTTTGGAACATTTGAGACACTCTTAGAAGAAGGTTTTATTCTACAGCTTCTCTCACCTGGTGTTTTCTTGATCTACTTCTTTTGAAAAGTAAGTTTTAAAGTCTGATATTCATAACTTGAACTTTCTGTATTATTTAAATCTTGTATTTTGTAGTATCAGACTGGTGCAAGGTCTTTTTTGGTTACAGATTAACAAATTCACACAATCCCATAAGAGGAAAAACCCACTATGAACAAATTACATAATTAATAGAGGGTAATTAAGAAAAGCAACAACAATTTAGTTCTTACTCTCACATTCACCAGTTTATTGACAGAAATGGGCAGCTAACTAGAAAACCTAAGAGCTCATTTGGATTTGAAGGTTTTCCAGATTGTTACCTTTTCCTTCCCTCAGACACACAACCTCCCACCCACACCTAAAACTTAGAGTGAAACAGCTGTCTCAGCACAACTGTGCTGCTGCAAGAGTGCTTGTGTAGCTGTGTTATATCAATGGGAGAGCGCTGTTGCTCTTCTGTCAGCATAAGATCACCTACGTGAGTGCTGGTAGCTATGCCAGCAGAACAATGTCTTTTGCCAGCACAGTGCTGTCCACACAAGCACCTATACCAGCAAATTTTCCATCCCTCAGAGTTCCCCTAAGAAACCTAAATGCAAAGTGTAGACAAGGCACTAATTGTTCTCAGCTCCATGAACAGACTACCTTTCAATACCTCCCAGACACTATATTTGAGCCCTGGTTTACACTGTCAGATAAGGTCAACGTTATGCTGCTTACCTCAGCCTTCTACAGCCTGTGTCTCCACTGTCAGAGAAGTAAATTTGAATTAAATGGTGCTTGAATTCAACCTGATAACACCATCCCTGTAAATGGTGAAGCACTGTGGTCAAAATCTACAATTCGGACTTAGGTCCTTGTAGCCAGAGCGCAGTGAAATTTGAGCTCATTGGCCTCCAGGATCTGTCCCCAATTTCTCCGATTTTGCTCTTCCTGTTTTTCCAGTCTGCTGCTCTGTAGCCAGGTAAACAAAACAGTTCCTCCCCCGCCTTCAACCCTGGCAAGTTCTCAATTAATTCCTCTCTCCGCGCACAGCATTGTGCCTCTCTATGTCTGTGGCAGACAGCATGGAGAGCTTTTCTTGCCCACTCCCACCCCTTCATTTAAAAAAAAAAAATAAGAATAGGATAGGGAGAGAGCTGAGGACAACTGCCACCCCACAAGCCCCTGCACCTAGCTGCAGTGTGGAATAGCTATCCCCAGTGCAATGCGTTTCAGGAAGAAGCAAGCATGAGCACTGGAGATGCAAGACCCTGAGCAAGGAATGTGCTGTGATCACTTGCTTTTGCCTTCTGCAATTCGACAGCCAAAAATAAAAATCAAATTACAATCTTGCCCCCAGACAAGTCCTCAATGTCAGTCTTGAGAAAAGCTCAGGGAAGAACTTCCATTACATTGTCACTTACGAAGCTTAAGGCCACTTTCTGCTTTGAGGCACATACAAGCGATCATCTTTGGCTACACAGAGGCAAATTACAGGCAAAACAAACTGAACAGAAGCAGATTTTTTTTTAAAAAGATCCTATTGTGTTCCTGTAGTTTTAGTCTGAAGATACCATCCATGCTCAGCATGAGACAGGCAGTATCTTTTCTTAGGAAATTCAGAATTAGAGCTATTCTTGCATAAATAGCAGCAGTGCACCTCTAAAAGTGGCAAATAGCAGTGGATTCTATTTTTTTGGACAGATAACCAGCAAACTCAGACTGCCACACGAGCACCAGACTCTCCTTCTACATTCTTCCGTACTCCAGCCCTGATCCTCCAAACATCTCATAGACTCTAAGGTCAGAAGGGACCAATATGATCATCTAGTCTGACCCCCCCGCACACTGCAGGCCACAAAACCTCACCCACCCACTCCTACAATGAACCTCAAACCCATAACTGAGCTATTAAAGTCCTCAAATCATGATTTAAAGACTAATATAGAGAGTCAACCAGCAAGTGAGCCATGCCTAATGCTACAGAAGAAGGCAAAAAAAACCCAGTGCCCAAGCCAATCTGCCCTGGGGGAAAATTCCTTCCTGACCCCAAATATGGTGATCAGTTAAACCCTGAGCATGAGGACAAGTCCACAACAGCCAGTCAAGAAGAACTTCTCTGTAATAACTCAGAACCCACTCCATCTAATGCCCCTTCCCAGGTCACTATCACACCCATCACCACTAGTGAAAGACATACAATGGCCAAGCTACACTGAGCATCATATCATTCCCTCCATAAACTTACCAAGCTCCGCTTTGAAGGCACCTAAGGTTTTTGCCCCCACCACTTCCCTTGGTAGACTATTCCAGAACTTTACTCCTCTGATGGTTAGGAATCTGCATCTAATTTCAAGCCTAAAGTTTCTGAAGAACAGTTTGTATCCATTAGTTCTTGTGTCCACATTGGCGCCGTATTCAAATAACTCCTCTCCCTCCCTTGTATTGATCCCTCTAACATTTATAAAGAGCAGTCATATCTCCTCTCAGCCTTCTTTTGCTCAGACTAAACAAACCAAGCTCTTTAAGTCATCTCTCATAGGAAAGATTTTCCATTCCACAAATCATCCTTGTAGCCCTTCTTTGTACCTGTTCCAGTTTGACTTCATCTTTCTTAAACATGGGTAACCAGAACTGTACACAATACTCCGAGTGAGGTCGCACCAGTGCCTTGTATAATGGTACTAACACCTCCCTATCTCTACTGGAAATAGCCCTTCTGATGCGCTCCAGGACCCCATTAGCTTTTTTCACTGCCACATCGCATTGGCTACTCATTGTCGTTCTGTGATCAACCAGTACACCCAGGTCCTTCTCCTCCTCGTCACTTCCGGCTGATGCATTCCCAACTTATAAGAAAAATTCCTGTTATTTGTCCCTAAGTGCAAGGTCATGCACTTCCCATTGTTGAATTTCAACCTATTTCTAATGCTCCACTTTACAAGGTCATCCAAATCATTCTGTATGCTATCCTATTCCTCCTCTGTATTGGCAATACCTCCCAGCTTAGTGTCATCTGCAAACTTAATTAGCACATTCCCACTTTTTGTGCCAAGGTCAGTAACGAAAAGGTTGAATAAGATGGATCCCAGGACCGACCCTTCGGGAACTCAACTAGTAACCTCCTTCCAGCTAAACAGTTTACCTTTCACTATGACCCTCTGTAGTATCCCCTGTAACCAGTTCTTTATCCATCTTTCTGTTTTCATATTAATCCCCATCTCCCCCAATTTAACTAATAATTCCCTGTGTAGAACTGTATCAAATGCCTTGCTGAAATCTAAGTAAATTAGGTCCACCACATTCCCTTTACCCAGAAAATCTGTTATCTTCTCAAAAAAGGAGATCAGGTTGGTCAGGTATGATCTACCTTTCGTAAAGCCTTGTTGTATTTTATCCCAGTTACCATTTGTGTGTAACTTTATGTATGTACAATCCCATTAACTTCAGAATTAAGTATGTGCGTGTTTGTAGGATCAAGGCTTTAGTATGCAGACAGTACTCTGAATTGAATCAAACTGTACGGAACAACAGTTACTGCATTATCCTTCACCAACCTGGAGTAGGAGCAAGCAACAATAATTACAAGGCTAACAGTTGATTCAAAACCACTGGTAAAAAAGTTTATTTTATTAAAACATTCTTCTATTAGCAGCTGCTAGTTATCACCTGGTAAGTGGAAACTTATTTCATATGTCCACACTGATGGATGTGATACAAGTTAGTAAGGCCGCAATTAAATGAGGGCATCAAAATACATTTTTAATAAAGTTAACATAGTTCCATATTTAAATTAGCAGACAGCCAATGTCATCATGACTAAAATTCAAAGTTGGAACTACCACACTAACACTGGTACCAACTTATGATAAACCACCACAATGAGCGACATAAGTTATAACCAACTTTAGCACTGGTGCAGACAATGCTATGTTTGCAAGGGTGCTTCTCCTGCTGACGTTACTCCAACCGTCAGAGACAGTGTTAGCTGTTAGGCTTATGGAATCTGTACTAGCCGTGCAGCTGTATCCCTGTAAGTTCTGTAGTGTAGCCAGAACCTCACACCCACAGCATTTTGGTGCCCAACTCATCATTTTTGAGTACTGCACTACTGCTATCCCTCTGGCAGACCAGTTAGAACTGAAAAGGACTCTGCACTCCTAGATGGAACTGAAATACCTTTGTGGGTGGGTTGCACTAAGAAACAAAGGAAATGTGAAGGGTATCCATTTAAAAATAAAAGTGGTATAGATGGACCCAACTGAAGAATGGAGCAAGGGAAAAACTTGTCTAATAATAATACCTTTAAACCCCAGAAAAATTTCTGAATCTACAACAGTCCCACTTTTCACATCCCTGGCTTACTGGCTCACAAATGCTAGTTACACTAATATCATTAGCCACAACAATCAATTTCCTACTCACACTAAGTCACATCATCAAACCTTTAATGTACTATTTCTGACATCACAGTGATTTGCTTTGGTTCTGCAAAAGCGTCAAATACTGCACAGAGAACTGTGTCATATGAAGCACAGACAAAACCTTGGAAGGTTATTCCGACACAAAAACATCCCAGTAATGAGCCCTTTTCATGCAACATGAAACACACTTCCTTTTTAAACCAAACTTGCTTCCAGGTAGTGGTTTTGTGACAGTTGGGGTAATCTGACTATGTAGAATGTGTTCTTCAATTTGGTTCATGAACTCTATTTCTGACTATAACCTTCATATTGGATTAAAACACCCAATTTATAGCAAAAGGCAGACCAGGCCAGAATAACTGAAAACAGGGCTGTCAACAAGTGACTAGCCTTTGCCTATGGACCAAAGAGGTGATTCCATAAGAACGATTCACTCTGTCACTAGTCCTACCTAGAGGCTGGAGACTAGAATCTCTCTAGTGGAAGAGGAGAGGAGGAAGAGGTACCAGACCCTGCAAAGCAAGAGAGGCTAGACCATTGTCATTGGAGCAACAAGTGCGATGGCCAGGGAGATGCCTCCCTGGAAGACACTGACCAGAACCCAAAAGACTAGAGTAGTGAGGACTTTCCATTCAGGTTTCCATTGTTTTGTCTCGATCTGAGTATCTTCTGCTTTTTGTGAATACACCTCTTGGAACTGGAGATGTAAATTCCAGCTTGAGGAGAGTCAAGCTAGCAGATGATGGAAGGGGTTGTGCCACAGAAGCTCCTTGTTATTTTTAGCACACTAGCTTGATCAGAACTAGCACAGGCATGTCTTCAACATACATCTTCTGTTCAAGGTCTAGCTCTATCCCAAGAGTAAAATGGCAGTGTTTAAGTTTTTGCAAAAGTTATGTTCCTTACTTCAGTCGTCACATCATGCCAAGGAGTCAAAATGTACATTGAAGTGCCACAAAGATGGAGCTGGAGAAGGTGATACTGTGCATAAACTCTTGGAGAGGGGTTCAGTCCTGGTCCTGGGGCCAAGGCAGCTGGACTGCAGAGTCCCCCACTCCAAAGAGGAAGCGCCAAACAAAGTCTACACGTGGGGTACAGAGAGAGGCCAGAGCTACAGACAGTGCATGGACCAGTATTCCCTCTAAGCTGCATGGCAGCACTGGTGTGCAGCCCCCGTGGCTCCCCCATGAAGGGAACAATGCCAGCAGCCATGGCCCCTACCCAGCCAGATGACAGTCTTCCACCCAATAGGAAGCTTCCTCGGGCTGGAAGCTTTTAGAACTCCTGCCCAGAGCATGCTGGCCATGCTGCTCTGGCAGCCAAGTAAGGGAGGTCTGGGGGGCAAAAGGGGACAGGGCAGCTGGCAGGGAAATGGCATGGGGGTGGGGGGTGGGGCAAAAGACAGGGTCAGGCCACCTGGGGGAAGAATTGGAAGAGCGGGTGGGCAGGATGAAGGGATCAGGCTGACTGGGGGAGAGGAAATGGGGGGGAGGGGCAGGGCTAGCCTCCCAAATTGCCGCTCAGTGAGCACCATAAGTTGCTCAGTTGCATCAGCGGCTTAGAGAGAGCACTGGTCTGGACAAGGCTCAGACCCATTTGGCTTGGGAGCAAGTGAGAGCCAGTGATTTGATACAGTTATAGCAGTCTGAGGACCATCCACACAGGGGATTTCAGTCAGGGCAATGGGCATGTCTACACTATGAACTTAGTCACCACACTAATTACTGCAGTGGTTCACGTCCACAGTGCCGTTCTTGTGTTGGTGGCATGCATCCTCACCAGGAACACCTCCACTGACTTAAGATGGACAGTGCAGGGGGCCGAGAGGCTGAGCTTAGCTTCCATGCTGCTCTCTGCCAGGAGCCACCTACCCACTCCAGCTTTCCTGTCAATTTTACAGCTCCACCATGGAGCTCTGAAGCTGACAAGAATGACAGCCAACAGCCAAACTAAGTAACTGCAGGGTCTATTCTGCACAGATACTGCATCGCCCTAACTGCACTCACCTAAGCCCTATGACTTTCATAGAGGCAGAGTTATGTCGTCAGTGTGGTAAGGCACTTACATCAGCAGGACTAAGAGTGCAATGAGCATGCTGACATAATAAGATTCACGTGATAAACTGTTTTACTTTGACCTAGCTCTGTAGCATAGACCAGGGAGGTTCCCAATCTTTCCAAGGTCATGGACCCCTTTTTCAGACAAAAAAAATTTTGTGGCCCCTGGGCAGCTAGAAGCATCCCTGCCGCCAGGATCCAGCCACGGGCAGGGAGAGAGGCCCGCCCGGCCAGGATCAGGGCCCCGCTGCAGAGCGGCAGCACCCCTGCCGGGTTCCGGGCCCAGCTGGCGAGCAGTGCTGCTGTCCAGATCCGGCCTGACGGAAAGCAGCAGCAGTGCCGCTGGGATCCAGCCCTGGCAGGGAGCAGCAGCACTGCACAAGGATCCAGCCCGATGGGGAGATGTGGTGCCACTTTCGGTTTCCAGCACCACTGTGCAGACCCAGCCGGATGGGCTGCATGTCAGCAGACCCCCTGCAACACCTCTGTAGCACGCCCCCAGGGGTCTGTGGACCACAGGTTGGGAACCACTGACATGGATGAAACCTATAACAAACAAAACCCTAAAACCCCTGAGCAAATCAAAAAGGATGCAACTATAGGAGAACAAGCGTAAAAATCTAAAGGGAAATCCAACCTCGACTCATGTCACAAACACAAAGTTATTTTATATTATTCTTCCCATTATCTATCTGTAGTTCCTACTGGCATTGACAGGATGGATGGATGCATATGTGCTTGTCTACATACTAAGGAAAAGCTACACCTGTAAATTCAGTGCACTTTCATGTATGAGGCTTTGAAATTAAAACTAAACCCTAGGATTTACTTCAATTGGGGGCAGGGCTTTCACCATTTGTCTTTAATCCACCACGACACAGATCTGATTATGTTTTTACTCCACTCCACTCCTCCTCCTCCTCCGGCTGTCTGCAACATTTTGCATGAACATCTGAGACACACTTAGAAGTAATTCTTAGTGCCCCCACACCATTTTATTGCCCTGCCCCCACTCTGCAGTTCTTGCCTCCAACTGTAATCCATTTACTCCCTCCAGGGCAATCACACTGCTTTGAAGCTGATTTGAAGTCTTGCCTTCAGATGTCTGATTTTGAGAACTATTGTTCCACTGTCAGGTCCTCTCAACTCTCCTTCATTTGCCTGCTCAGCTCCAACTTCCTTCCTAGAAGCCACTTAGCTATTGTTTGTAGGTTTCTCCCCTAAGCAATAGATATCTCCTGTTTCTAAAAGCTACACTGATTTGTTTGGTTATTACCTCAACCCTGCCCCTTGCCCCATTTGTCTGTTTGATACATCTGAAATCTCCTAGACCAGGCGTCTCAAACACAGGGTCCCCAGGCCATATGAGGCCCCTAAAGCTATTTCTTGTGGCCAGCAATGACAATCATTACCTTTATTTGCAATATCATTGTATGGAAAGGTTTCAGTGGTGCGGCCCTCAGGCTAACATACTCATCCTCATGCGGCCCTCTGCTAGTCCTCATGTGGCCCTTGTGGTGATTTGAGTTTGAGACCCCTGCCCTAGACTCTATACACTCAGCAAAGACTGTTTTATTTATTGCTTAGCTGTACAACACCTAGCACAATGGGGCCCTGATCATTTGACAGGGGTACCTAATACTAAGGCCCTGTTGTGATAGGTACTGTACCATAACTAGCAGTAGTTATGCTGCCAAAACCACCTCCTGTTCAAAATACCATTTCCTCTGACAGGGCATGTCTGTAGGAAAAGTCAGTGAGCAGTAATCTGAGATGTTAATCTAACACCCTAGCCCAGTGGTTCTCAATTGCCATGTCACAACACAGGACATGTGACGGACTGTGTCACCAGGAGCTGGCCTGCCATGGAAAGAAACTCCCATACAGCCATAACAATTTTTTCCAAAGCAAACCCTTTTTCTTCGTGGTGGGGTGGGCACACAACCGACTCTCTCATGTTGCCTGTGCACTGGATTAATTAGGAGAGCAGGAGCATCGCTGGCGCCTGGCACAGGGGCACATGCCCTGAGTCCCAGTGCCACTGCCCAGGACGGCCCCTGCCCTCTCCCAGCCGCGTACCCAGGGCTGGGCTGGCCACGGCAGCCACTGCCTCGCCCTGCCCCATCCCTCGCCAGGGATCAGGGGCCTGGCTAGCAGCAGCAGGAGTCCAGAGCCCCCAACTCCACATGGGGGCCAGGGGGCAGAGCTAGGTCTTTTACCGGGGCAATGATGCTCCTGGGGCAGAGTGTTCTACATGCATGAGCCAGTTTCAACACTGCATGCATGCAACTAGTCCAGGAATGTCTACCACCATCATTGGTTATGTCTACATTGTGCAGGGGACTGTGGAAGTCAACAAGGTCAACTTTAAGTCTGCCTTATTAAGTCAACTTCAGCGTATGCCTGTACCGGACACAGTGCAGAAATACCTGGGCTGCCCCGCTCCCAAGGGCCCCCAGAGCGTGATCTGACCCCAGCCACCACCAGCAAGTAGCTGGGAGCCAGCTCCGGATCCGGCTCCCAATACCTTGCAGCTGGCAGCAAAGGGCCAAGAGCCGGGTCCTGCCCCTGACAGAGAGAGGCTGGGAGCCCAAACAGGCTTCCAGCTCCTAATGGCAAGTGGTGGCAGCTGGAAGCTGGCTCCTGCTGCCTGCGGAGGAGGGCTGGGAACCCAATCTTGCCCCGAGCCCCTTGTGGCTGCCAGCAAGCGGCTACGACTGGATCCTAGTAAATGTTGCAGCCTGGTAGCCTGAGAAATTGACTAGGCTCCGAGCTTCCAGCCACCACCAGCAAAGGGCTTGTAGCCAGATTGGGCTCCACGCCCCTTGCCATGGGGGTGGGGACTAGGAGCCAGCTCCTAGCCCCCCGCAGCCTGCTGCAATGGGCTGGGGGCCTAATCGGGCTCCCAGCCCCTTGCCACAGGTGGCAGGGGCTGGCAGCTGACTCCCACAGCCTGCAGAGAGGGCTGGCAACTGACTCCTGCTCTGGCCACTTCCAAGTAGCCAGAGCACCTGGAGTCAGATCCTGCAAGCAGCAGCTGGAGTTGGCTTCTGCCCTGGCTGCCAGGTATCAGCTGCCAGCCCCTGCCACCTGTGGAAAGGGGCTGGGAGCCCAACTGAGTTCCCAACCTCTCTCCACAGGCTGTAGAAACTGGCTGCCGGCCCCCAGCTCCTCGCCACACAGCAGGAGCTGGATTGGGCCCCAAGGGCTAGATAAAGGCCTTGGAGCCTGATCACACCCTGGGGTGGGAAAGGGGATGGGCTCTGCCCTGTGAAGTTGACTTAAGCAATTGCTTAAGTCAACTTAATAAATTCTAAATATAGACTGGGAGTTGCTTAAGTCGACTTAAGGCAGTTTAAGTTGACTTAAGCCCCTAGTGAAGACACAGCCATTGCCTCTTCATTTCATGCTTTCTACCATACATTCTAGTGGATAAATAGGCATATTTTTATTATTTTTACACGTTCGGATGCAAACCTGCCTTATTTAGTTACTAACCAGTCATTGATTTATTGACAATGACTCCATTAAGAGCTAAATCCTTTACCCCCTAGAAGCCAATGTTATGATCTTGATAGAGGAATTTTTGGGTGCAATTCTACAGCCTATGTTAAGCAGTAGATAAGATCAGATTATCAAAATGGACACTTCCAGCCTTCTAGAAAACAAAAAAAAAAATCTATCCAATCAAAAGTTACTTTACTGTGAGTTTTCTGGTCACAGTCCTAAATGCTGAAAAATAAAACAAGCAACAAACATATACACATCTGATATTTGGGAATAGTCATCTGTGCCAAAAATACCAATGACAGACTGCATCTAATTCAGTTCAGGTATGATTCCACTAGAGCAGCAGTTCCCTACCTGGGGGCCGCAGACCCCCAGGGGTCCACGGTGCTGCTCATCCCCAGGGCGAGAAGCCAGTTGTGGCTCCAATGTTCCCATTGAGGCTGAACCCGGCAGGGGTGGGGGCTGCAGAGGGCTGGCTGCTACTGCCACCACCGCTTGCCAGCTGCCCATGCCAGTGGCAGCACGACTTTGCTCCCCTACAGAGGCTGCCTGTCCCTGCTACCTGGCAGGGGCTGGCGGGGAGCCATGGCCACAGCAGCCCCCACTCCTCGCAGGGGAATGGGGCTGCAGTGGCTCCCGGGCAGGGGCAGCGAGCCATAGTCGCACACTGCAGCCTCCGTGGCCCCATTCTCCTTCCAGGAGTGGGAGCTGCCTGCAGCCCCATCCCTCTGCTGGCAAGCGGAGTTACCCTCCTCCCCTCAGGCAGGGGTCCATAGCTGCAGCAGCCCCCCTCCTGGCAGGAGAATGGGGCCACAGTGGCTGCAGCGGGCAGCTATGGCTCACTGTCCTGCCCAGCAGCTGCCTGAGGCCTCATTCCCCTGCCGGGATTGGGGGCTGCCACAGCCATGGCCCCCTGCCCGGGGAGGGGGTGTCACTTTGCTCCCCAGCAGAACAGTGTTGAGGGCCAGATTCTGCCAATGGCACACTGCCACATCCCCCAACATTTTTTTTAACTTAAAAAGGGGTCCCCAGCCTTACAAAGTTTGAGAGCTGCTGCACTAGAGGCAATGTCCTTAAGTGAAGCTGGATGCCCATAGTGCTGACAGGACCATTAAGAGACCGAATTCTGCATTTTTCATATTTCCCACACAATTCTCAGTTGCTTCAATGGGAGGTATATGTGCATATCTCTGCAGGAAGAATTTAGTCCACAGTAATAATATCTGCCAAATAGCAGACAGGGAATTGTATAGCCAACACCCATTTCCAAGGTGGCTTCCAGGAACCAATTGTTTGTACATTCCTTGCATTTTTTAAAGAGGGAAAGTACATTGATGAAAACCTCCCCTATGTTCCTTCCTTTGTTTCCTGCTATTACATCTGTCAGAATTTGTTGGACAACTCAGTAGGACCCCCCAAAATAAAAATAAAGTGAAATAGAAATCCTGCATACCTGGGAAGTCCAAGACATGACAAGCTTTAGGTCACAACGGCCTCCACAGTGCCTAGATACTGTAACTGCAGTCTGCATTAACTAATACTTGTTGGTTTTCCCTCAACACATCATATACCAATCAGATATTCAATCACACAATCAAATCAACCACAACATGGTGGGTGACTCACACCCAGAAGCAAGGAGAGCAGACACCCAAAGGTAATTTTTCATTTCCAGAGGCTGAAAGGAGAACCTGGCATTGTTTATTTTGTTCAGTGCTCTCGTCTCCATTAGATTCACTCTTTAAATGCAGACCTCTTAAAACACTGCATGGTCTGTTGTTGGAGACTCCTTTATTTCACCTCCTGCAATCAGGAACAAACAAAACCAAAAAAACTCACCAAGTATTATTTGAATAATTCCACACGACTATATCCATTTGATAAGCTGTGGTGCAGCAGCAGTGGGGAGAAATCACAGTATTTTCTGCTTGACTTTGCAGATACCTTGTTGCCACAGCATTGTAAGAATACAAATCACTTCAGTTCTCTGAAACAGCCAGACAGGGATATATAATAAGAGACTGCAATATCGAACCCTACCAACATTCAAGAGCCTCACAGGCAATTATACCACCATTGGGAGGTCAATGTGGCAGAGGTGATCCAGTAGGCTTTTTACTCAGATGAAGTAAACCAAGATGAAGCACATGCAATGCATAATTGGTCCCCCATCACAGCAGACCTTAAAAAAAAAAAAAACAGAACCTTACCCACTCCATTTTTAGAGGAAAGAGTCCATGTTTATGACTGACAGAAAAAAAAGCCACTTGTTACTATGACAGTAAATGATCCCTTGTCTACGTGCTTCAAGCAGAGTCTTCACTGCAAAGTAGTTACCTCAAATTATCTACACTCAAATTAATCCTCCCAAATTAGCCTACCCCGATTGAGAGTAGCCACACTGCCGTATTGCTCTGCCTGCCCAGAGTGATTGGATTATGGCTGGTCTGTACAACAAAGTTTTATCAATAAAAGTCGGCATTTGACAACAAAACACTAGTGGTGTACACCAATGGATCTCAACTTTTTTTTTTTTTTTTTTTAGGCTGGAGACCCCCTTGTGAGGAGAAAGAAAGTCTACAGCCTCCTGTTTTGACTGAGGCATTGCCACTGCCTCCGTGCTCTAAATGTGGCCTGCGCAGGACAAAAATGTGGCCCATGGGCAGCTGAGGAGCTGCCGCAGCCATGGCCCCTTGCCCTATCTTCCTTTCCTGCCTGCCCACCTGTTCTCTATCCCATCCTCCACCCCCACCGTCCCTTCCCCCTTCTCACCTGGCTGTTGGACCAGGGGGCACCTGGATGCGCCCCCCCAGCTACTCTGAGCATGCTTTGCATGCTCAGGGCGGGAGTTTTAAAACTCCCAGCCTGGGGGCAGCTTCCTGCTGGCTGGCCAAAAGCTTGAGTCTCCCCGGCAATTGGAGACCCCAGCAGCATCCTGCCCCAGCTCCCAGGCTGTCCACGGACCCCCTGGAGCCACACTGTGGCCCCCCACACGTCCGCGGCCCACAAGTTGGGAACCACTGGTGTACACATTATAATGCTTCCCCTGCGGACAAAACTCTTCTGCTTTGATGGCAAACTAAAACCACTTTGCTGAGAGGTAGAGCTTTTTGTGACAAAAAGACAAAGTGTTAGCGTAGCCACTGTGTGTTGTAACTGGCCTCCAGGAGCTATCCCACAATGCCCAGCCTGACCACTCTGCTCTGGCTTGCATCCCACCCCCTTCAAAACCACAGGAAAATTTGAAATCTGTCAGTGTGGAAAACACACCCAGTCACAGCCCAGCTGAGCATGCTGGCTCCACCAACAAGCTCCTGCCTGGACTCTAGGGGCACAGGTGGATCATTCTCCTGAGGTCGTGGGAAGAACTCCAAAGAAATCGATTCTGCTCACCTACGAGAGGCATTCAGGCACCTTCAACTGCTGCTGGGGGAGGGTGACCAGACGTCCCAAGGACTGCCTCAACATTCAGGGCTTTTTCTTATACAGGTGCCTGTTACCCCCCATCCCTGTCCTAATTTTTCACACTTCCTATCTGGTCAACCTAGGCAGGAAGGGAGTCCTGGTGTACTGTGCACAGCCAGAAGGGGAGGTGGGGGCTGATGTTAGGGTGTTCCCCTCCTCCTGCTGGTGTAGAGGTTTGAGCTGAGCTGGAGTGTGGGGGACAGAGTAACACCATCTGTCCGGGCACCAGCATCTCCTTCAGAAGTTGTTACTTCCAGGTGCAGTCAAAACTTAGAGACAGCTTGTGGATGCTTGCTGTCCATCAGCACATTCTGTCTCTCTCTGACACACAAACACACTCCCTGTTGCATTCTCTCCTTCCTCTTCCCCCCAGTCTCCCTTTGTATGTGTTCAACCATGTCATTTTGGACAATCTACGATTCCCATGGAATGATGGATTCAGAAACCTATGGCATTCCCTCCATAAACAGATGCTGATGCCTAGAACTGGGCAAAAGAACCTGAGTGCATAGTGTTTGCTCCAGTTTTTCAATCTCTTCACTAACCATGCACAACTGACTCGTTTACAAAGAGCTCAAGTATATAAAAGAACCCTGCTCTAATCTCTTCACTGGGCTGCATACAAGCCCACAGGCCATAGATAGCTTCTCCAGTTATCTGACACGCAGATGGCACTTCTGACTGCTAGGATTGTTGTGAGGATTCTCCTAGTTCCTTGCAGTAAGCTCAATAGCTGGCAAATTTCCAAATGCTTTGCATCAGACAAATATTTCACTTTCCAAAAGGGTAGCCAACTTAATCTGTTTAATGAAGTAGTTTGGAGCCCAAGAAAGCTTAGGCCCAAAGAAAACTGTTAGTCTTTAAGGTGCCACAGGACTCTCATCATGTTAGTCTAGTTCAGCAAAACAAAGTAGGAGTCTTGTGGCACTTTTAAAGACTAACAAATTTATTTATCACGGTAAAGTTCCTCATCTTCAAGCACCTAACAAAGTGAGATTTTCTCCCACAAAAGCCCATGTGATAGATAAATTTGTTAGCCTTTAAAAATGCCACCAGAACTCCTTAAATATTTCTATGTCTCTGTGTTCAATGCACATAATACCTGAGGGGCTGCAGTTAGGTTAGGAGGCTCCTTCAACATCCAAGTAGCATTTTACAAAACAAGACAGGAACTGCACAATATTTGGCACCCTTCCTATCATACCAGTGCCCAGCTTTTCAAATGCATTATGTTATGCCTAAAGCCTAAAGTCTATGTTTGCAGAACAGGATCAACCCTGAGTCACAGTTGTTAGCTGGGTAAGATTAAAAAAGAAAGTTTCCGAAGTGATAACGAAAATACATTAAACTTGCTGGCCATTGTCTTGTGATGTAGGCACAGAGAGACCAGAATTCATACAGGGACTTACACTGGGACAGTTGCACAGGAAGATAAGGCAACAGAGGGTGTTTGCCCTACGCAGGTTAATTTAACCTTTGTCTCCATTTCCACACCTATAAATAAACACGTACTTAGTATAAGGATGTTGCGTGGACTGTGTTTGTTAAGTGACCTTGATAGGAAGTTTTATATGTGATGCTTTATTACTCTTCCCAACTTTTGATATTGTTCTTGCTCCAGTAAGAGTTGACCCATGTTCACTATTCAGTTTCTCTATTTACTCAGTTCTGCAGTGAACAATAAATAAATAGCCTGTGACTGCAACACAGCATCATTATGGAAAAGATGTAATAAATTCAACATAACAGCATCGTTGGTAAGCTGCAGAATGAGGCAGAAGCAGGTTAAAGTAGCAGCTCTACAGTTCCCTACACCTGCAATCCCCTTTCTGACCTCATTCACCTTATCTCTGCCCTCTTCTGCTTCAAGTTTCCCCCTATAAAAGCTTGCTTCTAACACAAGGCCTCTCAACCCAACCCTTCCCTTCTGAAATGCAGTAATGCAGTAACTGAAAAGGAAAGACCTGCAGAACTACAACAAAAATGTCTATCACCTCCATCTTAGTCCCATACGTGATTCCCATCCTCTTATCTCTATCTCTATTTGGTGGGTAGTTCATTTGGATAGGTATCTTACTAGTCTATGAAGTGCCTATCACACTTAGCCAATATAGTTGTAACATACAGCTCCTTAAAACATAATTTCTTCTCACTTTCAATCATTATGGGGCTGGTTAAGAAGAAAGTGTTTAAGTAAGATAGTGTGTAGGATATAAGAAATGAGCAGTTTTTCTTTAAATAATTTGTGAGCCCTCTAGTGGCTCTCATGGTCCTTTCTGCTTCAGAAATCAAAAGAACACTGTTAGACCAGTGGTGTATGAATATATAGCAAGACCAGTACACATTGCTTAGCTAATATGCACGAGTTCATGAGTGTCCTTCATACAATGTAAGTTGTGTAACAAACAACTAGTACTAAAGGATGGGAGATTAATTCAAGAGTGCAATGAGAAAGAAGTTAACTGTATAGGCCTCCTAACTAAAGTGCAAAGGCAAGAGCATCCTAGCTACGGCCACTGGGACTGAGAGTCTCCTATTTATTTGGGAGAAAAAAAAGGGCTACTACCCAAGTCCTGAACACTACACATATGTAAAAATCCCCCTCTCACTATAGAAGCACAATACAGAGTTCTTGAAGTAAATGGAAAGAGTTAAAGGCTAAAAATAAATAAATAAAGCAAGCAAGCACGCACGCACAAATCCAAACTCGCAGGATTTTCCTTGTCACTGTGCTTCATTTTAGTATTCAAACACATCATTAACAACAAACTGCTTATCTGCTTCCATCTAGATATGCTGTTTCAGTTTCATGTAGATGCCTGATTTGTAGATGCGGAAGATATTTGGCCAAAATCTCCTCTTTCTTTTCACACCACCAGTGCCAAACACCACAACAAAATACTCTCCTGGCCTTTTGCTCAGAAGCCTTGTCTACACAGTTTTGTTTTGTCTTTAATGAAAAAAACATCCTTCTCCGGTAGCAGTAGCACTATTATATCACATCAACCAGCTCATAAACAACTTCTTAAAATTCCAGTGTAGTCACTGTCACTGATCATGAGTTACATAAAATGCTTGTTTGTGTGAGGTTCACCTGTGCAGAAGAATCAGAATCAACAAGTTACAAAAGCAGGGGTTAAAGTGCAGTGCAACGCCTTGCAACACCGTTCTGGGGCCCACAAATTTGAGGGGCCAGGGTTCTGGGGGCCCTAAAAATAGAAAAATCAGGCAGAATTCTTGTGTTCCGCCCTGCCCTTTTCCAGGATCTGCAGACAGACTGGGGAGGTGAGGTTTTCAAATCTGGGTAAGGAGGGGGTGAGGGGAGGGTTGAAGAGTCGGTGGGTACATCAGGGAAGGGGACAGGGGTGTTGCTGGCACTTAGTACACAGGACACGAGCCCCTGTGTGTCTCCAGCAGTGCTCCAAATCTCCATAGCCCAGGCAGTTTCACAGCTACACAGAGCCTGATTGCCGAGAGCAGTGACAGCCGCCTTTGCAAGCCCATAGCTAGGGCAGAGAGAAAGAAGGAGGGAAACTTAACACTCTTCATTCCTCGGGCAGCCAGCACAGAGTTGGTGGCAGCTCTGGGGCCCATGTAGGCTCCACAAGGGGGGGGGGGTGGATAGCCTTGAGCCTGGGGGAGGGACATGGGGTCCTGAAAGTCAGGCAGGGCCAAGCCACAGGGCTCCCGGAGGCGGTCATGGAGTGTGCCACAGGGACCCAGGGCTCTCTGCGGGGACAGGGGATGGGAACTAGACTGCAGCCCAAGGGTGGGGCCGGGCCAGGGGCCAGAACAGGGCCACAGGGAGGAGGACCTGGGACTGGACTGCAGAGGTGCTGGGGGGGGCAGGAGTAAGACCTGGGCCCAGGGTGCGGGGGGGAGGTAGGAGTGGCCTGCAGGGCCCTGAGACCAATGCTGGGTGGGGGGGAAGGCAGGCACAGGGGCTGTGCCCCAAATCTTTTTTTAAATAGAGCAACACTCCGGGGTTGGGATGTAGAAGAGTCCCAGGGGATCAAGAAGCCAGCGGGCAGGTGGGTGGTTCAGGAAAGGGGGTGGTGGCAGAGCTGTCCCTAGGGTAGGGCAAGAGGGGCAGCTACCCAGGGCCCTGTGGTTTGGTGGCCCCCATGGGGCCCACAGCACTGCCCCCCACAAGCCAGGCACCAGCCAAGCCAGCCAAAAGCGGCAGCCCAGCTCAGCGCTGCCAGTCCGTCTCCTCCCCACACGTGCTGCTTTCGGCTCTGTGCCAGAGAAGCAGGGAGGGAGAAGGAGGCAGCGTGGG
This sequence comes from Podocnemis expansa, assembly GCA_007922195.1. Classification (NCBI taxonomy): domain Eukaryota; kingdom Metazoa; phylum Chordata; order Testudines; family Podocnemididae; genus Podocnemis; species Podocnemis expansa. The sequence goes on along the minus strand of ML681994.1, from coordinate 6,873,719 downwards.
GCCGGTATCACTGACCCCTCCCCGGCCACACTACCTCTCACCCCCTCCCCGCTGCTCTGGCACAGAGCCGAAAGCAGAGCGTGTGAGGAGGACGCAGACGGGCAGCACTGAACCAGGCCACCGCTTTTGGCCGGCTTACCCGGTCTCCAGCAAGGGACAGCCAGAGGAAGCGCCTGCTCCGCCTCCAGTGCTGGCGGGGGTTAGAGGGGGCCCCACAGAGGGCGACTCACCCGGGGCCCCGCACCCCCCTAGGGATGGCCCTGGGTGGTGGTCCACTTATCTGAGCCCCATCCTCTGCATTCATGCCAGGACCAAGGACCATCTAGGGGAGTGCAGGGGGCAGCATGTGAAGCAGGGATGGAAGTAGGACAAATGTACAAGGCCAGGATCAGGGCAGGGGGGTGGCGGAGGCAGAGTGTAAGGCTGGGATCGAGGTCCAGGAGGTGCAGAGTGGTGGAGGGGGCAGCATATAAGGACACGATTGGGGCTAGTATTTTTATGGAGCAATAACTGATGCATGTGGTACTGAGAAGTGGTTGCAAATGCCTACCTGGGCTGGGGCCTGCACATCCATGAAGGGGGCCTGGACTTAGACAATATGGGAAGGGGGCCCAGAGATTAGGCGGGTTCCTGGGCCTGTCAAATTATACTTTAACCACTGTACAAAGGGGTAGCCCTGTTAGTCTAGTTCAGTAAAAAACAAACAAGGAGTCCTGTAGCACTTTTAAAGACTAACAAAAGTGTCTGATGAAGTGGGATTTCCTCTCCCAAAAGCTCATACAATAAATAAATTTGTTAGTCTTTAAAAGTGCTAAAAGACTTCTTGTTTGTTTTGCAGAACTGACAGTTTCCCTTTAACACTTTGCACTAAATTTAGGGGGTGGTAGCTGACATTTCAAGCATTACTCTTTGTCAAGCAGCAATTTAAGAGTTTGTTGCTTATTAACTAAAAGTGGGTTTCTCCCTTCCTTATAAGGAGTAGTGTTATGAAGAGCAGACAGTTTAAAAAAAAAAAGAACAAAACCACAAGGAGTTCTGTGGCACTTTTAAAGACTAATACAGATATTAGTCTAGTCTTTAAAAGTGCCACAAAGACTCCTCCTTTGTTTTGCTGAACTAGACTACCCCTCTGGAACTTAGTAAAAAGTGCCACCAAGGAGTCCTGTGTTTAGTGCTTCGATGGTTTCCATGTTAGATGTGGTCAGTTTACAAGTAAAAAGATTCTTTTTCCAACTTGCAAGCTCAGCACATTCAGTCTGGGCTTCAAGAGTCAAGCTGACTTCCTTCTATCCCCCCCAATCATGACCGTAATAAAGGTTCTACAGACTTCATTAAGTGACACCTGTGTAAGTGGCCCCCCACATTAACTGCACAAGTATGACTGATGGAAATTTAATAAGCAAGCCCCTTCAGGGGGCATGAGTGAAAGAGAATCCCCACATAATTTCTTACAGCTTTGTTGCCTCTGCAGTGCTAACAGAGAAACCAATAAAAAATTTGTCACTAAAATCAACAGACAACACTGAATACATAGGGACCTCATCTCCATAGTATGGTGTGCTTTTTTTTCTTCAGTAGTTTTTTCTCAGTTCACTAGAAATTGAAGAGACACAACTCAGCTTTGAACTTTAAAAATCAGCTCTTGCAGAAACCAGCTCTCTTCTATACAGCCAACATATTTTTACCCCTCCCCCTAAAAAATTAAAGCAAACATCCACATTCTGTGTTTTAAGCCCAAATAGTTGAACCATGGGCTAATGAATGAGACTTTGAGAGAGGAAATACCTGGTCTGATTTCACTGCCCAAAACACAGGAAAAAAAAAAAGAGAGTGCAAAGTTATTAATACCTTACAAAGACACTTTGAAGAAGTGGGATTTTCTCCCACAGAAGTTCATGCAATAAATAAATCTGTCAGTCTTTAAAAGTGCCACAAAACTTCTTGTTTGTTTTGCTGAATTAGACTAACCCTTTGGGTCTTAACTTACAGTAGTTGTTCCCAACATTTTCTCTGCTGTGGCACACCTTGCTACCTTTAATTAATTTGAGGCACACCACCATATAGTTTCCAGAGGAACTCAAAAGCCAATCTAGGGCTCTTTGAGTAGTTTTTCAAAAAAACTTTGTGGCACACCTGCTCAGGCCTGATGGCACACTGGTTGGGAAACACTGCCTTACAGTGATAGTTCTGACAGGACAGAAACATTTAATATATTTTTGTATTCTGTTATTATTGACCTGACAGCATCCCAAATTCCAGCTTCACCAGGAGGGATTCATTAGTTCCTGCATTCTGGTGAAGGAAGCTTTTGCGTGCCTTTTTTTTTTTTTTTTTTTTTTTAAATTAGTTGTGTCCATTGTCCTAGCCCTTTGGCACTTGAATTTTGACTCTCATTGTGCTAGAGACACAAAGACTGAGAAGAAAGACAAATAGGGAGTCCTGCAGCTCTCTTAAAAGCTCACAAATTTATTTAATGCATTACCTTTCAAGGAGAAAATCCCACGTCTGTTTTGCTAAACTAGACTAACAAGGCTACCTCCTGGAAGGTGTCCTGTGGCACTTTTAAAGACTAACAAATTTATTTATTGCATGAGTGGTTATGGGTGTAAGCCCACTTCATCAGATGCGTGAAGTGGAAGCTGTAGCATATTAGATGTGCATATACATGCAGAAAAGGGTCAATCACAAAGGTGAGTTCAGTCTTTTTCAGCAAGCCAAGCAGAAGTTTTTTTGTCGTTGTTGTTTCTTTGTTTAAACAAGATCCAAAGAGGTAGCCATGTTAATCTAGTTCAGTAAAAAAAAAAAACAACAAAAAACACACACACACACACACACACTAAGAAACAAATAAGGAGTCCTCTGACACTTAAAGACAAAAATTAATTTTTCACAGAAGCTTTTGTGGAAGAAAACCCCTCTTTGTCAAATGCTTTGAAGATGGGGGAACTTACAGAATGGGAGAAAAATAAATGCAGGGAAGTGTAAGTCACAGGAACAGGTCACACTGTAACAGCAAATCAAAACAGTTGTATGCTGTTCCCCAGCATTTGAATCTTTATATGTGTTTTGATTTGTTGTTAAAGTGTGACCTGTTCCCATGACTTGCACTTCCCTGCATTTATTTTTCTCCCATTCTGTAAGTTCCCCCATCTTCAAAGCATCTGATGAAGCACGATCTCCTCCCATGAAGGCTCATGCAAAAAACAAATAAATGTTAGTCTTTAATTGCCACAGGACTCCTTGTTTGTTTGTTTCATTTAAACAGTGTCCAACAATGGAGACCAGACACTGAGTGTGATAAAAGAGGGAGAAATCACCCATGGTAATAAGTAGGAAAAGGGCCCCTGCCCCAAACTGTTTGCAATCAATGAGCCTTCCCAAACCTGAGGAAATCCCTTTTAGTGGCCCATGGTGCTTTAGTAACACTAAGGTTACCAGATACCAAAGCACAGAAAGGAGGAGAGGGAAGTATGAAAAGGAGGACACATGGAAATAATGTAGTATTAATGTAATATTCTTCTAGATTTAGGAGCCCGGGAACACTTCCCCCTACAAATAGGGTGTTCCAGCCTACTTTAACCCCTATAAGTAAAAAGCCAGACAAAAGTCACGTCTTTTCAAAATGCTTACCAGAGGGAGGACGAGAAGCTAAAAAGGAGGCATGCCTCCTTTTTCGCAGGAGCTTTTGTGGGAGAAAACAGCATCTGACAAAGTGGGATTTCCTCCCACGAAAGCTCATGCGACAAATAAATCCGTTCATCTTTAAGTGCCACACAACTCCTTGGGGTTTTTTTGCTGGACTAGACTAACACAGCTATCCCTTTAGAAAACGTCTCCTTTTGCCTGACATCTGATAACCCCAGCCAGCTTTCCAGGTCTCTCCGGTGCAGCAGCAGGCCCAGTAAAAGATCTACCCTCAGCCTCCCTAACATGCTGAGCCCCACCGGCTTTCCACTAGCCCCATGCACTGTTCCCTTAAGCTGTGCGTGTGTGCGCACGCACACAGGTCACGAAGCCTGCCTAGGCAACAAAATAAAGCACGCACAAAAAAACTCAACAGTGGTGCTCCCAAGGAAATGTTTTTGCACACACAAAGAAATAGTTGGCGCACACAGCCGACGAGGGAACATTGGCCCCACACCGCCCCCACGCCTGAGCGAGCCCAGGGGGCGAGGCGGGGTCTGCAGCAGAGTCTCCCGGACGTCGTGGCCCCAGCGAGCCTCACCTGCAACCCCGATGCCCTGCGCCCCATCTCCGCAGTAGCTACCTGCTGCATCCTTGCAAGCCTGCTCCTTGCAGCGGGGGCCGCCTCCTCCGCCGGGGACCGTGAAGACCAGGGCCGAGCTGCTCAGGGTCGGGCTGGATTTCCTGCGGATCGCCGCCCGCCTGAACTTGCCGCTCTCCGCTGCACTCATCGTGCCGAGCCGGCCGCCTGCTCAGCGCTTGCAGGGCAGGCGGGCTCGCATGCCGGCGCGCGCAGGGGACCCTCTGCGGACAGCGCGCGCCGGGGCAGCCTGGCTCGCGCGCCCGCTCTCCCTGCACCTTGCAGCGCCGCCTCGCCCCACCCGCCAGGTGCAATCCCGGGAGCCGGCCCCAGCCCGCCCTCGCGCCGCTCTGCAAACTCTGAAGCTCCGCCTCGCCTAGCGCTGCACCGCGGTCACCTTCCCCCGCCGCCCAACTTGTAGGTGCGCTCGCCCAGCAAGTTGCACGGCTTGGCGCCTGCTCGCCACACCCTAGCCGCTCCCTGCACCCGCCTGAGTGGTCAAAGCAGCTGCCCCCCACATCTCCAGCAGCAAGGCCCCTCGCCCGGCTCCCTGCCAGCTGTGAGCTTCCCCCCTGCAGGACAGAGAAGCCGCCACACGTCTATAAAAAGCATCAGCTTCCGCTTCTCTTCATTTGTTCTCTTGCCCGCCTGGCCACCGGTTGATTTCTCTGCTGATGCGATGGGTTAGAGACGACGGAAGAAGCATGTAGTAACCCGCCCGGCCGCACCTGCTCCCTTGCGAAACTCTCCCACCGCGTGAAACCTGCTCCACGTGGGCACTAGAAAGAAATGAGAGGAGCTGATCGCCTGGGGAGAGGGGGTGGAAAGGACCTCATGAGAATCATCAAGTCTAACTCCCTGGGGCTTGAGCCCAGGACCTTCTGCATATTAAGCAGCAGGGCTAGCTACTACACTGCTTGATGTTACAAGCTACTAGGGCTAGGGCAGAGAGCACCAATGTGTGCCACAAAGCACCAAGGTAGCAGGGACAGGCCAATGGAGCAGCTTTCCCATTCCTGAAGGTTTTAATCCCCTGCCCACCTTTCCACCATCAGGGCCAGCTCAAGGGGTTGTGGCACCCCAAGCCAAATTTTGATTTAGCATCCCCCCTTCTCATTCATGGAGGTTGAAAACGCTCTTCCAAAGTGCATAAGTCTCCAGCATGTGCCTGCAGAGGGATTTAGAGCGCACTCTGCCTACATAACTTCAGCTGCAGGTTGACTAACAGTGCCTGAGCTGCTACAAAAGAGTTGAAGAGGCAGGAGCCAGCCTGATCTGGGGGGGCTAAGCGTGCCTAAGAACTGTCACCTGAAGCCACGTCTGTCTCTTGCCTCACAGTAGAGCCGGCCCTGTCCACCATGCAAGCGCTCATATTTATTTGCAAATCTCACTCTATTACTTTGGGGTTAAATAGGGACTTTGGATTTTTTTCTCCTCATTACAACAGGTGATTTGACCTCATTTTCCTCTATGTGCTGTTCCCCAGTGTTTGAATCTTAACAACTGCTTTGATTTGCTCTTACTGTGTGACCTGATCCCATGATTTACACTTCCCTGAATTGATTCTTCCTCCCATTCTGTAAATTCCCCCCTCTTCAAAGCACCCGACAAAGCGGGATTTTCTCCAGCAAAAGCTCATGCAATAAATAAAGCTGTTAGTCTCTTAAGTGCCACAGGACTCCTTGTTTGTTTTACTGAACTAGACTAACATGGCTGCCCCTTTGGAACTTGGCACCATCTCCACCATACCGACTCTGCTTTCCCACAAACTCCCCCACCCCTTTGATGTCTCTATAGCAGTAGAGGAAGGATAGTCAATTCCTCAAAGATTTGTGTGTGTCTTTATGGGAAATGGCCCTCACTTTGTCCAGCTCCAAGGAAAGAAGCTGACTGTAGGAGCAGGTCACCCCACCACATCTTTTTAAATATACTTATTTATAATTTTTTTATTAACTTGTACGCATATGGCAAATACACCAAAATACCAGATTCATCATAATACTCAAAGTAAATAAAGAGGGTTAGGATAAAGGGAAGGCAGAAGAGAAGCAACATAGTTATGTTCAGAGTCTGCCTTCATCATAGACATCTCAAATGCCAGCTCAAATGGCTCTAAATTTTTCACTCCCTTTCTGCCAGGAGCCGATCATTTGTTACCTGTGAAGTCAGCCATACCAGTGAACCAGCCATCAGTGTTTGGTGGGGACAGACTTTTCCATTTTTGCAGGAATAATTTTTTAGCAACCAAAGCTGCATGTCAGAACCATGCTGCTTTGTTAACAGGTAATGTCCAGGTAACAGGAAGATATGCTAAAATGACAGTTAAGAGGGCTCCAACTTAACAGCCACTCTCAGAATGGTTCTTTGGCCTACCTCATATCAGAAATTCTTGTTACAGTAGCACTCCCAAAACATAAAAGCTAATGTAATGACTCGCTTGGTACATTTCCATCCAGCCACCTCAGAGGAGCTCTGAGCTGGGAGTGCATTAAACAACCATCGACCTTCAGCAAAGATGGAAAAGAAGGAGACAGTCCAGTAGGAGAATGAAACATAAGAATAGCAATATGGAGTTCAGGGCTGTAAGTAGGATGGGGCAAAGCCCCAGACAATGAATCTTAGGGAGGCACCACAGGGCCAGCAGCCACAGCTTCATGCCCGCCCTCTAAAAGTCAGTGCCTGAGGGGGGTAGGGAGCCAGATCTGGTTCTCCACCACCACTGGGGATGGATCCAGCTCCCTCCTGCTGAGAGGCAGTGGCTAGGGCCAGCTTCAGCCATGGGCCCGGCCTTTGGAGCTGCTTTCCCCAGGCACCGGAACATCTAGTTCCAGCCCAGATTGAGTTTAGAAGATACAACAAATCATAGAATCATAGGGTTGGAAGGGACCCCACGAGGTCATCTAGTCCAACCCCCTGCCAAAAAAAAGCAGGACCACTCCCATTAGATCATCCCAGTCAGTGTTTTGTCCAGCTGGGACTTGAACACCTCCAAAGATGGAGATTCCACCACCTCCCTAGGCAGCTTATTCCAATGCTTCACCACTCGCCTAGTAAGGAAGTTTTTCCTAATATCCAGCCTGGACCGCCCCAGCTGTAACTTGAAGCCATTGCTTCTCGTTCTGCCCTCTGTTACTACCGAGAACAGTCGAGCTCCCTCCTCCTTGGAGCAACCCTTCAAGTAGTTGAAGGTTGCTATCAAATCCCCCCTCAGTCTTCTCTTCTGCAGGCTAAATAAGCCTAGTTCCTTCAGTCTTTCTTCATAGGGCTTGTGCTCCAGCCCTTTGATCATTTTGGTTGCCCTCCTCTGGACTCTCTCTAATTTGTCCATGTCCTTTTTGTAGTGGGGAGCCCAAAACTGGACACAGTATTCCAGATGTGGCCTCACTAGTGCAGAATAGAGGGAAATGATCACATCCCTTGATCTGCTGGTAACACTTCTTCTGATGCAGCCCAGTATGCCATTGGCCTTTTTGGCAGCAAGAGCACACTGCTGACTCATATCCAGCTTCCCATCCACCATGACTCCCAGGTCCTTTTCTCCAGTGCTGCTATTTAGCTGATCACTCCCCAGCCTGTAGCAGTACATGGGGTTTTTTCGTCCCAAGTGCAGGATTTTACACTTATCCTTGTTGAACCTCATGAGATTCCTCTTGGCCCACTGCTCCAATTTGTCTAGGTCTCCCTGAATCCTGTCCCTGCCCTCTAGGGTGTCTACCGTTCCCCCCAGTTTAGTATCATCTGCAAACTTACTAAGTGTGCAATCTATCCCATCATCCAGATCATTAATGAAAACATTGAACAGAACTGGCCCCAGGACCGACCCCTGGGGCACACCACTTGCTACTGCCTGCCAACTTGACATGGAGCCATTGAGCCATTGATATTATATATCAATATATGTGTGACCTGTATTGGTCACAGAATGGGCATGTCAAGGAATCATCTCTTATAGCTTGGTATTCCTGAAGAATGTAAATATCTCAGGAAAATACAGTCATTATAATGCTGAGCCTATGGGTGAAAGAAACTGACCTACTTCCTCACAAGCAAAGGAATGCAGAGCCTGTTTGGCCGGAGGGGGGCTGTTATTATCCACCCTAAATGTAGTTCAGACTGTAAAAGGATATGCATGGTTAGCTGAGACTTCCATAATTTCAAAGAGGATTCTGAAATTAATAGGGGGCAGGAGGGAAGAAAGTGGGTGAATGGCATTCAATTTATTCACAGAAATACAATGTCATATAATACTGAATTAAAGTGGTACTGATAATAGGTGCTAGAGGCACCAGTGGTCTTAGATGCCCCTGTAAAAACAACTATGAACTGCACACTGGAACCACTCAGGTGCCTAAGGGTATGGATGGAAATGGAAGCACTGAATTCAAGAAAGAAAGATATGAGTGCTCACACTGCATAATTAAGGTTGCCCAGGCATAGACCCATAGCTTCCTGAAATGATAATGAGCAAATCGCAGCTCTTATTTCAAGCAGTCTCTCAGATATAAGAAGTGTGTGAGAGAAGGAGAGATTCCAAAGACCCGAGGATACACATCCCTAGGGCCCACATACAAGTAAGTGACTGACAGTCAGATAGCCAAGAATTTTAGAAAGACATGGTGGGTGAGATTATATGCATGGTTTTATTGGACCAGCTTCTGATGGTGAGAGAGGCAAACTTTCAAGCTACACACAGGTCTTCAGACCTGGGAAGGATGCTCCCAGTATGACAGCTAAATGCAAGGTGAAAAAAAAATCTGTTGGGAAAGAGATGGCAAGACTGGTTATCTTTTGACTGAAAAAGAGTATTTAGTTTATAGGTGCATAAAATCATAGAAGATTAGGGTTGGAAGGATTTCAGGGGTCTATCTAGTCCATCACCCCTGCTCAGAGCAGGTCATCCCAGCTAAGGCTTTGTCAAGCCAGGCCTTATTCAGTTTGTTACTTGGGTGTGAAATCTGGGGGACTCATGGAGTAGCTATGCAGAAGAGTACTTTTTAATCATCTAAACTTCGTCTGGCAGTTGTGACAATTTCTTTTTGGCTGTAGAGCTAGCCACCATGAGCTGAACCTTTGTTACCTTACAACAAGATTACTGGAGCGTGCTCTGCATGAGGCTACGCCTTAATCTATCTAATTTTAAACTTCCAAGTGTTGCAGTTAACATGAGTCCATTTCTTAAGCAGCTCTTGGTGACAGCATACTTCCAGTTTCCAGGGATCTGTACTTACTGCCTAATGGTTTCCCTGCAAACTGGGACAGCCCTCTGCCCCCCACTGTGGGGCTCCCCACACCTGGAGCATCATCCCCCCACCGTGGGGCTCCATCCCCCAGCATGGCAGCCTGCAGACAGACCACCCCCGGGAGGGGGCTGTGGTCCTGAGGCTCCCACTCCACTCAGTCTACCCCCCCGGGGGGGGCACCTGGAAATCTGTGCTGAACCAGAGGCCACGTGCCAACCAGCCCTGCTCCCTAAGCAGAGCAAAGAGGTGTTGGCCTGCCTGGTCCACCCTCAGGGGCAGATCAGCTGGCACTGAGAGCAGGGCAGGGGGGATCAGGCAGAGGTTTCTTCCTCTTAGCCTCTGAGATAATCTGGCAGCCCTGCCTGCAGAGTTTAAAGTGTCAGTTTTCACCTACAAAAAAAACTAAGATTTATTTTTTGCATGAGCTTTCATGGAAGAAAATCCCACTTCTCCCACAAAAGTTCATGCGAAAAATAAATCTGTTAGTCTTTAAGTGCCACACAACGCCATGGTTTTTTTTGCTGGACTAGACTAACACAGCTATTCCTTTGGAAATTCACCTACAAAGCCTAACCTGCTGGGTCCTGGTTCTCGCTTGGTGCTGTTGTGCTGCTCCTGCAGTCATCACCAGAAGCCCTTGAGCTTCATTCCTCTCATTTCAGAAAAGGGGGCTGCTAGTAAAGCTGAGGATCCTTTTCTTTGGGAAGGTCTCACCCCCAGGGTCTTAATAGCCTGATTTTGTTGATCATCTGGGCAACTGGTGAAGCTCATCCATTTCAATGGGCATTAGCAAGGCCTGAGGCAGTGAAGGACAGGAAAGTGAAATAAGAGGATTTTTTTTTAGCTGCATGGTTATCTGAATGGCGATCAAAGAATTGGGGGGGTGGGGGTGGGCAGGGAGAAGTGCTGCTGTTTTTGTCCGTTTTTACATTGAAATGCCTTTGCTACACGTCTATGAAGGTTGCCCAGATCTTTGTTCTGGAGCTAGTGTAAGACTGAACTCTAAAATAAATAAATAAATAAATGTCAGAGGAACCAGGATATTGGTTCTGTTTTCTCACTACTACCACCTGTGAGGCAGTGGAGGATTTTTCTCTCTCTGGCTGCTACATAATAATGCTCAGTTCCAAGGAAACTGTCAAGTATGACAGTCACATCTTCCCACTTCTCTGCCAAAGTGCCATTTAAAATGAAGTATTCAGAATGCTCTATTGGCTCCATTTGTGCAAAAACAGTTTACTTATGACACTAAATGACAGGGGAGCATTGGGAAGGGAAAGGAACTGATCATTATTTCATAGCAGCAGTTACCTGGCTTGGGTATGTTTACAACAGGATAACATCCCTCTACCATGACAAGGATAAGTATATGTTGACTCCAGCAGCTACTCTTACAAGCATCACTGGAGCTTTATAAACTCAAGACATTCCACTTATATCAGGATCTCAAGGCAAGATTAACCATTAATATGTGTAGTTACTTTTTGCTCCAGAACACTTCTTTAACATGCACAACTGGTTTTTAACCATCAGCATTGGTTTGAGTTTATTTTTAAAGAGTCAACGTTATTAACTTGGATTGCTGACTGCAACTTCAACTATACACATGTTTATATCATTTTTCATCACTAGATTTAAGGGCCATTTTACAGCTGGAGACTCCAAGGCACGGAGAAGGAAAGTAACATGGCCACAATCATGCAGTAGGGTATTGGCAGAGTCTCTCCTCACCTCCCAAACATAACTTCACTACAGTCAAACCAAAAAAAGAGTAAAATATTGCTAGGATAGCTAAATTTAAAGGGCAAATTTATCAGCTATTTTAAATACTTTGCACTGGCCTCTTTACACTTGAAAGCAGATTTTGTTCCAGTTCCAGAAGGAAAAGCAATTAAAGAAGAAAGGAAAAATCAGTCTATATGAATTTAATTGTTTGCTATGATACTACCAGGGGGTGGTAACTTTATAAAATATCACTGTAATAAATAAAGGTCACTATAAAAGCAGCAAATCACAACAGGTTATGATGTAGAGGCATCAGGGGGTATGACATATAGAAGCTAACTTCCTTAAAGAAATCTTCCTGAAGAGCATTTAAGCCATCATGGCAATATTTTGTGATAGCAGAAAGTCATACAGTCTATCAACTTCTGATAATTTAGTAGCACTTGCATGCTACTGTGTAGTGCTGACTTCTCAGGGTAGCTAACTGCAGGAGCGTCACTGCCCCGGGGAAGGACCCCGGCTGGGGACAGGGCTGGGAGTAGCCGCCTGGCCGAGAAAGGGGCTGGAAGCAGCCACCTGCGGATCTCCAGCCAGAGACCGGGAGAGGCAGGGGCCCCACCAAGCACCAGCAATGCCCCTGGCTAATTGGTTATCCTATTTTGATTTAGATACAGCATAATCTTGAAGCAGCTGTTGTAAATCAGCTCTAAAGTGCTGTGGGCTGGCTACAGGTCAGTTTTATCCTATTAGCCTTCAGACACAACAAGCCTCCATTGCTGTAACCATCTTCCTTTCATATGTCTGTCCTATAGAAGAAACCTGGGTGGTGGGTGGGCGTGAGCCCACCCACTTCTAAAAGCCTTCCTCCAGCCTAAGGGGAAGCGGCGCGAAACAGGCCTTCAAGTAATTCCGGGGGACAGCTAAAGAGAAAACAGGGACGGGTGTGAGGGTCACAGGTTCAAAACTAGAGTTTCGGAAGGGGATACCGAGCAGAGAACCCTGGATAGCACCCACTGCTCCTGAAAGGTGTCGAGGGAGCCAGCGGACGCCGCCCAGAGGAACCCTGCCCGGAGACATGCATGGACGAGGGACCGGAAATAGGCCCCACAGTCGCAGGCCCCTCCCTCAGCCAACCTCCTCTCCTGAGTTTTATAGGTGGCTACTTTTGCATAAGCTAAGAGGAGGCTGGTGAGGCGGTCCCACGACTTTGTGGGGCCACAGATGGGGAGTACATAAAGATACAGGTGTGGGGAGAAGTGCAGCCAGAACCTCAATAGGAGGTTCTGGAAGAGCCGGAAAAGGGGCTGCAACCTGGTGCATTCTAGATAGACATGCGCCAGGGTCTCCCTCGCACCGCAAAAGGGGCAGGTGTCGGGATGAGGGGTGAACTATGCCAAGAACACGCCCGTGTTCATGGCTCCATGCAGGAGCCGCCAACTAACGTCCCCGGTGGGCAGTGGGGTAAGGGTGGCATACAGGCTGGCCCACCAGGGGGTCCTCGCCTTCTGTAGGAGGGATGAGGTCTCGCCACTTTGTATCAGGGCAGGACACAAGGGTGAGGAAATGGATGGTATGCAGCACAAGTGTGTACAGATATTTACGGGGTGCAGTTTGAAAAGAGACCGGCTGCAGATCTAGCAGCCGGCTCGGGCTGTGGGGCGGGAGTGGCCGGAGGGGCTGATGGGGCCGAGGCTCGATCAAAAGTTCCGGAGGGCCAGGGCTAAGAAGGGGGTGGGGAGTACCCTCTCGCAGGACCCGCTCGAGGTAGGCCCGAGCAGTGGGAGGCAAGGCCGCCCTCACCTCCTGGAGTAGGCGCCGGGGGGTACAAGGGGTGGAGAGCCCCATGTGCCAAGCCATGCTCCCCCCGGGCATAATCCAGGAGGTCTCTGACCCGGGTGACGCCTGCCACGACCAACCTCCGCCTCACAGAGGGAGCCTCCGCCACCTGCACACCGAGATGGAGGTTGTGTAGCAGGGGCTCCGCGAGGAGGTCCTCCCCCTCGGTGGGTGTAACTGACTTGGAGGCCACAATGAGTCTCCAGGTCTGGAGGAGGTCATGGTAGAAGGCCGGCAGCTTGAGGAAGTCTCGCAGAGGACCTCCCAGGTCGAGACAGAAGAGCTGCCAGTCATATCAGAGCCCTCGGTAGCAACGGAGGAAGGTGTGTGCTAAATGGCCCCACGCTGGACTATCTGCACCATAAAGGAGTCTCTGCAGGGCCTGGAGGCAGAAGGTGTGGACCTGGCTGCGGACGCAGCACAGGCCCTGCCCCCCTTCCTCCAGGGGAAGGCTCAGAGTCCCTGCAGAGACCCAGTGCAGTCCTGGCCAAAAGTACTCCAGAATTGTCTTTGGGAGGCTGGCCAGGAAGCCCGGGGGTGGGGTCAGGGTGTTGAGCTGGTGCCAGAGCATGGACAGGATGAGCTGGTTGATGACCAGTGCCCGTCCCCAAAGGGAGAGGCACCGCAGCAGTCCTGTCCACCTCCGGAGCTGGTCAACAACCCTGCCCTCTAACTCATGCCAGTTTTCCTCCGGAAAGGGATGGGCAGCAGAAAGGTAAACGCCCAGATAGAGCAGCAGACCCGAGCTCCACCAGATGGCCTGAAGCACTGGCAGGAGGAAGCTGACCGGCCACCCAGCTCCTACCATCAGGCCAGAGCTCTTGACCCAGTTGACCCTGGCAGAGGAGGCTGCTGAGCAGATAGCCTGGCAAGCCTCCAACCGCACCTGGTCGCCCGGGTCCTGGACCCCGAGGAGTACGTCATCAGCGTATGCTGACAAAACCAGCCGCAGCTCTGACTCAGGGAACACCAACCCCGTCAACCTCCGACAGAGGAAGGGCTTGATGGCCAGCGCGTACAGCTGGCCCAACAGCAGACAGCCTTGACGCACTCCTCGCCCGAAGCTGACCGGCTCGGTCAGGGTCCAGTTGAGCTTGACCAGACACTCCGCAGAGGCTTTCATATGTCTGTCTTAGACCTTTAAAATACTCTTCTCTCTCTCTCTCTCTCTCTCACACACACACACACACACCCTCACCACCCCCATTCAATTTTTCAGAAAATGTCAGCCTGGGGCAGGCATCTGGCTTGGAAAAAGTCAGTCCAAACAGTTAAAGTTTACCAGAGTTATAAGCAATTTGCAAAGTTTCTCTGCTACTGCCCTCCACTTTAGCCACCCTCTTGGTCATAAATGACACCAAGCTCCTGAGTTTAGCAGTCCAGTGTAGTTTATTTAATGTGCAGTCTCACCTCCTTCCAACAACATGCAACTCAGCCAAGACAACAGTACCCTTTCTCCCTCCTAACTTTATCTAGGCCTGGATATAGCTCCTGGCTAATTAGGCAGACAGCTGCTTCCCCCACACAAATGAGGTGCAGGTGTACCTAGCCAGCTCCCATTTACCTCACTCAGTTAGAATCATAGGTTTGGAAAGGACCTCATGCGGCCATCTAGTCCAACCCCCTCCTAAAAGCAGGACCATTCCCACTAAATCATCCCAACCAGCATAATAATATCTAACCAGACCTTAAATACCTCTGAAGACAGAGATTCCACCACTTCCCTAGGAAGCTCATTCCAATGATTGACCACCCTCCTATTAAGAAACTTTTTCCTAATATCCAACATTGACCACCCCAGTGGTGGTCAACCATCTCGTCCTGTCCATGCTCTGGCATGGGCTCAACATCCTGGTCCCACCCCCGACATTCCTGACCCAACTCCAGAGGACAGTTCTGGAGTTCTTCTGGCCAGGACTGCACTGTGTCTCTGAAGGGATCATGAGTCTCCCCCTGGAGGAGGGTGGGCAGGGCCTGTGCTGTGTCCACAGCCAGGTTCACGCCTTCCACCTCCAGGCCCTGCAGAGACTCCTTTATGGTGCAGGTAACTGGGCGTGGAGCCATCTGGCACACACCTGTCTCTGCTGCTACCGAGGGCTCCAATACAACCGGCAGCTCTTTTACATCCATCTGAGAGGTGGTCCGAAAGACCTCTCCGAGCTGCTGGCCTTCTACCAGGATCTCCTCCGGACCTAGAGGCTCATCTCAGCCTCCAGGGCCCTTGTGCCCACTGAGGGAGAGGACCTTCTCGAGGAGCCCCTAATACGTGACCCCCATCTTAGTGTGCAGGTGGCCAAGGCCCCCTCCGTGAGGCGTCACCAGGGTTGGAGACCTCCTGGACTACACCTGGGGGGGACTGGGTGGATCCCCTAGTGCTGGCCCAGAGCATGGGGCTCTCCACCCTTTAGACCCCCCCAGTGCCTACTCCAGGAGGTGAAGGCGGCCTTGCCCTCCACTGCTGGGGCCTACCTCAAGTGGGTTCATGAGAGGGCACCCCCTCTCAGTCCTGGCCCTCCGGAGCTTGTGATTGGGCCCCAGCCCCACAAGCCCCCCCGGTCACTCCACCCCACCCCCCAAGCTGGCTGCTAGACCTGCAGGCGGTCCCCTTCTGAACTGCACCTCACAAGTACCTGTACACACTTGTGCTCCATACCATCCACTTCCTCGCCCTCGTTTCCCGTCCTGACATGAAATGGCAGAATCTCATTGCACCTGTGGAGGGCGAGGACCTCAGGTAGGCCAGCCTGTATTCCACCCTCACCCCACTGCCCCCCCGGGGATGTCAGTTGGCGGCTCCTTCATGGAGCCATGAGCATGGGCATGTACTTTGTGCGGTTCACGCCTGTACCCAGACACCTGCCCCTTCTGTGGTGAGAGGGAGACACTGGCGCATGTGTACCTGGAGTGCACCAGGATGCAGCCCCTCTTCCAGCTCCTCCAGAGCCTCTTATTGAGGTTCTGGCTGCACCTCTCCCCGCACATATTTTTGTATTCACTCCCCATCCGTGGCCCCACAAAGTCCCTGGACCTCCTCACCAACCTGATCCTGGCATATGCCAAGCTCACAGTCTAAGACTAGAGAGAGGAGGTTGGTTGAGGGAAGGGCCTGTGACTGTGGGGCCTATTTCTGGTCCCTTGTCCAATCACGCCTCTGGGTAGACTTCCCCTGCACAGCATCCGCTGGCTCCCTCAACATCTTCTGGGAGCAGTGGGCACTGTCCGGGGCTCTCTTCTCGGTGTCTCCTTCTGAATCCCTCATTTTAAACCTCTGACCCTCACACCCATCCCTGTTTTTCATTAGTTCTGCCCCGTATTCAGTTGGACCTGGGTTCAATGCCACCTTCCCTTACACTGGGGGAGGGACTTTAGTGGTGGGCAGGCTTGCACCTGCCCACCAGCCGGTATCCAAATAGTCAACTACCCTAGCTGTAACTTGAAAGCATTGCTCCTTGTTCTGTCCTCTGTTACTACTAAGCACAGCTCAGCTCCCTCCTCTCTGGAGCACCCCTTCAAGTAGTTGAAGGTTGCTATCAAATCCCCTCTCAGTCTTCTCTTCTGCAGACTAAATAAGCCTAGTTCCTTCAGCCTCTCCTCATAAGTCATATGCCCCAGCCTCCTAATAATTTTTGTTGACCTCTGCTGGACTCTTTCTAACTTATCATCCTTTTTGCAGTGGGGAGCCCAAAACTGGACAGTATTCCAGATGTGGCCTCACCAGTGCTGGCAACACTCCTACTGATGCAGCCCAATATGCCATTGGCCTTTTTGGCTACAAGAACACATTGTTGATTCACATCCAGCTTCCCATCCACCATAACCCGAAAGGTCCTTTTCTGCAGTACTGCTGCTTAGCTGATAGGTCCCCAGCCTGTAGCCATGCATGGGGTTTTTCCATCCTAAGTGCAGGACTTCATACTTCTCCTTGTTGAACCGCATAAGATTTCTCTTGGCCCACTGCTCCAATTTGTCTAAGTCTCCCTGCATCCTGTCCCTGCCCTCCAGCATGTCTACCATTCCCCCCAGCTTGGTGTCATCCACAAAGTTACTGAGCATGCAATCTATCCCATCATCAAGATTGTTAATGAAGATGTTGAACAAAAGAGATCCCAGGGTCGACCCTTGGGGCACTCGTTACTGGTTCCCAGCTGGACACTGAGCTATTGATTCCTACCTGCTGATTCTTAGCCACTTTCCTATCCACCTTATGATTCACACATCCAACCCATACTTCCTTAACTTGCCGAGGAGAATGCTGTGGGAAACCATACTAAGAGTCTTGCTAAAGTCTAATATATCACGTCAACAGCTATTTCTGCATCCACAAATCCAGTCATCTCATCATAGAAGGCAATCAGGTTGGTCAGGCACGATTTGCCATTGGTAAATCCATGCTGACTACTCCTGATTACTCTATTTTCCTCCAAGTGTTTCAAGGTGGATTCTTTGGGGATCTGCTCCATGATTTTTCCATGGATTGAGGTGAGGCTGACTGGTCTGTAGTTCCCCGGGTCCTTCTTTTTCCCTTTCTGGAAGATAAGCACTATATTGGCCTTCTTCCAATACTCTGGAAACACCCCTGTTCGCCACAAGTTTTCAAAGATAATGGCCAGCAGCTCTGTAATCACATCAGCCAACTCCCTCAGCACCTTTGGATGCAGTTCATCCAGCTCCATAGACTTGTGCATGTCTAATTTCTTTTAGTCCCTAACTTGACTTCCATCACCATGGGCCACTCTCCTTCTCTCCACTCTGCATTACCAAGTGTAGTAGCCTAGGAGCTGACCCTACCTGTGAAGACTGAAGTAAAAAAAAAAAAAAAAAAACAAAAAACTGAGTACTTCAGCCTTTTTGTCATCATCCACCATGATAATACCTGCCACATTCAGTAAGGGACCTACGCCATCCCTGATCCTCTTCTTGTCGCTGACATACTTCTAGAACACCTTCCTGTTATCCTTCACATCCCTTGCTAGTTTCAACTCCAATTGCCCGTTGGCCTTCCAGATTTTATCCCTACAGTCCTGAGCAATATCTTTATATGCTGCCCCAGTCTCTGTCCAAGCTTCCACTTCTTATAAGCTTCCCTTTTATGTTTCAGCTCCCCACAGAGTTCTCTGCTAAGCCATGCTGGGTGCCTTTCACTCTATCTTCCTGTGCCCTTAGCAGGGTTTCTTTAAAATACAGCCAGCTCTCTTGGACACCTTTCCCCTTCAGATCAGCCTCCCAGGGAATCATGCCCATCATTTCCCTGAGGGAGCCAAAATCTGCTTTTCTGAAGTCCAGGGTTTGCATTTGGCTTCCTTCATTTCTTCCTTTGATCAGGATTCTGAACTTTACCATCTAATGGTCACTGCTGCCTGGGTTGCCATTCACTTTTATTTCCCTGATCAATTCTCTGTTTGTGAGCAGCAGGTCGAGATGTGCAAGGCCCCAGTTGGTTCCTCCAGCATTTGTACCAGGAAGTTGTCTTCAACAGTTTCCAGAAATTTCCTCAATTGCCTGTGCTCTGTTGTATTGCCTTCCCAGCAGATGTCAGGATAATTGAAATCCCCCATGAGAACCAGGGCCTGTGATCTGCAAACCTCTGCTAGTTGTCCATAAAACACCTCATCCACCTCCTCCTTCTGGTCTGGTGGGCTGTAGCAGACACCCACCACAATTGCCCCCTTGTTGCACTCTCTCTAAACTTAACTCACAGACTTTCAACCAGCTTGTTTCTGCTTTCATAGTGGAGCTCTGAGCAGTAATACAGCTCTTTTACATATAGCACTACTCCTCCCCCTCTTCTTCCCTGCCTGTCCTTCCTGAACAATTTATACCCATACATGGCAGTGCTCTAGTTATACATGTCTCTGTTATACCAATTACATCATAGTTCCTTGTCTGTGCCAGTACTACCAATTCTTCCTGCTTGTTTCCCAGGCCCCTCGCATTTGTGTACAGGCACCTAAAGTAGTTGGGACTGGCATGACAGAAAGCTGGTTAAGGGGTTGCTGCCCAGCTCTCTATCACACACCTCCCACCCTTATTGTATCACCAGGTTCTTCCTGTCCCATCCCCTCCTCTTTCTACTGGTGGAGTCCTCATAGGGAAAGTCAAATCCTTCCATTGGGTGACCCTCAAGGTTCTCCTTCTGAGTTTCAGTCATCCTCAACCCACAGAAGCTAACTGTTGAGGGGGCAGGCACGCTCACAGTTCCACTGACACTCACAGGTCTTTGGCCCACTTGTAACCTCAAGTGACACCCCCTCCTTTTTCCCCTCATCCATTCCAGCAGGACCTCAGAGCTGGGCCATACTATCTTGTTGATACCCATGATTTTGGGCTTTTGATACCATCACGTAGATCCAGGCCCCAGACCCGTGTACCACTGTGATCCCCCAATTCCCACTCCTGAACCTCGATTCACCCTGCTTTGCCAAGTGACCACTCACTCCTGAGTCAGTCCACTCCAGCTTCTCGCATGCAACTGGGCCCAAGCAGTAGGTGTACACCCTCTGGCTATTCAAGGGAGGGTCCCCAAGAGAGCACCCGGGGCCCCAGACACCACCGTGGGAGCCACTGTCTACAGAGATTGGGGCCCACTCCAGATCACCATACACTCATGTCTGTCCATTTAACAAAGAAATGGATTGTGCTCAGCCTTCTTCACTCACACCCTCTAAAGACCACATAGCTTTAGATAAAACAACTACTAGTTTATTGATCAGATTATAATTCTAAATCAGAATATGACCAATAATGGCACAATCACAACATAAATGAGTCAGGAGCGCCCACAAGTAAAACACACATACTGACCTAATATTTCTACTTAAACTGACCTCATAGTCCAAGTTGATGCTCAAGCTGTTTGGCTGGCAGATGTTTGTACAGCCAGTCTCTGCCTGAGGTGAGGCAGGGCCCAGATTGTGCTTGGAGTTGTTTCAAGATGGAGATACTCAGGCAAAAAGGGCCAAATCCTTTTCAAGTGCCTCTTTGTTTTCACCCACCCCCACCCCTCTTCTTTTGGGCTTAGGTGATCTCTTTGTGTAGTCTGAGCCACCTCAATTAACATATCTTTGTAGGCTTCTCCAAGTACTTGTTTGCTCACAACTGTGGCCATTTACATGTTGCTGGGAGAGAGTTCTGTCTGTCTCCTACCCCTCTGAGCCATACTACATATCTGTACACATGCGTGAGGCTGCAGAAAGCATATCATCATAGTAATTATGTAGAATAGGCTATGAGCATCCATAAGGAAACCTTGCATGGCACAATGGGCATAAAGACATGCAATCCCAGTGTATAAGTGAACAGAAAAATCATAGCGATCATAACCCAGGGTGCACAGATGTGCATCCCATGACACAACATGCCCTCCTTTGCTAGGTGACCATTCACACCTGCATCAGTTCACACCAGCCTCCTGCAGGTAATCAGTCCCAGGTAGTGGGTGTGCATCCTATGGCCACTCAAGGGACAATCCCCAAGCAAGCACCCCCAACACCAGATGCCATACCCGGAACTTCCATCCTACAGAGATGGAGACCCTTCCCCAATCACTGCTAGGCTCATGGACTTGGGTCCACTCTTTCGACAAAGATATGAGATAGCCCCAGCCTCACTCATTCACATCCTCTAAAGTTCAGAGTTTTAGGTAAAACAAATACTAGCTTATTGACTAGCATATGATTTGAAGTGAATATATAACAAATAAATGCACAATCATTTAATAAAGGAGTCAGAAGTTACAACAAAGAAATAAAAGATATAAAGCACATGCTAATCTAATAACACTATTCCAAGATTACTTTTTAATCTATTCTTCTCATTCTTGCCCACAAGACTTGCTGTTGGTGGTGTTCAGTCAGCCTAGAGCTTCCTGGACATATGGACAGGCTCAGTGTCTCGCAGCTGCTCAAAACATGGTTTTCCTCCAAAAAAGCCTAAAAAGCCTCTCTCCTATTCAAAGTGCCTACATTTATTTTCAATTCCCAGGCCCTTCCCTCTCTGTGCTGTTGTGTAATTCTCTTTGTCCCACCTGAGCCAGGGAGCTCAATTTGCATTGCTTTTCTACTGCAGCTCTCCAGCCTCAGATAGACAGACCTGAGGGTCTGAGGTACGTAACATGTTTCATATATGTACATATACATGATGCTGCAGGAAACATGATCTCATAACATATAGACGAATTTTCCTTTTTTTTTTTTAAATTGTTTTTTCCTTTAGGAACATGAACAAAATCTGCTTCCAGCTGTAAAGAAGCAAGTGCAAAGTGTTTAACATAGCTGATAAATTTGACCCTTTAAATTTAGCCATTTTAGCAATATTTTAGTCTTTGGTTTGACAGTCTGAGGACTGCTCTGTCTGATTCAGGATGCCCAATGTCACTATCTCATAATTTCTGGCCTGTTCTCATAACAATATGGTAGAACATTCAAAAGGGTGTCTTCCCCCACTGTGGGACTCTTAATTTTTTGCAGGAGCTGCTATTGTATACAGGAACAGGCCAGTGTAAAGTCCTGCAGGCAGGGGTCTCAAACTCAAATCACCACGAGAGGTGCATGAGGATTAGTATGTTAGCCCAAGGGCCACACCACTGAAACCTTTCCATACAACAATATTGCAAATATCTGTAATGATCGTGTTGTTGCAAGCTGCAGGAAATAGTTTTAGAGGCCTCGTGCGGCCCATGGGCCGTGTGTTTGAGAGCCCAGGGTTAAAGTATAATCTGGGGGTCCCCAGAACCTTCCTAAATTGTCAGGCTCCCACCTTGTGAAGGTGTGGGCCCCCTTCATGCCAGTGCAGGCCCCCCTCACCCACCACAGTTACTCAGAGGTTAAAGTATAATTTGGGGAGCCCTGGCATCCTCCTAAAATTTCCAGGCCTCCCTCATGCAGGTCCAGGCCCACAAATGCCTGCCCCCCACTTCAGCTACTCCCCTTCAGCCCAGGTAGACATTTGCAACCATTTCTGAGTACCACATGCATTGGTTATCCCCCTTCTTCACCCACCCCCTACCTACACACACCCCTCTGTCCCCATCCCCACTCACACCCTGCTACACATCCACTCCAAGCTACACACCACACACACACACAGCCCCCCTAAAACTCCAAGCAGCATTCCCTATCCCCCAGCAGTGTAGTGCCCCCCCATTTTAGAGGCCAGCACCCCCCTTCCTCCAAAGCCCTTCCTCCACTCCTATGGTAAGGAAGGACTCCCCCACATGCTGGCTGACTGGCTGGGAGCAGCTTCTCAGCCACAAGCTGCTCTTGCCCTGCAGGGAACAGATTTACAAACTCCCAGCTTGCCACAGCTCTCTGCTAGCTGGGCTTAAAGTGGAACGCACCAGAACTCTGTGTTCTGGCTGCTATATCTATTTTTAGAGGGTCCCAAACACTGCCGCCTAAAAATAGAGGGCCCCAGAACTGTGTTAGGCTGTGTTCCACCTTACTTAAACCCCTACCTGCAGGCTTTTTTGCTGCTAAGCCTGAAAGGTATACAAGGCCTGCTGCTCCATTCTCTGGATTGCTGAAAGGCTTGCATGGCCTTCTGCATCTCTTTGTGCTGCTTTACCAGCTGTTACAGGGTCACCTACATCTCCCAGCTACCTACTCTTGTGCTCAGCAAATCCCAGACAAGCCCCCACAGGTAAGGGTTCTCTGCTGCTGCCCCTCAGCCTTGGCCACCCTCTGGATCACAAATAACTCCAAGACCCTATAGTTTAGCAGTCCAGTGTAGTTTAATTCCAGTATGCAGGCCTACCACCCTCTCCCAATATACAGCCCAGCTAACTGCGTCAGGAAGTTTTGCATCTAGGGAGGCAGAGCCTCGGCTCCTTTTTCCTCTCCCAGCTTCTCTTTCCATTACTTCCTTCACTTGGGCCTGCATGATCCGCTGGAGAGCTGCTTCCCCTTCACAAATTAAGCGTCAGTATCCCTAGCCAGCTCCAATTTACCTCTCTTAATTAGGGCTGGCATGACAGACAACTAGCCAAGAAATTACTGTCACACTGAAAACAGGATCTTATCATAGGAAGGTGTTGGACAGCCATAAGTACAGAATAACTAAAATAGTGGTGTGATTGCTGGATCTCCAGCATGACACTATCCTGTCACTGTTGGTTGTGGCTGCCACCTTCCATTCATATTACATGAATGAAAAATTAAATACCTCTTTGTTTAGAGCTAGCTGAAAGAAAGGAAAAACCACCACTCAACGACCAGTAGACCTCTGCAGTGGTTCTGCCATGCAGTTCAAGTGGTTTCTTAGCCCTGAAATGCATGAATACCCACTGGAGCCATGCTCTGGCAATGGAGAAATAAGCAGCTATCACTCTGTGGAAGCTAGCAATGCCAGACTGCTCCTGATCAGTTGGGAATCAATTCGGAGTCAGTAAATCTCTCCATGGGAGCTGCTGTGATACAAGTGTGAAGAACCACTAATAGACTTCTGCTGAGACGGGTGGTGACTTTGGGAAATATGCAGGACATAGTGGAAGTATTTGCTACAATGGGGTTCCCAAACTGTGGTGAGGGATAGCTGGTACACCTATCCCTATCTTAGCGCTGGACGACCTCTCCACAAAGATCACACTGAAATGGTGGGTTACTCACCAGTAACCATCCTTCTTCGAGATGGGCTGGGCAGATCCATTCAGTAATAGGTGTCTCTATGCCGGAGACTTTTGTCCTAGCTTGTGAGGAGAGGGCAGGCGGCCACCACACCCCTCGCCACCCAGTGGCTATATATACGGCCACCTCCCAACCCCTCTCCAGTTCCAAGGAGTCACCAACTCCAGATGCGGGGATGGAGGGGAGGGACCTGAATGGATCCAAGCAGCCCATCTCAAAGGAGGGTTACTGGTGAGTAATCCACCGTTGTTCTTTGAGCACTGCTTGGATGCATTCAGTAAAAAAAAAAAAGCGACTACTAGCTATGCTGACAGATGATGGGTGGAGTTGACTCTTCCACCTACAGCACAGTAAAACCACCCCAGATAGGAAGAAGCCCAGCGAACGAGGTTCTAACAGGCCTGATGATGGAGAGCCAATGACTTGTGGGGCCAACCCAAAGCAGGGGGTAGGTTCAATCTAACCACGGCAAAGTGTGCGTAGGCTGAATGGACTAACATCACCTTAAATTGGAGTTGAATCCACGTAACATGACTAATACGGAGAAATGCATTTAGTTGCTCTACCTGAAGGTATAGCATAAGGTATGAGGGCCAGAGGGTAAATAACTGGCCATAGGGACCTCCAGCATGAACTCATAAGAGAGGCACCGGAAGCCAAAGGGTTACGGGCCAGCCATGATGGCTGCGCCTACACAGATAACCATAAAAAGGGATGAATGTTATCCCTTGAACTGACCATGACAAGGCCCAAAGGTACATGCCGGAAAAGTCTAAGAACTAGAGTACGTAGCAAGCATAAGGGAGCAAGGACTACCGAGTTCAGTTGAGAAAGGTCTAAGGAAAGGCACATCATGCTGGTGCAATGAGAAAGGAAGCCAGTGGTGGTGCAATTAGCAGCACATGGCATATTGGACCAGATGTCCGTAGGCTAGGAGCATGCAGCACAAGCTTCCAGCCATGTATAGTGTAAGAACCCAGAGAGTTACCAATGGAAGGGCACTTCAGACCACTAAGCACCTATGAGGCAGCATGATGGCCTTAGGAGGTGCTACTGACTTTGGTATCTATGGGTACCTTGGTATGCGTAAAGACTCACGGAGAGGGCCGTCCTCTTGAGCCTTCTATTCTCTTCAGGATTCCAACACCAGGAAGACTGCCTGGAGAACAGGGAGGATGGGAGAAAGGGAGGGCAGGGCAATGGAATGCAATACTACCGCTTGGCCACTTAGTCAAGATGACCAAAGGGCTTATGGAGTTAGAATTATCATGGCTGAGATCTTCATGTGCCCAGGAGCACTGCCAGAACTGATATTGTCTCAATTATGCTGCACCTGTGTGCGCCGGAGATAAAGACTCGTTAAGAAAGGACTACCTTTCTGAATGATATGGGTTAAAGGGGGTGGGGGGGAAAATGGACCACCTGGGGAGTAATACTACTCCCAGAGTGTCAACTGCAGTGTTGCAAGAGTACCCTGGATTTTAGAGAAACCAACAAGGGTGGTTTACCTCTATCAAGCGATCTTATCCAGGGTGACAACCCACATGGGGGACACAGACCTCTGGATTTCTGGGCACATCGGACATCGGGTTGTCCTCCTCTTCTTCCCTTTTTTTTTTTTTTTAAAACCTGGGCTCAGTCAAGTGAGCACAGGAAGCACAACAGCCTTGGTAATTGCCTTCGGTGAGGGTGTCATGTGGAGATAACCCAATGGTTTTTGGCCTCAGGTCCCCCAAGGAAGGTGTAACAAGTTCGCCAGATGCCTGGGTAGCGATGCCCCAGGCTGAGATATGAATGACCATTGTAGTAAGGTGGCCCAGGGTAAGTCACTTACAAACATCCCGGTAGGGGAACAGCCATGCACGGAACGCAGTGTTGTGCATGGAGCTTGTCAGCGAGCTGATGCCATGGTTAGCTAGACGTAGCACAGGAAGCCTAAGATGGGTTCCATTACACTGCTATTCACCTGCTTGGGGAAGAGACATTGTCTCCTCTCCCATGAGCTCTACGATCTGGCAGATTCCAGGTTGGGTATACATAAGTTGTTACTTCAGGGATAGAAAGAGAGATAGAGAGGGTTTCACCACCGCTGTCTTGATAGCGAGGGCCCTGGATAAGGACTCCCAATCCAGGATGTCCTGAGAGAAACGAGAGTGTTCCGAAGAAGGGGAAGGGGTTGTTGTTTACCATTGGCTCTCTTTTTTCTTTTCCCCCCCACCGGGGGGTGGAAGTTAGGGCAGGCAGGGATTGGACAGCTCTGCCTTGACCTTCCCTGAGGCATAGAACCCCCTGTGGTAAGAGTACGAATATCGTAATTCCACCTGGCAGGTGGGGTGGTAGAGGCTCTCCCCTACCATAGAGATGTCTGAGGACCCAACAGGGCCAACTTAACCCAGCATACTGACTGGTATGTTAGAGAGGGAAGATGTCTAAGGTGTCCCTCCCCATCCCAGAAACGAGAATAGATCCTACCTGATGTAGGACAGGCGGGTAAGCGGGGAGGGTTCCACGCATCCAGATGGGCACATGTGTCTGTGCATACCGGGAATATCTGCAGTTGTGGCTGGAGTGACTATGTGATGCACTCCTCAGCTTTGGCAAGGGTAGCCTTTGATGCCTATGAAAACAGGGATCATTGGTCGAGGAGTACCTGAAGGGGGTGGGGCGGCTTTCTTGTTCCCTTTCCCCAATAAGAGCCCAAAGAGTAGCACCAGCTAAGAATCGTCTGGGTGCTGGGCCTCAGTGTGGATTTCTTGATGGCTGAGAGGGACTTGGGTTACACAGCCAGTGTCTCTTTCAAGACTGGAGGGCAGGGCCAAGGGCTGACTTGCCCCTGTTCACAATTCCGACACAGGGCTGGCCCCGGTAAACTCCCTGTTCCCCCACGAAAGGAAGGGAGGAAGGGGCATCAGCAGCCCTCTCCGATGGAAAACTGAGGTAATGGTCATGTCCCAGATGTTATGGGAATGAGGGTGGCAGTCAATTGGGATAGGCACCTTCCCTGCAGGTGAGGGAAGGGAGGAAGAGGCTCCAAAACACCCCAGAATTGAACTTAGGGTGGTGGGGAGGGGTTGAGTCCCTACCCCAGAGTCATCTGAAAGAAAAAAAATGGGGGGTTGCTGCCCCATATAGATTATGTGGGGGGAGGAAAAGGCCCCGATGGAAGGAGGCTGAGGTATTTGACCTCTCCCCTAGGGTCCCATGTGGTACCCACCACGGTTAGGGTCTCGGAGGGAAAACATGTCACCCCCGAAAGACAGGTCAAGGACCACCTGCTGTGCAGTGGGGGGCACCCTGGCTTCCCTAAGCCAGGCCACTCGGTGGATAGTCACACCCGAGGCCATGGTGCAGGCAGCTGTATCCACCGCGTCTTGGGCTGAGAGGAGGAAGTCCTGAGAAATTATTCTTCCCCCCTCTAGGAATGCATCATACTCCTCTTTGGCCTCTGGTGGGAGCAAATGTCTGAATTTTGTGACCGACGCCCACATGTCAGGCAAGTATCTGCTGGTTAGGGCCTGATTATTTGCTGCCCAAAGTTGGAAGGCTGAGGAGGAGTAGACCTTACACCCCAGAAGATCTAGTTCCCTGGCTTCCCTAGAAGCAGGGAGGGGGTCACTAGAAGGCTCACCCCAGTCTAGTGCCATTTGCACCACGTCCCTAGGGGGGACTGAGTGGTCAGTGAGGGAGGGGAAGTCTGACTCGGGAACCTTATACCTTAGGCTCGCTGTGTCCTTCACCGGGGTGGTAGAGCTTGGGTTCTGCCACCAGGAAGATGTTAGGTCCCAAAACACTAGGGTGGAGCAGGACCGTCAGCAGCTCTGCCAAGGCAAAAGCCAGCCCGAACAGAGTGTCTGAGGGAGGGTCAGAGGGTTGAACCTCCATCCCTAAGTGGGCCATGGCACAGCACAACAAATCAAAGTGCACCGATAAGTTGCCTGTATACGACCCTGGTGCTGGGGACAGAGCGGTACCGGATGTCTGCTGCGGCGGCGAAGGGGTTTCGCAGGGGAACCATTCTTGGGGGCAGAAACGGAAGGGTGACCGCACCGAGGTGAGGCACCAGGGTTGCTTAGAGCCCCTCAATAGACCTTCCTCCAGCCTTGAGGCAGGAGAAAGACTTCTTGATTCCAAGGGCTATACTGGCGATAGTAAAGTGATATGTTGCCGTGGGGATGGCCCTACAGTACCGGGGCCCAATGGAGTGGAAGATGGAGGGCTTTGTGGCAAGGTGGAGTGGGGAAGCCCATGATGGACCCAGGCCTTGGATATAAAGGCCAGTTTGCCCCTTCTAACCGGTGTTGGGGAAGGTGGTGTGGGCAGCAGGAGGAGTGCCCAAGCGGCCTCCACGGTCATTGGTATCGGGAACGACTCTGAACGGGCCCAAGGTAAGTCTTAACCAGGCAGCCCTCTCTCCCTGGTAGAGAGGGTTCCTGCCCCATCAGTACCGGGCTATGCTGAGCCCATGGTGCTGGAGGTGACTGTGGTCAGTTCTGGGGTGAGCCCTGCACCAATGGTACAGAGCTATGGCAGGCCTGCAGTGCTGGAGGCGATAGTCAAGTCAAGTCAAGTCATAGGGCTGGAAGGGACCTCATGAGATCATCGAGTCCAACCCCCTGGGAATTGAACCCAGGACCTTCTGCATGTTAAGCAGAGGTGCTAGCCACTACACTATAGTGATCGATGCCAGGGCGACACCTGTACCTGCGGTACCAAACTATGCTCAGGTTGTGGCGCTGGGGCGACCTTGAGCAGCGTGGAGGCACTGAGGTGCTAGGTCAGTGCCGGGGTACTGGGATCAGTACCGAGGTTGTTCTTTGGCAGCCACCAGCAGCACGGTGCTGTGCCAGCTCCAGTGCTGAGCTAGATCTCGGCGCCGGGCAGGAACCCAAAGCCTCGTGTGGAGAGTGCCGAGCCTGTTCAGGGGCTAGGGCATGGTGCCTTTGTTCCCTCTCCTTAATTGTCCAAGGTTTAAAGGACAAACATAGGGAACAGGCTGAGACCAGGTGGTCTCTGCCTAGGCACCGAAGGCACTTCCTATGGGGATCTTCCCGGCGGAAGGCCTTGCCACACTCGGAGCGGGGTTTGAACCCTGGCACATTAGGTGATCTGCAATGTTCCAGCCCATCAGCGGAAGACTCCTGTGGTGGAAGTCCAGGATGCTCCCAGTTGGGCAAAAAAGCTCATAGAAGGAGGACAGGCTGCTTGCGTTCACAAGGAGTGGATGTTCCAGATCCAACATGCAAGGCAGAAGAAATGAAACTGGGGAGGGATTAGGAGGTGGCCGTATATATAGCCACTGGGTGGCATGGATGCAGTGGCTGCCTACTAGGACAAAAGTTTTCAGACCAATCCAGAGCTCTGGCACAGACACACCTATTACTGAATGCATCTAAGCAGTGCTCAAAGAAGAGCCGGAGCTTGGAGTTTTAAGTACCTTATCTCTTTACTAGACTCAGTGGCTATTTGAGAACCAAGGGCTGAAATGCAGTAAAGACGACTGAATATATTGTTGTGCTTCTTGATAACCAGTGTGGGGAATCAAAACCATGGTTTGTGATGGGATGGGAAATCTGGCTTTGGCGTTACCCATCAGGGCCAGGAGAATCTGCTTTTAATTTGTAGCCTGCCCTGATATTTGGCCTTCTCAGAAAGTTATCCCAGGAGGCCCAGGTCACAACATCCCCAGTTCAGCTTTTTGTTACAGTGAAAACACTTGGGGTGGGGGCTGAGAAAATTGTGTGTCAGTTGAAAGTTTTGCAGGGGTTGTAGAGGGCGTCTGTCCTGCCAGTACTCTTCTTGAAACTTAACAAGATGCCTCAACATGTCAGACTGCGTGACATGTTCATTCTCCTGGGCTGCTTTCCTGTTTTCCCTGTCCATGTTCAATTTTTCTCACAAAGGCATCCTTCAGAGTCTGAGTCAGCAGCCAGGGAGGTGTTCGCTGAACATTTCATCCTGAGGTGTTTTAAGGGTTTTTTTTTGTTTTTCCTTTTGAGACAGCTACACAGCAGCAGTAGAGGCTGCACTGAAGGCCACACAATCCAATGTAAGGCAAGCAAAGCACAAGGTTTCCTTTGATACCTTGTCCCATGGTAGAATTTGGAGTTTGTATGCTTTTACAGATCTTCTGGTAGACACTCAGTAGCTGGGTAGGTCTCAGTCCTTTATTCACAGTCTTAGTTGTAGATGACTAGACCCAGACATAGGTGGTGGCTGAAAGATTAGCCATTCCAAGTTCTTAGTCAGACACTACCTGGTAGTGTAAAACTTCTCATCTGAATCTGATGTATTCCATCAACATAACTTTGTTCTGTATACCAGGCCTTAATATCAGGCCTGTAGGTCTTCTCTTATTAAGAAAAGAAGTTACACTTAACTTAATTCTGGGGACTGACAATCTAATTCTCCATTTTGTTTGAAATCCCATTTTTACATAGTAAAATCAAGAGGGAATCCTCTGTATACAAAAAGCCATAGCCAAATAAGTAGCCAGCCAAGCCAAACCCTGTCACTTTGGCAATATATTCCAACTGTTCTTTGAACAGAATGCTGTTTAACAAATAACCTATCCTGCCAAGGGGAAATGTATGGAGTAAAATGTATCAAAAGATAGCCTCAGGAGTCATCCACACAGGCCAGATCTACGCTACAATTTTAGGTCAGCCTAAGGCAGCTAATGTCAGCCTAACTCTAAATATTTATACTACAAGCTGACGTAAATCTCTGACTACACTGACCTAATGATACGACTTCCAGGAAAGGCATAGCACTTATGTCAACATCACCACGGTGATGCAATGTTTATGTAGTCACTGTGTTACTCACAAGGAATCATGCGGTTCTTTTAAAGTACAACTAATTTATTTTTCACATGAACTTTCATGAGTGAAGTCCCACTTCATCAGATGCTAAGAAAAAAAGCAGGAGTCAGGTTGACATATCAAAAACCAGCCTATCTTCCATGGTAATTACAAATGATTATTTCAGGACAGAGTTTTTGGTTGTGTTTGCATCCTATTGTCCTGATGCAATGTCCACTTGAAGTTACTGCTAGAAAATTACACTGAAGTTAATGGACTTTCAATAAGTGCCTAGGTAAAAAGGGGGGGGGGGGAGAAGAGTGTGCCCAAAATGTGACATTGTGACACACAGTACCCCATGTACAGTCTTATAGTGTAATTTGTGTATTATTCATGTTCACCATTGTAGTGCAACTATTGTCTAATAATGCAAAGTAATACAAGGTGGGTTTTCAGAATGTCATGACATACCCACATAACAATAATCTTTAGTATGTTGCCTGCAATGTCATACAAGAAGCTCTGCTACATCATATCCCCAATTATGTGTCTCGCATAGCCCGATTAGATACAAACACAAAGGGAAGGTCTCTGCCCTGCAGAGACTTCTCTAAGCAATTTTTTCTATTTAAGCCAACATGCTCAAAGATATTCCCATTGCTGGACATAATCAATCACCTGACCCCAGGGGTGTCAAGGAAATATCTATAAGGAAAAAGGCATCTTTGTTTCAGGGCTCTCCCCTGGACTCCCTCTTCCAAGCAACATCAAGGACTAACAGCTACACTTGGGGTGCTATGGGGAAGGGCTGGTTGAAAGAGGTGTCTCAGCTAGCTGTAGGTAAGCTAACATCACAGATGGAAAGCTACTGAAATATTAATAGGTACCAAAGGATTGGCTGGGTCAGTCTCATTCAGCAAAAACAAACAAGGAGTTCTGTGGCACTTTTAAAGACTAACAAATTTGTTCATCACATGAGCTTTTTTGTGGGAGAGCCCACTTCATCAGATGCTTGAAAATGACAAACTTACATTATGGGAGGGGAAAAAATGCAATTATTTTTCCCTCTCAGACTCAAGAGTTCCATTTTCAAGTGTCTGACAAAGTGGGATCTCTCCCATGAAAATGCATGCGATAAATAAATCTGTGTAACAGGGCCCCTTACCCTCCTGAGGGGAGGGGCAGCCTGCCAGGGTCTCCAACCCCCTTCAAGGGCAAGGCCTCCAAGTCTTTAGTTCCTTGATCTGGGCAAGGCCACACAGCCACCAGCCCAACATAGGGTGGGGCTACCAAGTCTCCGGCCCCTTGGCTGGGCAAAGTCACACAACCCTCAGCCCCCTGTGGAGCTGGGCTCCAAGTCTTTAGCCTCTTGGAGGAGTACAATTGAAGTCACAAATAATGTCTTTTAGGGTATCTAGAGACTGATAGTATCACCATGAGGTTCGCAAGCTGTGAGGAGGCTCGAGTTAGAAGAAGGGATCAGCGGAGGCATGGGGTCACTCCACTCCACTGTATCCCAGCTCAGGTCCCCAAAGGGGTCCGAGGCTTTTGTGCAGGGGGCAGCGGGGTCCTGGCCGCAACACACTGACCCTGAGGGGTAGCCCAAAGGACCTGAGGCTTTGGTGGGAGCATCAGCAGGGTCCTGGCTGCAACACACTGACCCTGATGTGCAGTTCACTGCTGGGGGTAGAAGCCCACACTCCCCGTGGCTCCTTCTGGCCCCATGCCTCAACAGTACCTCTTCCTCCAGCTCCTCGGTGTAGTCACCCAGAGGTAGATTGTAAAACCCCTCCATCGTGTCTGGCAGTGGCAGGTCAGTGAGTCCCTCCAGTTCTTCCACAGCGGGTAACTCCTCCAAGTCACAGGAGAAGGTTGGAGGCTTGAGGTCTTCAGCAGCCAGCAGCAGCTCCTCCAGATCATAGGAGGTGGGCAGCAGCTCGGGGTCACCAGCAGAAAAGGACTCAAGACCAGGCATCCCTACTAGCGGCTCACCCAGCAGGCTTGAAGCAGCCCAGGGTTCAGGCACCAGCTCCCAGTCCCCAGCGAAGGGCAGCCCTCACCAGACAGCCAGGCCCCGGTCTGCAGGCCAGAGCCCATCTCACCTGTGGGCTAACCCAGGGTCAGGAGGGAGCCAAGCCACATCATTCCCCTTCACTGGCCCAGCTTGAACTGAGCTGCCAGCCTCCCCTTTTATACTTCCTGTCCCGCCCCCTCAGCTTCTGGCCTGATTGACATCCCACACTTAGCTCCACCCCCTTGCCACCAGGCAGTTCTCTCTGGGCTATTTCTGACCGGGGCCTTGCCTTTCTGCTACAGTCTGTTAGTCTTTATAGTGCCCCCAGGACTCTTTGCTTGTTTTGCTGAAATACAATCTTAGTTTAGGATGCCAATTACCTTTGAGTTAATTGTGACTATCTTCTTGACTCATTATTAATATTTTGATTTGTATTAATCTGATTATATGCACTTGAGTTAATAGACAAGATTTTATTTGTTTTAGTTAAAGCAATGCATGTGGATTGCATTTGTGTGTAAAGTCTTTGCTCAGAGTGACAGAGCTGGTGCATATCAATTACTTTGATAAATTGATGGACAAATGTAAATGAGCTTGCAGGATTCAGTGTTCACAGCACTGAACACTATAAGATGGCAGTTCCTCAGGTTGCATCCAGGACTGGGTGTATTTACCCAGGGGTCACACTCGTGAGCAGCAGACCAAAAGTACTCCTTTACTGGGCCAGGAACTGATTACTCACAGGAGGCTGGGTGTAGGCCGACCCACAAGAAGCTGGCACACAGCAAACTGGAATAAGCTGGGGCCCAGGTGTGAGGAACTGGGGTGATGCAGCTACACACAAGTTCAGATTGCGGGGTCGAGGGGGAACATCACAGACAGGCCTGTCCCTGGTGGGTGGGGAGGCACGTGCAGGGTGACCATCCAGGGCCCCACAGTTCCACAGGCCCAGCTGCCAGTGAGCAGGGCCATCCTTAAGGGGGAGCAGAAAGGGCAGCTGCCCTAGGCCCTGCACTTTTGGGGGCCCCGCGCGGCTACTCCGCCACCCCACCCCCATGCTGGGGACCAAGCGAGCAGGCAAAAGGCCGGTCCGCTGCCATAGCGCCGCTGCTGGTCCACCACCTCCCCACCATGCGCACTGCTCTGGCCTCGGTGCTGGAGCAGCGGGGAGGGGACAGGAGGCAGCGTGGAGCTGGTATTGCTGCCCCCCCACCACCTCCCTGCTGCTCTGGCAGGGAGTCCAGAGCAGCGCACCTGACGGGGGGGGCGGACCGGCAGCGCTGCAGTGGCGAACTGCCCTTTTGCCCACTCCACTGGTCCCTGGCATGGGGGGGGATAGTGCAGGGGTCTACCCCTCCCCTGGGCTGGCCGGCCCCACCCCCAGTGTGGGGGGTAGAGGGGGCCCCATGGAGGGTAATTCACCCTGGGCCCCGCACCTCTAGATGTCCCTCTAGAGACGTCTCTGCCAGTTATACAGCACAGGACCTATGCACTGCCCCCTCACTGTTGCACTCACTCCTGCCCGTCCCCCCCAATGCTGTGCTGACTCCTGCCCGTACCCTGCTGCCTTCGGTGGCAAGCCAAAGGCAAGTCGTGGGCTGGGGAAGTGGAGCTCAGTCTCTGTGCTGGCCCGCTCCACATCAACTGCCCAGCATGGGCGTGGAGAAGGCAGGGGCTCTGCACCCCCAGGGATGGCCCTGATCACAGACGCCATATGTGAGTGAGCAGAGGGAAAGAAGCCATGGGAAACAGATAACTATGTCTTGCAGGTGTTTTTTTTTTTCTTGTTTTGATCTCTAACAAGATAGTATGGATTAAGATTAATCACAATTCATATGCTATCTGAATGTATAGGACTGTAAAAGCCCTGCGGCAAGTGCTGTGTATAATGAGCCACACACATCCGTCACTTATCTGTGGTGCTATATAGATCATGTAATAAGTGTGATGTATGCATAGAAACCTAACTAAATAGATCAACGTGTTTTGACTATATAGTTTACAAATAACAGGGTGGAAGTTTTATCTCCTCTAAGCCATTGAAAGAGCATCAAGCTGATCAAAATATTTATAAAAGAAAAATCAGATACTAGTTCTAGAACAAATGTCAAGGTCACAGCATTGTTGCTTACTTTATGCCTTTATTGTGCAGGCAGTTCCCTATCTGACACAGCAGCCCTCACCAGGTGTCAGCTACCTAGCATCTCTCTTAATGAGGCACATGGTACCTGTCCATAAAGTTTGATGGGGGGATTAATAATTTATAGTGAGTTAATATACTGATTTTAAAGCAGCTGCAGTATTTGCAGACTATTCTAATGGAATCACATCCATCTTGTTCCTTTCATTCTCACCTGTGTTCCGTGGATTGACTCCGATATTTATGAACAAAGATTTGCTTATTTGGAGCACAAGTTGTGAAGATATTGCAAGTGCCACTCCTGCTTTATTATTTGCATTCAGCATTTTAAAATAGGATGATCATTTTTGATTTACTTATTTATGGGAGAGAGCCAATGTTCCCTCTAAGCGGGTGATAAGGCAGCTGGGCCAGTTATGGTGTTCACTGAGTGGCAATTTGTGAGCCGTGGTGCTGCCTGGGCAGCAGGTTTTTGGCACTGGAAGCATCAGCATGCTTAACTATCTTAATTCAAAAGAAATGCATAGATGTTGTCTTTTTCTTGGAATTTTAATAAAAATGTTAAACTGAAACACTGTTTTATTAATTTACTAAACAAATGTGAGACAATGACACTTGCTGCCTATCTAGACCAGTGGTTTCCCAACCAGTGTGCCATGGCACACAGGTATACCATCAGGCCTGAGCAGGTGTGCCACAAAATTTTTGAAAAATTACTCAAAGGGCTCTGGATTGGCTCATGAATATTCATGAGTTCATTTGGAAACTGTATGGTGGTGTGCCTTAAACTAATTAAAGGTAGCAAGGTGTGCCATGACAGAGAAAATGTTGGGAAACACTGATCTAGACCATTATCTACACCTTACAGTTTTTGTTGCCTGTCTTTGTCACATTTCCAGAAGGAAACATCAATCTGAAATATTGCCAAGATCCAGAGGGGTAGCTGTGTTAGTCTAGTTCCGTTTAAAAAAAAAAAAGAGTTCTGTGGCACTTAAAGGCTAATCCATTTATTTATTGTATAAATCTGATGACATGGGATTTTCTCCCATGAAAGCTCTTGCAATAAATAAATAGGCTAGTCTTTAAGTGCCACAGAACTCCTTGTTTGTTTTACAGCAATATTGCATCAGTCTTGGCTTCATTGATTTGTATTTTAAAATGCTCTGCATGGCACTAAATGATTCTCATCTGCCTGCCATTTCACACTTCTCATGCCAGAGAGAAGAACTCTTAAGGAATCTTCTCTACAGTGTTCCGAAGAGCCAAAATACAAAAATAAAAAATGGACCTAGTTAAATAAAATAAAATTTAAACTGCATTTATTTTTTAAAACTTACTTGCTGAAAAAGGAACAGGGTTGTAATAGTTTTTTAAAGAGCTGTCAGAACTTTTGCATATTATATATCTTGTATATTAAAACCTTTTAGCAACTGAAAAGAAAAGCATTCACCCTTGATAGAGATGCTACGTGGTTCAACATAATTTATTTTGCTTAGCATCTTTCATGCTAACTACCTTTCCAGAGTTCTATACACATATTTCTGCTTTAGTGTAATTTCAGGAACTAACTGTTGTTTCCTGGGTTTCTTATTCAGAAACTGCAACTAGAGAAAAAAACAGAAGTCTGGTGGCACTTTTAAAGACTCCCACAAAAGCTCATGAGATGAATTTGTTAGTCTCTAAAAGTGCCACAAGACTCCCTGTTTGTTTTGCTGAACTCTACTAAGCTACCCTTTGGAATGTGCAATGAGCGAGCTGGCTGTGTCCCCCCTACCACAATGCCCTGTATCACTATCAGGGTGCCAAAACATCACCTGGGCTACTCCAGCCATAGGAGGCAGAAATCCACAAAGACATTCTTCCAGCAACTGTCCAGGGTAGGTAAAGGGTTAAGTTGCTTCACTGTTCCCAGAGTGTTAGTTATCCTGGGATCGAGTCACTGCACTGTAAGAAAGAAGTCTGTCTCTAACAAAGCTGTTGTTGAAAGGCAGCTTGGAGAGGGAAGGGGAGGAAGGCTGACAGGACACCCTGGCTAGGCCCAACAATAGCATAGCCCTGGGAAGGACAATGCAAAGCCATGGGTGTTTAATTTGCACAGGAGGAGGTTGGAGCCATGGCAAATGAGGAGATCTCTCTCTCTCCCTTGTTGCTTGCTGAGAAGCCCCCGCTGGCTGGCTGCCTTTTAAAGAGGATCTCCTGCAATCTCCCCCAAGCTTTCTCTGCCAATCCCCCACCAAGGGCCCCCTTTGCCCCTTACGTGGCCTACAGAGCTGCTGCTACTGGGCAATACCTAGGCTTACTAGATACCAAAGCATGGAAAGGAGGACAAGGAAGTACAAAAAGGAGGACACTGGAGGACACATACATATCCGGGACCCTGCCCCGGCCCCGTTCATTCAGCCAACCACCCCAGCTACTGCCCCCCAAATGCTTGCCCCATTGATCACCCAACTCCAGAGAAATCTGCCTAGCCTGTAGTTACATTGTGAGATTAATTGCAAGAACAGCAGCTCAAGAATATCAAATGAATGGCTTAAGTATTTTTCATCTTAACATTAAAGTAACATTAAAGTAACAATAAAGCCAACCACTTTAAGGAGTCACAAAATTAAGTATTTAATGTTTATATCAAAGCGCAAGGAGAATCATATTGCAGAATTCCTACCCAGATCGATAGTTTTACATTGTGAGTTAGCAAATGGAAGCAAACCTCCAATAAATTTAATGTAGTAATTATGGACAAGATTAAAATCAGTTTAAACACAGTAAGTTCTCCTTCGAGCACTGCTCACATCATTTAGTTACAGGCAGAGGCAGTGCTGGGGCAGGGAGGGACCCGGGGCACAGGCCCAGCCCCCGCCCCCAGCAGGCAGGCCCTGCCCCCAGAAGCAGCCACTGGAGGCTGGGCCCGTGCCCGCGGCTGCGGGCAGCCAGGCCCCCGATCCCCAGTGGGGGACGGGGCCGCCACAGGCAGCCAGCCGGGCCCCGGATCCCCGGCTGGAGATCGGGGGACTGGCCACCCACAGCCATGGGCATGGGCCCGACCTCCAGTGGCCACTTCTGGCCTGGGCGCACCTCTGCCTAGCCATCCGCGGTGGCACGGCCTCCCCCTGGCCCTATCCCTGGCCAGGGGTGGGGCCTGCCAGGCAGCCAGCTGGGCCCCGGATCTCCACCTGCGGACGGGGCCGCTGTGGCCGTGGCCGCTGCAGCTGTGGCTGGCCGGGGATCAGGCCCCAGATCCCCGGCTCGATTGGGCTGGAGATCCGGGGCACTGGCGTTGGGACCCAGAGCATGTGCCCCGGTGTGCCCAATGCCAGTGATGCCCCTGGTTAGAGGTGTCTACGTGCTGCAGCGCACGGTAGCTCAGAAAGTCTTCAGCCTTAGCCTATCAGGTCAGGGCACGTGGCCAAAGCACTCTCTACACCACGACTGCAGCTGTATAGGTGACTGTGACCCTGACCCTCCCAGTTCCTTTTTCCACCCTCAGCGATGGTTTTGGATCAGCCAAGAAACTTGTGTAAGCAAGTGCCTGTCTTCTACCGTGAAATTCAAGATGCTTGGTTTCAAGCCGTGCCTAGGATGCTGCAAAGCTTTCCCGCTCGATGATCTGCACAATAAATGTCTTGCATGCCTCAGTGAGTCCCATGTTGCTGAGAGCTGCCCCCTCTGCCAGTCCTTCAAAAGGAGGACTCACAAGGACAGAGTGCTGCACCTCTGATCCCTTGCGGGAACCAGCATGCAAGCCTCTGATGTCGCCCGATCCCTGAGTGCTCTGCTGGCTCACCAATCTGCCTGGGCGTCAAAATTCTGGGACCGATCTCTGGTGCTGAGCCTAAAGTCTCAGTCAACGCCCTCGTTGGTACTGTCGGGGTGCCAAACACCTCAGGCACCGAATCAACCCAGCGCTGAACCCAAGGCGGCTCCGCCGGCGGCACCGCCGATGCCACAGGCTTTCACGTTAGCGCAGCGCACTCTACAGTCCGCATACCAGCACCGTGGAAGAAAACCAGCTTGATGCCGACCGTGGCACTGGGAGTCCACTCAATGCAGGGAGTGCCTCCGCCCACCAATCTGGTACTGCTTAGCCTGCTGCCAGCACTGCAATCTGGCACTGGGGACTGCTCTCCCAACCCAGGACTGTCCAGCCCACCTTCGGTACTGCATTCCATGGAAGACTTTTCCCCGGCCTCCTCCCCACATTCCTCCCGGCACGTGTCGGTGCTGTGCTCCCAAGTCTCGGGGGCCCCTTCCCACGGATCAGCGTCAACTTTGTCTCCAGCCTCGGTACGCTTTTCTCCTCTCAAGATGGTAATAACGGTAGGAGAACATTTAGGGAAACGGCGCCGTAAGCACTCTCCCTCACTCATGCCTCAACACAAGAACAGACCAGGGCACTGAACTAGTGGGGCCCTCTCCTTCGGGTACCGCACAGCAACCTAGCTGAGGCTGTTCCCCTCCACACCATCTGAAGGCTGAACCATCTTTTAACGACTGGTCACATAACTGGCTGGACACGGCCGCCAATGATACCTTAGTCTCACGGCACTGCTCTGCCCAGTCCCCCTCACAGACCATGGATTCAGACTTCTTGGACGATGAACCCAATCCCAACGCCACACATCAGAGTAGATTGTGGCCTGTTCTTCCTCTTCGCCTGACGAATATACCTTTGAGAGACTGATTGACTGTAACAAGGACTCTCGTGCCCACCAGCAGTTGCTACGCCTCATAGCAGCAAACCTGAACCTGGAGCTGGGGGTCGTCCAAGAGGAGATGACCCCCCTCTTCGACGTTGGCCAGAGGGCTCCACCAGCTAAGGTGTCCATACTGCTCCACGAAGGGGTATACAGCATTGTTAAGGCACGCTGGCAAACCCCATCCTCAATCCCACTGGTATCCAGGGTTGTGAACCACAAGTACCATATCCCTCAGGACAAGTTCTCCTTTCTGTTACAGCACCCCACTCCGGGGTCACTGGTTGTCGATGCCATGAACCAGAAAGAGGCAAGGTCAACCAGGTTCTACCCCTAAGAATAGGGAGGAGAGGAAACTCAACCAGCTTGGCAGGAAGGTTTACTCCACAGCAGCCCTTCAGCTGCACATAGCAAACCACTCGGCCCTTATGACAAGGTATATCTTTAACCTCTGGAATGTCATGCAAGACTTCCGCACCGTTATCCTGAAGGATCGCCTTAGAGACTTCGACACGCTGCTTGAAGAAGGGGAAATGGCATCCAAAGATGCTCTGAGGGCCATCTGGGATGCCCTGGACACAGCCGCCCATACGATGGCATCGGCTGCAGTAATGTGTCGCTCGGCCTGACTACAGGGCTCAGACCTACCACCGCAGCTGCAGCTTACTATTCAGGACCTCCTATTCAAAGGCCCTGACCTCTTTGCCGAGTCCATGGATGCAAAGCTCCATGGCATAAAAGACTCGACCCACAACCTAACAGATGCTCTCTAAAACCCCATCAACTCCTCCAATAACAACTTCAGCAGTTAAAACAACAGATTAACTGCAGAGTACATTCCCAAGGTTCCTCCCTTTTTCCCAGTGCCACCTTGGGGACAGGGACAAGGACAAGCTCCGTTCAGGAAAGAGTGAGAAGGCCCATGTTCCACAATTGGGTAGGCATGGGCAGGCCTCCGAACGCTTGTTGGGGAAGAAACAGCGTTTTTGACGGTTGCTGTATGGCCAG
The DNA here is from genome assembly GCA_007922195.1 of Podocnemis expansa. Taxonomy (NCBI): domain Eukaryota; kingdom Metazoa; phylum Chordata; order Testudines; family Podocnemididae; genus Podocnemis; species Podocnemis expansa. The sequence goes on along the minus strand of ML681994.1, from coordinate 6,833,379 downwards.
CGAACCCACAAATCAACCGGTCCCCAACCACTTACACCACTTCACACACCACTGGGCCAACATCACATCCAACCAGTGGGTCCTTGAGACGGTCACGGAGGGGCATCGTATTCAGTTTCTTTTGCTTCCTCAAGACAGAAAACCACTCCCTTGTTCATCCCTTGGAAACCAGGAACTGTCCTACCTTCTTGAGATTGAATGCCAGAAACTCCTCTCCCTCGGAAAAAATCCAACGGGGACCTTCAACCCATTCTAGATCTCAGAGCCTTCAACAAACATATAAAGAGAATAAAGTTCCTCATGGTTTCCCTATCACAAATCCTTCCATCTCTGTCTGCTGGGGATTGGTTTGCAGCCCTGCCACAGGCAGTTCCTAAAGTTCATGGTGGCAAATGACCACTTCCAGTTCACTTTTCTCCCTTTCGGTCTCTCCCTGGTCCCCAGGGTGTTCACGAGGTGCATGGCGCCAGTAATGGCATACTTGTGCAGATGGGGCCTAAGAATTTATCCCTATCTAGATGACTGGTTAATAGTCGGGAAATCAAGCTCCCAAGTAGAGCTCCATGTCAAAGCAGTAGTGAGGCTCTGTGACTATGTGGGCCTCCATATAAACCAAGAGAAGTCAAAGCTCCACCTGTCCCAAAACATAGAGCTCATAGGGTTGTGTCTACATGCCCTCAGGGGGTTAGCATTCCTACCTCACTCCAGATTTTGGTCCATCCGTACCATCACTACAGAGCTGCAAATGTCTCTGTGCCCACGGCCCAATGGTGCCTGCAGCTCCTTGGTCATATGGCAGCCTCCACCTCAGTGATCCAGATGGTGTGCCTGAGGATGAGGCCTTTCAAAATCTGGCTTTCCATGTTGTTCCACATATGGCGGGACTCCCTGAACAAGGTACTGTCTGTCCCCCAGGATACTCTGGGGACATGTCAGGTTTGGAGGGATCCCCGCTTTGCCATGGGGGGCATTCCCTTCAAAGACCTCAAGCCCTCAGTGACCGTAATAACGGATACCTCAAACACAGGGTGGGGGGCCCACATCTCTGGGGAACTCTCCAGTCAGGGGCCCAGGTCTCACACGGACGTTCCACTCCACATAAACGTGAAGGAACTAAGGGCCATCAAGCTAGCCTGCTTGACCTTCCTAGACAAGATACCGGGCATGTCGCTCCAGATTTTCATGGACAATACCATGGCTGTGGTTTACACGAATCGGCAAGAGGGGGGGTCCGTTCTACGCCACTTTGCGAGGAGGCGTGCAAACTCTGGGAACTGGCCATACGACACAACTTCATCCAGTGGCCTCCCACCTACCAGGGGTGGACAACGGGCTAGCGGACTCTCTAAGCAGAAAACCACTTGTGAACCATGAGTGGTCTCTCCACGACAAGGTGGTCTCCCTCCTGGTAGACAAATGGGGTCTTCCCCAGATAGACACTTGCTTGCGACATGACAGGATCGCAAGTTCTCCCATTTCTGCTCCCTCAGGGGCTGGGAGGAGGGGTCCCTCACCAACGCCTTCCTCATCAATGGGTCAGGGCCCCTGATGTTTGCCTTCCCACTAGTTCCCCTGATACCAAGGGTTCTCCTGAAAAGCAACAGGGATGGAGAAAACATAATACTAATAGCTCCGGACTGGCCCAGACAGCACTGGTCCCCACTCCTGCAGGACATGTCCATAGAGCTCCCACTTCGCCTCCCACCATGGGCGGACCTTCTGATGCAGGACTCGGGGCTCCTTCGGCACCCAGACCCGAGCCACCTACACTTGATGGGCTGGATGCTCGCGGGCTCAGCAGGCAGGAGAGGCTCTGCTCAAACAGGGTTAAGAAGGTCCTGGTTGGTAGCAGAAGACCATCCACCAGGCCAATGTACACAGCCAAATGGAAGCAATTCTCCATTTGGGCTCAGGTCAAGGGTGTAGACCCTACATCAACCCTGATACACCTGATCCTCGACTATCTGCTAGACCTAAAGGAAGGAGACCTTTCTCCTTCCTCATTGAGAGTCCATTTAGCGGCAATCTCAGCTCTTCACAAGAGTGTGGATTGGGAATCCGTTTTCTCCCATCCCACCTCCGTCAGATTCCTAAAAGGGGCGGAGAGACCTTTTTCCCCAACCTCGTAAGCCCACCCCACCTTGGGACCTGAATATCATCTGCCAGGCAATGACAGAGCCACCCTATGAACCCTTGGACTCAGCCACCCTCCTGGTCTTGTCCTGGAAGGTGGCCTTCTTAGTAGCAATCACCTTTGCTAGAAGGGTTTTGGAGTTGAAAGCCCTCACCTCAGAACCCCCATACACGAAGGTCTACCTGGATAAAGTGGTTTTGCGTCACCACGCATCCTTCCTCCCTAAGGTGGCCACCCCTTTCCACCTTAACCAGGAGATTTGCTTGCCAGTTTTTTACCCAGATCCCCAGGTTACGCAGAACCAGAGGAAGCAGCATACACTGGACGTGAGGAGAGCGCTCCTAACTTACATCACATGCACCTGGCCGTTTCGCAAGACCTCCCAAATGTTTGTGGCAGTTGCCGAATGTAAGAAAGGTTTACCAGTATCCTCTCAGTGTCTCTCTAAATGGACTGTTAATTGTATCAAGGACTGCTATGGAAGGTTGAAAACACCCCTTCCTGGAACTGTTAGAGCCCTCTCTACCAGGGCCCAAGCGTCCTCTATGGCCTTCCTTGCCAAGGTCCTGATCCAAGAGATCTGCAGGGCCACTACGTGGTCGTTGATTCATACCTTCATGATGCACTACGCCATCACCCAGCAGGCTAGAGATGATGCCATTCTGGGCAGAACTGTACTCAATGTGGGCAGACTGTAACTCCTCCCACCATCCACGGGTACAGCTAGCTGTCACCTCTAATTGAATGATGTGAGCAGCGCTTGAAGGAGAACGATGGGTTACTTACCAGTAACTGTCCTTCTTCAAGATGGGCTGCTCACATACATTCAGGCCCCTCCCACCATCCCCGTTAATGGAGTTGGTGAAGGTATATGGAACTGTGAGGGTCAGGGTCACTGTCACCTATATAGCTGTGGTCACAGCATAGAGGGGGCATTGGCTGGGTGCCCTGACCTAACAGGCTAAGGCTGAAGACTTTCCAAGCTAGCATGTGCTGAGACACATAGACACCTGTACCTGAATGTATGTGAGCAGCCCATCTTGAAGAAGGACGGTTACTGGTAAGTAACCCACTGTTCCTTCACAGAATTCACTCTCATTGTTTGACACATGGATGGGCAGGCCCTTGACTACATGAAGTCTAACAGAATTTGAGGTGTTGGCTTCTAAGGGAAAAGTAATCACTGTCAGCAGTATTCTCCCCATGACTTGAAATTAGGGGTGTGGTGCTGGGGGTGCTCACTAATTTCATATAACACTGTTACTAGCTGACCACTGGGGGGGGTGCAGGAGGGGTGTATGGAAATCCCTGTCTAGCCTCAGTTTTGAGCCTTGCTGTGCAGTATTTAAAAAAATCACAGACACGCTCTTTAAATTTTACACACACGGGAAAGAAGAAATCAGAAGAAGTGAGAGCTGCTGATTTTTATGTGCTGACCTGCCTGAAACATAACCTTTTACCTCAAATGCAAATTTCTGGAGACATCATATCCTACTATGTCTGCCATAAACCACAGACATATATATTATGACAGTTGACATTTTCTATTTGCTTTTATGTGAAATACACATCAAATTGGGGGGGAGTAAAATTAGATGTTTGTGACTATCAAATGCTCCACCCAAGAGGACAGCACCTATTCTTAGATGCAATGATCAGTCTTTTTCCTAAATATACCAAAAGAAACAGTCTCCCTAAATGTAAAATAAAAATAAGCATAGAATATATAAGCAAAAGGGAAAACCAAGCTGCTTGTTTTCTGTCATTTGATAAACTACTAACAAAGGGACAAATATTGTAATCCTTGCTCAATCAAATTTCCCATTGACTTCCTTTAAACTATAGGGTCAGGCCCAGCCCAGTAGCTCCTGTAGAATGTATCATACCTGCACATCTGTGTATCTTAATAAAATTTAAGGATACATCTGTAGTGGCCTAATCTCATCTTGGAAAGGAGAAGCAAATTGAAAAAATCACTTTGAAAAAAGGAAAATCATATGGATTCAAACCTCCTCACAACCAAAAGTGAAATTTCCTTGACCACTAAACAAAAGATTTGTTGCCAAAAGCCAAAGTTCACTAGCAGCAATAAAGATCTGGCTTAGCCGAGCCATTAGAGAAAGAACCCTCCCCAGAAAGTTTAAGCAGGGCAGCAAAGCAGAAAGTGAAGATGCAGTCACAGGTTTGTCTTGGGGCACCACAAAGACACCATCAAGCTGAAGAAAAGCCCCAGCTCCTCCAAAAAATAAGATCAAGCCTTCCCCAAAATCAGGTGGAGGGAAAGGGGTGCGAACCTGAGCACAGGCTGGAAAGAAGCCCAGGGCGAGGAGCAGAAGCAACAAGGCAAAGCAAAACTACTTCCCTGGCCCGAGCCAGTCCTCTTCACTCTCAATAAAGGTGCACCAGCCCAGCAAGGGATCCTCTCCAAATTCCCACCCCAGCCAGCAGGGGAGCATATGCAGGAGCTGTATGCTTCTATTTTTAGAGCACTGCCCCAGCCACCACCAAAAAGCCAGACAAAAGGGACTTGTACACTAATGCCTGCAGGTCAGAGGATGGCAGGACAAAAAGGAGGACATGTCCTCCTTTTGCTGGACATCTGGAAAGCCTAGCCATGCCAGAGGCTTCTCCCTGAGTGTGCTCAGGACAGGATTTGGGAGTTTGAAAAACTCCCAGCTTGTGGGGCGCAATCTGCCCCCCCCCCCCCGGAGCATGCAGCAGGCAGAGTTCCCTGTGTGGGGGAGGGACAGGGGGCGGCGCCCCCACCCTCCCCTGCAATTTAAAGGGAAGATTGGGAGAGACATAGCTTACAAATTGTCAGACTTTTCCCTCCATACACCTGACTTGTTTTAATTTTGGAAAGAGTGCTTTCCTCAAACACTATGCACCCGGTTATTTCTAAGCTTTATATCAGGGGTCAGCAACCTTTGCTGATCCCTGTGCCAGTCCTGCCCACTGCACTCTCAGTGGGTGCTGCAGACAGGGCCAGGCCTCCGATTTGGGGCCTGGGCCAGCACCCACCGCCGGCAGTGGCCGGCAGCCTTCAGGGGTCAGGGTCGCCCAGCAGCTGCCCCCAGCAGTGGCAGGCAGCCTCCAGGGGTCAGCTCCCATCCCTGGCAGCACCAGGCAGCCTCAGGGGGTCGGGGTCAGGGCCAGCCGGCAGCAGCGGGTGGCCTCTGTGGGTCGGGATTGGGGCTAGCACCTACCCCCAGGAGCAGTAGCTCCAGGCTGGCTAACCTGCCCTGCTCCCCTCTAGCCCTGCCCAGCAGAGTGCGTGGCCAGTAGGGGCCAGGAGCTGTGTGCTGCAGCTTCCTTGTCCCTGCTGGCTGTGCTTCCCAGAGGAGAAGGACGGCCAACGGGGGCCTGGGGGTGTGGGGCCAGTACCAGGGGCGCTGCTACACATAAAGTATAGGCGGGACCAGGCCCCTACTGGTCTCCTGGGCCTCAATCTGTTCCCTACTCACCCCTGTTGGTTCCCCAAGCCCCTTCCTTAACGTCCCCAATCCCCCAAGCCCTTCCCTGACCCCCCCGGTCCCACCGCTGATCTCCACTGCCCCAGGCAGACCCCATCCCCACACCCTTTCCCCACTGGTGGCATGCCTGCCCCCGGACTTCCACCCATGGCTCCCTTAACTGGCTGCCAGAGGAGAGCATGGCCACAGCAGAGGCTGAGGCTTCTGGCCTGACCCCCCCTCCCGAGCACGCACAAGCCAGGGTGGGAGTTTTAAAAACTCCCAGGCCCAGCCTAGAGCAGTTCCCTACCAGTTGGAAGACTGTCTTCTGGCTGCGCAGGCAGTGTTTCCTGCATGGGGGAGCAGCAGTGTGCCTCTGTGCAGTTTAGAGGCGTGCTGCTCAGGGGCTCTCCCTGAGTTTCAGGAGGGCTGGTGTCCCCAGAGCCCTATGCTCATGATACCTCCAGCCAGCGGGGGGGCCTGAGTGGCACCATGTGCCGCTCAGGCTCAGCCCCCGTGCCATTTCTGGCACAGGTACTGGAGGTTGCTGACCCCTGCTTTTTATATTACTGATGGGTATTTATCACATAAAAATGTTGCATGATGAAAGCCTTTATTTGCAAGCCTGCCTAGGCACAAGTATAGCAGTGTATGTATAGTCAGAGCCCAGGCCAGCCATACAGCAGTGCCAAAATTCCAGTGTCACCTGTGATATACACTCATCTCTGGGATTGTGGACAAAATGCTTAATGGCACACAGTGCATGAAATATGTAACTTCTGAGCAGATTTGCTTTTGAATTTACCATTGTTGCGAATACCAAGTTGATTGGTGGAAGAGAAATATATTCCTCTTTTTCCTCAGTGCTCATTTTTGGCATCACCTGCTCAGCCAGTTGGTTTCCCTTGTACTTTGAGTCTTTCACACAATAAGAAGAAAAAAATTAAAAATAGGAAAATGAGAGAATCTCCAGTATAGATAGCAGGATTTAGGGAAAAGTGTTTTACCTTAATTTTAGATCATTTTTCTGATTTGTTTTTCCCCTCCCGAGTCAGCAGTATCCCTTCAACCTCTCAGCCTCAATTCTTCCACTTGTAAGAAAGAGAATATCCACTTCCAGGACTGCTGCAAAGCTAAATTAATGTATGTAGAGTGTTAGAAGATGACAAGAGAAATTATATTAATTAGCATTTTGCTTAGATATAAGGTAATTTGTGTGGCAGGGATCACACTTATTAAAGCATTACTCTTTTTAGTGATATAGAGTTTTCACTGAGATTGCTGATATTTGTGTGAAATGAATTAATATAATGTACATTTCAGTTCAGGATGTAGTATGACTGTAGTTGTGACAATTTAAATGTCCATTAACTTTTAATCATTAATTGACTATTTTTTTTGAAACACATTAAATATTCTACTATATGATTCCAGTATTTCAATCTGGTCTGCCCCCACTTTGATGATACTGAGGCTTTGCAATAACATTGGGGCCTCTGTTGATCAAATTGTACTATAAGGGCCTAGGGCAGTGGTTTTCAAACTTTTTTCCTCAGGACCCAGTTGAAAAAAATAATTTATGCCCATGACCCAATAATTATACCTTTGAGCAATGCTTTCCTATCTTTTGGCAGCAGCAGTGAGGGGTGCCGCAACCCAGTGCCTGAGGTTCTGTGACCCACTACTGGGTCACTATCCTGGGTTTGAAAACCACTGGCCTCGGGCCATGGTTCTCAATCTTTTGTGAGTTGCAACACACTGGACAGCATATTGTGACTGTAGTTTACAGAACACACTAGCCTACTCCCTCTACGCCAAATCCAGCCATTTCCCCAGCCATGACACACTTACTCTGTGTGGTGACACACAGAGTAATGTGCTCCCACATAGTGGTTGAGAACCCCTGGCCTAGGGCCTAATCCAAACCTCACAAAAGAGTTTGGATCACAGGTCCCCGTGTATGAAAGATGTCATGAAATATGTCATGAAATATTCAATTTATAATGCAATAATATGCTGGTGTGGTAGCTGGGTGCTAGCTATGTAAGAGAGCTGGGCTCCTTTCAGCTTTTTTCTCCTGGAGTAAGCAGCAGGTGGCAGCATTAGAGAGAGAGGTGTGCTCGTGGGGAAAGGCGTACTGTGATGCTTCATGCTGACCTTTTGAACATGTAGTATTTGACCAGTCTGTTCAAGCCTCTGGACAGATGGAGCTGCCATGCTGGAGGAAGAGCTTCCTACATTCCAGGTATACAATGATTGTCTTGTCGCCTCTTGATTGTACAAAAATGTGATTTAGAGCCAAGCCGTCGGTATTCAGAATTCCCACTGGACCTCATCGGTGTTCTGTGCGTGCAGGACTTGCAGTATTATTCTCCTAATTAGATCATCTTTAAAGTTCATCAGGTAAAGTGACAACAGTTAACATTTCTGATGGATATAAGCAACACAACAAATAAGGAGTCTGGTGGCACTTGAAGACTAACCAATTTATTTATCACATGAGCTTTCATGGGAGAGATTTCCACTTTATCAGATACTTGGAGACGGGAAACTTACAGACTTGGAGCAAAATAAATTCAGGAAAGCATAAGTCATGGGAGCTGGTTGATAGGAACAGCAAATAGAAGCAGTAGTTTAGGTTCAAACAGCGGAGTACAGCAATTAGCAGGGAGGTGAATGAGGGCCAAAAGCAAAATTACCAGTTATGATCAGAGGTAAAGTCATAAGAATATATTGAAATACACTTAAAATGTCTATTTATTCTTAAAATTTACACATGTGACAAAGTCCTCTTCCATGATTTTCTTTTTAATCCCATTTTAGAGAATCTAACGTTAAAGGTTTTCCCCACAACCATGGAAGTATTTTGTCAAATGACTGACATTCTTAGTGTGGCATGATTGTAACAATTACATTTATAGTTATTGCTGGCTTTTTAATCAGATCAAATCTTATTGTTGGACTTACGTACTTTGGCTAGAGTACAGGTGGATTCATGAAGAGATTATAAGGAGTAACTAGTGAAGTATGAGTTATTAATTTACTTCTATAGCCATAAAGAGACTGAAGAATATTCTTCAGTGCATCAGGATTTTTTGCCAGGTTATCAGAAGTTCAGCACTGAGTTGTCCACATTTATAACACATGCTTCTTCTATAAAAATTGGCATTCTTAGGAATCAAGGTGGGTGAGGTAATATCTGTTGTCAGATCAAATGCCAATTTAGAACTTTTGTTTCCTCTTAGAGCACACACCACTCCTCCCATTAACAGATGTTATTCTGTGATGATTTCCATTAATGGTTACCCACTCACAGCTGGTTTTGGCTTTCTTCCAGCTATTTTACTATGTTTCAAAGAAATGTTTGGTATTAGCTCCTTTCCAGTCAAGTTCCAAAGTGGTAGCCATGGTAGTCTAGTTTAGCTAAACAAACAAGAAGTCTGTTTGCACCTGAGGTTAAAGTAATCTGGAGAATGGCATTCTGTACCCCCTAAAAATAGAAAATGGAGCTGGAATGCTGGGTTCCAGCTACATTTTCTATTTTTATGGGTCCGCTGCATGCCAAGCCCCTAAAAATAGCAGGCCCCGGAACACCGTTCCAGCATGTTGTGGCAGGGCAGGGAACTTTTAAATCTCCCATCCTGAGCCTGCTCTCACTGAGTATGCTCAGAGCCTCTGAGCATGCTCAGTGAGAGTAGGCTCCAGGCTGCAGCCTCAGCCTTGGGCAGGGCAGTTCCGTACAGGCTGGAAGACTCTGTTTTCTGGCCAGGTAGTGGGCACAGCAGCTGGCTGTCATGGCCGCCAAGTAAGGGGGCCCTGGGAGGTTCGGGGGACAGGTGACCCAGCCCAGCAGGGAAAGGATGCAGGGGAGGGTGTTAGCCTGGGGCAGCGAGGGAAGATGGTGTGGCACGGCAGGGGGTTGGGGGGACCAGCGGCAAGATGGAGGGTTTGGGGAAAGATTTGGGAGACCAGTGGCGAGATGGGGGCCAGGGATAGTAACCGGGGGTGGAGGGTAGTAGCTGGGGGGGGGGGGCAGAAGAGGGCCCTGAAATTTAGGAGGGTTCTGGGGCCCACCAAATTATCCTTTAACCTCTGGGCAGGGCCGGCTCTACTATGAGGCAAGAGACAGACATGGCTTCGGGCAACAGTTCTTAGGGGCGCCTAGCCCCCCTGAAGATCAGGCTGGCTCCTGTCTCTTTCAACCTTTCCTAGAAGCTCAGGCACTGTTAGTCAGGCACTGTTAATCCCCGGAAAAGATTGGAAAGTTAATGAAATGCGTGCCTTTACAATGACTCATCATCCTTGAGAAATAACAATAGATAAGTAGAGTTGGGGGTGGGGATAAGGGTGGACACTAGCCATTGAGGACTGCAGGAAGCTCTAGCCTGAGGTGACATGGTCTGGGAATTGCAGGAAGTTCAAACACTCCCCAACCCTCTCAAACTCAAACAGCCTGGCTGGGGCTCTCTCCTCTCTTTTATCGTCCCCTGCACCAAGCCCAAGAGCTGTGGTTCCTGGGATACCAAGAGGAGCCAAGGTGAGAGTCACCTGTTTCTTGAAGTGGCACCCAGGACAGTGAGTTCTGTGGGGTTCTTTGGATTGTTGTTTCAGGGCCAGGTCAGTGGGGAAAGAAGGAGAACAGGGAAAACGAGGAGGACAGACTCCTTAGGAATCTGTTTCCCTTGTCTTCAAAGCATCTGACAAAGTGGGATTTTCTCCCAGGAAAGCTCATGCAGTAAATACATTCATTAGTCTTTAAGTGCCATACAACTCCTTGTTTGTTTTCAGCTCCTGGCAGTGGCGTCGCTAGCGCTGGGCACCCAGGGCACGTGCCCCGGGTCCCAACGCCAGTGCCCCGGGTCTCCGGCCCAATCGGGCCGGGGATCCGGGGCCCGATCCCTGGCGGTCCGCGGCCACGGCGGCCACGTCTCCGGCCAGGGATCCGGGGCCTAGCTGTCCGCCCGGCAGGCCCCGCCCCCTGGCCTGGGATAGGACCAGGAGGTGGCCACGCCGCTGCCGCCAGCTAGCCCGCGCTGCCGTGCGGCGCGGCTCAGCCTAGCCTGGCCCGGTGCGGCCGGAAGCGGCCGCTGGAGGCCAGGCCCGCGGCCGCAGCCCTGGATCCCTGGCCGGGGACTGGGCTGCCACGGCCGCAGCCAGGCCCCGGATCCCCAGCGGGGGATGGGGCCACTGCAGCCGCAGGCTGCTGGCCAGGTCCTGGATCCCCGGCCGGGGACGGGGTCGCCGTAGCCACCGGCGGCCAGGCCAGGGATCTGGGGCCCGGCTGGCCGCCTGCGGTGGCCCCATCCCCCGCTGGGGATCCAGGACCCGGCCAGCAGCCCGCGGCTGCAGCGGCCCCGTCCCCGGCCGGGGATCCAGGGCCGCAGCTGCGGGCCCGGCCGCACCGGGCCAAGCCAGGCTAGGCTGAGCTGCGCAGCACAACAGCGCAGCCCAGCTGGCGGCGGCGGCGCCGCGGCCTCCCCCTGGCCCCATCCCGGGCCAGGGGGTGTGGCCGTTTGACTGGGGGCGGGGCCTGCCCTCCAGGGGCGGGGCTGGGGGCGTGGCCTGGGTCTTTCCCCACCCCAGCGACGCCCCTGGCTGCTGGCAGTCACTTCTGTGTAAATAAGGTTGGATCTGAGCACAGTCATCTAGTCTGTGCAAAGAAGAGGGAGAACAGATTTTTGGGCTGGTGATAGCATACATGGAACAGTGTCTTTTCCCTTCCTGTGTCATCTAGTTCCCCTAGGTGGGCTGTTGGTGTAGAGGGTGAGGGGAGAGAATACCAGGGCTTGCTTACAGTAATATGATCTGGTTTAAAACCAATGACATGTCTAGTTTAAAAAAAAAAATTAAATTATACACAGAACGATAGCATTTCCTAGAGCACTTGGGAGACCAAAGGTCTCTTTCTGGCTCTGCCCTGAGCTGCTTGGGAAAGTCACTTTTCCTTCCTGGGGCTTAGTTTCGTCACCTGCAAAATAAAAATGGTGATGAGACTTACCTCCCTTTGAAAAGTGCTCTGCGATCTGCAGCTGAAAACTGCTATGTAGACACTGAAATAATCCCTCACTTCTGTTAGATTTAGCCCTTATAGCCTTATAGCTCAATGCACTTTGTAAAAGGGGGCTGAGGAGGGCTCCCCCAACATAACCCAGACAGTGTGGCTGGGGTCCCTCCCCTCTACTCCCCATCCCCAAGCCCAGGTGGCATCACAATGGGGGCGTGGGGTCTAAAGGTGGCTATAGCACTCCCCCACACTACTGTAGCAGCAGGAGCTCTTCAGGGACAAGGCAACAGACCACATTTATTTGTAAATGTAAAAAAACAAACAAACAACCCTCAAACCTGACACACACAACTACCTAATAGCAAGGTTAGTCTAGTTCAATAAAAACAAACAAGGAGTCCTGTGGCATTTTTAAAGACTAACATTTATTTATTACATGAAGTTTTGCAGGAGAAAAATCCCACTTTGTCAGAGGCTTTGAAGAGATGGGGAAACTAACAGAATAGGATGAAAACAAGAGCAGGGGAGTGCAAGACATGGCTGTAACCTGACCTGATCCCTTTATTATTTTATGATTTTTTTATTATGCAGAGGTCTAATATTTTTGTTGCTGTTCTTTGAGCATCTTTCAATTTTACTGTCTTTCCAATATCAAGAGATGATCTCTTACCAGGGCATTTTAAGAATCTGTTAGCTTCTCACTTTTGTTGTGGTGTGGGCAGTTCTGTGTGCTGTGACAATACAATAGCTCTCTTTCCTCCTTCTCTTCAGCAACATTCATTTTTTGATATTCTACTATTCACAAAAGCTTGCCTGAAGAAATCAGTTAGTCTATAAGGTGCCACAGAACTCTTGTTTTTGCTATACCAATAAAATTGTCAGTGCTTTCAGCCATCCTGCTGTAGTTATACCAGTATAATGGAAATACCTCTTGAGGGCTAAACTCTTCTTTTATACTCCTACACAAGTCATGGTGGGAGTTGTCTTGCTTTACACCAGAATAAAGTTGTATGGTCTTTGTGTACAGAAACTCCGAGTCATTTTGCAGTAGACTACAGCCCTTTTGAGACAACTAACACTTCTTACTGATTCCTCTCCACCCAGCTCTTTCTCAAGCAAGATATTGATTAATCCACTACTTTGTTCCCAGTGTTCCCCACCAGTAAGGAAGCCTGGGCAGTAGCTGGGGTAGTGGGGGTAGGCAATGGGAGGGGGCTAGGGTGAAACTGTGAAAACATGGGCTGCTTTACAGAATTGTTGAAAATTGCTGAATTGTTTTTTTCAGCATTCCTGGACATAATGCCAATGTTGAAGGGGTTTTCTCTTATCAGTGCTCAGTGGACAAAGGAGAGGAATTGATTATCAATTAAATCTGTGAAGGGCATTATACTAATTAAGTATAATCTGAACGACATGTCATGTGAGAAATTTAACTCATATATTCTTGACATTGATAGGCTACTGATAAAAACAGGTCACCCGGATAAATATTAAGAATAGGCTTTACCATTTTGAATGATTTAATTTGGTCAATTAAATGCTATCGTGACATTGCTGACACAAATTGTATATTCACAACGATACGCATTTTATTGTGTTACAGTTTTGTATTATACATCTTTTTTTTTTAACAGTTAATGTGCCTAAGAATATATCTGTTGTTCAACTTGTGCTCCATTTTTTTCATGCTGCCATTCATTCATTAATCATTACCTGTTTCCACACCATAATACAGTAACGACACATATTAATACTACATTTTCTCCATGTCCTCCTTTTCCCCATTTCCCTGTCCTCCTTTCCATGCTTTGTTATCTGGTAACCATAAACAGAATTCCTTGTTTGTTTTTACAAAAATATGCTGATTGAAGTAGGTCAGAGGAGACAAAAATCACCTTTGCCAGAAAGGGAGGGGTGAGGAGTGAAAAACTCTTTCAAGCATCAAAGGGGCAGCCCTATTAGTCTAATTCAGCAAAAAAAGCAAGGTGTCCTATGATTCACCCCCTGCAGCCCCCCCATTCCATTCCCACAGACACCCAAACTAGCCTCTGCCACCCACTGCCACCTGCCCAGAGATATCGATCCCAGCCTCCCCCACCAAGCCCATTACCTGCATGTACAGCCATACCAACCTCCCATGCCCAGCCCCATCCACCTGAGCCTTCCCAACCCACCCACTCCAATACCATTAAGAACTCCAACTCCAGCTTCTCCCACCCCAAGCTCCCCCTTACCCCATTACTGCAGAAACACAAACCCTAGCCTCTCCACACACCCCAATCCCCCAGACACCCATTACAGTTTTCCCCAACCACCCCCTGTGCCCCCAAAACACCCATTCTAGCCTCCTCGTTCACCCCATTCATCCACTCCAAGGATTTAGGTCAAGATGAAATGATGTAACAATTTGCTGTTGTTAAAGCCCGAAAAGTTACCCTTTGAAGCTGAAATTTTACTAAGTATGTACATGATAAATTTTACTTGTTAATTAAATTTAACTTCATCAGTAAGGAATGAATTGATCTTGCTGTTTAAATTTTAGGTTGCAAATACAATTTGGAAAATCTTTTTAAGCTTACATGAATGGGGGGGCGACAAAGCAAAATTTGGCTCAGGGCGCCACAACCCCTTGAGCCAGCTGTGCCTCTGGGTTGCACTTATAAAGACTAAAATTTATTTACCACATGAACTTTTGTGGGAAAAAAATTCTTCAAGCATCTGATGAAGTGGGATTTTCTCCCACAAAAGCTCATGCAATAAATTAATTTGTCAGTCTTCAGGCGCCACCAGCCTCCTCGTTTGTTTTTCTAATCAGGATAGTCTTACCTTTTAAATGCATCAATAGATATGCTATGTGGAGATCAGGTCCTTTGAGGCAACTTTTCCTGTTGTTAGTGTTCCTTATTAATGGTTTCTTGAAACCCAAGCTTTCTACCTGAGATTAGTTACAATACTTTAGTTAAAAGTAAGTCAAAACTGGTATATATTCCCCATTAATTCTTTGACACTATGTTTCCATAATTCTATCCTTGCAGAATGATGGGGTAGAAGATTAGAGAGAAAGAGAAGATCAATCTGTTAAAAATTCTGGATAGTTTCTGAAAGGCATAAGCAGGGAGAGAAAAGGGTTACTTTGACATTATGGGTTGACTGTGCGACATGAACTGGCAAAACAAATGAGTCTGGTGGCACTTCTAAAGACTAATGTGTTTATTAGTAGTGTAGCATCACTCCAGTACGTAGTTCATGTTTACATCACAAAATAATTGCTGTGTTTCAGCAGCAAAGCTACAGATTGAATTAGTTTGTCACTTGTTAAAGCTGTCTCTTTACTTGAGTGATGAGAGACATTGGCAAGATCATTGGGCCAGCTTGCCTGCTGCCCCCTATAATGGTGAGACTAAGTATATAAACAGGACTTTCAAGATTGCCTTAAAGAAGAAAGGGGGTGGGCAGGTGCACACACATGAAAGAAGCTGAATGAAGATAACTTCCAGACAAGTAGCCATGTTTGTTTTGCTGAAATAAGCTAATCATCCTGGGGTACTTTGAAATACTAACAAACTTATGTATTGTTTAAACTTTCATGGGTATAAAAATAATAATAATAAAAAAATAAAATAATAAAAGTTTCCCCTCACCTTTGCTAAGTAACAATCATCTCCCTGTGGCAAAACAGGCCTTTGGTAAATGCACTCCACCTTGGGTAAGTCTTTTACTGCTCCCATTCTTGGTACCCCTTGGCCATCATGTTGCAGGTGCACCTTGGTCAGGCTGGCATAGCAACCTTCCATCCCACAGAGCATGTGTCTCTGGAAGGCCCAGACCCCAGGATAGTACCTGCTTCTGGCTTCTCCACCACAGGTGTAGCAAAGGTGGTGTGGTCAGAGCAGCCTCAGCCCTTCTTTCAGGCTGGTGCCCGAGCTTGCTCCACTTAGTCCACTGGTCTCCTCCTGGGAAGGAACACTGTCATCTTTTGGAAAAGTCTTGTCTCCTGCTCCAGTAACCCTCTGGTATTTTGCATCTCTCTTTCCCCTTCCCTCTAGCCAAGGAAGGGTTTTAATAAGCCTGAAACAGCCTTTGACTAACCTCAGTTGTTTCATCTCCACCTGCCAGCAGGGTAAAGGGCTTTTTCCATTCTAGGGCTGACATATCTGTCCTCAAATACCCTTTTGTACCCCTCTGGCCTGACTTTGTCACAATTGTTAAAAGTATCCATTATTTTGGGAGCTCAGCTGAGAGGCCTAGGGCCTGATATTTCAGAGTACTTAACATTTGTACCAGACTTGTGTTGGAAGCAATGTTCCAACTTCCATCACATGAGGGAGTGCTCACTATTTCTGTAAATCTGGCTGCATGCATTTCAAGTCAAGTTCCCAGAAAGTGACAATTCGCACTCAACCCTCCCTGAAATATTTGGGTTTCAATAACTTACCCAGAATTCACCCAGGAGCTCTGTGACAGAGACAACAGTAGACTACAGTTCTCCAGGGTGGCATTCAGTTATTTTAACCATGAGGCCAACTTTTCTTTTCCACTGCTTTGATCATTCTCAGCTTATCTATTTCCCTGAACCTACTTCTCCTCGTTGACTCTCTAGCCCAGGGGATGGCAACAAGTGCCCATTCAGAGCAGCACACAGGGCTCCCAGCTGTTTTCCCTGTTGGTTTGTCCTTCCGACAGGGCAGTTGGGGGGGGGGCAGCAGGAGCCACCGCAGGCACACAGCTCTAGCAAACGGGGGTGGGGGTCTGCAGGAGCCACCACAGGCCCTGCTGGTGTCAGCCAGGGCCTGCAGGAGCTACCACATGCATGTTTCTTGCTACCCCAGTCCCTGCTGGGGAGGGCTAGTTCCGCAGGAACCCCTGTACGTGCAGGTCTTGCTGTCCCAGGCTCTGCCCCCGCACCTGTTGGCCCCACGCCTGGCACCTGCTGAGTGTGCGAGGTCAGCACAGGGACTGAGAAAGATTACCAACCCCTGCTCTAGTCCTATTAGCTTCTGCCTGCTTCACAGGCCCTTTACAGTCTAGCAAGACAGGCTACTTCCTCTACCTCCCTAGATTGCTGCATGCCTAGAGCAGTGGTTCCCAACCAGTGTGCTGGGCACACTGGTGTGCTCTGGGAACACCCAAAGTGCGCCGTGAGCATCCCCAAGAGCTGGAGTTAAAGTTCCCTTCCTGCTCGGCCCAGCCACCTGGGCTGTGAAGGGCTGGGAAGAGGCAGGGTTTAAAGTAAGGGGGAAGGCACCAGAACACAATTCCATGCCCCCTATTTGTAGGCAGGCAGCCTTCTTGCCCCCTAAAAATAGAGGAAGGCACTAGATGGGGGAGTTCCAGGGGTCCCCCTAAAAATAGCAGGAGCAGTCCAAACGCACCATTCAAATGGCTCCACCTTAAACCTGGCTCCACCTTAAGCCCAGCCAGCAGAGAGCTGGGGAAGGCTGGGAGTGTGTGAACCTCTCCCTGAAGGGAGGAGCAGCTGGTGTCAGCCAGCCTGCAAATAGCCCAGGTGAGGGCTGCTGGGGGTTATGTGGGGCAGAGGGTGTGTGGCTGGTTGATTGGGGCTGTGTGTGTGTGGGGGGGGGTGTAGCTGGGGGCTGGAGGGTCCATCACAGGCAGCAGGGGGCTGGGGGAGGGGAGGATGGGACCCACTGGGGTGGGAGGGAGCAGCAGTCGGGTGAAGGTTTGCCCTGGGTGGCAGGGAGCCACTGTGGAGAAGGGGGAAGTGGGTGCTGTGCCATGTTGCCCTGCCCTACCTTCCCACTCCCCAGATTCCCCCTGCCCCCCCCCAAGCCACTCCTGTTGTCCCTTCCTCTCTGCTCTTTTGCCACCCTTGTGCTGTTCCCCACATGGCTGCCCTTGTCCTCTTTTGCCACCCTGGCCCTGCTCTGCTCTCCAAACTCACTCCTGCCACTGCACATAACTCCTGACTTCCCCTGCTTTGCCACCCCCTGCTCTGCTACCCCTACTACCCCACATAGCAGCATTTGTGAAACACTGTGCCATGGTTCATGAATATTCATAAGTAATTTAAGTTAATTTGAATATCCATGAGTTGTTTTTTTTTTTAATTGGTGGTGTGCCTTGAAAATTTTGACGGTCTCAAGGTGTGCCATGGCAGAGAAAAGGTTGGGAACCACTGGCCTAGAGGAACTTTCTCTGCTCACTTTTGGTGCCTGTCTGGTATCATAGTTGCAGTCCGGATGAACAACTCCAGGAAAAAGCTTGCTGTCTTTGGGCAGTCCTGGGAACATGCTCAGGCTGGTCAGCACATTGCAGCTGTCAGGAATGTCTAGTGGAGATAAAAAATCTACTGGCCAGATGAAAACTTAAGAGTTTCTATTTTAAATAAAAACCTAACCCCGCCCCTAAACACACACCATGGGCAAAAATGTGTGTATTCCTCTTGTTCTCAGAAACAGCTGAACCATATTAGCTGTAACTTAAATAAAAATTCATTATTCTGAAGCAGATTCCCAGCATGGAGTTTCAGCCCAGCTGGTTAAAATTTGGAATGGCGGATTACTTACCGGTAACCGTCCTTCTTCGAGATGGGCTGCTCAGATTCGTTCAGTAATAGGTGTACGTGCCTCAGTGCATGATTGGTCAGAACCCATTTTAGCCCTAGCCTGTCAAAACAGGGCTGGCAGCCAACGCCCCCTGGCCACCCCATGGCTATATATATGGCCTCAGCCCTGCCCCTCCTCAGTCCCTAAAAGTCACAACTCCGAGTTGTGGGGACAGTGGGAAGGTTCTGAATGAATCCGAGCAGCCCATCTCGAAGAAGGACGGTTACTGGCAAGTAACCCACAGTTCTTCTTCAAGCATTGCTCGGATACATTCAGAAATAGGTGACTGCTAGCCGTACCGAAGGATGGCGGGCGGAGTTGGGTTCTTTCCTGCCTTCAGCACAGTTGCCTCTGAAACAGCCAAACCCCCCTGCCCTGGAGGAGGTGGTAGAATGAAACGGCCTGGCCTAAATGGGGAAGGACCAAGGCAGCCAGTGTACCCAGCCTATGACCCACAGTGCACCCAGCCTATGACCCGCAGGGCAGAGAGGAGGCCTAAAGTCATCTTATTGTGGAAGGAAATATGGTGGCAACATCTTAAATCGGTTGGAAGTCGCCAGATGAAGGACATAAGGGGCCGGTGCTAAGGCACCTGCCAAAACAAGGTGATCTGGGAGCGTCCCTTGGTCTTAGGCTCATGATGCACGCCATAGCTGGTTTGATAAGAAGTCCAAGATGGAGTCCAGAGTTGTTGGTCTATTGCCCTATACCAGGAATCGGTAAAAGAGAGACAGAGAGGGAGACCCTGCTACTGACCCAACTAAGGGGGAAAAGGGTACAGGGTTGTACGTCAGGAATCGAATAACTACCTGGCAAGAACATTGTACCTGGAGCGCAAATGTCAACACCACAACTGAGGTACCAAATGCCCCCTCAGAGGCCCATGGAAAGTGTGGTCACTGGTGGCTGATGGGATGGGGAGAATGTGGGGCCAGGAAAAATCTGTATGAGCCCACTGTGCTAAGGGGCCAAACCAACACATTTGAGATGCCAATGGTTGGGATGTAGGAGGAACCAGCCCCACTCGCCTGGTTGTGGGGTAGGAAGGAGGGGGAAAACACAATGTTAAGCATGCCCCCCATGTGTAAGGTATATTGCCTCCACAACTGACTACCTCCCCTTGCTAGGTGGGATACGGATGGATAAAGGCCCTAAGTGGATCAAGGCCATAAACTTCACCCATGGAGCATACAAAAGGAAGGATGGGGGGTATGGTTTCAAAGGCCTCCCAAGTACTGAATAGAAGGCATCATGAAGGAGGCAGTAGGGATTGGGATGGGAATGTTGATTTCCCTCTGATAAGTACCCCAGAGCCAAGGTGGGCATGGGGGGGGGGTAATCATCCCAAGGAAACAAGGTGCCACCCTACAGGAAAAGAGGGTGGTAACAAAGTTAAGGGGTTGTTGACCGCTCTGGGCCTGAACTGGGCAAAACCGGGAAGAAACACGTGGATCCCGGATTAGGGTATCAACGACTGTTTGTTGAAGTGCAAGGAGGAAGAAGAGAATTGCCGTCGGTCACCGGCTGTACAAGGGGCTCTTGTGGGGTCAGTGGGTGAAAACCTGGCACTGAAGGTTAGGGCCAAGGAGCTCTCAATAATGCTTTGTTGGAAAGACTTCGTGATCAGGGAATGCTATCTGCCCAGCCAGATGAATATTGTCCCTAACTGGGAAGGGGAGAAGAAGGCAACATAAGGGGTTTGCCCCAAAAAGGATTCCTGTCCCCATGAGAAGGGCCCCCAGAGTCATTAGATCTCCCCTTCTAGGTGTAAGAGGGGTGTGGGGGTATCAGCATTGTGAGGGATGAGGTGCCCTTGGAGTGTGCGAGTGGAGGGACTGAAAATGACACAACCCACTGAAGGGGTGTACTTGGTCCTGGGTACAGCCTGGGGTGTTGACCTGGGGTGGGGGGGGACCGAAATGGAACAACACTGATCTCTGATACGCTGGAGTGTGAGAGGAACTGTGTTCCCATCAGGGAATTGGCAAAGTTGAAGGCATTCTGGAGCATGGAGGGAGCGTGAGCGCACGGCTAGGGCAGGTGACCAGCGAGGGCGTGCCTATCAGCTCCTGACCAGGTGCCTGATAAGGAAGTTAAAGCAATGCACACCAATATGACCCCAGGAGATAAGGCCTTAACAGAACGAGTAAGGCCTGACAGAACCTGGACTGATGAGCTCTATTGGGCAGAAGGATAAGGGGACCACAGGGCTCACCCTGACAGCAAGCCAGTTGGTGGTGGTTATCATTGGTTCTAGGGGGATGGTAGTCACTGAGAAACTCTGAAAAAAAGGAGAGGGTGGTGGCTGGCATTGGGATCCTCCATGTTATCCTTTCTCTTTTTTTATTTTATTTTTTTTGGAGGAAGGAGCCCCCCCCCCCAAAGTAGAGAACCTCTAGCTGAAAAACTCAATCCACACCTGAGAGCAGGGTATGGTCCATTTGAAACCCCCATGGAGGTGTCCCAATGTGCGCTTGGCTGCGGCCTAATGAAGTATGGAGTGTACGGAGGTGGGGAGGGGGAGGCAAAAGCCATTCAAGTACCATGACCCAAAGGGTACTTGGTATTCACACTTGTGGCCTGGTGCGGGGGGGGGGGGGTGGAGGCAGTAGGCCTTCGAGAGAGGGAAGGATGGTTCACAAAGCCCTGTCCCAGGCATATCCCATAAACTATTGGGGGCATGGACTGCCTGGGGAGTTGCTGGGAGGGCATTCTTAAGGGAATGCTGCATGGGAAGAGGGATCCTGAGGGAAAAAAAACCAACAAGGAGTTGTGTGGCACTTTAACAGATTTATTTTTTGCATGAGCTTTCGTGGGAGAAGATCCCACTTCCTCAGATGCTTTGAAGATGGGTGAAGTTACAGAAAGGAATGAAACTAAATGCAAGGGCATCTGAGGAAGTGGGATCTTCTCCCACGAAAGCTCATGCAAAAAATAAATCTGTTAGTCTTAAAGTGCCACACAACTTCTTGTTGTTTTTTTTTTTACTGGACTAGACTAACATGGCTATCCCCTTTGAAATTGACAAGATGTAAGGATCCTGAAGGGCATCTCAATAGAGCCACCAAAGTTATTTTTCTCAGGGGGCGATTTGTGATGTGTATAGCGCCCTGCAACAGAGTTGTGTTCCTCTTTGAACACTAGGGGTATGTCCACACAGGCTTCTTATTTTGAAACAATAGAGGTTGTTTCGAAATAAGAAGCGGCATGTTCAAACGACGCACCATTATTTTGAAACAAAGGGACTCGTTGTTTTGAAATAACAGCCGTTATTTCAAAACTGTTAAACCTCGCATCTAATCGAAATAGCCATTTTTCGAAATGGTTGTTTTAAAACAACGGCGTTTGGACACGTTGTTTCAAAACACCACCATTGTTTCGAAACAAGTGTTTTAAAACAACATGTCCGAACGTCCTTGTTTCTAAATAACCATTTTGAAACAGCTATTTCGAAAGCTGGCTTTCCCTTAATTCGAATTAACAAACTGGGTGTCCTTTGCAGTCCTAGGTGGGAAGAAGGACCCTAAGGAAAATGAACCCTGCAAGGCAAAGGGATTGAAGGATGCCCATTACGGGCTGGGAGGCTGGCTAGTGGGCCATGAGGGTAGTATGCCCAGTATTTTAGGTCCCCCCAGGGGTGCTGGACACCACAGAGGGTGCTATCCGACCTTTCCACAAAGAGGGACCCCCCCCATCCTCAAAGGGGAAGTCTATTATGACCTTCTGGGAGGAGAGGGGGCACCCTTGCCTCCCAAAGCCATGCTGCCCATCTCAGGACCATGGCAGAAGCCATGCTGCAGCTTGCCATGTCCGAGGCAGCCTAGGAGGATAACAGCAGGTCTTGGGATACCAGCCTACCCTCTTCAACAAAAGTATCATAGTCCCCCCTATTCTCTTGGGGGAGTAGATACTTGAATTTATTCATGGACTCCCATATGTCCATGACATACCTGGCCACCAGAGCTTGGTGGTTGGCTATTCTGAGTGGGAAGGCAGAGGAGGAATAAGCCTTCTGGCCTAAAAAGTCTAATTCCCTCACCTCCCTAGACCTCAGGAGAGGGTCATGGGGAAATTGTCCGTGGCCCAAGGGTGCTTCCAGCATCCCTTGAGATGGTGTCGAGTGGTAGGCGAGGAAGGGAAAATCTTCCGCAGGGACCTGGTACTTTTGTCCTGCGATATCGGAGACCGGGGTGATGGACCCAGGAGTTTGCCATCGTGCCATAACAATCACCTACACGCTAGGGTGCAGGGGAACTGTTATGGGCTCAGAAGGTGACATGAGCCCAGGGCTAAAGAGTGTCACTAGGTCCTGCAAAGGAGTGAGCCTCCAACCCCACATGAGCACACACGGTGGAGGAAATCAAAATGCGCCGTGAGGTCCCCTGTACAGGATCGGGGTCTGGGGTCCAGGGCTCTCTCAGGTACCAGAGAATATGCTGCCAGACTAGGCCGATCGGTACTGTCAGAGAGTGGTGGGGTCTCCTGAGGAGACTCATGGGGTCAGTACCCGTATGGTGTCAGTACCCAGGACCGTGGGTGGGACTGTTTACGCCCTCTCAACATCCCTTCCTCAGGACTCAGGGATCGAGAAGGTTCCCAGGGCTGCGTTGGGCTCAGCTTCGGCACCGTGGGAGGGGATTTAGTCAGTGGTGCCAGTGGGAACAAAGTGGTATGGCCCCGAGGGCAAGCTCTTGGGCTCTGTCCTCTAATGGTACCGGGGGCCTCTTCCTGGGCACCCATTTCTGGTACTGGGGAGCTTGGCACTGAGACTGGAGAGGGAGATCGGTGCCTTTTTCGTGCCAGCCAGGCACCTGAAAGGAAGGCCAGTTTGCCCCTCTTTGTGGGCGGTACCAAGGTGAGCGGCATTGGCAAGAGGAGAAGCGCCTTTGCTGCCTCAAGGGCCTATGGGGTGGAGGGAACCAGTACTGGCTCCTGCTGGTCCCAAGGAGACATGGAGCGTCACCGACGCTTCGGTACCGAGGCCGGTACTGAGTGTGTCTTTTGCTCTCTGGTAGAGTGGCACCGGGATGGTTCTGGGGCCAAGCTGGCACATGGTGCTGAATGTAGCTGAATATAGACGCTTCGGGGCTAGGCTGCCGCACTTGCTTCAACGCCAACTCACGGCACCTTTGCAGTCTTTTATGGTCCTAGGTTTAAAGGACTGACAGATAGAGGATTCGGTGACCAGCTGGGCTTCGCCCAAGCACTGGAGGCACTTCTCGTGGGGATCATCCTGCTGGAAGACCTTGCTGTGGGTAGCGCAAGGTTTGAACCCTGGCATGGTAGGTAGCAGGGAGAAGTGGTGTTCCTGCTCCGTAGCCCAGCGCTGTGTTGGAGCGCTTGCTGATGGAATGATGTCCATGAAGAGGTTCTCCCAATCGAGTGAAATGAGGCAAATGACAGGTTGCTTGCGCGATCGCAAAGAGTGGTATGTTCTGATACCGTCATGAGGGTGGAAAAATGGAACTGAGGATGGGCAAGGCTGCGGCCATATTTATAGCCATGGGGTGGCCAGGGGGCGTTGGCTGCCAGCCCTGTTTTGACAGGCTAGGGCTAAACAGCTTTCTGACCAATCATGTGCTGAGGCACATACACCTATTATTGAATGTATCTCAGCAGTGCCCGAAGAAGAACTTGTAATGCAAGATGTTAGATACCCTTAAAGGTGGCAGCAGCAACTGTCTGTAAGATTCTAAGATCAGAAGGGACCAATATGATCATCTAGTCTGACCTCCTATATAATGCAGGCCACAGAACTTCACTCACCCGCTCCTGAAATAACACTCTTAACCAATGACACAAGGGGTGGTATGTGGTGACCTGTTTACTTTTACCCAACAGGGAAAAGCAAAAGGGCACATAAAGGGTAAGCAACAGTTTTCAGGTTGCTGGCTGCATTTATCTTCACAGACAAATACTTTTACTATAGAAAGGACCCTACCATTCTGGTCAAAACAAATATAAGCCTTACTTCTATAAGTAATCCCTAAAGTGCCAGGAAGAAAAGACTTAACTTATGTCAGCTTTTATGTTGGAGTCAATTGAGTCTACTAGGCAAATCAATCGCTGCTAAAGTTTCCTCTGACTCATCCTGCAGTCTTTATATACCCTAACCCCTTAGGGCACAAGTTGCTGCCAATGAGGGTCATACCATTCACATGAAAAGACTCACCTATCAGCTTATGCCCCTTACCAGAGTACAAAGTGATTGGCTGTTTGGGAAGTGTTTTTATCTCCCCTCACCCCACTCCCACCCCCAACCTTGCTGCCAGATCCTAGGTACTACCACAAGGGAATAACCTCTTTAAGATGTTTTTTGCTTTGAAGTGCAGGTACTGGTATGTTCGCTTCAGTATACACAGCACTCCTAACCCAATTTTCTGCTGACTTGAGCTCTTCTACTTGCTTACAAATCACTTGAGGCTAGAGATTTGCATTTTACAGAGCTCCATGGGCTAAAGACTCTCTGCAGATATTGATGTAATTAAGAGATTATAGACATTTGTGGAAATGCAGTAAGTGGATTCAGTTATTACTTCAATACCACCCTGAATTTCAGTAAAAAGAAACAGCAAATCATTTCTATTAATTTGGATACTTTTTAAAGACACACACACACAGAAAGCACACAGCAAACTAGTCAGAGAGATAGTGAGGTAGAAGAGAAAGAGAGCGAGTGAGCCTAGAATTAAATGAACAAAAATGGCCAGTTTATTCACTGGAAAAGTTATGTATTACACTGAAATTTCAACTGGAACATAAAGATGTAAGAATCAGTATACTAGTTTTTTTAAATTGATTTCTTCAGCACTGGATTGTTTTTCCTCACCATTTGACTGTATGATCATAGTATATGTACACGTACATAGTTTATGAATCCCTCACAAAGCATTCATCTAGGATTGTCTACGAGTATGAGAAATAGGGCAGAGAAAGGTTAATATGGTGGTTATTTTAATTTGATATACAAATGATATATTTTTGCAACCAAGAATTATTCAGCATTTTTGCTTTTAAACAAAAGGTAGCTACAAGAAAAATTTCTAATATTCAGTATTTTAGTCAATGAGCACATATGCTCTTTTATTCTTCATCATCCAAAAACATTCCATCATTTAATCCCAAGAAGGCATTACAACATAATTTCGATTCACCATAGAAGTAGTCAAGTTATTACAGTGGTAGACATATAGTACCACAAACATCACCAATGTTAAACCTGTTTGGAAAGGAACACAACAATGGGTTTGGTTTGTTAGATACAGATCATCATGCAAATGAAAATGTTCAGCAGATTACAAAAGTCACAGAACATCAGATTTTTTGTTTTTGTTTTTTAAATTTTTTACAAAGGACCAAGTTAATTAATCCTTTAACAGTCAAACCACAGGGCTTGAAATCAGTAGGGCAAAAACTAATGAGATGCATTTAATTTACCCACTGGCATGGTGCATAAAGCCACAACTGTGAATAATAAATAATAATAATATAAATTTAAAAAGCTAGATTTTTCTTATTTCTTCTTCACAGCTGATTAAACAAATCAGTTAGCAAACCAGGTCATTTGTCAGCCTTTTGTTCATTAATCTCCAGCACACCTTTAAAATCAAACACAAGTTGTAATAAAAATTTATTTAGCCATGTTTACTAATGCTGAGAAAAAATGTACAATCATCTCACCGTTTCTGTAACATCATCATAATGCTGAGCAGAAGAAACACCTCCAGACAAAGACATTAATGGAAGCACAAGACCCTATCACCCAGTCTGACAGCAAATTAATAGAATTATAGAACATGGGAATTTTCCTTTCTCTCACGTTAGTTTATTTCTCTGTTTCCTTTATATTTAATAAAGGAGATTTTCAAGAACATCACAACAAACACATTAAAATGCAATGAGGTTTTAAGTCATGATTCTTAGGATGTATGGTACAGACTCTGTAACAGCCATCTTGTGTTTCTAACATGGGGAGTATCAGTATCGTATAAGAAATAAGAATTCTGTAGCTTCATCAGCATGCTTATGGAAAAGACTACAAGATGTAAAGAATCTCATGCACACATTTTATATTGCATATTTAGATGCATTTGTGCCTTAAGGCTAAAAGCTATTAGCCACATTTTTATTTCTTTTTCACAGAATATTTAAAAATTTAAAAACCCAGCCTTCATCAATGGTGAAAAAAGTTCCAAATATTGCATATACAATAGGAGAAAAGCTGAAGTAAACAGATGGCTTGTTTTTAAAGAGGTAAACATGGCAATGGTCTGGCTTCAAATTTAAAACATCAGTGCCTTACATTTTCTTTCATACAGAAAGAAACACATTAATGGCAACTCAAAAAGATGTACAGCTATCATTTAGAAGAGAACAGACCTCTGAAGGGCTGATGTAACTAATAAACTCATCATGTACTCAGTCAATTTTTACTGAAGTTAGTGGCAAAACTCTTGTGTTGCAAGGTCAAATTCTAAAGTAACTAGCAGAATATGAGCCCAGTTCTCTCTGCATTGCAGTCAATGTAAGTGGGACTGGGCCTCACGTTATTAGCCACTGGACTTGAGAACCAGTACTAATATGATTTCCAGCTTAGCAACCTTCACTGGCAATGACCTTATTCTCTTTTAGAACATCCTTCTATTTTTGTTTAGAGATATGAATGGGAAATCATAATAAAACCACATCTTATTTTTAACAAAAAACACCCTGAAGCATACATTTGATATTAAAACTCTCAGCTTTATCTTTATTATAAACAGTTTAATTCTACTAATCCTATTGTATAGCTATAATTACATTAATTTACTGGCAAGAACTTGGGTTAAATAAGCAAGGAGATGCCAACCTGTCAGAGATGAATTAAAAAGGGTCTCCCTGCTCCCTATATCTAGAAGGCAAGGATTCTTATGTGATTTGAGATGGGAAACGATCAATATTTTTCCTTCTGTAAAAGACTCAAGGTTACCTTCTGACTCTTATAGAAAACATGTTCCTCCCCACTACCCTGTTTTTCAATTTTCTGTTCATTCACTTTCTTCTCGCCTTATATTTTAATTTGATTTACACTGTTTATTTTTTGCCCACATTTCTAGTAATTGGGTATTTGGATATGGATCATTTGTTTCTAGTAGGAAACAACTCTCCCAAGGTTAGAGAAAGGATAAAAGAGACATGCATTTATAGGCTACCTGACAACCAAAGAGACTCCAAGGCCATCTTAGGCTATGTTTACACCACCACTTTTGTTGGTGCGTGGAAAAAACACGACCCTGAGCAACACAGGTTACACTGACAAAATTGCCAGTGTGGACAGTGTGAGAGCTTCTCTTGATGACATAGCTACTGCCACTCTTTGGGGGGTGGTTTAGTTATGTTCATGACAGCTGTTTCCCATCAGCATAGAGTGGCTGCAAGAGAGAAACAACAGTGATGCAGCTGCAGCGACAAAGCTGAGCTACTGTAAGCTCTCTAGTGTAAACATAGCCTTCGTGAACAATAGCTGCATTTCAGGCAGGAAAGACAGAACAATCTCTTAAAGGGCTTTTTTTTCTGTGGGGGATACACATCAGCAATTCTACATATACACAGCCTTTAAAAATATATGTATTCATTTTTTAAAATTTTAAAATCAGAATAGATAGCAACATGTCAGGGATTAATTTTTAAATTGCTGTATACCACACTTTGCCACCATTAAAAACAACCTGTTTTTGGGTTTGGTTACAGACATTCAGTAAAACTTTATATTGCTAAGTACCATTTAGCCAAGAAGGCTTTACATTTTCTGAAGAGTAAAACAATTTCTTTTCTCAGTTAAGTGACAGAAGAGGCAAGACTGCTCTGGGGCCTACAAAGCTTTATTTCTTACAATGCAATAACCACAGTCATTTTTACATTTAAGTTGGTTCTTTCCTAGTTCTCTTAGATTTCAAGCACTTATTCTCACATTATTTAAAAATAAGAAATTCATTAGGAATTAAATTAAAGCATCACAAGAGAATCAAAACTTTAAAACCCACTTATTTCTGTAAAACACAACCATAATTTCTAATCCATGGAACACTGTTCTATAACATTTGATCCAAATGGCCATACCAGTACAGTATTTCAGAGTTGCTAAATTTACTTTGCAAATCACACTTAAAAATGAATATACTATTGAATGAGTATTTCAAAACAAGTATTTTCCCCAGAGAGTCAGATCTACATATAAAAAACTAATAGGTATAGGATTTTTCAAATTTGTTTTTAAATTAGGGAGAAGAAATGTTCTTTGTAGTTTCAACCAAAGTTTGGCTGCTATATGAAAACAAGATAACATTCTAAGTACCGTTTACAGCAACTGTTTATAATATGGCAATGCTAATTCTTTTCTCATTTAAAATGATATGCAGTAGCTGTCTCTGTTGGACACAGACGTTACCACAGAGGAATACTGGCATACTGATCTAACACAGTCAGGTATTCCGAGGTGCTTTTTAAAGACAACACTTGCCAGACAAAACAGTTCTTTAATAAAAATCTACATAGCAGCTAATCTTTGAGCCATAGCATGATAATGCTAAAGAAGTTTTATCTGACTTGCCTGTAACAAAAGAACAGGTAGGTTAAGTATGGCACTAAACAGTTACGTGAATGTACTACAGGAAGGATCATATGAACATCTTGGAAATGTATATAGAAACAGTGCAAAGAGTTGTTATGTTGGTATGATCAGAACTTTACATGAATTTATTTCCATTTTCTCCATCTCCAATTCTATATGTTTTGTTACATTAGCACAATGGCTCTGCCAAGGTTATATAAGGTTCATTGTTGATTACATTAGAATACTTCTATTTACAGCACCTTCATTATTGGTACCATGGTAATGATTGTTAGGCACACTGATTGGTCATTGATTATTTCCTCTGCGTATGTACTGCACGTTATTACATTTGGTAAGCATTGTTAGTATAAGACGACTGTGTTCATTTCCTCAGATTCAGTTATATTGAATTATTCCAACTATAGCTGCAACAATTTTTCTTTTTAATTGCTGCAAATAGTAAGCTGTGTTTGTATTTCCATCCTATTAACACTGCAGAGAAGGAACAGACAGAAACACAGAAATGTCAGAGTCTGTCTTTAAATAATTAAGGCCACTGACGAAGAGCAAGGAGAAGGCTAATTAGCCATGAATGGGCAGCTTGTATTTTTCTATCTTGGTGACCAGATAGGAAGCCCAAAGGTAGGGAGACACCATGGCTTATTTAGCTACTTGCCTTGCTGTCAGATTCTGTGCAAAATAATTTCACTTATCCTTCATTTTGCTGTCAAAATTCACTTTTCTGCAACACGGCTTTATTCAGCATTTAGAGGAGAGAATCTTTAACTAGGAACACTGTGCACCATAGGTCACCTGAGTATCTGTCATAAATTGACAATGAGCTAAGGTTCTGTATTTGTTGATATTTGGCAAGGAAAAAAATGCACTACAGCAAAATCCTACCAACTTCAACCCAAGTCATTAACCCTTCACGCATGAGTTATTTCACCATAGAATATCTCATGCTAAAAGTATATAACCTCATGATCCATATTCTTTTCTTTGACAGGTAAGACCTCAAGCTAGTACCCTCAATTTGGGAGTGGAAAGAAAAAAATGTAAAAAGATTTAATTAATACTCAACATTTTATTTCCAGTTATTTTAGCTTTTTCTCCCTCAGATACCAAACCCCTGAAAAAGCACGAATTCATTTACTTGCCTGAAATGCAAAATATATTTAAAATACAAGCTAATAAATGAAAGAAAATCAAAACATCTTTTTTTTAATTTCCTTCTTAGTTTTAATAATTAGCTTCCAGTCAAGAACTAGAACAAAACCAGCAGCTAGTATAACAGAAATTAGAAAACAAGTGCATAAACAATATCAGTGCAGCAGCAAAATACAAAATCACTGTTAACATCCATATTCACCCCATTTTCAGTGTTTTTGTGCAATAAAAAAAAATGGCCATGTTCTCTGGCCAAGATAACAGTCCCCCCTCTCTCTTTCTCATGCTCTCTTTAATTCAATTTTTTAAAAACTTCAGCTATTTGTTTGTTCTTTAAAAATAAAATGAATTAAATATAACTCTCACCAAAAAGATAAACAAAACAAAAACAAAAAAGAACCACATTTTGTAAACACAAAAGTATGGTGCAAATAAAGTAAAAATAAATATCACTCCCTTAATGACCGAAAAGAAAATCTGAACTGTTTCCTACAGCTGAACTTAGAAAATATGAAAACAGGATTTTGTAGCATAATATTTTTTATATTGGCGTAAGTCTCTCAGTATTTTGGAGGTAAAGCTGAGCAGCTGGGAGGGACATTTTCTTACACTGTTAAGTTTCACTACACTTCAGTTGTGATAGTAAAGTTTGAATATAATTAGAGGAACCATAAAAACTCTTTACAGGCTAGGCTCTGTGCTTTATATTCTTCTTCTCAACTTTCACTTGGTTGCTAACACCTTGGATATGAATCCAGACTTGTCGACGCAGAACCAAGGCAGGATTGCCTACGGATCCTTGGGAGCAACTTATACCTTTGTTGCGTGTGCTCCACTCAGTTTGTTTTTTTCGCTTATGTCATCTGAAGATTAGGGATAAGGAGGAGGCTTAGAGAGACAGCTGAGAGGGGCACACTGAGAACTGGAATGTGGCTGCTCTTCTGGAAGGGTTGCGTTAGGACTGAAAATTAAAAGAAAAGAAAAGGCACGTAAAATACATGGCCAAATATTCATACAAATGTAAACAAAACAGATGTGGGAACAAGTTTTCACAGGGGATGAAACCCAGCTTGCAAATTTGCACTCTCCATTTTCTTCAGGCAATGATCTGTTTATGTAAAATCCCTGCTATGCACATGCAAAATGCAGCTGTAAATCAGTTGCTATAAACGTCCTGCTGTCCAGGGAGCACACACTGCGACAGAGACAGAAATTTCTTGTAATGTTCTGGATAAATTTTTTTGAATTAAATTGAATCTTATTAAATTAAGTTTAAGTATTGTTTATGCCCATTGCATTAAAAATGTAAAATTTAGGTATTATTGTGGGGCTATATGTGACTTCTCTAGTGGGGAAACATGGCCAGTGTAAACCTTGCAAAGTGTGGTGACGATTTTAAACAATGTGCCAGATAAACAAAGTTAAGTGGACAGTTCCTACAGTTTCCTAGGAAATACTTTGTGTGAGTGTGAATGCAAACCACCACCTCCCGTTGAACAGAGACCTGACCTTCTGAAGATTCACCCTGAAGAGAGGACTCATTCTCTGGCTGATCACCTAGTCTCAATCTCTGCAGATGAAAGACCCAAACCAAATGAAAGAGTGACCCTCAGATTTTTGAAGTGCTTGTGCTGGGCCATGAGGTTATGAGCTTATAAATGAGGGGTCTCAAACTCAAAACACCACAAGGGCCACATGAGGACTAGAACGTTAGCCCGAGGGCCACACCACTGAAACCTTTTCATACTACAATATTGTGAATATTGGTAACAATAGTGTTGTTGCAGGCCGCAGGAAATAGCTTTAGGGGCTGCATGTTTGAGACCCCTGTTATAAACACAGAAAACCCCATGGTGGGATTTTGAAGAACTGACTTCCACTGGAGCCTTATTTGAGTTGGGGGTGATTGCTGGTAAGCATATTAGCATGTGTGTCAATCTGTGTATTGTCTTAATATGTTTTCTCTGTTGCGCTTGCAGTTTAAGAATAAACGTGCTTAGGAAAAACTGTGGTGCACTGTAACCATTGATGAGTTGGTAACCTTTGCTGGCCCCTCTTCCCTGACCTTCAGTGGGTGCTGGTGGTCCCTTCTGCAGAAAAAAGTAGCAGTTGTCTAAAAACAGTGGTAGCCGCAGCTGGAGGGGAAGGGGACACTTCCCAGGCATGCTGCTGAAAAGAGCCGCTTGCAGAAAGCAGCTGCCCAGCATGGCTCCTCTTTCTGTCCCCAGGCATGCTGTAGAAAGAAGCTGCTTGGTATGACTCCTTTCAGTAGTAGCACAACACAGCGAGGAGCTACTCCTGGTGACTTTTTCACATGGTATGCCTGGGGCATAGGCATGATAGGCACCCCCCCCTTCCCACTTCTCAGCTGCCTCCAAAAGAAGCCACCTCAAGTGATTTTAGGTGGCAGGAGCAGCAGTTTTGGTGATGCTGCAGAGGGAGCCATATGCCATTCCAAATGGTCTCATCACGTGCCAGCGTTGGCACATGTTTTGGGGGTCATACCACAACCCTACCATGGGTCATAGAAATCTATTTGTTGTGGAATTTGTGTTTGTACACAGAAACTTTAGTTTTTGCATGTTGTGAAAAATAAAAACATATAGACTATTAACTGAATTTTACTGAAATTATCAGTGTCAGTAATTCCTTGTACACAGCCTCCCCCTCCTGTGGCTGACTTTTGAATATAAATTTACAAATTAAACATCCTCCAGAAATCTGCTTTCAGCATATGGAGATCACTCAGCGGCATACAGGGGTTTATGTTTTAATGCATCTCAAATTTTACTTCAGCTTCTAAACATGAGTAATTAAAGTTATGAAAAGATGCTGAAAACTTTAAACATTATGCCTAAAGACTGTGTCACTGAGTTTGCACAGGACAAATTTTATATTGATGGTAAAGTACTGTTTTATACTATGTGCAGCAAGTCCGTAGATTACAAATGGCAGTTCTATTCATTTTGTTTTATTACAATGATTGACAGCACTGGCAGGCTTCAAACTTAAAAATGTAAATATAGCAATAAATTATTGTATTGCGGCTAGGGAACCTAAGCATCAGCGTTTCATTTTAATTGTGGGGAATTTTTTTTTTTTTTAAATCAGAGAATTTGGGGGGGGGGGTAAGGAAGATTGTCACAGAAAATTAAGATCCCTGCTTAAAACTGTGGACATTTATCCTGTTTATCATTTCTGAGGAGAAAGAAAAAGCAGGCCTCTTTAGGCATTCTGAATCCACCAAAAAAAGATGATGCCTGGGGAGATGGAAACTTGAGAGCAGGTCCCCTTTGTGGGTTACAGAAGAGAATACAGGTGCAAGTGTCCAGAACTGTGACACACATACCTGCAGTTTGCATGCTTAGATAATGAATGTTCTGAGGGAAAAATGAAAGCATGTGCAGAATGGTAGGACCAAATTTAAACAGCATTTTACAAGTCTCATTTTATGTGCACAATAGGGGTTCTATATACACATGTGATGGCCCATACTAAATGGATGTAGTCTGATTAGAAGTGAGGTGTCAGATCCCCTTTGAACAGAATATATCAACTAATGCATTTGTTCAAATCCAGTGAAATCTGCCTTTAGGGACAGCACCACTGATAAATATGCTCTAACGCAAACAAGCCCTTAAAATTGTCATCAAGATTTCCAGTAATGCTTTGTTTGATTTATAACCAACTTTTTTTTGTCACTCAAGATAGCTTTCATTCCCTATTGTTTTGAATTCTAGTCTAGAAACTATATTCATTCAGGGTGAAATTCACCCCATATTGCATCTAATTTAGCCAGCCTGTCTTCATACGGGTGAATAGTGCTGCCAGAAGGTTTTTAAATCTGAGGCTGGGTTGAGCTTAAGGTCCTTACTCTTTCAAGTGGAGGATGAGGCACATCAAGCTTCAGATACAGTATATGAATAAAATCAACCTAGAAACACCTGCAGTTTCTTAGTCAGTCTGGGAAGTGTCTTTTGGGGGTCAAATGAGAGAGGGACTATGAATTATAGTTTGCCTGGCAACCTTTGGAGTTGTTCCAAGCTCAGAAGCCTTGTGCACGCTGAAACACAACTGACTATGTCCCTGGTCTTTTCTATTTTCCTTACTTTAGAAACTGCATTGGCTCACATTTGTATTATCCCTCCAATACAGAATAGTGGTGCATTGCAGGTCTTGGTTGAGGGAATGCAATTAATCTGTTGTAGGGAATGGATTGATTGCAACTGCCAAAGATATTTATAGCATGTTGAAAATGCATAAACAAACACTTATAGGATTTAATTAGGGAAAAAATGTAGTTCCATTTGTTCAAAGGCATAAAATAAAATAAATGTTGTACCTCATCATCACTGTGAGTTTATTATACAAGGCCAAAGTTTTCAAATTTGAGGAGCTTATGGGAATTAGGCACTTTACTCCCATTGGAATTCAGAAGTTGGGCACTTAATTCATCCATTGGCTTCCCTGAAAATCCCTAGTTAGCATGCCTAAAATTAGGTTTTAATTCCCCTAGGCTTTTAAATAGAAGATACCTAATTATGGACTGAAGCCTGCATGGTCCTGGGTACCTTCACCTTGCACTGGCTTCGGTCACAGTTGAAGGGTCCACCACCTCAAAGATGAGATCCTTTATGATGAGCTCAACAGGGGAAGCTGTAAGGGTTCAGCGCCTTTTAAATCAGTCCACTTTTCTTTTGGGGCTTCATACTGCAATGGGCCCAGCACTGATCCAGCTAAAAACACTTGCACATGAGTAGACCTGTTAACTGGGTCAGTGCCAGAATGATCAGCATCTTGTAAGATCAAGTCCCACGACACTTGGAGTTAGAGACTTAACTCGAGGCACCTAAGCTTATGTATTTTGGTGCAAATATTTTCTGACTTGGATTTGTTTTACATTTTAAAAAATCAGTATAATTTTCTAGGATTGCACTTCCTTGTGTATTGCTATTGTTGTTATGTAACAACATATAAATAGAGCTCTGGCATTGGAGAAGGGTTTGAGTTAGCTCTTTGCCTACTCCCATCATCTCTGATAAAGGGAATGAGTTTGTGGGGGAGGAGGGACAGGGGAGGGAAGGAACACAAAGATTTGCAGTTTGGGTGAAATTCATCTGTTAGGACAGCAGCACAAGATCGCTGCATCTCTTAAGTCTTTAAAATAGGGCTTAAGCAAGACATAATTTGGGCACAGGTCTTGTGTCTGTCCTCAGGGAAGGAGTGGCTTTCACCCCTGAAATGGTAAGTGATAAACTTTCAAAAGCAAATAACATGAAGTGATCCGTGTTAGGAGGAGAATATGGCTGTGGTTATTGTAACACAAAAATATCCCAGTGCTCATGATATGAAGCATTTGTTCATTTTTCTATCCATGACTCTTCTAAGTTGGATAACATCTTTGTTTGTAAAAACATTTTTATAAATAAAGAAATATGAAACATTTCTGTCTCACCAAACTCTTAATGAGTAATAATAAATATATGGGGCATTAAAAGAAAATAAAATTACAGGTGTTTCAGCATGGGTCTTTGTTTTGTAGAAAGAATACACACTATACTTATCATTTGCAATCTTAGTTTGAGTCTTGTAAAGAATATATATCTTATCATTGTATTGACTCTGACATTGTCACTATTTCTGTTCAAAGAAAATATGGTTCAGCAATTCAGATTAATACAGCAGTACACAGACAAAAATTACATCATCTATTGGACACAATCAACAAGGGATGCATGGCAGCCTGTGTGTTTCCTATGATGGTACATGAATGAAACCAATCTGGCAATGTATGAGTTCAATTGTCAGGTGCTCTGAGTAGTTTAGGAAGGCAGTATGAGATGGCAGTAAACTACTAACAATAAAACAAAACAAAATAGTGGTAGGGCAAAGTGTGGAGTTTTTGTACATATAGTAATTGAGAATAAACTTGCAAATTACTACAACTGGACATGTATATTTCCAAAAGGATAGCTGTGTTAGTCTAGTCCAGCAAAAAAACCAAGGAGTCGTGTGGCACTTAAAGACTAACAGATTTATTTTTCACATGAGCTTTCATGGCAGAAAATCCCACTTTGTCAGATGCTTTGAAGATGGGTTCTTCGAAGCATCTGACGAAGTGGGATTTTCTCCCACGAAAGCTCATGCGAAAAATAAATCTGTTAGCCTTTAAGTGCCACATGACTCCTTGGTTTTTTTGCTGGACGTGTATAGTCTTGCACATGATTTGTGCTGCTTTTGCAATATAGTTTTAATGCATGTTTTTATTAGTCTGTTTAATGATTAATACTATTTAAGGAATTGTTATTTCAGTTAACGGATGATGATAGCTGTGTCATTTATTTGAGGTAGGATAATTATAAATTTTTAAGTGGATTTCAACAATCATTGACCTCTTCATTCCCAAATACTTAAAAAGCTAATCATGTATTTCTAATGCCAGTTGGAAAGTAGTATGAAAATCCTTTCAACGCCATTCTTAACTAGTATTCTCTTTCCTAAATATATAACATTCCATACAATGATATCTAATTTAACATTAAGTCATGCCTAGAATGAATGAGCCAGGACACACAATTCTTTAAACCATGAGTTCTGGCCAAAATGCAATACCCATAACTGAAAATGGGGGGTAAGGAGGGTACCATGCTGAGATGGGGAATCTAACTATAAAAGCTTTAAAATCTTATATAACAACTTAACTATAGAGATATGTATAAACAATAAGTATCTTTGCAATATTACAATATTTATAGAATAACCATCAGAGGCATGAAGTTCTGAAACTGCCTTCCAAAGGGACCTGTGGGGGCAAAAAACCTAACTGGCTTCAACGTTGTGCTTGATAAATTTATGGAGGGAATAGTATAATGCAGGGGCTGGCAACTTTTGCTGGCCCCCATGCCAGGCCGGCAAACAACCCTCAGCAGATGCCAGGGGCAGAGCTAGAGGTGCTGGGAACAGGGCCAGCAGTGGGGAGCAACTGTGGTGATATAGTAAGACCTGGTAGGGAATCGAAACAACCATTGAACCGAGACAGTCCTTTCGAAACAGCGCCATTGGGACGTGTTGTTTTGAAACAACACTGTCATTAATTTTTGACTGCTTCAAATACTGTAATTGCCAGGATCTGGAATAAAAACTGAAGGCATTTGAGGGAACAGCAAATTGCCTATTGAGTTGCAATATAAATCCCTGCTACCATGCCTGCAGGAATGTCACCTCTCTATGGCACCTAACCAGGCACTACACAATATATTATTATGACTGAAATTCACATGAACATTTTCTACATCCCATGATAGGTCATGTTCCTCACCAAGGCACAAATATAGTTTCAAGGGCAGCACAAGTTCTTTTACTTATATGGGGCAGCACATGTTTTACTTAAATGGTACCTATGTAAGGTTTTACTTTATCCATTACGTACCCTGACGTTCATGCTGTAATCTCATATCCCCATTGATGTAATCTGAGTCCAATGTAGTTCTCATTTACAAATAGCTTTTGTAAATAGCCATTGGTGAACTACCTATTATACACTTGAGAGCAGATTCAAACCAAATTAAACCTGAAACTTTAAGGTTCAGACACACTTGGTCAATTTACTTGGTAGTTTGCATGTTTACAGTTTTGCTTGCCTATGCTTACTTCAGTCAGAACCTGATTTGGAAGCACTTTGAGATTATTTTCTTGTGTTGGTTTCAACTAAATCAGAGACAGACTACTTTGGATATCTTGAAAATTTGTATGATAATCCATCTCAATGTCTAACCCAAAAGATATGGATAAACAGACAAATTTAGATGGTTAACTAATTGTTGAATTTCTTCTTTGAGTGCTCGTCCCCAACAGTGCACATAGTTTCTTAACAAGAAAAGCATTAAACTGTAGATGAAACTGATAATCTTTTCAAAGGCAACAGATAAGGCTGGATATAGGTCTGCTTGTGGGATGACTAATCTGGATTTCTGAAAATTATTAACCATAAAACTCTTAATTTTCCAGACCCTGGTTTTGAGCTAGGTAGACACCACAAGATAAGCTTCTCATACTAGCTTTAGCTGAAGTATCCGGAAGAAAGCAAAAATGTAAAGACAAAGAATATGTCCATTCTGGTTTTTCAGGATAACGAGCCTTATCCTGAAAAACCTTTTCCACGTTCAGGGAGCCTTTTTGCTTTTTCAGAAAAAAGCGATCCGCTGTATTGAAATGCCAGAGCGTTTTTTTTAAAAAGTAAAACCCAGCTTTTTTCGAAAAAAGCGCCCTGGTATTTTGATACACTGGAGAGCTTTTTTGAAAGCACTAAACCTGGTTACTGTCGAAAAAAAGGCTTTTTTGAAACAGCTTTTTTGAAAAAAAGCCATCGTGGGGACACAGCAATGGAAAAGCCTGTGTATCTTTTACATTGGCCTCCTTTTTTTCAAAAAAGAGAGCCCAGTGTGGACTCTCTTTTTTGAAAAAATGAAAAACACTGCCTTAGTTTGAGACAGAAAGTCCTCCTGGACACCTCTCTCGAAATAACATTTTTTGAAAAAGTTTTTTCAAAATTATTATTTTGAATTTATTTCAGACTTATTTTTTCCAACCCCCCCCCTTTTTGGAAGAAGCTCTGCAGTGTAGACACAGCCAAACAAAATAAATGACTAATCCTTCTAACTGGGGAAAGACCTAATCCATGTTTATAATTTGGATACCTCATCACTTTACAAATATTCTTATTTACCACTCTCCTAAAGCACATGAACGGGATCTAACTCAGATTCCCTGCATGTACAAAGGAGGGCAGGGAACAGTGGCTCTGCAACATGCTACCTACTCCTCCAAAACCCATGGAAACTCCTTCACTGTTATATGACAGGACTGGGACTTTATTTGCCCCTCCACCTCATGGCACACAAACAGCCATGTGAAGTGACATCTGCCCACTCTATAATCATAGGAATTTACTAAAGTAAATTAATGTTGACCCTGTTTGCATTGGGTTTTGTGGTGTCCTTCTCGGCAAGCTGATCTCATCTCAAGGAAGCAATTGCAGCAACCAGACAGAACTACATTAGAGTATAGGTCCTGAGGGAGGAAGGGAATGAAGGACAGGCCCTGCATCGTTTGTTCTTCTCTGTGGGTTCTTCAAAATTGTGATAATTTATAGTTGTAAAGAGCTGACTCCCTTGCCCTCTGGACTGGGAAGTGCAAGAAGCCAGATCATCATCACCAATGGGCAATTCAGAGGACCCAGGGACTTTTTCCATTGGATTTGCATTGTTCCACAATTATGTTTGCAGAACAAATAAACCCAAATTAATTTGCAAAGAGCAGCAAATGTGGGCGTAACTGTTCCATTCTGGCAGTGATTTCCATAATCAGTCCAGCAAGGTCTGACTAACTATGTCCGATTCAATTTAGTTTAGGCCCTAAACATAAAACGCAAAAGCTGTATGTTCTAGGAGGATCCATTGCTGTTTGTTCACCAGGAGAATAAAAGCAGTGGTTACATGACAGATACATTTCTTAGTTGACCTCACTCCCGTGCTTGCAAAGGACCTGATGAGCCGTTTGGTGCTAAGTGATTTTAGATCATTTGCAGCACGTCATTTCCCTGATAGGAATTGGAGAGCTTTGAAAAGTTCTACTTATTCAGTTATCAGTGGCAATTTTTGTTGGTGGTGGCTTTTTTTTTTCTTCTAAGGTGAGGACAGGAAAACAGAGGCACAAAGAGTTTAAGTGACTACTTATAGAAGTTATAGAAGGAGTCACAGTAACATAGCATGGATTAGAATTCAGGAGTGCCTCGTTTCTAGTCTATTACTCATTTCTCACCTATTCTCTAATCAGCTGATTGATGGGATTCCAGGGGCGTCGCTGGGGCGGGGAGGGACCTGGGGCACGGGCCCAGGGCCTGCCCCCTGGCCAGGGATATGGCCAGGCGGATGGCCGGGCCCCGGATCCCCGGCCTGATTGGGTTGGAGATCCGGGGCACTGGCGCTGGGACTCAGGGCACATGCCCCGGGGTGCCCAGCGCCAGCAATGCCCCTGTGGGATTCCCATATGTGCTGTCATGAAGGTCATCTTTGGAGGGAAAATACATAAATTTTAAAAAGGTTTTATTATAAATTAAAAGCAGCTTTAAAAAACAACAGCATATTCCAAATGATCAGGTCAAAACAATGTGAGTATCTTGCACAATGCAGGTATTGCACAATCCATTCATTGTACTGCATTTGATGGAAAAGGCAACATCTCTTCAAGAAAGAGACACAGACAATGAACTTTTACTGTGATTTCTTTGTTATTTGTAGATTGTTCTATGATTAACTTGGCCACAGAAAAATGAGGAGACCTTTGCACTGTCTTTGAGGAAGAAAGCCAACAATGTACTTTTATCAACAAGATATAGGCCTGCGTTGATGGGGATATAAAGTTGCATGGCCCAAGGTGAGCTCACACCCACTGAATTACAATGAAAGGTGGGTGCCTAATTTTCTTCAGTGCCTTTGAAAATTAAAACCTAAATAAACAGGGAACTTCACCCGTTCTTAAAACAAGTTTATTCTGTGCAGATTACAGTTTACGTGGCAAAAAAAAAAAAAAAATCTTTTCAGGTTCCAACTGCTTTAAGATGACCTTTTAGTTACATTTTTTAGTGACAGGTGAGTACAACGTAGTTTGAAGTGTGATTTACGCGATTCAAAATCTCTTTTACATGGAGACTTTTTTTCTTTGAAATCCAATATATTGATTCATTTTATAATAATACTACTACTACTTAGAATTCAAATGGCATTTTTAATCCAATGGTGATGAAAGTTTCATTATCCTCATTTTACAGATGAGGAAACTGACTCAGCTAGACGTGAAGGGAGTTGGTCAAACTCAAACATGGAGTCAGTGGCATAACTAGGACTGGAATCTGCTCTCCTGACTCACAGTTCCCTGTACTAATTGCATGAGAACACTGCCTCCCACTGACTAAGAAAGATTAAAGATAAATTTGTTTGATTTTTAATATAGAGTCACCTGATATTGTTGATTCTGCTGTCCTTACTCAAACAAAAATTCCATGGATTTCATTTAGAATATATTAATTTTGGCATAACTGGGTCAGTGTTAAGGCTAAGGACTGTAAAGTGAGCCCCACATTATTTTCCTTGTTTTTAATATATGTACAAGTACACAGCTTCCCTGGGAGGGGAAACCAATCTTTATGCTGTAGCTACAGAAAGTATTGGAGTTGCTCTAATAAATATGTTGCTTAAAAAGCAAGCAAGCAAACAAGCAAGCAAGCAATCTTCCCCCACCCCCTCCACAGTTCAGAACTTTATAAGCAGGAAAAGCTATTTGTATAGGAAAGGCAAGGGTAGTTGAAGACTGGTTATGATATACAGTTATGTGCATAGAAAAGAGTTAGCTAAAGTTACCTGACAGTCTGGCAATCTGGCCCCCTGGCTAGTTGTGAGCCGCGTTGTGGTAAGAAGGCAGCAGGCTGCTGATAATCTACAAGAAACTGATAAATTAGACATATATACAAAGAGATGACAGCGCAAGGAGTTAGTAACAATTGTAAACAGACTATGTAGCAGGTAAGAGATTTAGTGAGGAATACATGTTCAGTCCTTGGCAGAAACAATTGTTAGCTAAGTAACAGTCATTAGTTAGTTGTTAGCTAATTACTTAGTCGTTAGCTAAGTAACAGTTTCTTTCATGAATACTAATAGAAATGTTTGAGCTTATTTTTCTCCAATATCAAAATGTAATGGCAAGAGAGTATTAAATGGGAGTTTTAGACCAACCCGTATTTAATGAGCATGTATAGATGCATATCCACTATGCGTCTCATGGCGGTCTTTGCACTGACTTCAGAGAGGTCTGGATCAGGCTATATTATTTTATCATAGGGTATGAATTTAACTGGTTTGCCTGCTAGTAATATAAATTTCCAAAGGGGCAGCCCTGTTAGTCTAGTTCAGTAAAACAAACAAGGATTCCCGTGGCACATCAGATTAGCAAATTTATTTATTGCATGAGCTTTCATGGGAGAAAATCTCACTTCATCAGACACTTTGAAGATGGGGGAACCGTTCCCATGACTTAAATTTCGCTACATTTATTTCCTCCCATTTTGTAAGATCCCCCATCTTCAAAGCATCTGAGGAAGTGGGATTTTCTCCCACAAAAGCTCATACAATAAATAAATTTTTTAGTTTAACTGCCACAGGAATCCTTGTTAGTAATATAAAGTGTCAATAACAGCTAAATTCTCAAGGTATTTTATGCTTATTACAAAAAAAGCCGGTGTACTTGAAGAGTAAACGAAAATAGCCTGTTGCAGTTCCAGTTGCCATCAAAACAGTTCTTTCAAAAAGATTTAGACCAGATATTCTGTGCACAAGTCCATGGGGCCGGATGAACTGCATCCGAGGGTGCTGAGGGAGCTGGCTGATGAGATAGCAGTACCGTTGGCCATTATCTTTGAAAACTCATGGCGAACAGGGGAGGTGCCAGAGGACTGGAAAAAAGCAAATATAATACCTATCTTCAAGAAAGGCAAAAAGGAGGATCCAGGGAATTACAGACCTGTCAGCCTCACCTCAATCCCTGGAAAAATTATGGAGCAGCTTCTCAAAGAATCCATCCTGAAACACTTGGAGGAAAATAGAGTAATCAGGAACAGTCAGCATGGATTCACCAAGGGTAAATCATGCCTGACCAACCTCATCGCCTTCTATGATGAGATGACTGGATTTGTGGATGCGGGAAGAGCCATTGATGTGATATACCTTGACTTTAGCAAGGCTTTTGATACAATATCCCACAGCATTCTCATTGGCAAATTAAGGAAGTATGGGTTAGATGCGTGGACTGTACGGTGGATAGAAAACTGGCTAGATCAACGATTTCAGCGTGTAGGAATCAATGGCTCCGTGTCAAGTTGGCAAGCAGTAACGAGTGGCGTGCCCCAGGGGTTGGTCCTGGGGCCAGTTCTGTTCAATGTTTTCATTAATGATCTGGATGATGGGATAGATTGAACACTTAGTAAGTTTGCGTATGATACCAAACTGGGGGGAATGGTAGACACCCTGGAGGGCAGGGACAGGATTCAGGGAGACCTAGACAAATTGGAGCAGTGGGCCAAGAGGAATCTCATGAGGTTCAACAAGGGCAAGTGTAAAATCCTGCACTTGGGATGAAAAAACCCCATGTACTGCTACAGGCTGGGGAATGATCAGCTAAATAGCAGCACTGGAGAAAAGGACCTGGGAGTCATGGTGGATGGGAAGCTGGATATGAGTCAGCAGTGTGCGCTTGCTGCCAAAAAGGCCAATGGCATACTGGGCTGCATCAGAAGTGTTGCCAGCAGATCGAGGGATGTGATCATTCCCCTCTGTTCTGCACTAGTGAGGCCACATCTGGAATTCTTGTGCTGGAGCACAAGCCCTATGAAGAAAGACTGAAGGAACTAGGCTTATTTAGCCTGCAGAAGAGAAGATTGAGGGGGGATTTGATAGCAACCTTCAACTACTTGAAGGGTTGCTCCAAGGAGGATGGAGCTTGACTGTTCTCGGTAGTAACAGAGGGCAGAACGAGAAGCAATGGTTTCAAGTTACAGCTGGGGCGGTCCAGGCTGGATATTAGGAGAAACTTCCTTACTAGGTGAGTGGTGAAGCATTGGAATAAGCTGCCTAGGGAGGTGGTGAAATCTCCATCTTTGGAGGTGTTCAAGGCCCAGCTGGACAAAACCCTGACTGGGATGATCTAATGGGAGTGGTCCTGCTTTTTTTGGCAGGAGGTTGGACTAGATGACCTCATGGGGTCCCTTCCAACCCTATCATTCTATGATTCTATGATTCCAAATCTGTAAGTAGTGGCAGAAA
Organism: Podocnemis expansa; assembly: GCA_007922195.1. Taxonomy (NCBI): domain Eukaryota; kingdom Metazoa; phylum Chordata; order Testudines; family Podocnemididae; genus Podocnemis; species Podocnemis expansa. Next base: position 6,789,591 of record ML681994.1, on the reverse strand, counting down.
GACCGCATGTGTGAAATAAATATAGAGCCACAGTAATTCCTATGACTGTACTTGTACTGGAAGGAAGAACATTTTTAAATCCACTAACAATGTTCTCCATTTTCACACAACAACAAAACAATTCCTGAACTGCTAGTTTCTTACCAATGCGCAATTCTGAGCATCTGGAAACAAACCCACCATTGTGCATCCAGAGGCATCGCTGGCGCTGGGCCAATCGGGATCTGGGGCCTGGCCGTCCGCGGCTGCGGTGGGGAATTCAGGGCCCGGCTGTCCGTGGCAGCAGCAGCAGCCCCATCCCCAGCCGGGGATCTGGGGCCCAGCTGCCCCTGGCTGTGGAGGGGAATCTGGGGCCTGGCCGCCCGCGGCCACTTCCGGCCCCGGCCTTGGCCGGGGATGCGGGGCCTGGCCACCTGCAGCGGCACGGCGGCTTCTGGCCCTGTCCCTGGCCAGGGGGTAGGGCCTGTGGGCCAGAGGAGGGGCCTGGGCCCGTGCCCCGGGTCTCTCCCCGGGCCAGCGACGCCTCTGCGTGCATCCACATAAGAAACTAACACAAACTGACTCTTTAAAAATTGAGCTAATCCAAACCATCAGATTAGATGATTGTCATGGTCTTTTCTGGCCTTAAAATCTATGGGGAAAATGGTTACTCCATTGAAATCAATGTTTTGCCATTGTCTTCAGTGGGATCCATGCATTGAGTGTCTGATGTCAGCGAATATATCATCTTGATTCTCTAGATTTCAGCTTTTGATTCTCCAGGTTCTCTCTCTAAACAACTGCTCAGGAGGAGTGACATTATTCTAATGTGAATTTTAAAAATAAAAGTGACTAGACCTCACAGTCAATTGTAATCTTAGGAATCACGAGTCTTTTCTTCTTTCTCTCACTAGCTGCTACTCACAGCACAAAACTGATCTTGAAGGAAGTACAAATAATGTCACGCCCAACTCTAGTGTACAGAGGAAGATTCTCCTTTTGAAATTCTATCCTGCTGTGTCGCTATGTCCACACACAAGCCCTTGTTTTGAAACAAGCTGTTTCGAAACAAAGGCCTTATTTTGAAACGCCTTATTTCGAAATAACAAAAAAGCTATTTTGAAATAAGGAAAAAAGAGGGAATCGAAATGACTGTGACATGCTATTTTGAAATAGGGGAGGGGAGGGGCAGGGAGGCCTGTGCTGGGCGGGGGACGCCCCGTCCCCGGCATTCCCGTGACCCCCCTCCGTCTCTGCAAGGGGCGGGGGGGCTTCCCCTGGAGGGAGGGTGCCAGGGAACCCTGGGGGTGGGGCACCCTGGGCTTGGGGGCAGCCCCAGTGGCTGGGTGAGCCGCCCCTGGAGCGGCCACCCTGCAGGGGCTGCAGTCCCCCTGACCAGGCTGCGGGGCCAGCAGCTCCCCCACAGCCTGGGCAGGGGGCAGAGTTCTGGGGGTGCCCTGGCTGGCTTCCCCCCGCTTCCCCTTGCTGGGGGTAGAGGGGGCAAAGGGGGCTGAGGCACCCGTTCCCCCCTGCTTCCAAGGGGAAGCTGGCTGAGGCACCCTCCGACCCCTGCACTCCACTCAGCACCCTGGCCAGGGTGCTGAGGGGGGTAGGACCTTCCCCCCAGGGTGCTATGCACCTGGGAGGAAGGTCCTTGTTATTTCAAAACAATCCTTGTTTTGAAATAACATGTCCAAACAGCTAATTTTGAAACAACTGGTTTCGAAATAACCCCCCTTTCAAAAGCAAAGTGGTTTAAGCTGTTTCGAAAGGAGGGCTCTTGTTTCGAAACGAGGAGCTCCCTCCTTTCGAAACAAGAAAACGCCGTGTGGACGCAGAGACTTTTATTTCGAAACAACCAGTGTTGTTTCGAAATAAAAGCCCTGTGTGGACATACCCAATATGTACAGACTCCTCCACATGTAGTTAAGCTACTGGGGACTTCTATTTTGCCACACAGTACTGGGGTTCATTCTGTTAACAACTCTTCTAATACAAATCCATTTATCAGACATCATAGAGGGGCCTGTCTCATGAGGCAATCTGTGCTGCCCTCTAGTGGTCCAAGTGGGTGTGGATAAATCAAATTTGGTGCCTACCATCTCAGCTGAAGTAACAACATAGATTTTTGGACCCAATATGTGATCTTTTGCAAGAAAAGGAAAGAGTGTAAGGAATTATTAGGCAACACATCAAAATGTGTCATATGGTTTGAGCTGAGAAAAAAATGTTGTTTTGTTGATGTTTGTAAAGTACTCTATTTGAAGTGCTGGTCTTAACCTCTGAGCTATTTTTCTCTTGGTAAATCAAGGAATATAGAGCTTGGTAGGAGGTATCTTGTGCAGCCAGACTGCTGTTCTCTGGTGACCACATGTTGAGAAGAAAAATGTCATTTCTAAAATCAGTATTTTCCAGTCACTTAGATGGGCTGAATGGTGGAGAAACTCATTCTCAAAGCTGATTAATCTCTAGACAACATCTAAATATTATTAGGACCAAACAAATCTGACCATTGGTTTAGTATGACTTTTTTATCCATTTATAGAGAAGTCAGGATGCCACCCTTGATGAGGTTATTAGATGAAGATAAGAATCATTCTCTTAAAGTTGTGCCTACTTTTTTACCTAATTGCCCAGTGTAGGATTACGTCTCTTGATATAACCAGCAAACCCTCCTGTTTTGTACTAATGAAAACTATATTTGCATATTAGTTCAGCATAGTACACACTAAACAAACAGCTCTATAAATAAAGTTACCGGTCAATATTTTTAGCTGTTGTCCAAAGATCTAAGTTATAAGGATGACATATTTTCCAGGATGGAATGCAGCTGTGCACCCAGAAGTTGGGGTAATTGCCACTTTTGTCACTTCTCTTCCTGCATTACATTGCATTCAGCTGACGAAAAGTCGATCAGTTAGTTCTGAATAGGACACTTTCACAATGTCCAACATTGGTAAGTATGTGCAGAAATGCACAGTGGTATGCCATCTGCAGAACAGAGGTTTATGTCACTATTTTATTTACAGCATTGTTCTTGTAGCAACAAACAACATTGGTAATGTCATACAATTTTCCTATTTAGGCTTCATGAAGCCTTTCTTTTACATCACATAAGAAACAGGGTACCCAGATGCATATAAAGAGAAGACTAACCTATACGTTGGTAGCACCTTGTGACGTGTACTCTTTGGGAGGAAGTTTAAATCTGAGTTGATGAAGACTAGGTGGCTCATGGTACTGGTCGGGGAATACAGAGGTTTTAGCCGGGGGGGTGGAACAAGGAGTCCTGTGATACTTAAAGACTAACACTCATCTGAATTTGACAGTGACTCAACTTTGTTGTGGTTTGATTGTCAGTGCCTACATAAAATGAATTACAGATCTTGATTTAGTTCTAAAACACAGATGTCTACATCACAAAGAGATGCAATTGGTGATGATATCTTTGCAATCTTGAAGTATTGACTGGGCATGGATTCCAAACATTCCCTTATATTCTAGAGATGGTCACTCAAGGCCTCCTGGTGGCACAGGCTTGTGCACTACTGGAGTAATGTAACATAGCTGAGTTGTGAATAAAAAGACAACTCTAGTCTTCAGGCTGCTTGTTGGCTCTTCAACAGTTTTCTGGGTCCTAATATCCATTAAAGAAAGAAAAATGGATGCTTGCAGAGGCACAGCAGAGCAACCTACCCACAAAAGGGAATAAAACTTAAAAAAGAGGATTTTATTTTTTTCCAGATACACTAGTTTGTAGAGATCAAATGCAAAGTCATGACAGCATCTACATGTTAGTGAAAAGGAAGGTAAAGCAGAAGGAGACTATGTGATGAAATTGTGTGGATAGGTTTTGTAAATAGAGAAGAGATTATTGTGACTTGCTTTAAGAGGAACAGCAAAACAATGAGTCTATTCTAATATTTTGGTTATCCTGTAAGCACTGTTCCCTCTAACTTGTGTACGTGTGCACGCATATACCGGTCATGAAACTTGTGCACACAACAAAATAAAGTGTGCACAAAAAAATTCAAGTGATAATATTAGCACACACAAAGAAGTTTTTTGCACACACACATTTTTTGCACACACAGCCTGTGAAAAAATAGAGGGCATATTGCCTGTAAGCATTTTATAGTGCCTCTTTGTGTGATGGCTATGTCAGGAGATGCTGTCAGAGAGCCACATTCTGTACCCCTTATGAAAGTTGAACAGAATGTACTCAAATAATCCTATTGTCTTTGTCTGAGTCAGTACTCCTACTTCGAAGTAGGAGTTACAGAATCTGGCTCAGAATCAGGACTTTGAAGTTTCATTAGTAAAATATCTGTAGAATCACAGGGTTTGTAATCAATGAATCCTAACAGTGTATCCTTCAATGGCAAAGCTCCCGCTCCCACTGATTTCATTCGGAGAAATATATGGATCATGGAGCAGACTAGTAGATGCACAGAGTAAATTCAGCTTTGGTAGAGTTCAGCTCCACCAACTTCCATGCAGCTTGCCAGAGCTGAATTTAGCCCTAATTGACTGGAGAAGAAGTTGAGAGTTTATTTTACCCATCTTCTTGGAGAAAGTAATAATTCTAAATATAACCTGTCTGTACACAAGAATTTTAAAAGGTAAAAAATGAGATGACTTCATACATAGGTGTCTTATACCCTACTTCTTAGGGTACGTCTACACTGAAGCCTTAGGTCGACTTAAGGAAGGTTAAGTCAACCTACAGACCCCTGAGGCCACACTGGGAATTTATTAAGTCGACTTAAGTGCTTCTTAAGTTGACTTAATAACACCACTTCTTAAGGTTGCCTTGGGCTATGTCCACACATACATCATTATTTCAAAATAACCCATTTCAAAATGAGTTATTTTGAAATAAAGTCCTTATTTTGAAATAAGTTAATTTGAATTAACAGTTTGTTAATTTGAATTAAGGGAAAGCCTGCTTTCGAAATAGCCCTTGTTTCGAAATGGTTATTTCGCAACAAGGCTGTTCGGATATGTTGTTTCGAAACAGTTGTTTCAAAACAATGGTGTTGTTTCGAAACGTGTCTGAACGCTGTTGTTTTGAAACAACCATTTTGAAACAACGGCTATTTCGATTAGATGTAAGGTTTAACGGTTTCGAAATAACGGTGCGTCGTGTGGACATGCCACTTTTTATTTCGAAACAACCTCTGTTGTTTTGAAATAAGAAGCCTGTGTGGACATACCTCTAATGCTTAAGATGACCTTATTAAGTCAACATAAGCCAGTGTAGATGGGGAATAGTACTTAAGTCGACTTAAGTGGTCTCCAGGCCCCCTCCCAGAGGTCCTGGCCACCAGGAAGGGTTGACCTAGCACCTGCCAGTGTGGATGCAGGCAGCCAACAGAAGTTTCCAGTGTGGATGCTCTAGGTTGACTTAACAGAGCCTCCAGTGTAGACGTATTCTTAGGGACGTCATTCCTAGGTTTCTCTAAGGAATTCCCACATATTTTGCCATTCAAGTGAATATGAAGTAAATAGTCATCTGTTCCTCGATAAAGTTAAATAAAAGATAGAATATTATCATCCAGGATTTTGCATTTAGCACCACATAATCTGGACACGGAAATTATGGCATGGTCTCCTCTTGTGAAAACATTTACACACTGGGTGATGCTTGAATGGCTATCTGTGCATAGTCTCCAGCAACCAGGACTCATGAACTATTAGTTAAGCCATAAAATGCAGGCACTGTTGGTGCAGCATAGATTTGGGGAACTAATATACACTATACTTTATGGTGAGTCTCCTAAAAAGAGCATCCATGAACTCATTAATGCAAGAGTTAGACTCAGGTCAGTTTATTCTTAATGTATCACCAGGTATTCCCAGGAAAGAGGCTAGGAAACCAAATATGGTATTGATTTCAACTTCTATAGAAACAGAATGACTATTTTCCTGAGAACCCTCCAATCCAGTTTATACTGAAATCACTATGAGTACTCCCATTGACAGCAATGGATATTGCAACCTTCAGGGCTGCAGTGCTGTTTAGGATTGGCCCCGTCCCCTGACTGGACCAAATCTGTGAGAGTGGAATTGTGATCTGGGTCATAGGGTTGCAGTGCAATTCACTCAAATATGGCCTATCTAGATCCCTGTCATCAAGGTGATTGGGCCAAACCTGAGCAATGCTGGGACTTCACAGGCTGCAGTGCCTAGAACAGGGAGGTGAACCCAGCCAACTCTGGAACAGGAGCTGTTACGCAACCCTTTGAAACATTTTGGCAAAACACTTTTGGATCCCAACTCATGTGTTTAGAAATGCTTGTTTAGCAGATAAAATCTGTTGAATTGGCCAGAACTAGTTTCTAACTGTTTGCTAACTATGGGTCAAATTTAGTTCTGGTGCAAAGACTTTACATTCTGTTAATTTAATAAAGTTGCAACCACTTACATCAGGAGTGACACTAGCCATATAAACATGGAAATAGTTTTGATTCCTATGCATGCCTCAATGTCCTATGCAGGCTTTGCATAAATATGCACTGAAGCTGAAGGGAAAGGATGAGGTGTTGACTCCGCAGCAACCTGGCTGAAAACCAGAATCATTAACAAACTGAATACAAGTCTTCACGTATGAATGGAGGATTCAAAGAGACAGCAGACACCCTAATGGCCAGGACTGTCATACCTCGTAACCAACAGCCAAGAGGAAGAAGACCCCCCCCCCACCTCCCATTTCAGGGAAGCAGAGCAAAGCCACCAAGCAGCTGAAAAAGGGGACAGTTGGTAGGTGGTTGTAATAAAAGCTATGCTCACAGAGATGTAGCGCTCATACACACCCCTCAATCAAAGACAAAGGGACAGACACATGGCCAAAACGGATCCTGCAGCAGCTTGGCTGGATAGTGCCCTCAAATTGACTAGAATGAGCTCTGTCGTAACCTTTTCTTTTCCATGTTAACCTAAGGGCTTTCAAATTATGAATGCCAAGTAACTAACAGACTATCTTGTTTTGACAAGGATGCCTGGCATCACTGCAATCACTGGTTGACAGCATGGAGTCCTGAAGAAATAAAGGACAAACCTCTCACAGAAGTCTGGCTCTGCAGGATTTGTTTCCCAGAGGAAAACACCCAAAGGCCCAGTGGAACCGTGGAGGCCTTGGAGGGCTGGCATACCAAAAGAGTCACTCCCAAGGGGTTGGGGGCAGGCTGGAGCATGAAACAGACACTGTTGTTCCTTGACACTCTTCTAAATCTTTTCTTGTTTTTTCTTCCTCTGGTTAAGCACCAGAACTAGTGTCACAGATGTGTTCTGTCCTTTGGACCATACAGTAGGTGAATCCGATCAACATAACCAAAGGTGGTTATATTTTTAATATCTGAGAAATGGGCACATATTTTTGCAGCTATCAGCAACTTCAGTGAAAATTCGACATACAACAGGTTTTTAGTCCCACTCATTGTGGAGTCATATCATAGACTCAGGATAATTGAACTCCTTTTGTGAATTCTGTCATTGGATATATTAAACAAGTTGTCTATAGGCAGAGTGACATGACATTATCGAGGAACTAGAATAGCAAGGGACCCAAGACAAAGAATAGTATCAAGAAGAGCACGTGTGGTGCTCCAAATGAGTGACTGGTGTACTATATACACCTTTTATTGTCTTCTGATTATAGTAACTAAACATTAATGAATTTTTTTCTGTAAGATCTCACAGGCAAAAATTAAGAGTCAAACACTAACTATAAAAAATATTCTAAAGGGACTATTCATGATAAGAAAGTCAGAGGTGTGAGTAAAAGTTTGCAGATCAGTCCCTGAAGAGAAGAAAATGAATTGCTTATTGCAAAATGCAAAGTTGATATTTTGGTGTTTTGCGTAAAACTTACCCTGGAGATTTCCCACCCTACCACTGTAAACCCACCCAAAGTCAACTACACTTACTGTATAAGTAGTACAGGAAATTGATAATCAGGAGTGCCCGGTGGCCCAGGAAAAGATCCAGGGCTCAGGCGCTGGGACTCGGGGCTCGAGCCCCATAAGTCCAGTACCAGTGACACCCCTGTTAATAATGTGTTCTCCTGAGACATGCTATGGACACTGAAAACAAAGGCTGTCTCCATTTACCTGAGAATGAATTATTCTCTTTTCTGGGATGTCAAAACCAACTAAATAGGTTTAAAGCAATCTCCTCTTCACAGAATGCATCAAGAGTAGTAGCAAGAAAACCTTTTCTTAGAAACAAAACTGTCTTCTTCTGAACACTTGTACCTAGTAGTGCAACATGCAAAAATAAATTGTATTACTTTGCAGGTTCTACAAAAAAAAACCCAAACACGCTAGTTACTAACCTTCTGTAACCATTGTTCTTTGAGAGGTGTTATTCATGTCCATTCCATTGTAGATGTGTGCTTGCCCTGACCACCACTGCTGGAAAGCTTTCTTGTCAGTGGTATCTGTCAGGTTGGCACTGGTGCCTCCAGGAGCTGCATGCTCATAGCACTGGTATAAAGGGCCCCCCTGAGCTGTCACTCCTCTCAATTCTTTCTTGTTGGCTGACTCTGACAGACAGATAAGGAGAGGAGGTATGATTGGAATGGATATAAGCCACACATCTCAAAGAATAGTTATGGAAGGTCAATGACCATTTTTCTTCTTCAAGTGCTTTCTCATGTCCATTCCTATGAAGGTAAGGCCTACGCAGATGTAGGGGGAGTATTTGGAGTTCATCAGCAAGCAGACTAGCACTGCTCTGCCAAATCCAGCATCATCTTTAGCCTGTTGAGCGATGGCAAAGTGATACATGACCATCTGAACTAAAGATCATGTTGTCACACTATGGATTTTCTGGATAGGGACGTTTCACATGAGCAATGCCAAAGATGGTGGGCTTTTGTGGAATGTGTCCTCAGGGCTGTAGTAGGGACCTTTGCCAGTCCATAACATGTGGAGATGCAAGAAGTGATTGATAATGAAATTATCTGGGCTGAGACTGGCAAATCTTTCATCTAGTCTGCAACTGCCACCAAAAATTAAATACTTTCTTAAATGATGTAGCTCTTTCTGTGTAGAGGACAAGCACACATATGATGTCTAGTGACTGAAGTCTGTGATCCTGTTTGTGGCATGTGGTTTGGAGAGGAGACTGGAAGGTAGATGTCCTGGTTATGATGGAATTGTGAAACCACCTTTGTGGGAAACCTGGGTGAGGACACAGTTGGACCTTGTCCTTGAAGAATATCACATATGGAGAGTCTGCAGTAAGTGCTCGAATCTCTGAGATCTTCCTCCCAAAGTAATAGCCACAAGGAAGGCCATCTTCAGGGCAAGTAGAGCAGAGAATATGTTGCCATTGGCTCAAATGGGGGATGAATGAGCCTTGACAATACCAAGTTGAGATCCAAAGATAGGATTGGTTACTGTACCTGGATGAGGACACAAATTGTCTGTTTACCCACATGTTAAATGCCAAAACTAAAGTCAGTTCGAGCCTAAACAATGACAGATAATCTTTGCTGCTTTAGATGTAACAATTAGTCCAGAATAAATGGCACTGATGACTGCATGGGTGAGAAACCTTTCTGCATCCATCAGACTGAGAACCATGGGCCGTGGGTCCATAAGGCCAGGGAAGGCTTAGCCATCCATGACAGCCAGGTGTGGCTCCATTCCCTCCTGCTGCATCCCCATGGCCCACAGAGCCCAGGAGCACTGTAGCAACTGCTGCCACACTCACCAGTCTCTCTCCCACCCCTAAGTGGGACCAGCAGCAGTCCTTGGGCCAGCGCTTTGGGATCAGCAGTGACACTCAGACCCATGCTCCAGGGTTGGGGCTGCAGCAGGTCAGTGCTCTGGGACTGGGTCCACCCAGAGATGGCAAGCTGGCTGCCTGAGGGGGCTGTAGGGCCTGTCTTGGGGCCTGTCTAGGGCTCTGGCTGCCTGGGAAGGGACTCCTCTGGCCACTAGAGGGCCCTGGGTGTGGTCTGGAGAGGGGTGGAGCCTCTGAAAAAAGGGGCAGAGTCCTAGGGGCTAGCTTCGCCAAATGGGCTATTCATGCACTGCCCATGTTGAGAACCTTTTCCTCTTTGCTGGGTCATATCTCTAATGGACAACTTTCTGCTTCCTAAAAGTTCTTCCTGAAGCAGTTCCAAGCACGTTAGCTCTGAGAGGTTTGGCCATGGACCTTCTATGCTGTGAGATGAAGTGACTCAAGGTTTGGGTTACACAGGTGATCATGGTCCTGGCATATCAGGTCTGGTGTTTCCATGGACAGATTCAGAAGTGGGGTGAACCAGTGTTGTCACAGCCAGGCTGGGGCTATCAGGATGACTCCGAGATCCATCACAAAAGCTTTCTATCCCATTGCCAACACATTTGCAATGAAGGACATTGATGGTTGGGGCCTTGAGAAAAGAACTCCTGTGCACACCACTAGTGAGTTTAGTCACCATTCAAGGAAGAAATCACCAATGGGGGGGGAAGGCAGGCTGTAATGTCTGAGTCTAGCTGCTACTGGCTTAGCAAGTATACTGACACCCATCCTGCCTAAAGAGATCTGAGTCTCACATGCTGAACCACATAAGTACATGATGTCATGTGGCCCTGGAGCCGGAAGCAATTTCTTGCCATAATGAAGTGGTGCTTCCTGAAGCTTTCTCTAATCCTTGTTATTGTTTGGAACCATGCTTCTGGGAGGACAGTTCTGCCCTGTTAGTGAACCAAGTCTATCATCTACTCGATTAAGTCTATCCTCTGAACTGGGGAGAAAGTGGATCTCTGCACATTTATGAGCAGATCTAAGTTTTGGAAGGGGTGGTAAGGAGGAACTGAGGGGTCAGTGGAGCCCTTTATACCAGCACTATGAGTGTGCAGCTCCAGGGGACAGAGCTGACGCAATAGATACTACTAAGGGAAAAAAACTTTCCAGCAGTGGTGCTTGGGGCTATCACACTCCTACACTGGAATGAACATGAGCAAGCATCCAAAGAACAATTTGTTCTTTTTGCTCTAAGTTACTGATTTGGCTAAATGCTTCATTTCCAATGCCAAAGGCAAGAGTGATATGTCAAGAAGGACAATGGGTTGGAAGGGAACCCACTCACCTTGTTGATATGAGACAAATTCCCAAGATATTCTAAACCTCAAATCTGACAAGGTGGGTGAAATCCTAACAGCTTTTAAGATGAGAAAAAGATTTTTTTCACCTACGTTAATTGTAAATAGTTCCATATTTTGTAACAGAAGTTTTGTGACAGCTTAATGGTGCTTTTGTCTCAGCATGTAACTATTTGACTTCATTTCTTACCATCAATTAAATTTGTGATTTTTCTCGATTTCCTTACTTATGCCAAAGAAACACTGCTTTTGTTAAACCTAACGGGAAGTTGATGTGATGATTTCAATTGAGATGATAACTGCTGGCTACCTCAAAGAGGAGACAGCATGAGAGAAGTAAGGGATTTAAGACAAGAAAGGTCTACTCACTCCAAAACCAATGCTCTAAGGAAACTGGCCAATATGGTTAGAGGGAAGAGCAGAATAACTGATGGGTGCCAGACCCAATTGCAAACATGTGAACAAACAGGTGCTTACTAATCAGTAAGTTACTGGATGCAAACAAGGAGTCCTGTGGCACTTAAAAAGACAATCACATTTATTTATCACATGAGCTTTCATGGGAGAAAATCTCACTTTGTAAGTGGAAGCACTGACTGTGGAAGAAGCACATCAGTGCGTATAGCATTTTTTCAGCTATAATGCTGATAAGCACTAGATAGCATGAAATCTACTATTTGGATTAATGCAGGAAGGTTGACTTACTGAGGTAAGCTTTGCAACCGTCTTTCATTAGCACTGTCTCAGTGATGATTACACATATTAAATATATTCAGAGCCGTAACTACTGTTTATGGAGTCTGAGGTGCTTTCTGATCGGAATGTGCCCCTCACAATGATTGGTGCCTAGGGCGAGAGGCACAGAATGCGCCGTTTAATGGAGTGGCTCAATGGAGCTGCTCCTGCATGCCTACTGCAAAGCCCTGCTCACTCTGCTGTAGTTAAGGCCCTGAATATATTATCCAGAGAAAATCATCCTACAACATTTTTTACTTGGGTATCTAGTTTCCCCTACTTTTCTTATATAAAATGGAGTTTTTCAACAAAAAATGCATTATTATTTCATAGCTTACTTTTCTCTCCCCAAAATTGAGCTGAAGACAGGATTAAATTGTTAAGAAATGCTAACACACTGCTGCATTCCCATTTAAACACATGGATGCACAATGTCTGCACACTGCAGAGAGCACTGGTATTGCATAGGGGACTGTAATGGAAGAGGGGACCTTTCACCTTTCGTCTTGGGGTTAATGAACTAAATCTGATGCAGGTCAATAGTAGTCAAAAGTAGCTATCATATGATGGCTGTTTTCAGTTTGTGTAAAAGGAATGGATTATGTCAGTCGAATTCCTACTAGAAGGATACTTGCATCATAGCAGCCACCTTTTTTTGGCTGTCTCAGAGGACAAGAAGCCAAACTGACACAGACATTAATATACTCTTTCAATCTCACAGGTGCTCCTTCCAAGTCAAGATTGACATCTGTTGCTAGAGCAGTGTGTGCAAAAGTTTTCATTATTGTTATGCATATTGTACTTATTCTTTGGATGAACAAACTCCAGGTTAAAAAGAGTATAAGTCTGATGCCTTCCCAAGCACTGTATCTGACCCTAAAAAACATCTCAGAAGAAGCCTTTCTATTTATGGTGTGACAGAAAAACTGAAGCAGAAGGGGCCCAGAGATTCCTCAGTACTCGGTCCTTTTCCCTCCTCCCAAGATTCACCAGCTCAGAGATTTCATACCCTAGAAAAGATGGAGAAAGAGCACCTTCTGTAGGGGCTGCATTTTATACCTTCAAAGTTAAAAGTTAATGATCAATTAACCATATCAGATAAAATAAGTGCTCCTCACTCACCAAAAATTCACTCATCTGGAACTTGAACTTGCTTTAAAAACAACAACAAACAACAACAAGAAGGGAGATCTTAGAAAATTAGGATGAGGTCACCATGCTGCTGCCACCAGATTTTCTTCCTGAAGGGGGAAGCTTTAAGAAGTCTAGTAATTTCTCCACTCCCAGGCCACACAAAGTCTCTGCCTCACACACTGTATTTTTCTTGAGAAAGAGGCTCATCCATCTGCTAAGCCCACCCACCCACTGACTTTTAGACTGGCCTGGTAGCAGGGCTGACTGCCTCCATAGTTCTTTGCAGGGGACTGGCCAGTAGGACACTCCTCAATACCCCAGTGAAGGAGGATGAGCTCATGATAGAGATTTTGTGCCACCACAGCCCACCCTATCCCATTGTTTCATCTACAAGAATGAGTATTTGTGAATGGTCTTGTGCAGGCTGAGCCTAAGTGAGTCCTGGATGGCTACAGGGATAGTAGCAGAAAGAATGATTCTAGGGATCACTGGAAAGGAGTATGGGAGTGACAAAAATGATTCCTTTATCCTGAAGAACTGAACATCCTCCTTCAGCTCCTATGCGTGTCTGGGCCAGCTGTGATAAGATATTTTAAATTCTGTACTGTGGAAAAGGTTTAAAAACACAGACACAGTACTGGCTGGGTTAAGATCAGTAATACAGGAAAACTTCCAAAGGTATAAACATAATCACTCCCCAGTGCCTCTTTCAATAAGTGTTTACTATTGAAGTGTCTGTAGAAGATGCCATTTCATAACAAGCATTCTATGCACTAAAGGCTTCTCTGTAACAAGAGCAGGTGATGAGTTTATTGGAATGGTTAGAATATCGATTGGTCTAAAGGTCTTTTAAAAAAGTATTTAGAAAGATACCATATGAAGAAGCACTGTTAATAACAAAAATTTAATGCTTTACTTGGGGTAGGGCACAAATATATATGGATCAATGACTCTGTCTGTTAAATTGCTTCCTGGAATATGTCAGGCTTGCTTGGCTGTACAATTACTAATCTCTTTATTCAAAAACAACAGTAAAACTACAGTTTTTCTTCCTCTTAGCATTTAGCCATGTAATTTCTAACTGCAATGGAGATTTTAGCAAACACAGAATTCTAGATACTTTAGCCCTGCAGTGCAAATAGAAAACAGGAAAATTATGTAGATTTTGCTAAATTCTGACCTCTACTGAATTCATGCACACATGGGGGGGGGGGTTGTTTTCTCTTTTCCCTCCATTATGTAAGAAATGGACAAAGATCCTTCAGCAGCACTCATAAGCACTAGAAGACATGTTCCTGAGGTGCTGTAGTCTGCAGGTTACAAGGTTCAGCCACCCACCCAGCAGGCATTATCCTATCAGCAGCAATCACTATCCAGATGTATCTGTATCCTTGAGCAGAAATAAAACATCCCACTGCTTTTGAATTCTGTTCTAGAGAGCTGGATTCCTTTAGCAAATGACACTGATGGAGCAGTCACTGCTTTCTCTCTCAATGTGGGTTGGGGCAGGTTTTGAAACATAGCATGCAAGCAGTGTTCAAAGACACAGTGCATCAAAGTGCCTTATGTATCAGGCCAGGGACAGAAATTAAAGCAATAGGAAAAGATACAGGGCAGTCAGCAAAAGTAGTACTGAAGGACAGGATTTTCATCCAATATTTAGGAATGAAGGTAAGAAGGTGGAGGCCTCTTTTTGCTAAAGCCAGAAGTTATTAAAGAAAGAATTTAAGCCCTATCCGAAGCCTAACAGTATTTTCCAAAGTCTTGGAGGTTGGGGTTTCAGCACTGTGGGGCATACCAGGGCTGGGGGATTCTGCCCTGCAGGTTTGAAAATATTTACCAGAGCCTGCTTTGGAAAGATCTAGCTCAGTTTAAGCCTTGCTTAGGAGGAAATAAAGATGAAGTAGGCCAGAAATTGGAAGTCCAATCTATTCCAGTTATACAAGCTTAAAGGAGATCCAGATGGTTTTATATCAGCTGATGGTCTAACACTGAGAATGATCATATCAAAGGAAGACAAAGACAGACTGTAGTGCAGGAGATCCTGATGTTATCTTATAAGCTGTGGCCACTCGCTCTTTTTCTTTTAACTTTTGAACGCTTGATTTCTTTAACTATGTCTGCTGACTTTGGTTACCTCTGATAGTAGGCTACTGGACTCAATAACCCAGGTGGATGCCTTTCAGCCACATGTTCTTATATTCTTCTTTCTATCTGTATTTATCTAAATCTTCTACCCACTGCCCAACACTTCTGAAACATTTTCACAAATCTGAAAGCATATTTCAAACTATCTTTTAAAAAAAGTCACACTGGCACATTCCCAGTCTGTTCCATGTCTCAATTCCACGGACTCCATTGGTTATATGACTGACAATCAGATCCAAATAATGCAAGCAAAGCTGTATGCGAACTCTGATCTTCAGCTTTGCCTCACTGTGGCTTTATATTAAGGACACAATTGGTTTTTTTCTAATAATTTAACAAAACTGTAACGTGCATTTTTTTCTCAGACACAAAAAATACTAATACCAGCTATACACTTTTTAACAGATTTTCTTTTTGCATATCATGATATTTTTGTACTTTTATACTGAATATAATTTTGAATGATATACTATATATTCCTCACTAAATCTAATGGAAAGCTAAATAGTAAGTTAGTAAATTAGCAGAAATGGGAATGGACAGAAGCTTAAAAATATATTCCATTCAGGTTATGTGTTACACAGTTCATAGAAACAGCATTTCCACACATCCAAGTATCTGTGGTGTACACACTTGTATTAGAAATGTGATATACCATTTAGAGGTTTCAAAAGCAAAAAGGAAAAGTCTTATGAACATATTCCGTGTGATACTATTGTCTAGGATATCAATTTTCAATTTTAGACTGGTGGATAGATTTCAAAGGTCTTTCTGGGTCTCAAACATGGATATGCAGCCTGGATTCCATATCAGCATACAAATAAAAGTCTGATCCAAAGCCTGTTGAAATCAAGGTGAATGGGATTTTGGTAGGCTTTGGAACAGATTCTAAAAGCACAGATGGCACCTGTCACATCTCTGAACAGCAATACATCTACAATTATGAATATGTTCATTTTGATGACAAAAGTTACTAGTGAGATTAGACTGTGACCTCCCAAGAGGCAGTTCTGCAACAGAACTAAAAATCCCTATTTGACTAATTTAAACAAGCAGAGACTCATGTCTGCACCATCTTCAGTTTTCAGATGAGCAGTATAATAATTAATATTTATATATTAGTGGTAAATATGAGCAACTTGAAACCACATTGAGCCTTTTAACAGAAGATAAAGACATACAGGATTTGTTACAGGAATTTTAAAGAAGTATCAATAACTATTTCTTGTACATCAGGGGGTGGATTCAGGAACACAGTTTTTTTTATGGAAAGCTAAAGTACTGCTAATACTTTTTAAAAAGGTGTGGTGTGTTAGCTGACTATACATTTGGTTGGCAACAGCCTAAAGTCTAACAATTCTAATCAAGAACTTCCAACAAAAGATGCTAAAATTTGTTATTCGAATGAGACAAATTCAATCTAATCACTAGGTAACAATTTTTCTATACATGGTGGGAAAAAAGTCAATAACATCTTTATAATATTCAGCCTTAAGACATGGACTTCACTGCAATCCTTTATTTCTTTATTATTTTTGTTTTGTAGCTGGTAACACATTTTCATAAGGAGGGGTTTTTAAACCCATTTTATAAAGCATGAGAAAATACAGATAGAAGTGAATACAGTCAATGGCACAGCAGTGAATTCATGTCATTGTAATGCTTAAATTATATTGATCAGCATGAAATGTATGCCATTAGTCTTCTTTGTGGTAATCAGGACATAGGCACACATCATACAGAGAAAACATGAAGCAAATAGGTCCTATTCACAGTGGCACCAAGAGGTAAAGTACATTTTAGCCAGCTGATTTCTTGATCAGTTACAGCCAACTAAAGTTCTTGGCAATGACACTGCTCTTCAGTTTTGAAGTAGCTTTCACAAGAACAATGCCCCACAGTAGGAGTGATGTAAATACTTAATGCTTATTAAGTTTGGTTAAGAGAGCAAATCAGACATAGAATATAGATCCAAATAGCAAAGATATCTAGATATTTATATATGTCTGCTCTAGCACCACACATCAAACAATGAAAACAAATTACACACAGAGAAAATGGTTCATCACAAAAATCACAGAAAATAGAAAAAAAATACAGGAACAAAAAATGGACACAGGTACCAACATTAAATTAAAAATGTCTGAATTTTGTAGCACCTAGTTTAGTTACAGTTTGTAATCCTGAAAACACTGATTAAAATCATTTCCATGAACAGTGTTAGACACATAAAGCTAAGTGCTGCTGTAATCCTGTAAATATGAATAGCCAGTCTGAGTACAAAAATACGTAATTTGCACATATGAATTCAGATGATTATCATGAATGCATTCACTGCACATACAAGTATATTTTACGTATGCTCAGGAGGAGTCACAGAGAAACTTAGACCAAGACACTTGCGCATAGCTCACCCAAAACAGTAATTTACATTTGATCTATATAGTTACCCTCAGTTTTGTGAATCTGAAAGATTTCCAGAATCAGGCCGATTTGTTTTTTAAATGGCGGATCAGATTCATCAGTCCATTCCAACTGCTTTGTGTTGCTCCAATTACACAGAGCAGCCACAAATTGATCTTATGTGGCTGGATAAACCACCTTTATGGCTGCTTTTCATCACTATAGAATGGAAAGCAGTTACAGCATACTGATGAACTTGGCCCAGTATTTTGAAGGGAAGTTAAAATTTTGAACCACTTAGATAGATAGATAGATAGATAGATAGATAGATAGATAGATAGATAG
>ML681994.1:6723789-6771738 GCA_007922195.1 Podocnemis expansa | reverse complement strand
TAGATAGATAGATAGATAGATAGATAGATAGATAGATAGATAGATAGATAGATTTTGTGGCTAAATTAAACATTTAACTCCTTTTTCAAACAAAGAAGTTAATTACTATAATGATGCATATATATTAAATGCAATAAAATTCTGAGGCCAGAAGCCCTGTTACAGAATCAAATTCTTAATCATCAGGAATCTAGTACAGAAGGAAGAGTCAATTTTCTTTTTTCTCTTTTCTGAGTGTGTTCTATTACACAAAATATTTAATTTAATAGAAGGAGAAGAAAAGATTTTTTAAAAACTGTCAAAGTCTACAGTCAACCTTATTTGAGAGTAAGGTATTATTATGGCTAAGAGGGTGGTTGAACAGATTGATGGCATACTTATGAAAAGCAGGCTAACTGTAAAATTAGTATTTGAGCTAAGAATTTTCATCAGTAGCCTTAGGTCACATTTTTAGAATGTATCATTTCCTAGGTGTATAGCTTTCTAAGAGCCCTGCTGTCCCAAAAGAAAGAGACAACAGAACAAATCAGCTTTTACGTGCTTAAGGGATTCTTGTTGTACTGGAGTTTATAAAGTTAGAAATAGTTTTGTGGCTTTTGTTCTTAAGTGCAAAGCAAAGCTGGAGTGTCTATTAGCCACAAAAATAAAAATGTTATAACCTGTATAATGCCAAACCTTGAAGATTAACTGCATCAGAGAAAAAAAGAAATAAACCAAATGTAGTACTTAAAGAAAACAAAAACCACAATGACTTCCTCTTTTCTTTTACAAGGATGTAAGTTACACTGGCTATAATGGTCCCATAGATTTTATTCTAGTGGTTGAGAATAGGCCAGAGTGATGGGATTATGTGTTTCACTCCTTACAGACACCATCCTAATCTCTCTCCACCATCAGTGTGAACCCTGTCCAGAAGAGAACTGAATAGGTGGTAGAAAGCCACATTTGTGTCCAGTGGGGGAAGTGTGGATGGGGTAATTCCTACACCAAGAGAGATCACTGGCTGCCACTTTCCAGCAGCCTGAGCAGTGTAAAGATGCTGGAACACAAAGCAAGGATCTGGCCCCGTACATTAAATACACACATAATATTTTCATTTCAAGTGAAATATAAATCATATAAAACCAATCACAACCGTATAAAATACTTTTGAGAAAAAATATGTTAAATATTCAGTAGTTGCAAAGTGCTGGTACAGAAAACAATTCTTAAAAAAAAAAAAAAGCTATGCAGCTGAAAATGAAAGAATGAAGTCAGAATGCATTTTTCATTACTTGTAAGCTGATCAAACAAGGTACAAAGTACCCCTGACATGCTCAGCACAACCAATAACACCTGATGTTGATGAGATTTGAACATGTTGAACCTCTTGAAGACACTCAGAACCTTGGATGATTGAACCCCATTGCTATTTAAAATGAAACAAAAAAAAAATCCTTCCCAGGTAGTTACATTTGTCTTTATGCAAAGGCTCTATAGATTTTCATAGTAATAAAATCTAAAATCTATGGAGTCACACCCTTAGTTTATATAAATGAACATAGCTCCATTAAAACCAGTGGAACTACATTGATTCACAAGAGCAGAGATCTGGTGTCAGCTGGTCTCTGAATTTTGAGAGAGCGATGTCATGTCTGTAGGGTTTGTTCTGGATTTTTTTAATAGATCGTATAGAGTTCTATAGTACAAATATAATTAATCATTAAATTCTAAAATACTTTTCTAACAGAATAAAACAGGTGATTTTCCTCTTGACAAACTGGAAATAATTTAGTTTCAACATGTATCCCTGTATAGTAAATATAAATATAACAATAAGCAAATATAAAATCTGAAGTAGTTTGTTGCAGTAGCATGTGAAATAAGGGCAAAGATCTGTATGTACCAAAAAATATTCTGAGTGACATCTTAATAGCAGTAAGATTAAGTAGCAAAGAGAGTCACATGGAGCAATTTAACACCCACTACTATACAATCGGTCAAATGTTTTGTGGAGAATAAATTGCTGGCATTAGTTACTCTATATCATTCTCAAAAGCATCCTATGAGACCATTATCTAAAGCTTTTTCTCCATCTCCAAGGACCACAATTGACCAAAATAGATCATTTAAAGCTCAAAACAAAGAGCTTTTATGTCAAAATAATGGATGTGACAAAGAAGGAAAGCAAAGGACCAATTTTGGACCTTTCCCCCTTCACTTCATCGATAACATGAAGAAAGGACAACAGGAAAACAATGACCTCTGTCAAATTTGGGGAAGTGGAATATTAAAGACCATTTCATTATGTCATCTACAAAGTCTGTGCAAGAAAATTAGAGAGGAAGGAGTTCAGATACAACTGCAAATAAAAGGTCTTGGTGATAAAATGTGGCATGCTATATGAGGCTCTCAAATTCGGCATCAAGTTCATTATCAAGACTCCTATGGAAGGAATAAAGATGTTATGTGTCCTTTTGCATCTTATTTTCTCATGTAAATAGGAAATATGCATACGCAACAAAGAGGGCTGCTGTTGCACAGTGTACATGCTCAGCCCAGTGGAGGAGTAACCTTTAGCTACATACAAACAGATTATTAATAAAATAGAGTCTGTGGGGGGAAGAGAGCAAGTCTCAGTACCAGATTCAAATTCCAAAAGGGTAGCCATGTTAGTCTAATTCAGCAAAAAAAGCAAGGAGTCCTGTGGCCCTTAGAGACTAACAGATTTATTTATTGCATGAGCTTTCATGGGAGAAAATCTCACTCCATCAGATGCTTTGAAGATGGGGGAACTTACAGAATGGGATAAAAGTAAATACACTGAGATCCCAGTTTAGCGTACATAAGACCACATTACAGTTAAATACATATTAACCTGAGAAAGTGAAACAAGATGCTTTGAAAGTGAACTGACGGGAGTTCTTCCACAACTGTGGTTGGAAACTATTAGTATGATAAAGGAACCCAGGTAGATCATACTACAATCTAATATCACAAGAGTCTATATGTACTTATTTAGTGCTGTTTTGGAGACTTCTGGGCTCAGAAAGAACTTGAGAATTCTTTCCGGACAGTTCTTTAACTCAGCCATCCTTTATTGGCAAGGGCTATATTCTGCTATCTTAATGAAAAGAGCCCTTGACTGTAGATACCAGACCAAACTTCTCGTCTGCCAGAAGACCAGTAGCAGCCACCACTTCCCCCAAAACTAGGGAGCAGTGTTCAGGAATGTGGCATGGCTAAGGTAGCCAGAACATGTGCCAAGCAGGAGATCTAAAAGAAGTGGGACAGTGAGAAACAAATAACAGCATAAATGTAATGCAATCTCTGGTGAACAGGGAGCTGACCACAGATAGGAAGGCATAACTGACATCACTCCATGGCAAGTTCACTTATTTTAGCTATTAGTCTTCATCAAATACATTCCTATTACCAACAGTCTTAAGATTAAAGAATGACTAGAGAAGTGTAAATGTCACATATGAAATTGTCTTATGAAGGAAAATGGTGATTGTAAATATCCATAACTTAAAAGAATCCAACTGAACAATTGCTTAAATTGTTTCTCCTTCCTCACTGAGGACATTAAAACAAAACAAATTGGAAGCTCCTACATCTCGCCATTTTTTAAAACTCTTGCATAATTCAGTTATACCTGAACCATTTTCCTCTGGATGAAAAATCCTACTCAGAACTCAAATCAAGTATGGACAATTTTAGCTAGCCCAAGGGCCATACATTTGAGTACATAATAAGAATGTTGGGCCTTTAAAAAATATTTCACTCTTACCTTGGTGTTCACTATCCATGAGCAGTATAAGTAGAAAGACATTGTTTACAAGATTAAAAACAAGAGTTTTAAATTGAGGATGAAGAGAACAAACTATAGCAACAGGGACACTTGTTTAAAAACAATAGTGAACTTGATAGGCATCTAAGTGACTGCCAAACAGTCCTACTGGCTCAGAGGCCTGGTTTCTTTGAAGTGGAGATTCAGAGAAGAGAGATATAAAATATTAAAGGAGTAGAAGTGGTCTATGGAATTTTCTCAGGACTCTGTCACAGAAGTTGGGTAAGAAGAGCAGAGAAAAACTTTACTGAAGTAGGGTTGCAAATTTCTTTGGGGCGGTTGTTGATGTTTTAATTAATTCTGTGTCATCATTCTTGAAGTCTACTGCTAAGCCTACTTGTGACTCCTCATTAATGAAAATAGTAGCTACAATCTTTGCATTTTGTGTCCGGATACTGTTATCTGACAATCCACGTAATAAAGAAATATTGTTATTTGTTGAGTGCCAAACATTGTTCCTGACTGTACAATGCATGGAAAAATACCCAGTTCCTTAGACAAGGAGGTTACAAAATTCCTGTAATATGAATGGGTAATGGAATAAGAAGCATCTAAGCTTTCTACTTTGGAGAACAAGAAAATGAATGAGATGGCATTGGAGCATGATTTTTACTATATACTTGACTTGTTAACAGCAGTAAGGAATTTGCCAGCAGCAAATAGCTGACTTGCAACTACTAAGCCTGCTGCAATAAGAAGAATGTTAGACAATTCCCCATTCTCATTCAGAATCCCCATTCTAAAATGCGCGGTGAGTAACCTTTAAAACTGAAGGTGATATAAAACTCTGATGACTATATTCAATTGGAAAGTAAAATAAGGAACGCAGAAACTATCTGTCTTTCTCGAGATTAAGTGCTCAGTAAAACATTCATTTGAACAAGCTCGCTATAATAGGTTTACTGGTTGAGATGCAGGTCATATGAAAACATAAAAGGCCAATAAACCATGCACAGGAAGCTGTTTAGGGGAATGTTG
This sequence comes from Podocnemis expansa, assembly GCA_007922195.1. Taxonomy (NCBI): domain Eukaryota; kingdom Metazoa; phylum Chordata; order Testudines; family Podocnemididae; genus Podocnemis; species Podocnemis expansa. The sequence continues at coordinate 6,766,928 of ML681994.1, read as the reverse complement.
CTTTGAGAAAGGAAAGGAATACATGACTATGTATCACTGTCTTAAGAACCAAATAGTCTTGGAGAATATGCTGATGCAGCTATTGTACACTGTTTGACTAAAGGCATTAACTATCAACGTAACACTTCCACTTTTCATGCACCAGCTGGTTATTTGGTCTCTGTTAAGCAGAAGGTAAGATGAGATGATTGTAATTGCCTCTTTTAGGCTTAAAATCTGAATGTTATAAATTCTACATTAACAGAAGAACCACTTTTACAAAAATCTACTTTTACAAAGCTTGAGCCCAATTATTTTCATATGCCAAAGTCCCACTGATTTCAAACAGAGAATTCTGGGTATGCAAATAATGCAAGGTTAGATTATTTAGGGATGTATAGGTGGACTCCAGAAACAGTGATCATGATCCCATTTTAAGAATAGGAAGAAGCAACAAGAACCATCATAATTTAGTTAAAAGGCTCCTGCCAAGAGGGGTATTATAGACATACAGGATCTCCTTTTCGTGGCACACTAAACTTTTCTCCAAATTATGAAAAATATTGACACAACTGCTCCCATATGCTTCTGGTGAAATAATCATTTCTATCAGGCAACGGCTGATTTTTTATTCTAAGTAAACCCTATAGTACTGCTAGAGCAATGCAAATGGAATACTTGGAAGGAATTCCTGATGATAGACAAATACGATTTGCTGTGCATGGTCATTGTCTCTTAATTGACGTCTCCAGTAGTCAGCCATTCGATTTTTGACAGTAGAATCTTATAGAGATGTCTGCTTTGTTCAGACTTTCTACAGTTCTACATTTGGTATGTGAGCCAGCATTATTTGAATCACACTACTTAAAGCCAGCTGTGGTACTGCTTGCACTCAAGGAGAGATGGTATATTTTGATATGTTATGCAGTTTTCTTACAGCAAATATTTTATTTATTTCAGAGGATGCCACCTGTCTGGTTTTTACCTCTTATATTTTCTGTGTAGGCTTCTTCTGCTTGGCAAACTTAAAAACAAATAGTTAAACACATCTATTGACAATCAAAATTGTGCTGGCTAAAAACATTGCTCAATCACAGACCATCCTTACTGCTTTCTGATTTCTAAGGGGAAAAAAGCAGTTGTTAGTTTGTCCACCATGAGGAGAAAGGTGTCATGATCTAAGGAGTCATGGAAACCATCGTTGAAAGATGGTCCCCATGAATCAGTTTATGTGAAATGAATAAAATGAACTTAATATTACCTTTAAAAATCTTCATCAAGTAGCCAAGCACAAGCGGGACAGATGCTACTTTTGGCCTGTGCCTGTTTCCAGCCATTACGCATTATAATGAGTGTCCTTGAACTCCTGATTCCTCTCTCACTTTCAGTTTGTGTTTTTAACACTGGCTAACAAAAGAGGCACTGGACCAAATTCAGCCCTCGTGTAACTGGGTGAAACTCCTGTGGATGCCATAGGAACTGTATCCATTCACATCATGAATTAACTTGTCTGACACCATCTAGAACCAGCTTTTGTACATGTGGGAGCTGACACTCTGCTAGCGGCTGCAACAGATTATACAGAAGAGGACATTTTGTTTTTAAAGTTGACAGAATGTGCCCAAATTATGTTGTGCATGGAGTTTTGGGGTCCCCTGTTCTGCTAATCACTTTGCACCACATGCACCCAAGGAAAAAATGTTTACCTCGTATGGCCACGGTTAACCTTTTTTCCTTGCTGAGACGGTACCCATGGATGAATTCACTCATGGAAGGGGGGCCTCTCAGAAGAAATGATTCTGTGGAGGTGGGATCAAGGGGGGCTCTTAATATATTCTGTAGGTAGGTCCCTGAAGTCCTGGGATGGCTCTGATCACAAAGGGAAGGTGAGAATAGTCTTGCAGGAGATCCAAGAAAAAATACATATGGAAACAAAAGAGTTTTACTTTAATTATCTTTGACTCCCTCATGAATGACAGTATCACGTTAATTTGTTTAACAGGTAAAACCAGCTAGTGTTGCCCCTTGTATTGTTTTATAACACTGCACATTTCCTGGGCTGGAAATTCTTTTTCATATTTGAGGAGGAAATGATGTTTGTTTATTTATGCCCCATCCTCCTTCCCACCCTCTGATCATTATATTCAGCATCTACAGGCCCCTAAAAATTTTCTTGTCCTTTGCACTGTCACCAGAAAGTATAGGAAAAAGGAATGAACACCCAGGATAGTTCTCTGATGAAGTCCTTTTCAATGTCAGAACCATTTCGACATCTCTACAACTACACACCTTTGGCACGACAGTCAGAAGACAACAAGACAATTCACTGCTTAAAGAACCAGAACATTTGCTTTAGGTTATAGACAACACACATTTCCTTTGACTATGCAGAAAAGTTCATCTGAATGAACACATCCATATCTTTGTCCCGCTCAAGATATGGAGGCAAGCATTATAGCATATCAGAAAGATTATCTCATTTGTTTTTAAAAAAGAATTGGCATGCTCACAGAGCATATCTTTTTTCTTAATATCTGAACATTATTTTGCTGAGTGCAAAATCTTAACTTGTTTTAAAAAGACATACAATGTGCACTGAAAAACTGACAAAATATAGTTTAAAACTATATTAAAAATGAAATAACATTATGAGTAGATGGAATCAGAAACATACTTAGCCAGGCTTTAAGTTGTAGTCAGCCCTATTTTTATCCTCCCCTCTCCCCAACCAAAATATAATAAATGATTATAATTAATAATCTATTTACAATTCAGTGAACAACTTTAGTTAAAGTCTGGCCACTGCACTGTACTATAAAGATCACTGCATGCATACCTTTTCCTCTGAGTGCCACTGCTGACCAGTAAGTTTGGTTGCTGTGGGCCCTGACTATGCAGGAGGAAAGTGTCTATGGTTGGCACGGTGGCTGATGCTTCCTCACTTACTTTAGAGCGGCTGTCCTTGCTCTTTCCAAGCTTGCCTTTGCTGCGTCGGGACTGCTCATGATCGAACTCTAAATCCTCCAGTCGCTGGGTGAGGGCAAGTTTTTGCTGGATAGCCATCCGCAATAGAGAATTTAAGGTCTTCTTCTCATCCTCTGCAGCTGCCAACTGCCTTTGCATCTCATCCAACTGTGTGACATACTCATCACACCTGGAGAAACAAAGGGCATGGAAATCTATTTAAGTGTCCTAACAACCAAACAGAGCAGAACAGAGATGGGCCTGAACCACAGATCCAGATTTGGATCAAGTTCGTGGCTCAAACTCATCTCTATAAAAGGCTTAATCTCAACCTTGCCCTCCACTACTCTGAGAAACTTTGGATTCAGATTTGGATTTCAAACTTGCAGGTTCAACAGGAGAAACTGCATCTGGCACACTGGTGTGGCCCATGATAACATTTCAGATTTTGGATCCCGCTCAAGAGTTCAGCTCTAGGGTTTCTGTATAAAACCATTCCTAATTTCACGCACAATTGTAATGTGGGCAAATTAAACTGATAATTTACATAACATGAAAGGGGTAATAAATAATAAATTTTTCCTAAAGCGAAGTATTACACCAAAACAATAACAAAAACAGGAGTATTTTCATTCAGTTCCCAGGATTGCATATGTTGTGTAATACATCAGGGTTCTCCTTGTTTTGCTCACTTTAGAACTTTGACTTATGTTGCCTTTCATATTTGGTCTTTGACAACTTTGAGGTACGACTATATTCCTTATTTAATACCATCAATGTTTATAAAATGCTTTCAAAATGAAAAATGAGTCTAACATTTTATGGCTTTCAACAGGGATTTTGAAAAATAGCAGGTAGCTAAGACATTATGTCATGGCATTAGTCAGTTGCTGAAGTGAAACAAGTTTAATTCTATGAAATGTGGAGCCTCTTATCCAGTCAGAACTCTTACTGGATGCAGTCCAATTGCAAATTGCCAAACTGCACTATGGGAGAATAGAATGGGATGACATCATTCATTGGAAGAGCATCAAGTACTTCCTAATTGCTTTTTTAAAAATATTAAAATATGTACCCACCATCTTAGAAATTTCATGAAAAATTATTTGAATTCACAACAAAATAAAAAAAAAAAAGATGTATTCACCATTTCTGTACTATGGTCCAAATCCTATTTAAGTGTCACCCACAGTAACTCTGCTGAAGTTTGTGGAGTTACTATGGATTTTCAACAGTGTAACAGAGAAGACTTTGGCCCTAATAACATGATTAACAGGAAATAAATACCCAGTCCACCATCTTATTTTCCCTCTCATAATGTCTGATTCACAATAAATCTCTGAACTGTTGCTAACCAGATGATGAAATCATGTGGTCTAGGAACACTGAGTTCTGAAAAATTCTTACTCAGTCCATAATTTTGCTTTCCTTTCAAGTGAGTGTAGCAATTTTCACTGGAAACAAAATGACTGTAAGCCAACCATAGCAGTGGTAATATCTGCTTTCTAAAGAGCTTTAACAAGCATGGCTGCATTTGATTGTTTTAGCCATGGGAAAAAGAGATATTGCAAAAATGTTGGCCGGATCACAGTCATCTTCCACACCTCTCTCTGCTAGAAGCAGTTTGATATTTATGGTTGTTTTAATAAATCTATTTGACAGTGCTACTAGACTGAAGTCAGCATTCTGGAAATTAAGTCAATTTGAAACACGAATGACTATAATACCGAGGGCCATGATAGCTCAGATTTAAATTTTATTCACTGGAATCTGACAGATCTTGTATCGCCCTTTAGCAGCTACCCAACAAGAAACAAAGAAATCTTAATTTCTGACTAAATCCTCAATGGGAAATTTACAAAAATATGTAACTACCAGATTCAGTAACACAAACACTTGCAGTGTAACACAAACAATAGAACTGATTGCCTTACTTTCATGTGCCAATGATGCAGTTTCCTTGTTGGGATAAAATCAGATGGCCTTAGCACATGCTTACATGTTCTGCAAATGCTTAACTGTGTTGTAAACCAGTGTGACTGTGTAGTTATTAATTAAACATAAAGCTTAATGAAAATCTATGTCATTACAACCAGTTCAGACAAACACACTTCTCAGTGCTGTATAGGAAAACATTATAAACTGGCTTTAGAAATCTGGACATATGAGTTTTCTTACTGGTTGTTAGTAACCTCATATGCATGTTCTGATGACCTAAAAAAAACTAGTTTTCTGGTTGCTATCCTTAATTTTCTATACATCAGAAACTTCTTTTCACAATAACAGCAATAAAATATTCTTCACAGTTCATTGCAGGACGATTGAAGTCACTTCGCCTACAATACCACCCAAAGTTTGCTCCAGTCTCTCAGACACACACACCACTGATGCCTGTGTTTTGTTTAGAGCCAGTGTTCTAAAAGGTTAAGACTCAAGTTTAACAACTGTTGTGTCAATGGTTATGACTGGCTTTTGAGGCTACTGAATCACCAAAGTGTCATGCATCTCCTTGACGTCCACAGTGGTGGAAGCTATTCCCTTTTCCAGGAGGTAACTACCTGTTGTTGTCATGATACTTTTCCTCTGCAATCATGGGATAAAAAAACAAACATTTCCAATTAAAGAAAAAAGAAGCATATGCACATCTATAGGGCCTTTCATCCAAAGATCCCCAAACACTTTATACACATGAATTAAGCCTCACAACATAGCGTGGCAGAAAGAGTTTAAGGGCTAGAATATCATTAGGCACAGCCATGGTCACAGGACAGTGGCTAAGCTGGGCTCCAGGAAGCACAGTGGTTTAGTGAAGGAGTTTCAAATATGCTTCAGTAATTTAGAAGTACAAGTTCTAGTGACTTTCGCTGGGACTTGTGCTCCATCCTCAAAGTCACAATTTTCTTCTTAGTCCCCACATGTTCAGGAATGGAAATAAGCTGATATTGGCCCATACCATAGGTCAGTTACCATCATCAACATCCACTTCCAACATGGGCTCAGCTGTGATGGCCAGCAAGAAAGTGGAGTGGGAGCCAAGACTCCACCTATTTCCCACTTGCTAGTTCAGGGGACAGTGTAAGAAGGCATGTAGCCCAGCTTTCTTTTGCAGACCCAGATCCAAACTCCATACAACCTGCATAGGAGCTTTGGCTTCCTCTTATTCCCTTGTGTTGCGGCATGGACCAAGTCAAAATGTAGCAATCACATAAATCAGTGGCAGAGTGAGGCCTAGAACCTGGAAATCATGACTCCTAGTCCTCTACTCTAGCCATAAAACCATAATACCCTTTTGCTTCAATGAGGTTTTCTCATCTATCTCACCTACAGAAACTCTCTTTTCCCCTTGGTACATGTCTATAGAGCATAATTTTTTTTTTTTTTTTTAACTTTGGTCATAGGCAGGCACACTGATCTCAGGAAGATTTTTCCAACCTTTTTTCATTTGTGGATTCTAAAATTTTTGAATGGAGGTGCAGACGTCTTTGGAAATCTTAGATGTAGTCTACAGACCCCCCAGGTCCATGGCACCACAGGTTTAAAACTGTTGATCTCTGGTGAATGAAACAACTGTGTTCAGTGCCAGGAATGTAACAATATCAGGTAACCATCTCCCAAGGTTTTACTAGAGTTAAAGTTCTTAGTCTCACTTTTTGCTTCTCTTTTCACGTGGTTTAGGAGGCAAATCTATGTAGGTTCAGCAAAACAAACAAGCAGTCTTGTGGCATTCAACAAGGCTGGCATAACACGGTAAGCAAGGTAAGCATTGCAGGGGGGTGCTGACGTTTGAGAGGTGCCAAAATGGGGACTGCGTTACTAGGCTGTTGCACTGCATTGTGATGTCACTTGTCTGCCCGGGTGTAATCGATTTGTTGCCTGCTGCGCTGCAGGGGGGAGCCAGAAACCCTAGCACTGGAGCTGGCACTCAAAGACTAAGAAATTTATTTATCATGTGTGTTAGTCTGTCTGACCCGCTGTTTCACAAGCGTGATGCTCAAACCCTCTCCCATTGATTCAGGAGAAGAAACGGATGGTGTCTTGTATTAAGTCCAGGGATACATGAAGGAGCAGAATATTGAGTGGGTGTGTTAAGGGATCAAATCTAGGACTCTGGTGGGCAGCAGGAGTTGTTAGCAGATTAGATCAGGTGTTTCTCATTCAGAAATTAAATAGGAATTCAAATTCGACTCTGGTAGTGGTTTCCATCTATGTTCATGGCCACAGCTGGTCACTTCCCGCTAAGGAATAAGCTTCAACATGAACACCCCATTAATATTCACAACCAAGGCTGAAAGCATGTTATAATGAAGTTCAAAACATGATCATCACACATAAAAAACTTCTTCACCTTTACAAAACCCAAACATTAGAATGCCTGGAAATGACCAGTTAGGAGATCCAGCCTGCTTTCTACTGCCCTTATGTTTTCCTTCTCAACTAATGTCGAACATCTGATCTTAACTGACTCCCCTAAATTTGCAAAAATACATGCAAAGATCAAGATAGCAACTATTTTAGGAGTACATGGGATATGGATCCTCCTTGAAACAGAAACAGAATTTTATGAAATCCTCCTCTGTGCGTGGAAAGGTGGAGAGAGATATAGAGTGGTAGGGAGCATGTGTTCCTGGCACAGAGGGAAATGGTGTACTTCCTCCTTTAGCATCCTTATGAGGAACAGGACTTCAAGACATGAATTTAAAATGCTGCATTGCCACAAATATAGAATATCTGACTTTTACAGCTTGGCACCAGAACAAAATATATTAAAGTAATCCTACAAAACAGGAAGTATGGCTCACAGAGGGAAAAATCCTTGACTTGCAAATACTATCATATGGAAGAAATTGTTTTCTTATCCATTTTTTGTAGTATAAAGCTTCTTTCAGGAAACGCTCTTCTTGCAATTTGGAGTCAGTAACATGATCATGTGATGCAAGGTTGCCATAGGCACCACTCACAGCAGACTAAAAAACAGAATTTTCACCCTCAAGGTTATGATATGACAGATTCACAACTGGAAATACCTCATTCGCCCACTTTGCAAACAGATTTTGTTTTTCTTGAATGGATTCCCACACTAATTGCTTAGATTAGCAGTTTTTATCTAGACAACAGTGTTTCAAAGCAGAGGACACTGACCTGCTCTAACATTTAAGCATTTGGAAAAAGCAACTTAAATGTAAAACCCACTTAGGCTTTGGAGGAAAGGGGAAGCGAGGGGACATTCTCAGCAGAGCGGAACCAAAAAGAATGCACTGATACATGTGATCTTCAGTGAATTTATTTTTTTACAAAAACACACTGACTTTTTATGACTTTACCCACAAAATACTACAAACCCTTTTGAATATGCCAGCACCACTACTTTTAACTATCACTACCTTCTATAACTCATGCAGTCAATTCTTTTAACACTGTTGCACATCACTATCTGATGTTACTTATGATTTTGAACAGGGTTTGAAGTAAGCCAAAACGTGCCAGAATGGCATTCTGGGGCCCACTGTTTTTAGGTGGTCAGTGTTCTAGGCCTCCTGAAAATAGAAAATGGAGCCAGAGCACTGCATTCCAGGGCCCATCATTTAAAAATAGTGGGCACCAGAACGCAGCATGCCGGGTCCGTTTTCTATTTTTAGGGGCCTGCTGAACGTTGAGTCCCTAAAAATAGTGGGCCCTGGAACACCATTCCAGCGTGTTCCGACAGGGAGGGAAGCTGCATCGGGCTGGGAGATTCTATATCTCCTACCCTGAGCCTGCTCTGACTGAGCATGCTCCATCACAGCAGGCTCTGGGAGGGAGCCTCAGCCCAGGCTGGGGCTGTGCCATATGGTGGACAGGTAAGGGGGTCGGGGGGTGGGGAGGTTTCGGGGACAGGTGAACTGGCCCGGCCGGGAAATGGTGTGGGGGACGGGGTCGGCTCAGGGCAGTGGACAAAGACAGCACAGCATGGCGGGGGGTTGGGGAAGGGTTGGGGAACCAGTGACGAGACAGGGGGCTTGGGGAAAGTTTCAGGGGACCAGTGGCAAGATGGGGGCCAGGGGCAGTAGCTGGGGTTGGAGAGGAGTTGCTGGTGTGGGGGGCAGGCATTTGGGGGGCAGGTGTTTGGGGAGCAGTAGCTGCGGGGGCAGTAGCTGAGGTGGGTGAAGGGGGCCCAGACCTGCGGGAAGGGGGCCCAGAAATTTAGGAGGGTCCCAGGGCCCACCAAATTATACTTTAGCCCCTGATTTTGATTAACTCTAATAGACATTTTTAATCTAATTCTAAATAAAGGTGATGGCAATTCTGTCATTAGTATTATGTTGTTTTAATTTAGAAAATTGGGAAAATTCTATATGCCAGTAAAAGGCATATGACCTTGATAAGCCATCTGCTGATTACAATAGCTCCTTTGAAGCCTTTCCAGGATAAAAGGCATAGAAGGGTCAAAGATTTAAAAAAAAAAGGGGGGGGAATCTTGAGCTCTTACATCATCATCTATTATTATACATACACATGGAATAGTATGTGGATGCAGAAAAGGGACATGGTCTAGAAAACCAAATAAAATAGTCTAAAAAGGACACAGTATCTTGGGGGGCCTACAAAGGACTACTATAGGCAGTGTTTTGAATGGCCAAAGCAATTCTACATTTTGTGGTGTATAGGAGGGTATCTGTTGAGCTTGTGGCCTGCACAGATGTAATTGCTCTGACCCATATAGAATTCCACAGTTCCTCAGAAAGGCTCTCACCTGGAGAGTGGGGTGTGGTGTTGGGACATTTTGGCAACATATCTCACAGACGCCTGAGTTTAAAGGGGATAAATTCACAAAAGGATTTTAAGGGCTAACAGCCATTTTAGGCACCTAAATCTCAGAATTAAGCTCTACTGGAGTTCACAAAACCCTACTCAGATTCTCCAAGCCCTAACCTCACTCAGCACCTAAGATTTTGTTCTAGAAGTTGCCTGTGTACCCATATTTCTGCTTCTATGAATGAGCATTGCAGCCTTATACCAAGTGTCTGGTCAACTAATCTGCAGAATGATGCCCAAACTGAGTGAAGACAGGCATTACTCCATCTAACACACCCCTGGGGCCTGATCCAGTAAACCTACTCAGACCTTGCCTATCAGATCAGACCCTTCTATGTGATTGTACACAAAACAGCTCCTGCATAGAGGGGGAGGGCCTCCCTCATAATGCTTTATTCAATGGTTATGGTATTCACCTAGGATATTGGAAACCCCCTGTTAAAGTCAAACATTCATCTGAGAGGAGCAAGGATTTGAACCATGATCTGCTAACACACGTCAGAAACCTGCCCTAACCATAGGGCTGTGGGATATTTTCATATGGGTCTTCCTTGGTCTCTCATATTGAAGTTGTTCTACTGGGGACAAATAATGAAAGCATCACTGAGAGACAGAGAGAGAGAGAGAGACAGAGACAGAGCCAGAGACAGCAGCCTACAAGAATGACTCTATAGCCTGGTTGTAAGAGCCCTCACTTGGAAGGTAAAAGTTCCTGGCTCCAGTCTTGCTGCTTCAATGACTTTTTTAAAAGTACTTTTCCAGAGTGGAACAGCTTAACATAAGGGACAATCCTACAGCTCAGTAGTTAGCATATTACTCCCTGAGAGATAGCTTGTGCTGGTTCAAATCCCTTCTCCCTCTCAGATAGAAGAGGGAAATGAACTGGTGAGTAACCTAATTCCAGGTAAGTAATCTAATCAATGTGTCAAATATTATGAGGGGTGCTTCCTACTTAGTAAGGGCTAATCTAGACTTAAAACCTACAGCTGTTCACTGTAAGAGGGCTTCTGTAGCCACATTATGTCAGCAGCAGAGAGAGCACTCCCATCGACACAACAAAACCACCTAAACAAGCAACAGTGGGAGCTGCTCCCCCATCAACAGTGCTGTCTGCACAAGCATTTATGCTGGCAACATTTATGTCATGGGGGGGGCAGTGGAAGTGTAAAGAATATGTCCATCAGAACCTTCTGAATCTGAGTTAACAGTGTTAACACTGTAGCAAAAAAAGCAAACCTCTTTCCGGGATTTATTAGCAGGAGTGTTGTAAGCAAAACACAAGTGCTACGTCCACACACAGCCCTTGTTTCGAAACAAGCCATTTCGAAACAAGCTGTTTCAAAATAAAGGCCTTATTTCAAAGTAATAAAAAGCTATTTCGAAATAAGGAAAAAGGAGGGAATTGAAATAGCATGTCCACTGTGACATGCTATTTCGAAAAAGGAGAGGGGAGGGGGAGGGAGGCCCTGTGCTGGGCTGGGGAGGCCCTGCCTCCGGGCTTCCCCTGCCCCCTCACAGCTCCTGCCAGGGGTGGGGGGGGCTTCTCCTGTCCCCCCCACAGCTCCTGCCAGGCGCAGGGGGGGTTCCCCTCCCCCTCACAGCTCCTGCTGGGGAAGCCCCCCACCCCTGGCAGGAGCTGCAGGGGGGCAGGGGAAGCCCGGGGGTGGGGCGCCCCAGGCTTGAGGCCAGCCCCAGCCGTCTTCCCCCCCTTCCCCTTGCCGGGGGTAGAGGGCTGAAGGGGACTGAGGCTCCCATCCTCCCTGCTCCCAGCAAGGGGAAACGGGGGGGAAGCCAGCTGGGGCACCCTCTGACCCCCTGCACCCCGCTCAGCACCCTGGCCAGGGTGCTGAGGGGGAAGGTCCTTGTTATTTCGAAACAAGGATTGTTTCGAAATAACATGTCCAAATGGCTTATTTCGAAACAACTTTTGAAGGCAAAGTGGTTTAAGCTGTTTCTAAAGGAGGGCTCTTGTTTCGAAACGAGGAGCTCCCTCCTTTCGAGACAAGAAAACGTCGTGTGGACATAGGGACTTTTATTTTGAAACAACCAGTGTTGTTTCGAAATAAAAGCCCTGTGTGGACATACCCAAGAAGTAACTATTATACTTCATGTTGATTGACATTCAGCTCAATATTGTGCGCAGTTCTGGGTGCCACATTTCAGGAAGGATGTGGAAAATTGGAGAAAGTTCATAGAAAAGCAACAAAAATGAGCAAAGCTCTAGAAAACAGTCTATGGGAAGACTGAAAAAACTCAATTGGTTTAGTCTGAAGATAGAAGACTGAAGGGGAATATGATAACTGTTTTCAGATATATAAAAGGTTATAGATTCATAGACTCTAAGGTCAGAAGGGACCAGTATGATCATCTAGTCCAGTAGTTTTCAAACTTTTTTCCTTGGGACCCAGTGGAAAAAAATGATTTATGTCTACGACCCAGCAATTACATCTTTGAATAATGCACTCCAGTCTTCTGGCAGTGGTAGTGAGGGGGTGCTGTGACCCAGTGCTTGAAGGTCTGTGACACAATACTGGGTCCTGACCTTAAGTTTGACAACTACTGATTTAGCCTGACCTCCTGCACAATGCAGGCCTCAAAACCTCATTCACCTACTTCAGCAATAAGCTTCTAACCTATGACTGAATTATTTAAGTCCTCAGATCATGATTTAAGGATTTTAAGATACAGAGAATTCACCAGCAGATGAGCCATGCACCATGCTACAGAGGAAGGTGGAAAACCCTCAGAACCCTAGCCAATCAGCCCTGAGGGAAAATTCCTTCCCGACCTGAAATATGGCGATCAGTTACACCCTGAGTAGGTGGGCAAGTCTCACCAGCCAGTCACCCAAGAAAGCATTCTCTGTAATAACTCAGACCCCGTCTCATCTGCCCTCCTTTCTTAGGCTACTGGCATATCCATCACCAGTAGTCAAAGATCAGTCAGTTTCCAAAGTAGGCCACCCCATTATACCATCCCCTCCATAAACTTACCAAGCTCAGTTTTGAAGGCAGTTATGTTTCAAGGGAGAGGGAAAAATATTTTTCTTGTTAACCTTTGAGGACTGGACAAGAAACAACGGGCTTAAAATGCAGCCAAGACAATTTAGGTTGCACATTGGGAAGAACCTCCTAACTGTCAGGGTAGTTAAGCACTGATATAAATTACCTTGGAATGTTGTGGAATTTCTACCAGTGGAGATTTTTAAGTGCAAAGTAGGCAAATACCTGTCAGGAAAGGTCTAGAACAGTGGTTCCCAACCTGTGGTCCCCCTGGGGGTCCACAGGCATGTTGCAGGGGGGCTGCGGAGCCTCTCCCTACCAGGGCTGGAATCCAGCTGCAGCCCTGATGCACCCTGCCAGGGCTGCATCTCCCTGTCCACAGACAGATCCTGGCAGGGGGATGAGGCTGCAGTGGCTCCTCTGAAGGGGCACGGGCAGGGGCCATAGCGCAGGCCATGGTGGTGGTGGTGCCACTTGCCAGATGTCCCAGCGGTACTGCCAGACTGGCATGGGCCAGATTACATAGCTCTGCCTGGAGTGCAGGGGACAGGACTGGACGGGATCTCACAAAGTCCCACAATTCTATTCCCTGAAACTTAATGCAAATGGGTGTCATTCATATCACAGTCTAGGGTTTTATTACCTTCTCTGTAAGCAGGAAATTTAAGTGGGCAACTCCCTTTAGTGGTAAATGGGTTTACCAATTTCAATTATCCATACTCTAAAAGGGTAAAAAAAAAAAGTCCCAGAGTTTCTTACTTGCCCCTGCTCTTATTTTTTTTTTTTTTTGATATCCTAATTGTTAGTTCTCACTTTATTTCTCTTTTTCAGCAAGCATTTAAAAGATAACCTGCAAGAATAAATGAATATATATTCATTAAGGGCCTGATAGAAAGCCCAGTGAAGTCAGCAAAAGGACTTCCGTTTTTTCCTACAAGCTTTGGATCATCCCTTAGAAATTTGTACTCAGGGCCCCAAGTGGGATAAAGAGGTGCATTCAGCACACCACCAACATAAAGTTACCTAGCCATTTCCTTTTTTCAAGCTTTGCAAAGTTCTGACACTGAGCCCTAGTCTACACTAGTGCTGGTTTTCGGCGGCAGTTGACTAGCAGTTACAAAAGCACTGTAAAATTCCTTGCATAACTACCAGTGACTTTTTTAGCTGCTAGTATACATTCAGGAAAGTCAACTGCAAATCCATTGTAGTCAGCTTTCCCATACACCCCCTGATCCCCAGGACTTCCGGGGCTGACTTCTGGGAGCGGAGCAGCGAGTTCAGATTCGCTGCTAACCACTCCCAGAATGCTGGACTGACAATAGTGATTTGCCACCGTCAGTATAGACATAGCCATAGTTTGCTGGCTCATACTCTTCATGATACCCTGTCTTTTTTATGCCTTTGATGTTGTCCTCAGGACCCTGCTGCAAACTGGAATGGCCTTCCAGGGGTCATTACATCTAGGTATGCCTCACAAAGTGCACTTTCTAACAGATTAATAAACAGCTTTTTAAAATCTATACAAAACCATATATTTCTGGAGAAAGTCTCTATACACAAGTGAATTCACTGAAGTCATTCACTCAAACCAGCTGCTGATTTGTTTCCAAATTACTACAGAAAAGTTGCAGTATGCAACTCTGTGTGCATCATATGGTTAGACTGGTGTATGATGAGTACTACACGAAGCAGGAGCCTGAAGTTGTGGTCATGTCAGAACAGAGGGGAAAAATAGGTGATTTAATCCCATAAAGTGTTAAATCTCTTTCTTTTCTTGGTTACTTGGCAAATTTAACACATTGCTGCAGCTGCTGGATCTTTAGAAAATAATGAGTTGCAGCTCACATTTAAGATATCAGCTACAAATGAAAGGTCTCTTTAGCAAGGAAGAGATAAAATGTGATTACTTATGGTCCTACTGTGAAGAACTGAATATTTCACTACTGAAGACATGTGACAATTTTAAACTTAAGAAGGAGGCAGTAATAAATAAAATAGCAAAAGCTGTAGCAAATAATAATTTACAGTCCATTGAAAAACTGCAGTAACCTGATAATTGTTAGTGCTGACGTAGAGTAGAGCCTTACTGATGGGGAATCATAGATTTTTTTCAGTGGTTAGTAATAAATCAATTGACACAGATGAAGATGGAATTTAGCCAGGTGAAGGCTTTTGTATGGCAGAATCAGTGTACCTTTTACGAATGTGAAAAAAATCCATAAATATAACATTTATTTTCACTTCAAAAAACAGAGTATAAATCCAAATAAGAGGGGGCTCTAATATGATTGTAACACTTTACTCAATGCTGTAGTGGCATTTTTACTTAAAAGCATTATTTTTAGAGGCATTTGGAAGCTTGAAACTTTTGCAAAGACTGCATTACAAACTTTATTCCCCTTCACCCAAAGCTCTGCTGTTGCGGAAAGTTCAAAATCTTTTCCTTTCCATCAACAGAAGTTGATCCAGTAAAAGATATTACCTCCTCCATCTCATCTCCCTTATTGCCGAAAGTAGTTTTTATATCCACCTACTAGCATGCATCAAGAGCATTTAGGTGAGATTGTTCTCTCATTTACATTGTATACTTGCCTTTCAACTCCTGAGCAGGTGAGAAGACTAAGAAGCAGTTTCCCTTACCTGGTTGCAAACATTGCTCTCAAGGATGAGAAAGTTGCTGCATCTTCTTTCAAAGCCTTTAATTCATTTCGCAGTTTGGTCATGGTTTCAGTCACCATTGACTTTTCATTCTCATATTTATTCTTCAGATTTGCCAATGCCACTTCAGCTGTCTGAAAAAGAGAATGGGATATATGCTTCTGAGAAAGAAATTTGAAAACAGCTAAGATGCCACGCTGTGATTTTATTTTTGACTTTCACCTTCACTCACAAGTTAATGCTCCATTTAACCAATGACATACCTGAGATACAGGGATGATACTTTCATCCTCAAGGCAGAAGACCTAAACTCCTTCACAGATCTCTACTACAACTTCAGCAACCACCATGTATACATCAAGCTCTCTAGAACATTCCCAAACCAGCATCAACTTCCTAAACTGCACAATCAGCTGAAACAATGGAACCATACAGAAAACTATACACAAGAAATCCATGGATTCCTATACTTGCCTCCACAGATCCAGTATCAACTCCAGACCTTGGTATTTACACTGACACAAATGGATCACAAAGGGGACAACTTTCTGTTTTAAAATTATTACTAAAACTTGTCTAATTTGTGGTAGAGTTGTTTGCGTCATTTGGAGTGAGGGGAACAGTGGGTTACTTACCAGTAACTGTCCTTCTTTGAGATGGGCTGCTCGGATTCATTCAGTAATAGGTGTACCCCTGCCACAGTGTGTGATTGGTCGGAAATTGTTGCTCTAGCCTGTCAGAAGAGGGCTGGTGGCCACTGCCACTCGTGCCACCTTGTGGCTATATATATGGACACCTCCCAGCCTCTCCTGAGTTCCTAAAAGTCACCAACTCCAGATGTAGGAATGGTGGGAGAGGCCTGAGTGAATCCGAGCAGCCCACCTCAAAGAAGGACTGTTACTAGGGGCGTCGCTGGGGCGGGGAGAGACCTGGGGCCCAGCTCCCACCCCCAGCGGGCAGGTCCCGCCCCCAGCAAGAAGGCCATGCCCCCAGCCAGGGATAGGGCAAGGGGGAGGCCATGCTGCCGTGGGCAGCTAGGCTGCGTCGCGTCGCGGCCCAGCCCGGCCCAGTCAGAAGCGGCCGCTGGAGGCTAGGACCGCGTATGCAGCCCCAAATCCCTGGCCCGATTGGGCCGGAGATCCAGGGCACTGGCATTGGGACTCGGGGCACGTGCCCTGGGGTGCCCAATGCCAGCAATGCTCCTGACTGTTACTGGTAAGTAACGCACCATTCTTCTTCAAGCGCTGCTCGGACACATTCAGCAATAGGTGACTGCTAGCCGTGCCAAGGAGTTGGCTTTTCCACCCTCAGCACAGCATGTCTCCACCATGGGAAGCTTGACCAGCAAGAGGATCCTTGGGAGGCCTAAACTGACCTAAGGACCAAAGGCCAGGCCAGACCAGCCTGAGACAGCCAGGACTAACCCAGGGGAGAACGAAGGTTCCAGCTTGTCCGAGCACCAGTCAAAACATGAGGACAAGGCGACTTAGGAACATCCATCAGAGGGTGAAAGGTGACACGCATTACAGTCTGACGGAGGACTACGTCACCAGGAAGAGCACTTGTGAGTGTATAGACGGGAAGGCGTTGGGGCCAGGGAGGTAGGTACCCTGGCACCCTCACTGGTTAGCACAAACCCGTGAAGGGGTAGAGGGACCCTGATGCTAGTAGGCCACCAGTAGTGAGCATAGGGTGCTGCCATCCCTTTCACTCATTCAGTAGGGAAAGCACAAGTGGGATCTTGTCCCAGAGTCAAAGTGTGACTCCAACCACTCAGTGTCCTGCAGTAAGGGTGACACTGTAAGGAGACGGAAAAGGGAAGGCCTAGGAGACTATCCTCTTCCCAGCCTGATGGGCAACAATGCAGGAAGGCAAGGAGCTGCACCCTCTGACAGCACGAAGAGCGAGCAGTTCGCTCGACTGGTATGAAAGAAGAAACAGATGCTAAAGATGCTATGGCTAAGCAGGGCTGGCCATAAGTACGGAGTAGATTGGCGATACAGGGTAGAACCAAAGCCAACATGGCGTTGCCCAAAGGCACTCCGACCTTCCATTGTTTAGTAAGGTGAGCCGTTAACACCTGCCACAATGTGCTGGAAGTAAGTAGTGGTAACACTACCTAGCCTATTATTACTAATACAATTGCCACTGGCTACAACTGGCCATCTGGGGGGACACAGGATGTGGGTTACTGCAGGGCTGCCGCCAGCATAAGATGGGGCCATAGCAAACTTATGTCCTGCAAGGAAACCGGGACCCAGGGCCCGAGTGCATGAGGACAGTTGCTTCTTCAGCATGTGTGGCCCTGTAGTACGTGAGGGCCACAACTCGCAGGGCAGACTGTGGGAAGGGGTGGAATGCGAAGAATGCACACCTGAGGGTTGTGGGTGCTGCAGAGTTAGGGCCACAAGGGAGACCTCCTGGTCCATCATAGGGAGAGAAGGTATGCCCTCTAGCAGGGGTGGAAGGAGGATACATCACCCTGCAGGTTGCTGATCTGGGTTTCCCTTTAGGATACCTTTATG
Organism: Podocnemis expansa; assembly: GCA_007922195.1. Classification (NCBI taxonomy): domain Eukaryota; kingdom Metazoa; phylum Chordata; order Testudines; family Podocnemididae; genus Podocnemis; species Podocnemis expansa. Next base: position 6,749,008 of record ML681994.1, on the reverse strand, counting down.
GCCCTCCATTCTGATTCGATTGCCACCAGATATTAATTATTGTTGGAAGAGAGGCCTCTGTCAGGGTCAGGGATTTCTTGAGATTCGAGGTCCCTGCCAAGGCTTTTGAATTGGCCCAATTGCAGGCCCTATTGGAGGTGTGGGGGGGGGAGGGGTCCTTGCCGTCTCTCAGGACGTGAGCCTAGTAAGTCAAGGAACAACCAGTAAAGTTAAGAATGGTCTTGGAGCAAGTGAAAGGAATATTGCTTGATGAGGCTCCTATGGGAGTCCTTTAAGCCCTCCTGCAGGCAGCCCCTGTGTTCAGGCGGTCCTTGAGTGAATTTAAGAGTGGGCCCTTGATAGGAATGGTGCTCTGGAAAACAACTCCTAGTTGTAACAAGTCTGCCCCATCAGTCCCCAGTCCACAACTGGGAAACTGGCAATCGGCGATATGAAAAAGCCGAGCAAACTCAGGGAAATGAAGGGTAGCATCTCAGGGTTTTCTCAGCTTAGCGCACCCAGTAATCCTGGAAGTCTCTATCTGAGAACTGACTAGATCCAACCCTGCCTAGCTTTGAAATCAGACAAGGTTGGGTCCCTTAAAGCAGGACAGAGAGGGTGTAGGCACGAACGCCTTCGGGTGCTCTGTCGGCAGAGCGGGGCCTCGAGTGCTATCACAGCATTTGTAGCCCCATCGTCCTGTTGATGTGCAACTAAACCCCCGAAGTAGGGATGAGATTTGGGTTAGCGGACTGAGGTCCCAAGTACTGGGCAACCAAATCCTGTGATGTTGTGTGGGTTAGGGTTGGGATTCAGACAACTGGGAGCCTCCCTTCTGAACATGGCTGCAGTTGCTCCCCTTAGGAAGACAGTGAAAGGGTAGGGGGTCTGGGGTCTATAGGACTGAAGCCCTTCTGAGGCGCCAGCTGATGGGAGGATTGATTTGTTGAATGAGAGGACTAGCTGCTAAACCCAATGCTTATGTCCAGGGACCCAACTCTGGCGTGTGCAGCCAGAATCTGGTGGGGTAGGACCAGAGCTGCCCTCAGAGACTAGCGGGTTGAGTTGCAGCTGATTTGAAGTAGTATACCTTAATTCCGTGAAGGGAGTTGTCCCGGTGTCTGCTAGTCAGCGTTTGGTGGCTAATGGTAAAGAACAGATGGGCGGGGGAGGGGGCACAGAAGCGCAATCCATTTATGGGGACTGGCACTGTGTAGCTGGTGCGGAGGACCTGCAAACCCCGGGTTAAGAACTTACCCCGGAGGAGTGTGTGTGCACATATGGCTTCCTGGAACAGTGAGGGTACGTGAGGAAGAGTGCCAGTGTACCTTAGGATGACCAAGGGAAGGCGTTGTGGCCGATATCAGTAAGATGCATCTGGTTCTGGCCTAAATGTCCCAGGAGAGGCGAGGGAATGCCATGTGAGGTGGCATGACTGGGCTTTAGACCTCTTACGGGAGTGAAAGGAAAAAGGGCCAGGGAGAAAACAGTGGCCCTATCTGGGAGCCAGGGCTTCTAGAGAAGGTGCCCATCCAAACAGATCCGCTATCAATAGGCTGTTGAAGCTGGAGATTTGGAGTCCTCTTGAGTGTGGTAGAGGACTCGGTAGGCAGAGAGAACTAACTCTGCTTCCTGCCAGGTGGTAGTCAGTGGTTGGAGGGGATTTGGGGGGCGTGGGGGAGAAAAGGGGTTAGCCTCACATAGATTAGCCCCTAACTGGCCATGGTGCTACAAGAACTCTGGTCCCAGGCAGCTGTCCTTAAGTTCTCCTTATTTTCTGCCCATTCTTCTATCTGAGCTTAGGCTCAGCGTTAAGACCTCAGGGTCCAGAGGTAAGGGAGGGGGCCCGAGGGGAAGAGACCCAAGTATTTTCTCTCTCCCTGGGGGGTTGCGGGCCATGCCCAGAATGATGTCCGTCTCCAGTGGGAAGAGTGTATCTCCACCAAAGGGCAGGTCTAGGGCAACCTGTTGGGAGGCCTGGGGCACCCTCGCCTCCTGCAGCCAGGCTGCATGACGCAGGGTCACTGCTGAGGCCATTGTGTGGGACACCATGTCTACAGCATCCCAAGCTGAGAGGAGGAGGTCCTATGAGGCTATCCTACCCTCTTCAAGGAAGGTGTCGTATTCTTCCCTCGCCACCTGTGGGAGTAGGTGTCTAAACTTATATACTGACTCCCATATGTCCAGCATGTACCTGCCTACTAATGCCTGGTTGTTGGCAACACGTAGTTGGAAGGCAGAGGAAGAGTATACCTTCCGACCAAGCAATTTCAGCTCCCTGGCGTCCCTTGAAGTTGGGAGGTGGTCTCTGGGAACTTGACCCAGTCCTAAAGCAGCTTCCACCACCCTTGGAGATGGGGCCAGGTGGTGTGAGAGCAAGGGCAACTCTGACCCCAGGACTCTATATTTTAAACCTGCTGTGTCCGAGACCAGGGAGATGGAACCGGGGTTCTGCCAGTGGGAGGAGGCTAAATCCCACACACTGGGGTGCAGGGGAACTGTTATAGGCTCTGCTGATGTGAACACAGGTACAAATGGGGTGTCAGCGGGCCCCTCACAGGATTGGACCTCCATACCCATATGGGCAGAGACTTGGCACAGGAGGTCAAAATGCACTGAGAGATCCCCGAGTATGAGCACGGCACTGGGTTCAGGGATCTAGCCGGTGCCGGCTGAATCGGTGCCGATGGCGTTGGTGCTGGGCTTGGCACCATGGTCTCCTGTGGGGACTATTTGTGGGGCCGATACCAAAACAGAGACGATGCTGTGGGCCGGCAATGGGGCCATTTAGTACCCCTTGAGGCCCATTCTCCAGGGCTGGAAGGTTTGGAAGCCCCTCTGGACCTCGACGATGGCGCCGGGGATGGCAGGGTGTTATGGTGCCAGGAGGACGGCACCGCAGTACTGAGGCTGTAGGGAGTAATGGGTTCTGGTGATGGGGAACTCCATACCGATACTGGAGACGGTGACTGGTGTCACTTTCGGTGCTCCCACACCTTCAAAATGAAGGCTGGCTTGCTCTGCCGGATGGCTGCCAGTGACGGTGGGGTCAGCAATAGGAGGAGCACCTTAGCCTCCTCAAATACCTCCAGGATCGTGGGGAGCGGTACTGACTCCCCTTGGTCCTGGGGGGGGGCCCCGTGCGGGGGACCCAGAGTGGTACCAGCGCCTCAGTACCAATGTCAGTACTAAGCTGGTTTTCTGTCCCCTGGGGGAATGATGCTGAGAGGGCTCTGGCGCAGAACCAGCATGCAGTGCCGCATGGGGCCTCAAAGCCTCAGGGGCCGTCTGCGGCACTTGGCCGGAGGCTAACGTGCAGTGCCTTTGCTTCCTGTCTTTCATTGTCCTCAACTTGAAGGACAGGCAGATGGAGCAAGCAGTGACCACGTGGCTCTCGCCCAGGCACCAGAGGCACTTCTTGTGGGGACCATCCCTTGGGAAGGCCTTTCCACACTCAGCACAGGGTTTGAACCCCATGATCACGGTGTTTGGAAGCCAAGCGCTCGAGGGAGAAGGCACTCCTCAGTGGAACCAAATCCACGAGCAAGTGCTCCCAGTTGAGTGGGAAGCTCATAAAACATGAAGAAAGACAGGCTGCTTGCTAGAGCAAGGAGCAAGCTTTTCCGTAACCGACACTGAGGCGGATAAAATGGAAATAAAGAGGAGCTGGGTGGTGGCCATATATAAAGCAATGGAGTGGTGTGAGGGGCCGTGGCCACCAGCCCTCTTCTGACAAGCTAGAGCAAAAGTTTCTGACCAATTGCGCGCTGTGGCACGGATACACTATTACTCAATGTATCCAAGAAGAAAGAAAGTTTACTATGGAGGTTTCGATTGCAACTCTATAATTATACTCGAGTTCTGTTTTGCCCTTAAAACAGAAATTCAGTCTTTGTTTTATACCTGAAGTACAGTGAATCCTTCCTAAACGTAAGGCACTTATTCTGAGTATAAAAAGAATTTTCTAAGAATTTATAAATGAATTCATTAATTAATTTGTGAGTTTAAATTAATGAAAATTTGATCCCTTAAAAATGTGGTATCAGCATCAGTATTTCTTTGTCGCGGATGATTTCAAGAATGGAATATTAAAGATGCTTCAAACTTCTAAGATTGGTAAAATTAACTGACGTTTGCCTACAGGTTACACCTGCAGAAATCAAACTGTAACAAAATTTGTAATGACTGTTGTACCTAATTGGTTGGTGGTAATGGCTCAGTGTTATGAGGAAGACTGGATACGTGTCAAAAGTTCTTGTCTGCAGACTACTTAGCCCAACTTTCACTGCTGTTTAAAGATTCTATGGGTGCTTTATGGAGCCATCAGCAGTGACTCCACAGATAAAGTCGAGCTCTGTCTTGTGCTTAAAGCAATCCAAACTTCTTTGTTTTGCATGAACAATGATGGTTATTCTCCCTGAATTTATCACACTTATTGTTTGAATATAGGGTGAATCTTCTGAGAATGAAGCTGTTGACTTGTTTAGGTGAAACAGTGTTCATTAGCTGCATTTGCATGATTTATTTTAGGATTAATATAAATTTTTCCCATTCTTCATAATTGAAAGTCTCTCCTTCAGCAAAACAAACAAGGAGCCCTGTAGCACTTTTAAGGACTAACCAAATTTACCCCTTTGGATCACGTCTTCTTCAGCAGAAGCTGAGGAATAGCACTCTATGCCTGAGATCTCTGCTAATAAATGCCTGCTATCTTCCATAGTTCCCAATCAGACAGAAAATACAGTTGTCGGCCATTTTGATAAGGATCTCTCTCTCTCTGCGCCCCACCTCCATTGTTCTCAATGGTACCAAATATTTCTGTCTCTACAGAGTATGAGGAGGCCACCTTTTTCCTGCAGGGAATCTGGGGCCTTAGGCCTGTTGAGTACAATGGGCGATAACTGCCTTTTTGACAAGGGCAATATTTATTGACAGATAAACTTTCAGTTATAAAACATAACAACAAAAATGACCATTAATCTTAAATACCTTGTCAAAAGTTACCCATTGCACCAGACCTACTCCACAAGCAGTCGAAGTGAGAAGGGGAACTAGGCTGAGTATGAGAGTTTGTAGATATTATAGGGAAGTGTTGGGGCTTTAGGAAGAAGGGGACCCTGGTGGACAGGCATATGCATGTGCTGGGAAAATGTTGGGAAATAGTAGAGGCTGGGGAAATTTGGAGGACAAAGGAAGGTGCAGCGACCATCCTAGCTGTGTCATGTTGCACTGCTGAAACAAAGCAGTTTACCTAACTTGTATACGCTGGCTGCTTTGTGCTCCTCCAGAGCAGGTAACACGACTAAGAGTGCAGCAGAGAATAAGACCATCAGGATTAAAAATTAAATGTGATTTAAGGTTGATATGTCATATTTTCAAATCAATTAAAAATCACATCATAGAACATGCTTAAAAAGTTTCTTGTTCACTGTTCATATATAATATTAATGGAGGGGGAAAAAAACAAACAAAAAAGGCTATAAAAACCATAGTTATAATTAAGATATTTAGCATCTGAGGACATAGATTAGCTTAAACTCTTTTTTAAAGACATATTAGATTTCTTCCCCTCTCCCCTCCCTCTATGAGGTGTCATTAAAAGATTGAGTATTTTTCAGTAATGAAGACTAATGGGAAAAATGACTATTAATCCCCACTAAAAGATTTTCAACTTATTTATTTTGATGTATGATATTTCAGTGAGTTTGAAATATATGGGAAATTGAAGAATGACTCAGAACAGAAATAAGATTGGACACCATAACTGTGCATTCCTGAGTTTATATTACTTGGTTTTGAGGTCATGAAATCAATGCAATGATGTTTATTTTAAAATTCTAATATGTACTCTCAACCTTTACTCCATTTTATCATAATTTTTGTTTGGCGATTTAGCTTAAATCACAATCTCGATTTTCATGGGTAAGAAAAGATAAAATAATTGTTTATTATTTCTACTCTTCATGAGTATTATCCATTTACTGTTCTGTGGTCTCACATGCAGCAACAGGTATGATTCACTTAGGCTATGTTCACATGTAAACTCTTATTTCGAAATAAATTATTTCAAAATAAAATCCTTATTTCAAAATAACTTAAATTGAAATAAGCAAATATTAAATCGAAATAAGGGAAAACCTTAAAGCGAAATAGCATGTCCGGACACAGGACTTGCTATTTTGCTTCAGGAGAGGGGCAGCATGGGAGCTGGGGCAACATGGCCCCCTCACTGGGCCATACCCCCACCCAATGTATACAAAAAGGAAGGCACCCTGGGAAGGAGAAGGGCAAAAGTGTTATTTTGAAATAACTGTTATTTCAAAATAATATGTCCAAACGGCATTGTTTCAAAACAACCGTTTCAAAACAACAGCTATTTCGCTTTCAGGTGAGGTTTTATTGTTCCAAAACAATTGATGTTATTTTGAAATGACGGGGTCTCGTCATTTTGAAATAAAGAAACGTCGTTCGGACATGCCAACCTTTATTTAGAAACAACAGTCGTTGTTTCAAAATAAAAGCATCGTGTGGACATGATATTAGTGGTGGTAGAAACTCAGAGTATCGTTTTACCTCATGGACGCACTGTGCAGATCTCAACTGTATTTTCTGTACTCAGGTCCTGGAACAAAGAATTTCCTCTGACTGTAATGAGAGTTCTGTGTGGGGAGCAAATGTACAATATACAGCAGTAGACATCTCAGCTGGGAGTTGTTTAGGGATCAAGTACAAGATACGCATTACGGAAGGGACCACTGGACATTTGCATATGGTTCAAGTGCAGAATATGCAACAGATGCATTGCAGAGTTATCAGTGTTTGTTTATTATGGAGACTGAGTGAACAAATATAAAGAACAGGTCTGTAATGAAGAGCTCAGAGCAAAAAATTATCCTTAGTTTTTAATCTAATATGTTTCATACACCTTATGCCTATTCAACAATTTCAGGAAGTACTAGGACATTCAATTCCTGAATACTGAATATTTTCAAGATTCCTCAGTATACCATTGATGACCTCTATGCTCTCTAGACTTCAGCTAAACAGTTCCCCTTTACTTTTTATGGTTGAATTTTGAGACATGAGTCTTCAAGTTTAGAAACTCATGAGAGAAAGGAGCATGATCCTGAATAGAAACATTCCTCCAGAGCCTTACTAGATAACCAGGTAGATTTCAAGGAAACATTTATCTGGTACATCGTGGCTGTTTTAGGATGCCATTCTGGAACTATTATCCACTATCACTCACCCTCTCCTGGGATACACACTGTCAGGATTAAAATATAATCCATACTTCTTTGCTATGGTTGACATGATTTCGCAAAGGTCTTTTCTTTAATTGCCACAGTGCTAACAAAGTGTGCCACAAATATGGTATTCTGTGTATCTCATCCCATTTTGACATTGCTGCTGTTATAGGGCTGCTACCTTATACCAACAATGACAGAATTTCATTGTTAGTTGATGTGATCCCTACATTTAAGTTTGTATTTCGGTTTAAGTTTGTAAACCGGTTTAGGATCTGACAGTGAAAAGCACTGTATGAATGTCAGTTATTACAACTTCTCTTGAAATCCATAAAAAAATTGGAACCAATATACCAAAGATTTCAGATTTTTCACTTCCCAATACAGTTTATCTAAAAGATACATTAGAATTGAATGTCAAAATGGGAAAGTAGGGCAATCAGCTGGGTATCTTAGGTGCCTATACACAAATGCAAGGAGCCTGGGAAACAAGCAGGAGGAATTGGTAGCACTAGCGCAGACAAAGAACTATGACATGATTGGGATAACAGAGACGTGGTGGAATAGTTTGCATGACTGGAGCTCTGCAATAGATGGGTATAGACTGTTCAGGAAGGACAGGCAGGGAAGGAAAGGGGGAGGAGTAGCACTATATGTAAAGGAGCTCTATGACTGCTCAGAGCTCCATTATGAAAGTGGAAACAAGCCAGTTGAAAGTCTGTGGGTTAAGTTTAGAGGGGAGAGCAACAAGGGGGATGTTGTGGTAGGTGTCTGCTACAGACCACCAGATCAGAAGGAGGAAGTGGATGAGGCATTCTGTGTACAACTAACAGAAGTCTCATGGGGGACTTCAATTACCCTGACATCTGCTGGAAGGCCAATACAGCAGTGCACAGGCAATCCAGGAAGTTTCTGGAGAGTGTTGAGGACAACTTCCTGGTACAAATGCTGGAGCAACCAACGAGGGGCCTTGCGCCTCTCGATCTGCTGCTCACAAATAGAGAAGAATTTATCAGGGAAGTAGAGGTCAATGGCAGCCTGGGTAGCAGTGACCATGAAATGATTGAGTTCAAGTTGATGATTAAAGGAAAGAAGGAAAGAAGCAAAACACAGACCCTGGACTTCAGAAAAGCAGATTTTGTCTCCCTCAGGGAACTGATGGGCAGGATCCCTTGGGAGGCTGATCTGAAGGGGAAAGGTGTCCAAGAGAGTTGGGTGCATTTTAAAGAAACCCTGCTAAGGGCACAGGAAGATACAATTCCGATAAGGAGAAAGCACAGCAAATGTGGAAGGCGCCCACTGTGGCTTAACAGAGAGCTCTGCACTGAGCTGAAGCATAAAAAGGACGCTTACAGGAAGTGGAAGCTAGGACAGATGACTAAGGAGGCATATAAAGACATTGCTCGGGACTGCAGGGATAAAATCAGAAAGGCCAAAGGACAAATGGAGTTGCGACTAGCAAGGGATGTGAAGGATAATAGGAAGGGGTTCTACAAGTATATCAATAACAAGAAGAGGATCAGGGATGGTGTAGGTCCCTTACTGAATGGGGCAGGCATCCTCGTGACAGAGGATGAGGAAAAAGCTGAAGTGCTCAATGCTTTTTTTAGTTCAGTTTTCACAAGCAAGGTCAGCTCCCAGCCCACTACACTAGGTACGGGGGACTGGGGAGAAGAAGAGAGGCCCTTGGTGACAGTAGGTCAGGTTAGGGACTGCTTAAAGAAACTAGATGTGCACAAGTCCATGGGGCCGGATGAACTGCATCCGAGGGTGCTGAGGGAGCTGGCTGATGAGATAGCAGTACCGTTGGCCATTATCTTTGAAAACTCGTGGCGAACGGGGGAGGTGCCAGAGGACTGGAAAAAAGCAAATATAGTACCTATCTTCAAGAAAGGCAAAAAGGACGATCCAGGGAATTACAGACCTGTCAGCCTCACCTCAATCCCTGGAAAAATCATGGAGCAGCTTCTCAAAGAATCCATCCTGAAACACTTGGAGGAAAATAGAGTAATCAGGAATAGTCAGCATGGATTTACCAAGGGTAAATCATGCCTGACCAACCTCATCGCCTTCTATGATGAGATGACTGGATTTGTGGATGCGGGAAGAGCCGTTGATGTGATATACCTTGACTTTAGCAAGGCTTTTGATACGGTTTCCCACAGCATTCTCATTGGCAAATTAAGGAAGTATGGGTTAGATGCATGGACTGTAAGGTGGATAGAAAACTGGCTAGAACAACGGTTTCAGCGTGTAGGAATCAATGGCTCCATGTCAAGTTGGCAGGCAGTAACGAGTGGTGTACCCCAGGGGTCGGTCCTGGGGCCAGTTCTGTTCAATGTTTTCATTAATGATCTGGATGATGGGATAGATTGCACACTTAGTAAGTTTGCAGATGATACCAAACTGGGGGGAACGGTAGACACCCTAGAGGGCAGAGACAGGATTCAGGGAGACCTAGACAAACTGGAGCAGTGGGCCAAGAGGAATCTCATGAGGTTCAACAAGGATAAGTGTAAAATCCTGCACTTGGGACGAAAAAACCCCATGTACTGCTACAGGCTGGGGAGTGATCAGCTAAATAGCAGCACTGGAGAAAAGGACCTGGGAGTCATGGTGGATGGGAAGCTGGATATGAGTCAGCAGTGTGCTCTTGCTGCCAAAAAGGCCAATGGCATACTGGGCTGCATCAGAAGAAGTGTTACCAGCAGATCGAGGGATGTGATCATTCCCCTCTATTCTGCACTAGTGAGGCCACATCTGGAATACTGTGTCCAGTTTTGGGCTCCCCACTACAAAAAGGACATGGACAAATTAGAGAGAGTCCAGAGGAGGGCAACCAAAATGATCAAAGGGCTGGAGCACAAGCCCTATGAAGAAAGACTGAAGGAACTAGGCTTATTTAGCCTGCAGAAGAGAAGACTGAGGGGGGATTTGATAGCAACCTTCAACTACTTGAAGGGTTGCTCCAAGGAGGAGGGAGCTCGACTGTTCTCGGTAGTAACAGAGGGCAGAACGAGAAGCAATGGTTTCAAGTTACAGCTGGGGCGGTCCAGGCTGGATATTAGGAAAAACTTCCTTACTAGGCGAGTGGTGAAGCAGTGGAATAAGTTGCCTAGGGAGGTGGTGGAATCTCCATCTCTGGAGGTGTTCAAGTCCCAGCTGGACAAAACACTGACTGGGATGATCTAATGGGAGTGGTCCTGCTTTTTTTGGCAGGGGGTTGGACTAGATGACCTTGTGGGGTCCCTTCCAACCCTATGATTCTATGAAAAGACTTGGCACATAATAAAGTTAAAAAGTGCGCATCCACAGGAGTTTCATGGACAGCTTTATCTGCTTGCCATAAAAACTTTCACAGGTAAAATTATGTTGAGTCGCCGACATCTCTTCTCAAAGTCATCTATAAACATTAGCAAGCACACCAAAAGGCAAAGCAAACAAAACCAAAAAAAATAAATAAATAAAAATAAAAATACAGCTTGCAGCTAGGCAAGACAATAGAAAAAAAATTCTTCTTCGAGCGCTGCTTGGATACATTCAGTATCAGGTGTCTACATGCTACAGCGCACAATTGACCAGAAACTTTCTTTAGCCTTAGCCTGTCAGAACAGGGCTGGCGGCCAATGCCCCCTGGCTCTCCCATGGCTATATATATGGCGGCAGCCCTGCTCCTCCCCAGTTTTCTCTTTTCCGCCCCCGGTTACGGAACAGGCTGTTCCTTGCTTTCGCAAGGGCCTGTCTCTCTGCTCTGTTTCATGAGCACTTTCACTGTAAGATCTGTTTGCAGACATCACTGGCGCTCCTCCTGAGTCCTTCCAACAGAAACCCGAACCCAAAGGACAGCTCCCACAGGAGGTACCTTAAAGGCCTGGGTGAGCTTCATTGGGTGGACTAGGCTCCATTTGCAGATCCTTAAACAAAGGGCTCAAGAAGACAGGGAGTGAAGGCTGCATAATATTGTCCAGGAACCGGCCCTGCAGCTGACTCCAGATACACCCGCCACACCCAAGGATTCACCGGTACCGAGTGCTGAGCTGGAACTGGAGCCCTCTCTGTGACGCTCCCCAGCTATGAATAAAAGCTGCAATCAGCCTCTGATACAGCACCGCATGCTGCATGGACACTGCTCTCCGGCTATGAATAAAAGCTATGTTTGGCCTCTAATCCGGAGCTGCTGTCTGGCTATGAATGAAAGCCACGATCAGCCTCTAACTCTGCACTGCATGCCTGGTTGGCTTTGTTGCCCTCTCGTCGCCGCTCTCTGGCCATGAATAAAAGCCACAATTGGCCTCTGATGCAGCACCGCATGCTGGTTGGACATCACTTTCCAGCTATGAATAGAAGCTGCGACTGGCCCCTAACTCGGCACCGCGTGCTAGGCTGGCGTGGGAGCCCTCTTAACACCGCTCTCCAGCTGTGAATAAACAGCTGCAATCGGCAGTTGGCTCGGCACCATCTCAGTGACGTCTGACCTTATCCCCGGTACCTCCTCTCCAAAGAAAAGGGCCGGAGCATCTGAGCACCATGTGTTGGTGGCAGTGCCTCAGGCCAGTCGGCATCAAGGCTGTCTCAGAGCCGCATGTCAGCAGGGCACAGGTAAGTGCGCTTGGTGTCAACTTCAGCACTGAAATGCTGGTGCTGCCCTGGCTCTTCTCTCGGGGAGGTGAGGGCCAGAGCCTATCTTGGTGCCATCCATACTGGAGGACTTAAGGTGGTGGAGGCTCTTCTGAAATTGCCACCAGGCCATCAAAGCAAATGGTAAGTCCGCCTTCCTTTCACTTTACCCAGCAGTGGGGGGAGCTGCTCACTCCTTGGCCCTGCATCACTGTGGAACTGCAGGCTCCAACACCTACCCCACTGACACCTTGCCTCGGCACCGCAAGAAGGTCCGAGAGTGCATGCCTCGTGCCCGGCCTCCTGCTGAAGTGTCCACAACACCGCGTTCTTCTTGGTACTGCTCTCGAAGCTCATTACCTCCCACTGAGGCCTTGGATGGGGAGCTCTAACTCAGTATCACAGCCCCAGGAGGGGACACCGCGGTACCGGGGTTGTCCCTTCCCCCGACTAGAGTCATGAACCCAGGGCTGCGGTCTTACAGAGAAGTCCCTACCACACTTCAGCCCCTTCACCAGGTCACCGCCTACCTGGGGGTCAGGGTCACGCCCCTTGAGGGAAACCAAGACCCGTCATTCGACTTGGAGTTTGCATCCCCTCCAGTCATCATTACAATCCCTCTTCATGCTCGTGTCCTTGACGTCACTGGCACAAACTGGCCTGAGCTGCCCTGGTTTACCCCCAGGCTCCCAGGGCCCAAGGGGTTTGACCTGCTGGGTCAAAGGCCTGTTCAACTTCAGCCATTCAGCTGAGAATTGCTAACCATTAGACCTTGTTTAACAGATATTCCCTAGATCTGTATAATGCTATGATGGGTTTTAGCAGCTTCCTCCCACAAGAAAACTTGGAGGATTAGGATGCCTTCATCGAGGAAGGTGCCTTGGCCTCATATGAAGCCTTTACAGTGGCAGAGGATGCCTCAGACATAGCTAGCTAAGGGGCTGTGCAACGCATGCCCTCTACTGGGACTTACCGCAGTGCAGATTAGACCTTCCCTTTTGAGGGACAGTCTCTCTGTGCCCTGGCTGCTGACTCCCTGATCTGGGGCAACTGTGACCCTAGGTCAGCCCTCAGAGCCCTGGGTATATTTATTCCCCAGGTGCTTCAACGTTCACCCAGCCCACCACAACCCCATGAATGCTTGGGGTGAGGGTCTTCATAGTAGTCTCCCCACCCACAAGCGAAATGGCTACTCTTTGGAGGCCTTGGACTATGGTTGATGGGCCCCCTTTTCTCTCATTGAAGGCGATCAACTCCAATACGGTCGCCTCTCCCTCCATCAAACCCAATCCTTGAACTTCAGGGCAGCACACTAAATCACTTATGCTAAATGCCGCTTCACTTTCAGCCTTGCTTCTTCCTCCTCTCTGGTAACAGTGCGTCTCCCTCTGCCCTTACCATACCCTTCGGACCAAGTAAGGGCCTGGCAACTGGAGAACTCTCCCCACATGCGCTCGGTTCTAGCTGCATGTGCCCTTGGAGCCTTGGTGGAAATCCAGGGGTGATGGAGGTATGAGAAGGGGACACATGATGCACCCCCCCCCACCACAACACCTGCTCTGCAGCCCTTACTCAGGGCTACAACCCACTGAGATACCTAAAGGAGGATACCCATCCCCAGTCCTCGTACCCAGAGGCCCCTTCCCTCCCACCTCTTCCAACCCCTCCCCCAGTCAGGCGCAATGGGACGGGTACGTTTCTGCTTCGCTGGTCCAAGAGCATTTCTTACTCCTGTTGGCCTGCAACGGATCTAGGGGGAAATTACTGTAGGACAGTGTACCCCAACTCCTAGGTGGTAGGTAAGAGGGTGAGCTCATACCCTCTTGTCCTCTACCTTTTCCCTCCTTGCCTCCCGAGGCTCTAACTCCATTCACCTTCCACAGCATGGCTAGCAGTCACCTGATACTGAATGTATCCGAGCAGCGCTTGAAGAAGAATGGTGGGTTATTTACCAGTAACTGTCCTTCTTCGAGATGGGCTGCTCGGATTCATTCAGATCCCTCCCACCATCCCTGCTACTTGGAGTTAGTGACTAGTAGGAATTGGGGAGGGGCAGGGCTGCAGCCATATATACAGCCATGGGGTGGCCAGTGGGCATTGGCCACCAGTCCTGTTCTGACAGGCTAATGCTAAAGAAAGTTTCTGGTCAATCATGTGCTGCGGCACGTAGACACCTGATACCAAATGAATCGGAGCAGCCCATCTTGAAGGAGGAGTTACTGGTAAGTAACCCACTGTTCTATCAAAAACCTGCAGTTACACCTAATGGCTACCAAAGGAATAAAACAAAGCATCTGCACATGCATACCTTGCACTGCACTTGTTGACTCTTCTCCCCCACCCTTCCCTCCAATCTATTTATTCTATAATAGAGCTCCTTCTCTGATCTACATGCAGTCTTTCAAAAGCTGTGACCTTAAAACTAAAGCCGACATGCAAACTTCATATTCTTCACTCTTTACAATTTATAGATATTCAAATTTCAAGACAATTTAATGCATTGAGAAATGTCTTATCACTTGGTGTATGGTAACAGTGGGTGAAACAAAAAAATTAAGTAATAATATTGTTGCTGAAAACAATGAAACACCCTAAAATGATAACTGCTTTATTCATCTCACACAAAAAAGTACAACAGTAGGCCTGCTCTTTTAGTTATAGAAAGGACATAGTACTTCAAGTAGTAGAGTATCATGTACATTTGCACTCAAAGTACAAAGTCTCCATTTTACTATACCTGCATAACGCCAAGCTTTTGGTTTAAGGGTCAGGCTTTGAGGAATGTTTTTAGGTCCTCAAGTAATTCCTGCAAAGTTGCAGGAGTTGAAGAGATGTCTCAATTTTTAGAGATTCGGGCATCATGGCTGCAGCCAACACAGATGTAAAATGGATATTGAATAGACTAGAGGAGAATACTGTTTACCATGCTTGCCTGTAGTAGGGAATTTTATTTATGTATATATTTATTTTAAATTAGTTTTAAGGAAATTCTTAGGTTTTTGAGTTTCTTTGTTGTAGGCAGGTTTGTTCTCTATGCATTATTTGAGACTAATGATCAGAACCATTATTCTGATGGTGATCTTTATGGCTAATATCATTATTTTACTGTTGCTTAACATTATTAAGATTCTGTTTGTTTTGCTCCCAGTCCACTGCTGATACAGTAAGTGAAGTTCTTAGTAAATGTATGCATAAAATAAAAAGAAAAAAAACGAACTAACAAAAGGTGTGCTCATCAGCACCTAGATTAACTTGCTTATAGAATGTATCCATTTTGCCACCCTATTTCTCCGTCTTTTTGTCTGGACATTTTAGATTGCAGGCTCTTTGGGAGCAGATATTATGTCTTCTTCTAAATCACTATACAATTTAGTACAGGGGCCTCAAACACGCGGCCCATGGGCCACATGCAGCCCCTAAAGCTATTTCCTGTGGCCTGCAACAATATTATTGTTACTGATATTAACAATATCATTGTATGAAAAGGTTTCAGTGGTGTAGCCCTCCAGTTAATGTACTAGTCCTAATGTGGCCCTCAACTAGTCCTCATGGGGCCCTCATGGTGATTTGAGTTTGAGACCACTGGTTTAGTACAATGGGTCTCTAATCCTGTTTAGGGCTGTTGAAGGCTATTGTATGAGAGTAAAGAGGACTGCACGTTCCTTGATTATTTTCCTGCAGTCTGATTAAGTTACTGTACAGAGAAAAGAATTAAGCACAACTTCAAGTTCAGAAGCAGAGATGGTGTTCACTTTTTTTTTTCCCAAGGAGCTACATGATATAATGCCAACTTGGCAGAAAATGTTAGTGAATCACTTTATTATACTGTTTCTTTTAGCAACATGATGCAGTTTTCTTTTTCACTAAAGTTACAATACTACTTGGTGGCCACTAGATAGCACTCATGCCTCCTAGGTTTTTTGTCTGAGCACTACCAAGGAAACATAAACCTGTATTTTGTTTCTAATGAGCCTTTCCTTGAGCTGAATGATAAGAAAGTAATGCACTATTCTTTAAAAAGGTATGTTGTCCTACAATACACTTTGTTTAACTTTTTGGCATTAATTTGACTTTTTTTCAGAATGATGTCTATTGCTCCTGACCAGAAAACATTATCAAAAAAGCAAAATTATTCATTATTGTGACTGGTTAGCTGTAAAATTGCATACTTCCATATCTGCATTGGAGATCCTATGAAGGGTGCTGTTTTTGGAAACAAGTTTTAAGTCATTTACTTTTTTAGTATTTTTCAGTGTGTTTCTTTATGAAAAAAATCAAAGAATTACAGAAATAATAAACTAAGCATTTTAAAAACAGTCATACCATTTCTCAAGAGTCTTTTAGGCATTATTTAAAATATCAAGGCCAGTGTAGAAAGAATCAAAGGGGCAAGCAATATGAGTCTTGACTGCTTCCTTAGACACAAAGGGTGATATTATGTGATGACTTTTCTATAAGCACAACAGTATTTATAACCTAGAGAGAGATGGAAATAGTTGGCTTTGTGCCACCTTTGTGTTCCCAATCCCAGGCACCTCTGTGTCCTCTGATATAATATAGACAATCCTAGGTAGGGTGACCGGATATCCCAGTTTCATAGGGACAGTCTGATATTAGGGGCTTTTTCTTTTATAGACACTTATTTATTCCCCAGCCCTGTTGCAATTTTTCACACTTGTTATCTAGTCACCCAAACTAGGAGAGTATCTGAAGGGGTCTCTTCAGTGCCACCCCTGACTTGACTCCCATCCATATACAAAAATTTTAGTTTGACTTAAGTAGCATTTAAGCTTGAGCTTGGAGGTAGTTGGCCCGTTAGTGAAATGGACTCAAGCTTGAGCTAGTAATGTAGTAGAAATACATCAGCTAATCCATTTGCTCTAAGCTGCTAATGAAATAACTCTAAGTAACTTCAATGCTGCCTTGCAGTACGGGTTTTGCCCATTAACCCTCATAATTTTATCACAAGTCTCATGGTATCTGGAATTTTTCTTGAAATTTCTGGCCCCAGTACTTTGAGTTCTACATTCCAATTAGGAGAAAGAACAAACATGTGAGGCACCCAGAATGGCTTAGCAGAGAACTCTGCTCTGAGCTTAAACATAAAAAGGAAGCTTACAGGAAGTGGAAGCTTCGTCAAATGACCAAGGAGGCATATAAAGATATTGCTAGGGACTGCAGGGATAAAATCAGAAAGGCCAAAGCACAAAAGGAGTTGTGGCTAGCAAGGGATGTAAAGGATAACAAGAAGGGGTTCTACAAGTATGTTAATAACAAGAAGAGGATCAGGGATGGTGTAGGCCCCTTGCTGAATAGGGCAGGCATCCTTGTGACAGAGGATGAGGAAAAAGCTGAAGTGCTCAATGCATTTTTCGCTTCAGTTTTCACAGGCAGGGTCAGCTCCCAGCCCAATACCATGGGTATGGCAGATTGGAGAGAAGAAGAGAGGCCCCTGGTGACAGGAGGTCAGGTTAGGGACTGCTTAAAGAAGCTGGATGTGCACAAGTCCATTGGGGCCGGACGAACTGCATCCAAGAGTGCTAAAGGAATTGGCCGATGAGATAGCAGCACCACTGGCCGTTATCTTTCAAAACTCATGGAGAATGGGGGAGGTGCCAGAGGATTGGAAAAAAGCAAATGTAGTGCCTATTTTCAAGAAAGGGAAAAAACAGGATCCGGGGAATTATAGACCAGTCAGCCTCACCTCAATCCCTGGAAAAATTATGGAGTGGATTCTCAAAGAATCCATCCTCAAACACTTAGAGGAAAATAAAGTGATCAGGAACAGTCAGCATGAATTTACCAAGGGTAAATCATGCCTGACCAATCTCATTTCCTTCTATGATCAGATGACTGGATTTGTGGATGCGGGAAGAGCCGTTGATGTGATACACCTTGACTTTAGCAAGGCTTTTGATACAGTTTCCCACACCATTCTCATTGGCAAATTAAGGAAGTATGGGTTGGATAGGTGGACTATAAGGCAGATAGAAAACTGGCTAGGTCAACAGTTTCAGCATGTAGGAATCAATGGTTCTGTGTCTAGCTGGCAGCCAGTCACGAGTGGTGTGCCCCAGGGGTCGGTCCTGGGGCCGGTTCTGTTCAACATTTTCATCAATGATCTGGATGATGGTATAGACTGCATTCTCAGTAAGTTTGTGGATGACACCAAACTGGGGGAACCAGTAGACACATTGGAGGGCAAGGACAGGATTCAGGGAGACCTAGATAAATTGGAACAGTGGGCCAATAGAAATCTTATGAGCTTCAGTAAGGACAAGTGTAAAATCCTGCACGTGGGATGAAAAAACCCCATGCACCGCTACAGGCTGGGAAACATTCAGCTAAGTAGCAGCAGTGTAGAAAAGGACCTGGGGGTCATGGTGGATGGGAAGCTAGACATGAGTCAGCAGTGTGCTCTTGCTGCCAAAAAGGCCAATGGCATACTGGGCTGCATCAAAAGAAGTATTACCAGCAGATCAAGGGATGTAATCATTCCCCTCTATTTTGCACTGGTAAGGCCACATCTAGAATACTGTGTTCAGTTTTGGGCTCCCCACTACAAAAAGGACAGGGACATGCTCGAGAGAGTTCAGAGGAGGGCAACCAAAATGATAAAAGGGCTGGAGCACAAGCCCTATGAGGAAAGACTGAAAGCATTAGGCTTATTTAGTCTGCAGAAGAGAAGATTGAGGGGGGATTTGATAGCAACCTTCAACTACTTGAAGAGATGCTCTAAGGAAGATGGAGCTCGACTGTTCTCAGTAATAACAGAGGACAGAACGAAGACCAAAGGTCTCAAGTTGCGGTTAGGGAGGTCGAGGCTGGATATTAGAAAAAACTTTTTTACTAGACGAGTGGTGAAGCCTTGGAATGAGCTGCCAAGGGAGGTGGTGGAGTCTCCATCTTTGGAGGTGTTTAAGGCCTAGCTGGACAAAACCATGACTGGGATGGTTTAGTGGGAGTGGTCCTGCCTCTGGCAGGGGGTTGGACTAGATGACCTATGAGGTCCCTTCCAACCCTAAGATTCTATGATTGTGTGAAAATCTCAGGTCTCTCCCCACTGCCTATCCCCCACAAAGCCTGTTTTAAAGCAAGATTCTAGCCCTCATGGTTGCAGACCTAAGATGTAGTGGCTAGCACCTTTGCTTAATATGCAGAAGGTCCTGAGTTCAAGCCCCAGGGGGTTGGATTTGATGATCTCAAGAGGTCCCTTCTCCCTATGATTTGATTGATTGATGTTTTTTCAATGAGTTTTGAACACTTGAGCTTGCAATACTGCTCATCTAAGCTAAAATCTTGTTTTCTCCTTTCCCTTATAGCTTTCAATTTCTTACTCCCACTGTTGTTATTGATTCTTTAGTTCTAACTATATCTTTTGGGATTTGGGGTATTGGATTTATGTGAAAGACATTATACAAATCTGTACCCAGTAGTCCTGTTACCAGTATATAAGTAAGGGATTACATTAAAATTTACTCTGTTATTAATATACCTTCTTCCTCAGCAACTTTCTTCCCTTTGTTTACAAAGTGTTACCTGTGTATTCTAGTGACAATTTTTTCATTATGTTTTATCACTGATAGCACTTAAAAAAAAAGACAAAAGAGCTGATCTAGATTTTCTTTTAGTGTCATCAATTTAAATGTTAACCACGTGCTAACTGAAAAATCCTCATCTTAGAATTTAAAGGTGTATATCTCAATTACACATATCTTCATAGCCTGTATTCACGTATTAGGATGGGATTACTCCTGCTTAGGTACTATAGTGATAGGCACTATATTAATACCTAGATTAATAGTTAGATTATTGCTGGTGAAGCACGAGATGGGAGGAAAGCTGTTTTGCTTTTGAATATTAGGATAAGTTCACAAAGTTAGCAATTCAGAGCTATCTTTTTATTTGTAAATGGAGCACATTTGATTGGAGTCAGTGAGAAACTAACACAGAATCCCACAGTGCTTTTTAACAGACTGCAACAACATTTCATATTTAAAAGAAACACAATTCCTCTTTCTCTAGTTCAGTGTATATCTTAATATGTAAAAAACCAAAGCAGAACAAAAAACCAAACCATATGCCATAACACCTCAGATGTACAATAGAGCTAAGTAAACTTTGCTGTTTGAAACTTTAATGTTGGATTTTGTGACCTCTGGGTGATTTTAAATTTTCAGATTGGCATCATTTATATTATAGTAGTGACCGACTGCCCTAATCAGGATTGGGATCCATTTTCCTGGTCTCTGAACTAATGCAGATGATGAGAAACCCCTTGCAAGTTTACAAGCTATGGCCCTGATCCTGCGCACACTTAAACACATGCTTAACTTTAAGAAAAAGTCATCCTATGGAAGTCAATGGGACTATCTAATTGCTTAAAGCTAAGCACATATAGAAGAATCTATGATGGGTTAACAATCTTTATGGATAGAGGGGAAGTGGTAAATGTGGCGTATCTAGACTTTAGTAAGGCGTTTGATATGGTCTCACATAACCTCCTCATTAACAAACTTCAAAAGTACAACTTGGATGGAGCTACTATAAGATGGACAAAAATTGGTTGGATAACTGCTCCCAGAGAGTATTTATCAATGGTTCACAGTCATACTGCAAGAGCATAACAAGTGGGGTACCATAGGGTTTGGTTCTGGGTCTGGTTCTGTTCAATATTTTCATCAGTGATTTAGATGACGGCATAAAGAGTAAACATATAAAGTTGCCAATAATACCAATTCAAAATGATTTGGACCAACCGGTGAAATGGTCTGAGGTAAACAGAATGAAATTCAATACAGACAAATGTAAAGTACTCCACTTAGGAAAGAACAATCCATTGCACATATACAAAACAGGCAATGACTGCCTAGGAAGGAGTACTGTGGAAAGGGAGCTGGGTGTCATAGTGGACCACAACTTAAATATGACTCAACAGTGTAACGCTGTTGCAAAAAAAGCAAACACCATTCTGGGACGTATTAATAGGAATATCGTAAGTAAGACAAGAAGTAATTCTTCTGCTCTACTCTGCCCTGATTAGGCCTCAAATGGAGTACTGTGTCCAGTTCTGGGCACCTCATTTCAGGAAAGATGTGGATAAATTGGAGAAAGTCCAGAGAAAAGGAACACAAATGATCAGAAGTCTGGAGCACTTGATTTATAAGGGAAGATTGAAAGAGCTGGGTTTATTTAGTCTAGAAAAGAAGAGACTGAGAGGGGACATGATAACGGTTTTCAAGTATATGAAAGGCTGTGAGGAGGAAGAGGGAGAAAAATTGTTCTCCTTAACTGCCAATGACAGAACAAGAAGCAATGGACTTAAATTACAGCAAGGGAAGTTTAGGCTGGACATTAGGAAAAAAATTACTAACTGTCAGTGTGATCAACCACTGGAATAAGTTGCCTAGGGTACTTGAACCTGCCATTGAGTGCTGGTGACTGGACTTGATGACCTCTCATGGTCCTTTCCAGTTCCTACAATTCTAAGTGTCAGCAAGATTTGAGCCTAAAAAAAAAGAAAAATTAAAAAAAGCCCAGTGATGCAAAAACAGATAAAGGGTAGGAGGTTGGGATACATAAGAATGGCCATACTGGGTCAGATCAATTGTCTCTCTCACTCATTATCCAACCAGGACCAATGTCTGGTGAGTCAAAGGGAATGAATAGAACAGGTGATCCTTCCTGTTGGTCCATTCCCAGCTTCTGGCAAACAGCAATCCCTGCCTCTCCTGGTTAATAACAACTGATGGACCTAACTTCCATGAATATATCTAGTTCTGTTTTGAACTTGCTATAGTCTTGGTATAACATGCATATAAATGAACATGGTGATGACTGACACAGTTTACCAGTGCAGGGGATTTTTTCATTTAATGTATATTGGGTCTTATTCTCTTCTTATCTATACTGATAGAATATCAAAACTACAACTATAAAACAATCAAAAGAAAATTTGAGACAAACTTTAAAATATTTAACAAATTTTCAAAAAAATTTAAATTTTTATTTTTAACCTATTCTTTAATCATTTTAAAAAAAATAAAAATAAAAAAGTGGGCATTTTTGGTCTGCTTTTCCCCATAGAGATTGTTTTTTAAATTCAAAACTTCTTATTTTAAGAACGGCAAATGAAATTTTAATGGCAATAAAGAGATTTCTGAGAAACAAATATTTTTGGATGAGAGATTTGCATACCCAAGAATGTACGATGCACTCATTTGTAAAAATGATCAGAGATTCTTCAATAAGCAGAAGACTCTACAATTCTTATTGATCATTTTGCTTTGCAGAAATAAATGTTTGCCTCTGCCTAGTTTAACTACTGTTAGCTATAATAGGATAAATCACTGAATTTAGCAAAGATCACCCACCACTGACAGGAAAGTGTGAAAGAATTGCAGTCCAGTGGTTACAGCTGGGGAATGGGAGTCAGGAGAACAGTATTCCAACCCTAACTTCCAACACTCAGGTCTTTGGATAAATCACTTTACCTTTCTGTGTCTCAGTATCCCCAGCTGTAAAATAGGATAATGATATTACCTTTATAAAGTGCTTTGATATTGTTTGTTGACTGACACTGTCTAAATGCAACAAATTGGGTTGTTTTATTCCCAAGCATCCTGGAGTAGTGTACTGTCTACACTATGGTGCATCATATTATTATCTGGAAGACCCAGGTTTGGTTATGACCTTCAAAACCCAGATCCTTCTCAAACCCTGGGACATCTGCTAGGAGTCAGTCACATTAGGATTCAGCTCCAGCTGTGCCCTTCTTTACTATCCTCCTTTTTCTGCAGGCTGATCCATGAAATGACATAAAGGTCTCAAACCCTTCAGCAAGTCACTCACTCTGCTCATCCTTTAGATCAAGGTTTGGTGCTGCAAAAAGATTATCCAGAATGATCAGAGGGAGATAAGGAAAACAAAATAACTCTCAATTTCAATTGTGGCCAATTGGAAAGATAGACAGTGGATTTCTGAAATTTCTACAATTATGCACATCAAAAGGCACGTGAAACAGCTATGAAAATAGAGAACCACAAATTGACACTATTGTTAGTTACTGACCTGTTTGTTGGCTTTCAACACTGCCCTCAGGGTTGCTATCTGCTCCCGTTTTGTACTCAGCAGGGACTTCAGTTTTAATATCTCTTCCATTAAGGCCTCCTTGTCCTTATCAATCATGGGCACCAGCTCACGCGCTGCTGCACGCTGGCGTGACAGCTGCAGTGACCGATCTACAGCCTTCTGCAGGTGCTTGATTTGGTCCCGTATTATGGCATTTAAGTTGTAGATATTCATTGGCTCTTTGCGTATATCACTGGTGTCAGAGACAGGAGATGAAGGAGGGGCTGTGATGACAGGAGAAATTGTAGGTGTCTTGGTTGGACTTTGTTCTTTACCAGCCTCTATGCTCTCTTTTGAAACCTGCTCAGTTGGGGTCCTGGCTTCTACTGGGGATGCTGTTCCTCTTCTTGCAAGCCGTGGAGACAGGAGCCCCCTAGGATCATCAGGTCCCTTCAAGCTCCCACTGCGAGTGACTCTACTTTGTCTGTAATAGTCCAACATGACCCTATTTGGAGTTTCATTATTACACAGACATACATGGTGATAGAGCTGAGCCAACTCCTCACTAAAAGTTACTAGCTCATCCTGGGCTGTGTTGAGGGTATTATGGTTTTCGTTTGCTACGCTTGTCATCCTTTGCAACTCTTCTTCCATGTGAAGCATTTTCTCATAGCTTTCCTTAGTTGATTTTTCCAGGTTTGTCACCTGCTCATCATACCTCTGGATTCTGCTCTCATACTTCGCCTTTTCTTCAGTGTAGTTTTCTACACAATTATTGTATTTCTCCTTTAAGGCCTTTATTTCAGCTTTAAGGTCGATCACTTCTGTAACTGCCACTTTGTATTTACACTCAAGTATCTCCAGGCCATTGATGTCTACTTCATAGTCATGTGTTTCCTCCCCAGAGTCTCGGCCCTTCTCACACTCTAGCTCTACTTTCAGCTCTCTGTTGCTCTGCAGTCCCCTCATAGCGTTGACATGCTCTGTGAGCCTATGGACCCGCTCATGTTGTTCAGTCAGCGCTCCCTTTGTGTGTTCTAACTGTGTCTGGGACTCCTGAAGGTTGGCCAGGAGAATAGCTTTTTCTCTCTCCACCTGGAGTCATACAATAAAGAACATTAACATTTGAAAAAAGAATTAAGGAGATCTAGACTCAAAGGCTGTGAAGCCAGGAGATACCCAAGCCATTGCCCTATCTTTTAGCAAGCCAGTGCTGCTGCAGCCATGTGCCCCAGATCAGAAAGTCACTCATCCAGGAGGCTGGCCTTCTGTCTGTCATGACAGAGGGGCTGTTGGGGCAAACCTTAGTGGCACTGCAAATCTGTGCACCAGGTTGCAACGCCACTCACTCAAATTACTGGGAAGGGAAGTTGAGGGGGATCACGGGCTAGATGAGTCAGGTTGATGGTGGGGGGATGGAATGGCAGAGTGAGCAAGAGAAAGGTCAGATGGGTAACGGCGGGGGGGAGGGAATCAATGTGACCCACACAAATTTTAAATGGTGTTCTGCAGGCTCTGTAGAGGACAGTTCTCAGTCATCATTTACTTGTGTGCTGGTCAATGCTATAGTAAAAAAACAGAAAATTGTATAATGAAATGCTGTCTTTCGAAATGACTGCCAGACTTCCATTCTTCTCAGCGAGACTGAAGCCATAGGTCCCTTCAGGTGGTCATTCTGAGACTTACCTTTCCCCCTCCCACCATCTCACTTTTCCTCACTGGGACTGAGTGTTTCCATCATAAGCACTATCAACAGCATTTCCCTCCCCAACTACAAAACCTAGTTGAGCATTTCAAAACATGCAAGCCTTTAATTTTAAAATTAAGTTGTAAGATGTATAAAACTCTTAGAGTATCTGAAAATCTCAACCCATACTGCTAGGTGCAGTAACCTAATGATAGGTGGTCATTATTTCTTATTATTAGTGCTTAATTAATCAAGAGCTACTTACTCTGGCTGGGATGATTTAGTAGGAGTTGTCCTGCTTTTAGCAGGGGGTTGGACTAGATGACTTCATGAGATCCCTTCCAGCCCTAATATTCTGATTTCTTAGTAATTTTTCTTAGCCACCTACATTGACAGTGATTAGTCTCTCACTAAATATCAGATTTATCTCAAAAGAGGTTCTCTGAATTATAAACAGCCACCACATTATTACTCACCCTATCTCTTAATATAATGCACCATAATGATGTATATGTATACCCACACACAATATGACATATGTATATATAATCTCTCTCTCTCTCTCTCTCTCACACACACACACACACACACACACACACACACACACACACACACACAC
>ML681994.1:6626277-6723779 GCA_007922195.1 Podocnemis expansa | reverse complement strand
CACACACACACACACACACACACACACACACACACACACACACACACTCTGAATATATTTAGAAGTGTCTGTGAAAAACAGCCATTCTTTTGCCATTTCTTTTAAATATACCATTATTTATCTAGATTTTTACAAGCAATAATAAAATGCATCCTATGAGTGCTCTGGGTATCCTTGATAATCTTTATACAGATGCATAAATTCCCCCAGGTCAAATGAAGTATTGCAGCAACTACATATATAGAAACAGAAATTACAACACACACAGAAACCCCAGATGAGCCTCCCACCACCACTGCCTACCCCTACCCAACATTCATCTCCTCTAAAGACAAGGGAGGAAAAAGTAGTCATTTCAGCACACTCTAAATACTAATAAATTGGTTCTGTTACAAACTTGAAGGTGGACACAGATGGCATCATTCAAAAGCCAGCAAGTTGTATATGCACCATATCAGCAGCTCTCAACCACTGTATGGGGACATATTACTGTGTTGCCACAAAGCAGTAAATTTGTAGTAGAGAGATGGGGGGTAGGGGTGGCCTGGATTTGGCCTGAGGGGTTGGGCTGGTGTCTCCTGTAGGACGCACACGCTGCCAAGTGTGTCACAACCCACAAAAGACTGAGAACCACAGTGCTATACAGTTTTTGGACTACATCAACAGAACCCTGCAAATCTGTGCATACTTGCTTTATATCCATGAACCATGCCTGTGGATCAGACACAGATCCAAATCTTGTATCCACACAGAGCTCTACACGTCACCCGCTGCCGGGGAGAAAAGAAGGCAGAAATTGTGCTACCATTGGCTGTGAGCTTTCTTAATTCTATCCTAGACTTCCAAAGTGAAATCAGGAGGTTAAAATGGAGATGGTGCCATAGAAAATGGCCACTCTTCCAATAGTTTAAATATATAACATCTTAAACAAGGGAACCAACTTAATTGTTAGCAGTTTGGTTTGTTCAAGTACAAACTGTCATACATACAACCCCCAAAAGTTTAAAGTTTCCTGTGTCACTTTATCAAGATCAGAACTAGTAATACAACAAAAGGTAGAAGACTGTGGGTCCATCTTTGCTCCTACTGGCTTCAATGGGTGTTTTGACAGTAATTTAAATAGGTGCAGAACTAGAGTGAATTGTAAGCAGCTAATATTTAGTTACGAATGAATCAGTGTGCTCATTGGTAGCCACTGTTGTATTTTCCCAGCTCTCTGTTTATATATTTGGAGAAAAATGCCAGTTCCATTTTTGTTTCATGGGAAAAAGAATTATTCGTTCAGGAAAACCTGTTTTCTATTTTTTTTTTCTTGTAACTTTTTAAAAACCATTCCTCTGGCTCTCACCTTCCCAGCCATCTCCCTGGTCCATAGCTGAAAGAGTCAAAACAATCTCTGCAAAACTTTTATGGGAGGTAGGGAAGGGGAAGGCTTCTAAACGCTTTTTTTAATTTTTTTTTATTTTTATTTTTTTTAAATGTTAATGCCATTCATGTTCATCCATTTTTCTGAAGTGCAGTTCAAGCTCCAATTGTAACTAGGAATCCTGCATTTGCCAGTGTAAAGAGCTAAATGCATGCTAGATGGTTTATGACGGCTTTTAAAACCTAGTTTTGCACCCGCAGTCTAGCGCAGACACAAAAACATAGGTGGAAAAACAGAAGCCTTTCTTTTTTTGTGTAAGTAGAAGGGAAAAGATGGCTCTTTCTTTAACCCACTGAATGTGTAAGCAGAAAAACTGGGACCGAACGTCATTACTGTTTTCTTCCTTTCTGAGTTACAATACAAACCACACATTCACCTCCTTCTGTCAGCACGTAGCCCCCTTTGTAATCTAAGGCAACTGAAGAGGTTAGTCAAATTGCACAGCTGTAGTGGGACCTTCTTCAATCCAGTCTTGGGATCTGCCCTTTTCCCCTTGTTAGACTACACTCGCTGAGCATGCTTTCACTCTAGCCTTCCCTCTTTGATTATCTGGTTTATTTAAAAAATAACAGTTTACGGTAACACAGAGCTTCCAAAGAAGGAGTCCCATGGCACTTAAAGACTAACAAATATATTTATTGCATGAGCTTTTGTGGGAGAAAATCCCGCTTCATCAGATGCTTTGAAGATGGGATTTTTCTCCCACGGAAGCTCATGAAATAAATGTATTTGTTAGTCTTTAAGTGCCACAGGCCTCCTTGTTTGTTTTACTGAACTAGACTAACAAGGCTGCCCCTTTGGATATTAACAGAGCTTCCAGTCAGCTTGGCTAGCCATCTCACACTTGTGGTTCATGGTTCCTAGACCAATCCCTGCAGAGACTCTCTTACCAGCAGCCTTCCGCTCCCTGAAAAAGTCTCCCTCTCTCAGCCTAGTTTTCACTGACCATTCACAGGCTGCCAGTCTTTAATGGAACACTGGCATCCCAGCCCAGGTCGGCTTTCTCTTGAATTTCTCTCCCCACCGAATTCAGGCTGCTATCATATTCCATAGCAGGCCTGGCTCATAGAAGCATGCTCCTCCTCACATGACCCACATTACTTATTCCATTTATCTGGCAAGGTGGGCTAAACCTGGCACAGATGAGGCTGAGCACCAGCTCCTCCTGTGACAATAACCATAGACTGAAAAGTTATGTGGATATTGTCACAAGAAGAACTGGGCCTTAGAAGTAAGTAGTTCTCCAGCATGAGCATTAAGAGAAGCCCTGGAATTTGGCAGTTTACAATGGACTGTATTGGTACAGAAGTAAAAATGGCCACCTGGGGTTCATTGTTAAATAACATTTTATCATTTATTAAAGGAAGTTGGCCATATAGAACTACTGTTTTCCAGTGACCATGACTGCTTAGATTAGCTAGAACTGACTCTTACCATATTATTGTTCAATCCAGATACCTTCTACAGTGAAGGAAATTAATGGAATCTTTATAATAACTTTGATGACCACAAATCTGCATAGGAAAAATTGTTTCTCTTGTAAAACTTGCAACAGGCAAAATAAATAGAGACCCTATATGGAAACATTTATATTTTTACATGTACAGAGAAGATAATGTCAGAAGTAGTGTATTTGAAACTGTGTACTAACTGGAATACAGGGTGAGACATTTAAAGACTTCTGTGGAATCAATATAAATGTCTTCTAATAAGCCATATAGTACTCTGTGGCACTGGTATGTTAGTGTGTGCTTCAGTGACTAATATATGCCTCTGCATTAAAAAAAAGCAAAAGCAAACTTCTGAATAATAATAACTTTCTGCTGTTCCCAAGTAAACCAATTGTATTTCACTTTCTATAATTGGCAGGACTTTTATCTCCACCCGCAGTAAACTTATAGAGATGGGGTGTTATATTTCAGTCTAATGTGAGGGTTTTGGGACAACTAAATTAATAGTTTCACTAACTTTATCATTATCAAAAACAAGCTGAATGAGTCACATGTATGTTCATGCTGCATACGTCTTGGCAAGGACTTCACTTCTGGGGGTATTTTTCCCCAGTGTGTGTCAGTAGTTTGCTTTGAACTATGGGAACCAAATGTGTCACAATTACTTACTTTGTTAACAAGAGAAGTTAGCAATGAACCGAAGGTGGGAAATGTGGGGAACTTCTGAACAGGAATCTTTTATTATAGAACCTGATGTCTAGTATAATTTTCTTGATTCTCTGGACAGAAAAGAATTGGAAGTGCTATAGAGGCTGGGTAGGAGTCAGAGAAGCAGTGATGCAGAAAGAAATTTTATTAGTGTGTGTGGGGGATGCTGACAGCCATTGGGGGGGGGTGGGGATCCTGTATGTGATGGAAACTACGTTTAGCCGGGGGTACAGGAGGGAGTTCCAGCGCCTGTCCAGAGAGGGAGAACACTGAACATTCTTCAACAGCCATCAAGCCACTGAATAATGAAAGATCAGCAAGTCTGAATGAAGATTTGTCTAATCCTCACCATACAGAAGAAAGATGGCTTATAAAGGGAGGCGGGGGGCTCGGAAATAGGGAGAATAAAGTGGTAGAAGACATCCTAAAACTCTTTCTGAAAAGAACATGGATAATTCCTCTCTCCCAAAACAGAAAAGACATCTTTGCCATTTGTCACCATTATAATTTTGACTGAGGCAGGGAACTTTGCTGGGAATTGTTGGGTCATGTTACCCACCACATTTAGAAGGACAGCAGTTTAAGTATAATTTGGGGGGCCCTGGTATGCTCCTGCATGGGTGGGTTCCCCCGGATTCCAGCTCATACTGCCCACATGCCAGCGCCCCACCCAGTACCCCCAAAACCCCCCCAACACGTGCTGAGCCACCCCAACACTTGCAGGTTGCAGGACACCTGGGGAGATGATGGCAGTAGGCCTGGGGTCGGGGCAGTGGCATTGCTGCGGAGGAGGCAGCAGGTCCCAGGTTGGGGCAGGGCATGGAAGGGGAGGGGTTTGGGGTGGGGCTTGAGTCCTACTCAGGAACAGTCCTGGCCCTGGTCCCTACCCCTGCCTGTCAGAATGTGTCAGAACGCCACCCCAGGGCCCACTATTTTTAGGGGCCTAGCATTTGGGCCCCTAAAAATAGAACATGGAACTGGAACACTGTGTTCTGGGGCCTGCTATTTTTAAATGGTGGGCCCTGGAATGCAGCACTCCTAAAATAGCGGGCCCCAGAACGGCGTTCCGGTGTGTTCCCTGTAGAAGGGTGTCTTGTTTGCACTCTTGAAATACAAGCAATGACAGTAAAGTCTCCTCTTTGCACCAGCCAGTGGGCTGACCTGTCAAAGGGCATAAAAGAGTGCAGCCCTAAAGCTGCAGGAGGAATCATACCTGCCTTAACCAATATTTTGGTGTGTATACAATAAAAGGCCTATCTTTCTGATAACAGGGCAAGTAATTTGTAGTTGCATACAGAAATTTTAAATAACTTAAATAGTTTCTCTTGCAAAACTTCAGACTACCAAATAAACAGAGAGCCTATATGGAAGTGATTATCTGTTTTCAGGTACAGGAAAGAGAGTGTTAGATGAGGCATAACCAGCCCCCATTTTCTGACGGGGCCCCTGAATCTGCAGGGTGGGTCTGGCCAAGGGCGGCTTCTGGACATGTGACCAGAAGCTGCCCAAGAGCCTCCAGTTGCTAGGTAACAAGTAGAGCTGCAGGAGGAGAAAGGAGGGGCAAGGCAGCACAATGACGCCTGCCCACCGCAGTGCCCGACGGTGGTGCAAACTTTACCATGGCAGCTGTGGGGCCAGCCAGCAGCCACCTAGGTGCTGGAAGGCCCTGCAGCTGTGACAACGAACTATACCGCTGCCAAGTGCTGCAGTGGGTGGGCCTCATCTACAAGTAGATGGGCCCTGACCCACCAGAGCCCACCCATGGCTATGCCCCTGGTGTTAGAAGTAGTGTATCTGGTACACGTATTAACAGGAATACCAGGCAAGACATTTCAAAACATCTGTGGAATCAATTTAACTGTATTTTAATAAACCTGTCTTTGGAGGAAGTAAGAGGTGCACGTATCAAACTTTGATACAGCTTTAATGAGCATAACACCATGAAGAGTCCACTGAAGATAAGTTCTATTTTGCTAAAGCATTACCAGAATGAACATGCAATTGAATGCCTATGGCCAACATTAAGAAACTTCTTGGAAGAACACTTTGCAATTAATTTACATGCCACTAAGTGATCTTATGTGGCTCTAAATCAGGGGTCTCAAGCACATGGCCTGAGGGCTGCATGCGGCCCCTAAAGGTATTTTCTGTGGCCCACAATATTGTTGTATGAAAAGGTTTCAGTGGTGTGGCCCTTGGGCTAACATACTAGTCCTTATATGGCCATGCACTCGTCCTCATGCGGCCCTTGTGATTTGAGTTTAAGACCCCTGCTCTAAATAGAAAAGACTTACTTAAAAAAAAAATTAAACCCCAAAACTATAGAAACCATGATATTTTCCTTGTTGCACCTACTTTTAAAGAAAATTCTTAACATGATTAGGATGCCTAGTAAGGGCGCTATCTATTACACATATTATCAAGTTGCTATGGACAGACATATCCACTGTGGACTCAAATAAAAAAACTTTCAGTGTATACATAGCTATCTGGAATACATTTATTCAAATCTGAAAAATAATTTTAGCCTAGTCGTTGTCTGTACACTGAATATGTCACTGAGAACAGGTACCAAAATAATACTGTTAATATGTTTGTGTATACTTACTTAGCCTCAATAAACTAATTGCCCAAAGTTCCAGGTACCATATCACCACTGTTTTCTTATGTAATAACAAAGATTTGGTAATTAAATAAGTAAGAAAATAGACACACCAGCAAAATTTCTTCATCTAAATGTTAAACCATTGCTCCCCACCGATCACAATAAAGGGAGATTCATTATATTCTCAAATTTACCTCTGTGCACCACTCATTTTTTTCCCCACAAGTCTCCCTTTAGCAGACACACATGCTGATAGACCTAGTCCTGGAAGGTGCCAAGAACCTTCAGTTCACATTATGATGACATGCTGTGCACCCCAAATGAATCGCTTAACAGTTTGCATGATTGGACCCTTAATTTGTGTTGCTTTCTATTGTTTCTTTCTGAGATGATGACAACAGGGATGTCTTCGAAGCATCTGAGGAAGTGGGATCTTCTCCCACAAAAGCTCATGCAAAAAATAAATCTGTTAGTCTTAAAGTGCCACACAACTGCTTGTTGTTTTTTTAACAGGGATGTTGCCAGCTTTATTTATTTATTTCCACTCAACCCCTTCCCAGTCTTATGTTCTGTGATGCCTCCTGTGGGCACGGAGGAGAGGAATGGAAAACAAACTGCTGGCATTATGCTCACCAGTGGGATAGAGTATATCAGCAGGGGATGCTAATATGGTATACAACATTGTGTTATGTTTCAAACACCAAGGGCTCTTACTAAGTGTTCAGCAAATGCAACTCTTTCTTCCTTTTGTTCTTTCTTGTTTAAATGCCAAATCTTTTTCCAACTGTAGTTAATTGCAAAATTCACAGTTGATCATAATAGGAACAAAACAATTTATATACACTGAGGAACTAGTTCAGATACCCTTACTCATGTTGAATAGCACCTTAGTCCACAGGTAGTCTCACTGAGGTAAATGGAAATAACAGTTATGGTTCCTGAATCAGAGTAATGGTATCAGAATGTGGTGCTAATTTATTTAGCAAGAGGACCTGGATCTTATTACTACCAGTGGTTTGAGAAAAGTGAGAGAGCATACAGTTGTAGAAACGTAGGAGTGGAAGGACTTGGGGAAGTTACTAAGTCTGTGCTGGGCCAGGACCAAGTAATCTAGACCATCCCTTACAGGTGTTTGTCAAATCTGTTCTTAAAAACTTCCAAAGGGAATGATTCCACAAGCTCCCCTGAAAGCCTATTCCAGTGCTAAACTATTCTTACAGTTAGGAAGTTTTTCCTAATATCTGCCTGCCTCTCTATTCCCTCTCTACCGTTTGTTCTTCCTCCTCTAGGACCTTTTTACAGAGACTTCATAATTGCGTGTCCCATTACCACACTTATTTGGGTCTGGGCTTCAGAAAAGCAACTCAAAAGTAAAACTCAGAATCTGTCCTGGGGAAAGGCTCTTATCTCAGAGCCTGGGGGAGCAAGATCTCCTTCTCCGAATCCTTTCTGAATGAGTTCTTAGAGGGTGGCTCAGAGCTGGCTCCCCTGTAAACCTCTCAAACACCTGCATTAGCTCTCTTATAAGGAACCAGCTGCTTGAGGTTCTCTCTCTGCACCAGGTGCCTCTGGTTAGCTCATTTAACAAGCATGGTCCAGGCTACAAGGCTCCTGAAGTTAGCTCCCTCATTCTTTCTGCTCTCTCACACTAACCTAAGTCTCCCTTGCTGGAGACTGAGCCCATCGCTTCTTGTCCCACCTTCAGTGAACAGGAAGAATAACTGATCAACAGCAAATCAATGGCACAACAAGACTTCAAAGAGAAACAGAGGAAATTGAACTAATATGCAAATTAAATTGTATGAAAGCAGGGCTGAATTGTGACCATGGATTCTTTTCACATTATAACAGGCAATTTGACTTCAACCTCCCTCTGTGTGCTGTTTGCTAGAGCAGTGGCTCCCAGCCTTTTCCCTGCCATGGCACACCTTGATACCTTCAAATTTTTCGAGGCACACCACCATTAAAAAACTCATGAATATTCAAATTAACTTAAATTACTTATGTATATTCATGAACCATGGCACAGTGTTTCAGAAATGCTCCTATGTGGGGTAGTTGGGGTGGCAGAACAGGGGAGGCAAAACAGGGGCGGTCAGGAGTCGTGTGCAGTGGCAGGAGTGAGTGTGGGGAGCAGAGCAGGGCAGGGGTGGCAAAAGACGACAAGGACAGCCATGTGGCGAACAGCACAAAGGTGGCAAGAGAGGAGAGGGGAAGGGAGAACAAGAGTCACTTTTGGGGAGGGGCAGGGGGAACCTGGGGAGTGGGAACGTAGGGCAGAGGAGCATGGCACAGCACCCACTGCCTGCTTCTCCACAGTGGCTCCCTGCCACCCATGGCAGATCCTCACCCCACTGCTGCTCCCTCCCACCCTCAGTCCCCTGTTGCCTGTGATGGACCCTCCCATCACTGGAGGGGAAAGAACTAGGCCTCCAACCCCCAGCTACACCCCCCCACATACAGCCACCCCACACCCCTGCTACACACACCACCAACCGAACAGCCACCCCACAAATCCAGCTACATACCTTCTGCTACACAGCCACTCCCACCCACCTCTGCTACACACACACACACACACACGCCTGCCCCACACAACCCCCAGCAGCCCTCCCCCCCAAAGCCCTTAGCTGGGCTGTTTGCAGGCTGCCTGACACGAGCTGCTCCACCCTGCAGGGGGAGATTCACACACACACAGCCTCCTGCAGCTCTCTGCTGGCTGGGTTAAGGTGGGACACGGTTTAAGGTGGAGCCACCGAAACTCTGCGTTCCGACTGCTCCTGCTATTTTTAGGGAGACCCCTGGAACTCTGCATTCCAGTGCCTTCCTCTATTTTTAGGGGGGCCAGAAGGCTGCCTGCCTAAAAATAGGGGGCCCCAGAACTGTGTTCCAGTGCCTTCCACCTTACTTTAACTCCTGCCTTTTCCCAGCTCTGCATAGACCACGTCGCTGGACTGAGCAGGGAAGGAACTCTAACTTCAGCTCTTGGGGATGCTCGTGGCACACTTAGGGGGTTGCCACGGCACACCAGTGTGCCCTAGCACACTGATTAGGAACCGCTGTCCTAGAGTTTGAATCCTTACAAATTCTCTGATTTGCTGTTGTGGTATGACCTGATCCCATGTCTTACACTCCCCTGTATTTATTTTCATCCAATTCTGTAAGTTCTCCCTCTTCAAAGTGGGATATTCTCCCACAAAAGCTCATGTGATAAATAAATGTGTTAGTCTTTAAGTGCCACAAGACTCCTTGTTTTTTATGCTCTTAATAAGAACTCAACCTATTTGAAGAGTGTTAGAACACAAGAATGGCCAAACTATATCAGACCAATTGTCCATCTAGCCCACTATCCTGCCTTCTCAAAATGGCCAATGCTAGCTGCTTCAGAGAAATGAACAGAAGAGGTAATCATCATGTGATCCATCCCCTGTTGCACATTCCCAGTTTCTGGCAAACAGAGGCTAGGGACAGTTCAGAGCACATTTTTGCATCCCGGTCTCTCTTTACTAATAGCCATTGGACTGATCCTCCATGAACTTACCTTGTTCCTTTTTTAACTGTCTTGGCCTTCACAACATCCTCGGGCAAAGAGCTCCATAGGTTGACTGTGTGTTGTGTGAAGAAATACATGCTTTTCTTTGTTTTAAACTTGTTGCCTATTAAGTGATCCCTAGATCATGGCACCCCTGGTTACGAAAAGGAGTAAATAACACTCCTTTATTTACTTTTTCCACACCAGTCATTATTTTATAGGCGTCTATTGTATCCCACCTCAGTCATTTCTTTTCCAAGTTGAAAAGTCCCAACCTTATTAATCTCTCCTCATTTGGAAGCTGTTCCATACCCCTAGCCATTTTGGTTGCCTTTTTCTGTAACTTTTCCAATTTCAGTGTATTCTATTTGAGAATCAACCAGATCTGCATGCAGTATTCAAGACGTGGATGTATCATTGGTTTATAAAGAGGCAATATAACATTTATCATCTTATTATCTGTCCCTTTTCTAATGATTCCCAATATTCTGTTAGTGTTTTTGACTGCAGTTACACAATCAGCTGATGTTTTCAGAGAATTATCCAGAATGACTTCAAGTTTCCTTTCTTAAGGAATAACAGCTAATTGAGACCCCATCCTTTTATATGTATAGCTAGGATTATGTTTTCTAATGTGCCTTTACCGACATTAAAATTTGCCTGTCATTTTCTTGCCCAGTCATCCAGTTCTGTAAGATACCTTTGTAACTTGTAGAAGGCTGCTTTTGCATTTATCTATCTTGAGTAGTTTTAGCTGTGCCATCTGCAAATTTTTCCACCTCTTTTTTTTTCCTTTTTCCAGATAATTTATGAACATGTTGAACAATACTGTTTACAGTTCAGACCTCTGGGCGAGACTGCTACCTACCCCTCTCTGTTCTTAAAACTGACTGTTTATTCCTACCCTTTGTTTTCTATCTTTTAATTAGTTATTAATCTAGGAGACAACCTTCCCTCTTACCCCATGATAAATCCAATATCCTAGTCATTAATGAAAATATTGAATAGTACTGGACCCAGAACTGACCTTTGTGGAACCCCACTAGATATATCCTCCCAGTTTGATAATGTACCATTGATAATTACGCTGAGTTTTGTCCCTTCGACCAGTTATGCATCCACCTTTCATAGACCATATGTTGCTAGCTTACTTGCAAAAACATCATATAGGACAGTGTTAAGTCTTACTAAAATCAAGTTACACCATACCTATCACTTCCGCCCATCCACTAGGCCAGTGACTTTGTCAAAGAAGGAAATTAAGTTGGTTTGGCAGGAACTGTTCTTGACAAATGCATGCTGATATTATTCTCTATAATCCTATCATCTTCCAGGTGCTTCCAAATGGACTGTTTCATAATTTGTTCCAGTATTTTTCCAAGCATCAAAATTAGGCTGAATCCCTGGGTTTGTCTTTATTCTAAGCACAAATGTGGAGTGCATTATTTTGGCAAGAAACACTCTCCCAACAACATAGCTGCTGCTGCAGGTGGTTTTATTATGTGCTGGGGAGAACTCTCTCCTGTGAACATAACAGGGATACAAAAGTGCTCTTACAGTGGCATCGTTGTTCTGATACAGCATTTAGGTGTAACTTTTAAGTGTAAACTAGCCCTAAACCATCGTGTAAGTAACAAAATTATTTGGGCTTGCACCCATCTGCCCATTCACTTGTGTTGCTAAGAAGCAAGATCAGATGCTAAATTTAATTTGTCTGTATTTCTCTACATTCTGTCTGAAGGTACCAATGTTACCAATTTAATGTGTAGTAGCTAAATCCTTTTCATGTCTTTGCCTTTACATTATGTATGCAACTATACTCAATTGTTATGAGATCAAAAAAAAAAAAAACCCTAGTATTTAGCATTTAAATGTGAAATTACTTGATAAAGACTTGGTTGCTATCACACTGTGTTCACAAGACCAAAGCTTTAGGGCTGTAGAGTTCAATATTCAAAGCAAGACCATTAGGACTGATCTCAGGCTCAACTATTTATTCTTCATTATGCAGACTGCTGAGACTATTTTTCTAGAAAAAGAAGCAAGGAGTCCTGTCGCTCTTAAAGACTAACAAATTTATCGCATGAGCTTTCT
This sequence comes from Podocnemis expansa, assembly GCA_007922195.1. Lineage (NCBI taxonomy): Eukaryota > Metazoa > Chordata > Testudines > Podocnemididae > Podocnemis > Podocnemis expansa. Next base: position 6,711,963 of record ML681994.1, on the reverse strand, counting down.
TGGGAGAAAATCCCACTTCGTCAGATGGGATTTTCACCCACGAAAGCTGATGCAATAAATAAATTTGTTAGTCTTTAAGTGCCACAGGACTCCTTACTTCTTCTGCTGGACTAGACTAACATTGCTGCCCCTTTGGAATTTTTTCTTGAAAGGCACCTGTCAAGCTGCTCTTTATGTTAGACTGGCAGCATATTGTGACTCTACAAGACATAGTAGCTCACTCCCTCCAATCCAAATCCAGCCATCCCCCTGGCTTGCCACGATGCACTGTTGTGTGGTGACAAAGTAATGTGTCCCAACATAGTGGTTGAGAACCACTGTGGTAGAGAGCTATACATGCAGATCCCAGGACTGATCCAACATCTCATCTTTCTGGATACTACTGGGGGCTATTCCTGATGCAAGACAGATTTCCCCAAATCCACTACAGGAAACCGTCAGGAACTTATGAAAGGACTTTAAGAAAATTAGCAGGCATCACAACTCTGCTAACAGCTAGGCTTATAGATTCTGAACTAATTGTAATGCATCTTATTCATACCAACCTTTTAATAATTCTTGGTTTTTTCTTAATTAATAAATCTTTAGTTTAAGAACTGGCTTCCAGTGTTATTTTTGGTGAGATCCTGAAGAACCTAGTGACCTGTGAAAAGTAACTGGTCTTTCAGGACTGGAAGAACCTTATGTGTGGTGGTTTTGGTTTTAATAACCTTACACCTTGAAGTCCAGTTTGTCTACATGTTGGTAAGGGACTGCAATGCTAACACATGCTTTGACAAATCCGCCTCACATCTAGGGGCAAGCCCAAAAACTGAAGCACTCTCTGCCACTGAGAGATCATTGCTGCCATCACTTCTTCTGGTGGCAGTGCAGAGTGCACAGAATCCCCCCCCCCCGCCACTGTTGTTCATGCTTTCAGCAGTGGCATGTGAAAGACACCCCCTCCACCCACCATTGAGAAAAGTTGCTGTCAGTGGTGCTTTCAGTGGTAGCAGTGGGATGGGGGAGGAGTGAGTGTTGGATGAGGGAAGAGAGATGGTAGTACTGAAAATGTCAGTGCTGCCACCTCTTTTTTTAGGTTCTGGGGGGCATTACCTTCACCTCCCTGGATGCCTTAGCACTCCTAGGCCTCAGGGCAAAGTGCTGGGTATCATAGCGATCTGGAGTCCAAGATCTGTTGAGCCCTGCCGCACTAAAGTGGCTGTGTGTGACTCCTTGGTAAAACTAATATAGTGATCTAGGAATACTGACTTGGTAAAGTCCAACTGTCAAATATACTCCCAGTTTGGGTGTATCTGCCCTGTTTTCTGACAGCCTGTCCTGAGTTTGCCATGCTTAGTTAGCTATGACCCACTCTAGGCACTGTAGCTTTCTCCAGTGGTCTGGAATCATGCCTGTCCTGAATAATGTCTCAAAGGCCTAACATTACCTGGGATTAGCAACTTTGGGAAGACAATGCTTAAAGGTGCCCTTCAGTTAATTAGCTTCATTTTTAAATTATTGTATAAATTATTGTTTTTGCTAGATCTGCAACCCCTTGTGGCTCTTCCTCTCCTCCCCATCCACACTTTAAGCACTACTGGGTCCACCTTCTTTTTCTTTTGTTTCTATTCAATGCCTGCCTTGTGCATGCCCCATTTTCTCAACTTTTCCATGAGATCTAGAAATTTGAAAACACCTGCAAAAGAAGTTAAGAGCAGCGAAAATACGTGGTGTGGAATATGATCATGGACAAGTGAATCAGTCATTAGCATTAGAGTCTGATGTAATTATGTGAAACTTTTAATGTTTTTTTAAATCGAGCTCTTACCTGGACGAGTTGCTGCTTCAATTTCTGTATTTCTGATATGTTGAGCTCACTGAAGAGATCAGAGACTGGGTGAAGAGATTCTCCTTTCCTAACCGTGGGAGTCCGGTAATCTCCATTCATTTTCACAAGAGGCCCATGGATGTGCCCATTCATTTTGTCGTCATTATTAGGCTCACTCCCATCCTCTGCAAACTTTAATCCATCTACCGATATATTAATGTGGTTACTGTACATGCTATCATTGAGGTTGATATACTGGGAGAGTTCCTTCCTCAGATTGTTCTTTTGCTCCCTTTCATTTTTTAATGTCTCCAGGGCTTCCTCCAGCTGATGTTCAGCAATCTCCTTCAATCGGATAGCATCTTCTAGTTGGCTATTAAGCAATACTGTCTCCTCCTCAAATCGCTTAATCTCATGCTTTAAACCTTCATATTCAACCTGAATTAGACAAGACAAAGAACATTCATAACACTAAAACTTGGGTCTTAAAAACCTGCCATTTATAAGCCTGATTAAACTAAGCACTAAATAGTCAAAAATTACTTAGACCAAGCATTGTCAGGCTCTGCAAAGAGCATCATACTCAGAAAATTCATGAGCAAAGGTGTATTGCATGTACTCCATTTTATTTGTTCTCTTTTATATTGTTCTGAACACATTTTCAAGGGGTTAGAATCAGTATCTCTGGGTGATTTATTAGGGCACATACTGTATTTCACAAAAGAATAGTCAATGACATGAAGATACACTAGGAAGTACAGCTTTACTATTAGTTATCATATGTAAAGCTGGTGTATTAGGGTGTAGCATGTGCGAAATAAAAATAATAATCTCATGCTTCTATATTGTGTTAAAACTAGCTATAGGCATGCATATTTAGCTGTGCTACATGCCCTCCCTCCCACCTCTGAAAAAATGTAAAGGTCAGCAATGACCAGCAGAAGCTGTAAAACTGTTTGTAACAAGATAAGAATGCACTGTCCCAAGGGATAAGCATTTCTACCTCAGTCCATCTAGAAGCACTGTGAGTTTTACCAACTCAGACCATGATAATAGCTTCTATCGGTTCCCGCACAATAAAAACACCACCCAGATGCATCATATGTATGAAACTTAAATATAACTGCAATCTGTTAGAGCAAATGTGTGTTTATCTGCTTGTTTTGAACTTATTGTTCTATTCTGTTCTTTGTAATCTATAATGTGGTCAATAACCAATCATGTAAAGGAACTGTAATTGCACTAATCAGAAACAACACCCCTGTTTTGCTGATTTCTACCCCTATAAATATTGTTAACTTTCGGCCTCCAGGCAGAGTGCTCCTAACCAGACAGGGTTCTCCCTGTCCGTGTAAGTCTCTGGCCACTTGTAATAAAGGTGCTTTGCTGAAACCTGATTCTGCCTATTGGAGGTTGCTTCCACACATATAAATAGAGATTAACCTACTGTTTGACTTATCAGTCCTAGGTATTTCTAAGGCATCTATCACCATGTTATCTAACTTCTTATCCTTATTCTTTATACTGTAGACAGATGTAGGTTATTTTTATGGAAATTATTCAATAAGCTTTTATTTTAAAAAAGAAAAGATAGACTAAATAACTCAACCTGTTTAAACTGCTAAATATTCTACAGTGGCAGCGATTTTAAAACAGAAGTTGACTTCTGCCAGTCTGAAAAATGTAGCAGTATTAATGGTCAAGCATAGAATACATAAGTCATTTTAGGGTGACGATGACTGGTCTCCTGGTCCTGTAGCAGGAAAGACTGAAGTTTGTTCCTTGCTGAGCTGGTGCTGGCACTCCAGTTCACGCTGACCGATAAATCTCTCACCTCATAGCACCGCAGTCATCTGCTCCAAATCCAGGGATCTGAATTTCCACAATACATGTGATAGTTTGTCTGAGGAAAGTTCTTCCCTCACTAACTACCAAGTTTTTAAAAAAGGAGAAAGAACCCCATCTCATCACAACAATAGCCACTCCCAGCAGTGGAGAAGATGGAGAAGCCATCTGCTAAGGCAGAGACAGACAAAAATGCAGGAAAGAAAAGATGAACTAGCTGGTTCTAGGCAGTTGACTTTCAATGCGTCACAATTCACTTAGAAAATGAACCTGTTTGACACAAACTCAAAAGTTCACACCAGCAACACCAAAGAGAGCAGCTGGTGCAAGTGTTGGCTTGTGTTGTTGATTTTTACATTATCATGTTCCATGGAATCTTCTTCCCAATGCCAAAAAAGATTTGATATAAAATATCAGACTATATAGTACATGGTTTTATAAATTAACATATAGATACACACATACAACTAATCTTTTATTAAATTTCATCTTGTACATCAAAACTATTTTCTGAGTTACAAGAGCATAAAAAAATTTGACAAAAATTCTGCCTTTTTTTTTTTTTTAAGTCAGCCAATATACACCAAATATTTTTTCCTCTTTGAAGGGTGCTGATGTTCAGGTTTATTAAGAGCAAGTGTTGTAATGAATACAAACACTTGTGAATAGATTCTCTTCTAGTGGAAACTATAACAGCCCATTAAGGGGTCTAGTTTTCCCAGTATCTGTGCAAGTAAATCTCATGAAGCTGATGAGAATCATACCTGAGCCTCAAAGGAGAATACAGAAGCCTGGGTAATACATCTCTGATAAAGACAATATGCTGGAAATTTAGTTTGAGAAATGTGTAAGTTGTGATATCTTAATAGAAGGAACAGAAACTACAAATCTGTTTCTACTACCTTCATATCTTCTGTTGTGCTATATTGTCATTCTAAGGGCTTCAATCCTCATTGTGCCAGGGTGGGTAAAATATTAGTAATCATTAGATGAAATTGTACTCTGAATCCTGACAGCAACAAGATAGCTTTGTTAACAAACTCCCACCAGAAACTGTATACTTGAGAAAAGCCCTAATTACCCCGTTGAGCATGTTAGGACTTAAAAAGCAATTGCATGTAATGGAAGCAGGAAACAATTACAATCTGTTAGAAATGAAGGAACTGCCTTATAAATTGTAACCCAGTGTTGGTATGGAATGCCTTTTAAAAAAGAAAAATACTGCCTGCTTAACTGAATTGCATATTTACTGATTTATCATGACAAGACAGCATTTTTGACAGAAGAACAAATCCCTTTTGTTCAACCTCTAAGACAATAGTTTTCTTGATTACTGCACCAGTATTTTTCAGTGTAATCTTTCTAAATGGTGTATATCTATAAGTCAGTCTGATTCGCCCTTCAACATCAGTGGGAGTTATACTCACATATGCAGTGGAGAGCAAACATGGATCCTGTTTACACCGGGGCTTTAACTTGTCATGGCATCTCAGGATGCATTCAGCACTCTATTAAGATTTCTGGTGTGTTAGTTTGCCAATATTACTATTTAGCAATGACTTTTTAACATTAATCAACAATATATGAAGAATCACATACTAGATTGAGTAAGGTAGGTCACATTATGCAGTTTTAAGTCTATCAATGTTGTGGGTTTTTTTGTTTTTTTAGCCTAGCACCTAAAATCTTTTCTGTGCTTACTTGGTTCTGCTTCAGTGTGGACACCAGTTTTTGCAAAGTGATATTTTCTTCTTCAAGCTCTGTGTAATCCTGAAGAAGTCTTGCCTCTCGGAACTTGTATTCTCGAATTTCATCTTTCATTCTTATTCTCTGCAGCTCTGCCATTTCATTATTCTGAAGGAGGGAGAAAAAAAGAAACATATTTCATTGCTAACAGCAGGAATAGTCAATATGGCACCAGCACATAAAAAGGGCCACAAACAAATAATCAAAATGATTTGATGCTGTGTGTCAAAACTGCAGCACCACAACTTATATGTTAACATTCCACAGTTTATGTTATTTGTTATGCAATTGGATGTGCACAAATTAGAACATATCATTTGGAAACTTGAACTAAATAGTTCCAAGATTAATTTTCTACTTAATTTTAAAAAGCCCTCCAGTGCTTTATCACCTCATCATTTTTGTTTACTAGAAGCCTGAATAAAAGGCTTAGATCAAACAATACTACCTTCTGTTCTTCACTAAAGAATGCTACACTAAACTTATACAGCAGAACTATGAATATTAGAGACTGTCTTGCAAGGATAACTCTCACTAACAAAGATGAAATAATATAAGAACCAACTGCATGTTTTGTAGCCAAATACTGGTATTTCTGTGCTGTACTACTCAGAGAAACTTGTGATTGATTATTTGAAGGCTGGAAAAATCAGTTGTTCAACAGATGGGGTTTTCTAATTAAGCTGGAGAACACCTGCATCCAAAATATTTCAGGATAACATGAGGCAGCTTTAGGCAGGAGGTTACCAATATTGATGATCTCCTGTTTCATGTTATGCCATATGCATAAAGCAGTACATACATAAGTCATTAAAAAAATAACTGCCAGTTTTCTAGACAACAGTTTTCTAGATCTATTTCAAGAACTACAACCAAAAAGTTATTTGACTGCACCTAATTCTAAGCTTGGTTTATTTATTTATTTATTAGTTATTTATTGCATATAGAGGCTGGGTTTTCTATTATTATATTTTGAGGGAAACTCAGATTCTGAAGAGACCTTAAGCCTCTCTAAATCATCAGCTGTCAGAGGCTTACTTTTAATGGTACATCTGTGTAACCCCACTGTCTATTATGGAATTGCTCCTGATTTATAATTAGGCTTGGAATCATTTGATTTTTATCTATAAATGTTAACAAATGTTGACTTCACCACACACAAACACATGAGAACTATTTCCATTAATAATAATTGAAATTTACACATAGGCAAAGTAACAGGTAGGTGGACTGACAACTTATTAGCCTTGATTTAAGGGTAAACTTTTGACAGATGATATTGCGAATTCATATTTTAGCAGTTACACAATTTAAACTTTCTGAATCTCAACATTTACTGTCTTTAAATAATTATTATCTGACTCCCCCATAATTTCCTACAACTGTGAAAATCTAAATTGGTACAAATAAAAAATAAACATCAATATTATCTATTGAAATGATAAGAAAATATACATCAAATTCTATCAAACTTATTTATAATGGAGTAGGTGAAGGTGCAAGCAGCAACAGATATGGCCTTTTGGGATAAGTGTACACACCAGTGCTTTGAGCAAGAACCCGTTAATTCCTGACTAATGACAGGAAGGACCATCAGTCACATCTTCTTGCCTCTGGAAGGAATGATGAGCACTACACCAGCAGAGGTACCTTGGGGGCATGACTGAGTATTATGTAGTTACTAAGATGACTGCTACATTCATACTGATGGCACAAGCTGTCTCTGCTGTGATGCCAGGGGGAACTGAAGTTTGTGTTTTTTGTTTTTGTTTTTTTTGCAGAGGGTGAACAATCACAGATAGTCTACCTTTCTGAAAAGCAGAGCATTTCTCTAAGAAACAGTAACTGCATTTAGTGGCCTGAAAGTATCTGGCTGGTTATGTACAGACGAATTCCGAGGACATAAGAGAGCAGTGGTAAGTGTTCTCTATTCTGAGCTGATTTGCAATACACAGTTTTGCATTGGGGTTAAACAAATGTAAGCCTTAAAAGACAAAATTATAAGTCACTATAATATATGTTGATACAACAAAAGATTACAAAGGATGACAAACAAGCACCTTATTAGATTAAGTCTTTTCATTAAAAAAAAAAATAAAACTCCTGACACCCAATTAAGAAAAGTAAAGAAATTCAAGATCTCAGACTTGGAGCAAGACTTTAGTTTAAAGATTCCAGATGACAGAAGGGGCATGAAGCACCTGGGAAAACAAGCCCTTTAGATGTGTTTTTACAGCATTCCTTGCTGATTGAGCCTCTGAATTAAAAATGGGATTGTATACTATTTCTCAGGATGGGAATATTATGTCACTTACAGGATAAGTATAAAATTAAGGAATTAGAGTTAGTCTAAGAGTGGTTACAGAAATGTATGTGTTGTAAAAAAAAGACCCTGACTTGCAAGCAGAAGGAAGACCTTGACAACAGTGAGCTATAAGGCCAAAAGGAATAAAACAGGGAGGATGTCTAGTTCAAAGAATAACAGTGAGATAAGGGGATGATTCTGCGAGTGACATCTCTGTCTGATACGGGTGACTGCAGACAGTTTTAAATGAGGAAAAAAAATACCTTAAAAGGCCAACATAAATTTTCCCACGTCACATACCAGTATTATCTCAACAATAAGGGCAAGTTGTCCCACATTGTTTTTTAGTTGAACTCAGTAATTGGCAATAACATCATTTTTTATTAAAGGATATTAAAAGAGTTATGAACTTAGAGGTTCTTTGCCAGACCCTATCTGACTCATGCTGGAGCACACAGAAATGAGACAATTTTTCCCTAGGTCTAGCAGTGTTTCCCAACAGAGGCAGTACTGCCTCCCCCTTGGGGGGCGTGATTTTGAAGTTCAAGAGGGTGGTAAAAGCTAAGGGGGCAGTGTGGGCCTCAGAAGTCATGCTCAATGTTACTATTTGGGGGGGGGGGGGGGAAGCAGTAGAAGAACAGTTTCACTGGAATGGGGCGCTGCCACAAAAAAGGTTAGGAACCAGTTGGCCTATTTGCATTAGCATAGTTACATGGGAAAGCTAATGTCTGCTCACATTATCTGATACAAAGCACAGTGAAGCCAATGAAAAGACTAACACTGACTTCAGTGGACTTTGGATCAAGCCTATTATGCTAGTCTTCCATAAAGCAACAAGAAATTTACACACAATAAAATTTAAAAGGGCACATAACCAAAAAACAGGTTGGAGGTCAAAAACCTTAACTGATCATTTATAACTGTAGGATCAAGCACAGCTTAAGAAAGTTGAACAGTTGATAAAAATACTAAGCTTTGAGAAAAATATATAAAACTAACCAGTTCTTTTATCCTACACTTAATTTATTCTATACTTAACTACGGGATACAGCAGGCGTGCTGCTGCCTCAAAAAAAGGTTTGGGGCCCAGGCCTTGGCCCTGCCTCAGGGCCTGATCTGGCCCGGGGGGACCGATCCATCTTCAGGGCCCAATCTGGCTCCAGCTGCTGCTGGCAAGTGGCCGGGGCGGGCCTGATCTGGACCCAGCTGCTGCCAGGCAGCAGCAGGTAACCTGGAGCTGGATCCGGCCGCTGCTGCGACTGGCAAGCGGTCCCAGCCTGGCTCCAGCTCGTGGCAGGCAGCCTGGAGCTGGCTCTGGCTCCAGCCACTGTCAGCAAGTGGCAGGTGGCCAGGGCGGGCCCAACCCGGCCCTAGCCTCTGCCGGCAAGCAGCAGGTGGCCACAGACCAGCTCTGGCTCCTGCCGCTTCCGACAAGTGGAAGGTGGCCTGGAGCCAGAGCTGGCTCCTGCTGCAGCACTGCCTGCCAGACCTCCAGGCAGCCCTAGCCCAGATCTAGCTCCGGCTGCTGACAGCCAGCTGTAGGCAGCTGGAGCCGGATCCAGGGCAGGCCCAGAGCAATGCAGGGCATGAGCCCTGTGGGCCCAGCAGCAGCAACACCTATGGGATACAGTAAAAAACAAACAAACAAAACAAAAACAGAATAAAAAAATAGGCCCTGCAATTTGGTACTTTGATAAAAGGAAAAGCTCTTAGAAAAAGCAGGAAGGGAAAAATGGCCAGGGAGAGAAGGACCTGTGCAGTCACCAACAGGAGACTTTGTTATGGTGCAGTTAGAATGTGGTGTAGTCATTTCTCAGCCCTGACCCCTAAGCAATCTTGTTTGGGCACGATAAAACCCAGGTGCTATTTAGTCATACCAAGGCTGGTACTATCAGCCTTGGCCCGAACCCAAGACAAAATTTACATGCTTTGCAAAAATAAGGAGATAACACTGAGGCAAAGGAATGTAATAAGTAAGAAAATAACCAGATGTGTATGCTATCTACCCACTCAGCAGAAATTAGTGTATAAAAGCTAGTGCTTAGGGCCCCCCCTTCTTTGGAACTTCATCAATAGGGCAGTCACTGCATATGCCATCACAAGTCCACGCTTGCTAAGCTTCCAGCTGTAAGTGAAATTGTATGTGATCTCTTCTGTAGGAGAGTGGGAAAGGTGCTGGACTGTAGACCTGGTTGGAGCTGCAGGTTGCTATGGTACTGGGGTCGCTTCTCAGGCAAGTCATATATCTAAGTTTCTCTAGCAAGCGGTCTAGGTTGCTAATTAAAGTGTGTTATCTCCCCTTTCTCATGCTTTTTCTCCTGGCCATCTGGACAAGAAATGTGGGCTAGACTGTCCCGTCCTTGTTTTAAATGAAAAGGGAGTATTACCTCCTATCTCCTGCTCACCCTTCCTGGCACCATAGCCTCTCAAGAATGTAAGGTCAGCATTTCTAGGCAGAAACTAATGAGTTTGAAGGTAATGCGGCTGCCCAGGATAATGCAAATGCTGTCAACAGTAAACAGAGGCGGCGATAATTATATGTATTTTATAATCATTAATATACATTAAATAGATGTTAATGTAACCATATAAGGGTTTCTAAAATGGTGTCAATCATGTATGTATTATCATACTGTATTGAATAAAAGTGTTGTAATACTGCCCCTTGGGGCTCTCTTGAGATGTTGAGGGGGGGGCCTACTCAGTGGGGCTAGCATCTCTTTGCTGCCCTCTGATGCAGTTCTTTTGTTATTCAGCTGAAATCATGTAATAAAACCTGAACCACACCTCATTCTCTGCTTAGTAGAGTCTCAGCTGGAAACGGGCCTTCATCACTGGGGAGGATTGGGGGTCTCTCTTTCCAGGTTGAGAGCCCTGATCAATTTGTCCCCCAGACAGCCCACAGTCATCCTATTGGGGTTCCCATCTGCTGAAGGGGAATAAGTATATATACTTACTAATTGCTTGTATATTAATAAAACAAGTTATTATATACTGTAGCCTGCCTCTGGATGTTGTGTCTATCAAACCCTTTGAACCGTAGAGCCTGAACTACGATTGTGCCCTCTACAATCTGAATAAAAAGACCTTTTACCACATCCTGATGCATTATCTCACTGATCCACTACAAGCTACATGATTTTACAAAAGGCTTTGAGATTTAGTGAATGTGTAATAGCAAGGTTTGGGACCAGTTTTATTCCCAATGCTACATATTGCAACTGTAGAGGAAGCCTGAATGATCATCTTGCAAATTCATCATCATAAAAAAGTAACAGTATGTTCATTCCTTCCCCACCCATAACTGCTTTCGCCACACATTCTTGGAAGTATAAGCAAAGACATTTATAGTATTTCCTCTCTCTCCCTCCTTTTATCCAGATAGCAAGTGTTATTAAGGCTGTTTCAAATTACATACACTGTTTTCTCTGGTTAAAACAAAAAGTGATAACAATGACAAAAGAACCAGCCAAAACTTCTGTCTGCAGAGTTACTTAAGTATATATCCAAAGCACTGGGTGGAAGTAAGCCCATTTCTCTGTCATAGGGATCAACACCAACTCAGCATGCTATTTTGAAAAGAGGATACTATATTTTACTTACATAAAATCACTGAGAATGGCATAACATTGCATTCTATACTCCAAGCTCTCCCTTGACATTTTCAAATCCCTGCATTACTCTGGCAAAGATTCAGCTGTTTCATTTTCAGTACCCACACATAAAATTCTGGACTTTACTAGTGCAGTACATTGATTTAGCAAGGCTAATCTAAAAGCAATTTACGGATTTTTTTTGTTTTGCAAATTAGATCCTAGTACAGGGGTCAGAAACCCGAAAGAAAAGAAGAGCCATTTTTAAAAATTCCTTCAATAACCAAGCGTTTAGAGAGTCACAACTGGTGCAGCCTCCTGGTGGGAAGTGGGGAAATTGGTCACGGCATCTGTTGCAGGGTCCCCTGGTGGTGGTGGTTGGAGACCTGGAGCCAGGAATGGGCCACCCGCTGAGCCCCCCCCGCTGTGGCAGGGAGGGCAGCCGAAGAGCTAGGTGCGGCTCCAGAGCTGCAGGTTACAGACCCCTGGCTTAGTAGGAGCAAACACCAGAAGAGGTATTTCAGGATAGTGTGTAATGTGATAGCATTTTCATTACTACACTATTTCTATATGTTTTTCATTGGTGAAATAGTCTTTCATTTTCCCAAAATAACATGCTGAGTGTGTATTTGATTCCTGCCACAAGTAGTGTATTTGCTTCAACAAAATATTCTTTGAAAAGACATAAAATATGTCCATCAGGACATGTTTATATTTTTGTCAGTTTTTTAAAAAATATTTTGACCAAGCAATACATCATTATGGAGTACTCAACATCTTACTCCTACATTACAGGAGTGGAAGCATGACTCAAGTTTCACATTTGATCATTACATAAAGCATCTCTAAGGCGTGTCTGAAATGCACCAACATACTTCTGAATGATGTGAAATTGGTCAGTCAGCATGGCACCTTTTTTTTTTTTCTTTTTAGATGAATCACTAGGGCCCAATTCTAACCCAAGTGATTCTATGATCAGCAACATAATTCATAACAAAACTTCACCTTTAATCACATACTGAATATCAAAGTTCCAAGGGACAGCAATTGATCCATAAATGTTTGCAAGATGTTTAGCCAAAACATTTTCATCACCTCTAGAGATTTCCTTATGAAATACTGGATCTTTAAAAGCTAAATTAATCCAAGAGGTGGAGCTAAATGCACACAACTAATGTTTTAATGCCTTGAGGTTATTTTCAGTCCCAATCACCAGAGAAATGTCTTGCAATAACTTATAAATGCATCAGTGCCAAAAAAGAAAGCAAGCCACCTATGAAACTAAAGAACACAACAGACTTCTTGTCACCATGGCATCAGACCGTGAGGTGTGCTTTAACTGTAAGTGAAATAAAGCCTTAGTGCCAGCGCTGCATCCGGGTCTGCAAGTGCCATACCTGTGTCCCAGCAGAGCCCTGTTGATTAAGTGCAACTCTGCATGGGCACAACAATGTACAATAGAGGATCCTGATGCAAGATCAGGCCTGTAGAAGGAGGGAGCAGTTCCAGCAGTAGAAGTAGGCAGGGAAACCTTGGTTGTGCATCAAGGTGCCCCAAAGCAGAACCCTGCATGAGACTATTTTTTGAATTCCTGTCCCATGCCTTCCCATATTGCAATATCCACTCCCATATGCTCCCATAGTTTGCTGAATTTTTCTCCAGCTCCCACAGGATTCCTGTCCCAGTGCAGGGCTTTACCCCAGAGCTCAGACCAAACCAAAAGATCTCAGTGCCACCAATCCTTGCTGCCAGGACATCATAGAATATTAGGGCTGGAAGGGACCTCATATAGTCATCTAGACCAGTGGTTGTCTAACTTTTTTCTTTGGGTCCCAGCTCCGGGTCCCTCTGCCATGTGGCGACCCTCCATTGTGTGTGTGTGGGGGGAGGCTGCCCCCCCTTCCCCTGCTGGATCAGTGCTGGCTGGAATGGGAGCAAAAGGCAGCAGCCCCCCACCCCACCCCACCCCCGGAAGCAGCACCGGCCAGCAGGAGAGTGAGGGGCAGCCACCCCACTCCTGGAAGCAGCACTGGCCATCAGGGGAGCAAAGGGCAGCCCCCCCCCCAAGGCAGCACTGGCCAGCGGGAGAGTGTGGGCAGCCGCACCGCTCCCAGAAGTGGTGCTGACCAGCAGGGGTGTGAGGGCAGCTGCCCCTGGGTGCAGCACAAGTGCTAGGACCAGTTTTTTCGGGTCTGCAACCCAGTACTGGGTCATAACCTGTACTTTGACAAACACTGATCTAGACCAACCCTTTGCTAAAAGCAGGACTACTCCCAGTAACTCATTCCAGCCAGGGTTTGGTCTAACCAGGCCTTAAAATTTCCACAGATGGAAATTCCACAACCTCATTAGACAACCCATTCCAGTGCTTTACCATCCTCCAAGTTAGTAAGTGTTTTCTAATATCCAACCTAGACCTCCCCAGCTGCATCGTGAACTCTATATCCACGTGCACTTGGGGACTTACTCAGCATCAGCATTATCACAGTGACATGATGAGATAAAGAATGATAATTAAAGCCCTTGCACCTTGCTGCTGCTAATGGAAAAGGATGCTAGTAAACTGGCTGCTCTCTACAAATACAGTCTTGAAAGGGAATATTCCAGATGAGACAGGAGTGTGAAAAATCATGTATTGTATTTTTCACTAGCACTACCATAAACAGTTTCCTTCTGTGGTGCATTTGAAACCATTCAAGTAACAACCAGGCTTAAAAACAGCCAGGTGCCACTCTGTGTAGACACCATGTTAGCCAGGCCCATATTTTCTGCCTTTTCTTGTTTATTATGTCTCCCCCTCCTTAGCACTGCCTCTAGGCCTTTCTGTGTACTGCGCTGAGCAAATGTGAAACTAGACCCCGATAAAAGGGACCAACTTCTGCTAAGGACACAGGACCTATCTGGGCAAAGAAAGGAAAATTCCACCTATATTGTTTTAGCATATGCTTATAAAGTGCAAAAGGCTAGGTTCATTTTTTGGTCTCTTCCATAGAAACAAAAGATTTTGTTGATAACCGCTTTGGCAAGATGTTGTACCCTTGAGGAGCTGGGGGCTCCCAAGGGGCAGAAAGTTCCTTCTATAATTACCACCTATCACTTAACATTGTACTCGTTTCATAATTACTTCACATAGGCTTGTTAAAGAAAGTTCCTTAAATAATTATTACCCATGATTTAACATTGTATTCTTCCAATAACATATTGCTTCAGATACGCTTGTTAAAAATATCCAGTGGGCAAAACACCAAGTGAATGTGATTAAGAGAGAGTAGATAAACTGGACAGGACAGGAGCGTATGGCAGAAGAAAGGGACTGCAAAGGAGACGTTAAGTCAGTGCAAATCAAGAAACGGAGAATAGGACCAAAAAAAAAAAAAACCCAACTCCTAAAAAGGACAAGGGGGGCACCCTTTGAAGTGCTTCCCCTCTGTCAAATCACCAATAAAAGGAGACTCTGCCCTGTATCCTGGGAGGATGCCACCATCTCGACTGCAACTGGGGACAGTGCGCACCGCAGCTTCCTCACCCCTCCAAACTGTTAGAGGAAAATGTTCGTTCTCTGCTCTGGTCAATGAAGGAGCTGGACAACAGGAGGAAGAATTACAGGTTTATTAGCACCCAGAGCTACTGAGTGCGGCCGGTCCTAAAGGACTGTTTCTCATGGTATTTATACACACGCACAAACAACTTACAGGATTACATCAAAGGTTCCAAATAAGGTTACATGTTGAAAAACTACATATTATTGGTTAAAATGATTCTATGACGCTAGCATACAAAGTTTGGAACATGGCGGGGGGGTGGGGGGGAATGGAAACTAAGACCATTAAGCTGTAGGTGTTCTGAACTGCCATATGGGCGTAGGAGAAAGGGGGGTATATGGAAAACAAGACGTTAAGCTGCTACCGCAGGTGTTTTCCTGTTTATTCTAACTAAAGGTTAAACTGTAGGTGCTGTCCTGTTATTCTAGCTTGAAAGCTACAGTTACTAAAATGGCTTCGTTTGAGCTAAGGTTACTAAAGTGGCTTCATTTGGGTTTACTTAGCCTTGCTTGGTTTCATTTAACTCTGCTATTACCTAATATTGCGGATTTCCCATCACAAAGCCTAAACTGAGTTTGGGCTGGTCATCCCTAGTTAGTTTGAGTAAGTATGATTGGGCAGTGTATGAGTGTAAGAGTCTGATGTTTTTCATTTTGTGTTGTTTAGGTTGCTGCCTTTTTAATCTGCTGTTATGCCAAATCATGTAGTTGCCACTCAGTCAAATGATCATTAACCTATTGTGTTACCTTTCATATAATAAAAGTTACATAAAAGGTGATTAATACTAAAATGAGATGTCCAGCTTCTCTATTCCCCGAGAACCTTTATAACATCTGTTTACCAAGCCTATATTTTATTCCTTTTCTTGTTTATTATCGACCCCCCCCCCCGCAGCCTCTAGGCCTTTCTGTTTATCAAGCCCAGCTCTAAACAAACTTAAGGAACTATCCAGATCCAATTTTCAAATGTCCCTCCTTTGCCCATAAAACCCTACCTTTTCCTGGCTGTTTTATTCTCCCTTGTCATTAGTCTCTCTTGTTCACATACCTTACTATGTAACATTATTTAAGTTTGCAGTCTTGACATAGCTAACATATGGAAACTTGCATTCAAGCTAGTGTCAGTTATTTCTTCCCTCCATGTTGCCTTTCACATCTACCTTCCTGTCCTGTTCCAGTCCCTTGAACATTTATATATGTGCTTCACTTTAAGGATGTATTTTATCCCATGCATGTTCACAAGTATATGCAAGATCAAGACTTTACATTATAAACTCTGAGGCAAGACATTTGATTTATGTTTGTTTAGCACCTAGCATGCTGGGGCCTCTGATGGGGTCCTCTGGGTACCAGTATAAAATAATAAAAAGAATCAAACTACCATGACTGAATTAACTCAGAGAGAAACAGCTTCTCCAGAGCTGACTAGTATTTTATGGAAGAGGGTTCACAGCAATTTTTGCCATCTCCTCTACAAACAAAATTCTGTTCACAATTAGAAGAAATAAAAATGGGGATTCTTACAGTCTACAATGCCCCCTCAGGTTGGATCTGTTAACAAAAGGGCTCACGGAAGCCCCCTCCTGCTCATCAGTTGAAGACACTGAAAGCGATCTGCTCTTAAGATCCACCTACATGGTAATTTGAAAGTGTGGACTACAAGTTGCTCTTTAAAAAATTAAAGGAAAAAAAGCAACGTTCCAATTGCTGTTATGTGCTGAATTTGCCACTGGACCCAATAAGATACTGACAGCACGCAAAACCAAAACGTCTGTAATACTAACTGAAAGAGCTGTACATTAGCAGCATATTCAATAAAACAACAAAACAATTACAGTATTTTTTCCAGAGGGGTGACCAGGTTAGTCTGTGTATAGCCAAAACAGCAGAAGTCCTGCGGCATGTTAAAGACCAACGCATTTCTTTAGGCATAAGCTTTCATGGGCTGCAACCCACTTTGTCAGACACATCTGATGAAGTGGGTTGCAGCCCACGAAAGCTTATGCCCAAAAAGATTATTTTAGTTTCTGTTTCTATTATGCAGATCAGCAACAACGATACAATTTCCCCTACTTCTAAGTGTAAGATCCTGGCTCACGGATGCCAACAGAAAAATTCCCAATGACTTCAATGGAGTAAGGATTTCACCTTCCATGTGGGCATTGTGATGGGAAATTGCAATATTAGATAATAGCAGAGTTAAATGAAACCAAGCAAGGCTAAGTGAAATCAAGTGAAGCCACCTTAGTAACTTTAGCTCAAGTGAAGCCATTTTAGTAACTTTAGCTTCCAAGCTAGAATAACAGGAAAGCACATACAGTTTGACCTTTACCTAGAATAACAGGAAAACACCTATAGTTTAACAGTTTTTGTCCGTCTCCTACGTTCCGACCCCTATATGGTAAGCATCGTAGGATCATTTTTTAACCAATAGTATATAGTTTCTTAACAATTAACCTTATTTGGAACCTTTGATGTAATCCTGTAAGTTGTTTGTGTATGTGTATAAATTTCATGAGAAATGGTCCTTTGGGGCCGGCTGCACCCAGAAGTTCTCAGTGCCAATAAACCTATAATTCTCCCTCCTGTTGTCCAGCTCCTTCATTGACCAGAGCAGAGCACAAACCAAATCCTTCAACAGCATGATACAGAACCTAAATAGACTATTAGTGAGATTGATCATTATTACACTTGTCACAACAAATTAAAATGAAAAAAAAAAGAAAAAAACATCTATTTAATTATGATTTGATTTTTTTCTGATACAATTATATGCTCATTTTTTTCCTTGACGGTGGAAGGGAGTTCTTTATCATAATTAGTAACTGAGAAGACTGGACTTCTGTTCCATTTCCCCCCATTTCAGATGTAAGCAGTCAGTCTTGTCATAATCTCTCCGTTCCACCCAAGGCAGCTGATTCTTCTTCCCAGGATTCATAGATATTTTAATTACATTTTATTACTGGCTCAGTTGTTAACTCTTTATATCAGCAATTGTGTCATACTCTTGAAAGATGAGTGTGATAGTGTGGAGCTTAGCAGCCAAACTGTTTTATAAGTGAAGGGCATGCGCTTTACACATTAAATGAAGTTTTGATCTTGTGAATGCCGTATGCAAGTTACAACTCTATGGGTATGTCCATACATAGGTTTTAAATCAAAATAACACTGGTCATTTCAATTTTAAAACTGTTAGGTCTGCACAACATCTTCTTGTTTCAAAATGATGAGCTCTGTCATTTCGAAACAAGAAAAGTTAGAGCAATTTAATAAAACCTCAGTTGAAAACAAAACAAAGGTTAGAACAAAACCCTTATATTGAAATAACACTGTACGACCTGTTATTTCGATATAAGGGTTGTTTTAATTTACCCCTGTGACCTTCCTACCAGGGTACATGGCACCCTGCAAGGAAGGGCCAGGTTTCAGCACCCTGGCTGGGGGATCTGGTCTGGGATCCCTTCTCCCCTGTCAGGCTTAGAACACCCAGAACCAGGTGGGAGGGATTCTCTTCCCTGCTACCCAGCTCATCCAGCGAGAGCCAGGCAGGGGATCGGGTGGGTGGCATGTCCCTCTCAGGGGGCCATGTTGCCACACCTCCTATGGTGCCTCTCTCCTGAATTGAACTAGCAAGTTCTGTCCCTGGATGTGTTAGTTCAATTTCAGTTTTTTGGTGTGGACCAGTTAAATAGATTTAACTTAAAGCGATTTAATGATTTTTATAGCAATTTTGTTAAATCACTTTAAGTTAAATCGATTTTACTGCTTGTGTGTGGACAAAGCCTGTATGTCATCATTTCTAGGCAAGTACTCTACTGCCCCGTTTTACTAGAAAAATTCATAAGTTGAACTTTGTATTGTAAATGTTAACAGCACCAACCAACAAGAGGGGATGCTATTTTAGATTGGTATTGGTGAGTCGTGAGGCCCTCATAGAATAACTGGTTGTAGGGGACAAACTGGGTTTGAATGACCATGAGCTAATTCAGTTCAAACTAAATGGAATAATTAACAAAAATAGAACTGTGACTAGGATCTTTGACTTCAAAAGGACTAACTTTAAAACTTAAAGCAATTAGTTAGGGAAGTGAACTGGAATGAAGAACTCGTGGATCTAAAGGCAGAGGAGTCTTGGAATTATGTCAAGTCAAAGTTGCAGGAACTATTTGAAGCAGGGGTCTCAAACTTAAATCACCATGAGGGCCACATGATGACTAGCAGAGGGCCGCATGAGGATTAGGATGGAGGCCCGAGGGCCGCACCACTGAAACCTTTCCATATAATGATATTGCAAATATCAGTAACAAGCATGTCATTGCAGGCCGCAGGAAATAGCTTTAGGGGCCGTATGTGGCCTGCGGGCTGCGTGCTTGAGACCTCTGATCTGAAGCCAGCATCCCCAGGAAGGAGAAGAAAAATCATAGGCAAATATTGTAGACCAAGCTGGATGAGAAAGCATCTGAGACAGATGATAAAGTAGAATGCCTGCAAGGAGTGGAAGATGGGAGGAAAAAGCAAGGAAAGCTGTCTCTTGGAGATCAGAGCACACAAAGATAAAATGCCAAAAGCCAAGCAGAGATGGACCATGCAAAGCGAATTAAAACCAGCAACAGAAGTATCAACAGCCACATAAGCAGGAAGAAAACAAAGAAAAGAAGTTTGACCGCTAAGCGCTGAGCATGGGTTGGAGTTAATGATAATCTAGGCAGGTCCTGATATCTAAACAAATACTTTACCTCTGTTTTAATGAAACTAATGAAGAGTTTAGGGATAGTCAGTGACGGGCTAATAGGACTGAGAATATGGAGGTAGAAATGACTGCTTCCGATGTAGAAATTGAACTCAATAGTACTAAATCAGGGGGCTCAGATAAGCTCCATCCAAGGATATTAAAGAAACTGGCATGTGGAATTGCGAGCTCATTAGCAGGGACTTTAATGAATCTGTAAAATTAGGGGTTTTAATGTTTGACTAAAGAATTACTCACATAGTTCCTATTTTTAAGAAAGAGAAGAAAAGTGATCTGGGTAATTACAGACCTGTTAGGTTGTCCTCAAATAGCATGCCAGGTGTTGCAAAAATTTTGAAAGTAGTTAAGGTTAGGTTAATGGTAATTGGGACAAATACAACATAGTTTTATAAAAGGTAGATTGTGCCAGGAGAAATTGATCTCCTTTTTTGAGAAGGTAACAGAGCTTTAGGAAAGCAAACAAGGACTCCTGTGGCACTTTTAAAGACTAACAAATTTATTTATTGCATGAGTGTTCATGGGAGATGTTTAAAGATGAGGGAATTTACAGAATGAGAGGAAAAATAAATGCAGGGAAGTGTAAGTCACAGGATCAGATCACACTGTAACAGCAAATCAAAGCAGTTGTTAAGATTCAAACACTAGGGAACAGCATATAGATGAAGATGAGGTCAAATCACCTGTTGTACTGGGAAAAGACTCCAAAGTCACTATTCAATTCTGATTTCACACAGCCAAATTTGCATATGAATTCCAATTCTGCAGTTTTGCTTTGAAGCTTTGATTTGTTATTCAAAAAATACAGCTATGTTTTTGACAAAGGGAATGCAATAGACCAAATTTATCTAGATTTCAGTAAGACATTTCATATGGCTTCATATGGGGAATAATTATTTAATTGGAAAAGATGGGGATTAATATGCAAATTGGAAATTGGATAAGGAACTGGTTAAAGGGGAGACTACAAAGTCACACTGGAAGGTGCACTGTCACTCTAGAGGGAGGTTACTAGTGGAGTTCCTCAGGGATCGGTCTTGAAACCAATCTCATTTAATCTCTTTATTACTGACCTTGAAACAAAAAGCGGGAATGTGCTAATAACATATATAGACAACACAATGTTGATAGGTGTTGTTAATACAGAGAAAGATAGGGATAACATACAAGATGATCTGGAGTACCTTTGTAAGCTGGACTAATAAAAATAGGATGTATGTACTTTAATGCTGGAAAGCACAAGGTCATGCACTTAGGGGCTAATAAGAACTTTTGTTATAAACTGAGGGTGCATCAGTTGGAAGTGACAGAGGAAGAGAAGGATTTGGGCAAATTGGTTGATCACAAGATGACTAAAGAGCCATTAATGTGAAGTAGCCTTGAAAAAACTAATGTGATCCTAGGGCACATCACATGGGTATTTCAGTAGAGACAGGGAGATATTAGTACTGACTTCATCTGAAGTACTAATGTGCCATTCTGGTCCCCCATGTTTAAGAAAGATGAATGCAAACTAAAACAGGTATAGTGAAAAGCTACGAGGATGAACCAAGGAATGGAAAACCTGCCTTACAGAAAGAGACAAGAAGAGCTTGGCTTGTTTAGCTTAATCAAAAAAAGGGAGAGGAGATATGATTGCTCTCTATAAATATGTCAGAGGGATAAATACCAAGCAATGAAAGGAGTCATTTAAGTTAAGCACCCAATGTGGACACAAAAACCAATCGATATATCCTGTCCATGAGGAAGTTTAGACTTGAAATCAGACAACGACTTCTCACCATCAGGGGAATGACAATCTGGAAAAGACTTCACAGAGAAGTGGAGGCAAGAAACCTAGTTGGCTTTGAGAATGAACTTGGTAAGTTCATGGAGGGCACAGGATTATGATGGGAAAGCTGAATTTAACAATTAATTTAACTACTAATGGTAAATATGCCCAATAGATTATGATGGGATATTACATGGGATGTGTTCTAAGTTACTACTGAGAATTCTTTCTGGGTGGCTGGCTGAAGAATCTTGCCCACATGCTCAGGGTTTAACGGATCTCCATATTTATAGTTGGGAAGGAATTTTCCCCAGGGTAGATTGGCTTAGGCCCTGGGGAGTTTTCAATGTCCTTTGCAGCACAGGGCATGGATCACTTGCTGGTGGATGCTCTGTACCTTGAAATCTTTAAATAACTATTTGAGTGCCTCAGTAACTTGGTCTTAGGCTAGGGGTCTATTACAGGAGTAGATGCGTGGTCTATGCTGTGCAGGATGTCAGACTAGATCAGTTGTCCTCAAACTTTTTCCTTTGGGACCCAGCTCCAGGTCTTTCTGCCATGACGTGACCCTCCACTGGGGGGCGGGGGAATGGGCCACCCACCCTGCAGGATCAGGCCTGGCCAGCAGGGGAGTGAGGGGCAGCTGCCTCCCCTCCTGGAAGCAGTACTGCCAAGCAGGAGAGCGAGGGACAGCTGCCCCCCGATCAGTGCTGGCTGGCAGGGGAGCGAGGGCAGCCCCCCCCCGAATCAGTGCTGGTACTTGACCACCACTGGATTAGCTGATCATAATGCTCCCTTCTGACCATGTAGCCTATGTTGTGGAGGGGTGGGGGGCAGGGTTTCCCTCACAGAACACATCTTGTTTAGAAAGGTACAAAAGTGGTCACGATTTTTTTCACAAAGTTTTGCTTGGAAACATTCATAATTTTGGGTGACATCGCACATCCAATATTTCTCTTTTCTTCATGGCAAGAATTATCTCACATTAACCACATGAAAATGGGAAAAGTCAGACTTTGCTCATGGATTCTCTCATATTTAGCAGCTTCAAGGAGAGGACGATATCAGAAAGGGCTGTAGTCCACCATATTTAGGATGGTCTTAGGAAGAAATAGTAAGCTGTCTTCACTTTATTATTTATTAAATGCATTACAGTGGTTTCTAGAACTCCTAGTTAAGATTGAGGTTCCTTTGTGATAGATACTGGAGGAACACATTGTGCCCTGCAGAACTTACAGTTTAAAACAGAAAAAGCAGACAATGTTTAAGAGGAGAAGCAGAAGAACACAGCAAGGCAAAGTGATTTGCTCAAGATTACAGAGCAGGTCAAAAAATGCCATACCAAACAAGCTTTAATGTCCTCTAAAGCCTTGTATGTTCATGGAAACTCCAAACACATCAATATGGGCACATTATGGCTATGTTCACACACAGAGGACTTGTTTCGAAACAAGACATTTCAAAACAAGCTGTTTCGAAATAACTCTTTATTTTGAAACACCTTATTTCTGAAGACAAAAACAGTGTCTTCGAAAGAAGAGTGTCAAATAGCATGTCCACAGTGTGGACATGCTATTTCGCTTGGAGAGGGGACTGCAGGCACCCGCCGGGTAAAGTGGAGTGGCACGCCTCACCCCGCGGGCTTTAAACCCCGGGCAGCCCGGAAACGCTGCAGCAGAGTTGGGGGCACCCCGCGCAGCCCCCCGCTGCAAGGGCCGGGGTGAGCGCGGCCCCGGGATTCCCCAGTGCAGCCGCTCCTGCTGGGGGCGGGGCTGGGGATACGCCGGGGAATCCTGGGGCCGTGCTCACCCCAGCCCTTGCAGCGGGGGGCTGAGCGGGGTGCCCCTGACTCTGCCACAGCGTTTCCGGGCAGCCCGGGGTTTAAAGCCAGTGGGGTGAGGCGCGCCGCTCCACTTCACCTGGTGGGTGCCTGCAGCCCCCTGCAGACACCCGCGGGGTGAGGCGCGGCTCGGCTTCACCCTGCGGGTGCCTGCAGCCCCCCTTTGCTGTCCAGAGGACACCTCTCAGCACCCTCGCCAGGGTGCTGAGGGTTCCCTGGCCAGGGTGCTGAGAGGATAGCCCTTCATCCCAGGGTGCTTAGCACCCTGGGAGGAAGGTCACGTGTTATTTCGGAACACTTTGCTCTGAAACAACATGTCCGCACAGGGCTGTTTCGAAACCTTGTTTCGTGGGGAAACCAGGTTTAAGCCATTCCGAAAGAACAGCAGCCATTTCGAAACAAGCGGTTTGCTTGTTTCGAAATGGCCGTGTGTCGTGTGGCCGTGGCATTTCTTATTTCGAAACAACCTTGTTGTTTCGAAATAAGAATGCTGTGTGAACAGACCCTATAAGTGTTTCTCATTTAAAATCAAAGCACTGAAGATGCATTTATGCACACTGACTCCTGCATAGTACAAGCCACCAGTCAAATGCACGTACAGCACTTATTTACTTTAGAGTTATGCACTTGGCCTTCACTTTTCCTGTTCCACTTCTTCCTCAGGAACAGAGGATCAAGATTCCCAGAAAAATATAATGAACATCAAGCTAGTATAAAGAGTTGTTCCTAGGAGTAAGCTGAGGTAGAACAAGTGCATGGAAGGAAACAGAAAAAAAATCAATCTGAATGTGCTTTAGTAAGCAGTTTGCATAAATTACTACATGTTAAAGAGAAACTGGTTTTAGTTTCATAGGTTATGTGCACTGCAGAATTGTGCTGCTACTATGGCATCGTTCACAATACAATGAGGCAGCTATGCAGAGCTCCATTTCACAGCAACCCACACCATACATACTAGTAGATATATTAAAATAGTTCTACTAGAAAAATGTGTTCTGTAAATTGATGGTTGCCAGAGCTCTGTGAATTTGCATAAACCTTCTCCCCTCAAAGCTAGTGAACTATATCAAGCTCTGTTGATTGATGGTTGCCAGAGCTCCGTGAATTTGCATAAACCTTCTCCCCTCAAAGCTAGTGAACTATATCAAGCTCTGTTCTGCTCTCCTTACTTAAAACTGACACATGACATGAACGGAAGGTTGGCCTTAGGGAAAATGGAGCCATGGGCAACCTTGTATTTTGGTACCCCTGGGCGCTGTGGGAACAGCATCCCTATGCTGCCCCTACCTCCCACGGGCTCAATGCAGGGAAGGTTAACTTGGATGCAGGGAGTGCTCGATGTTGCGCCTCATTAGTGTGACCCGATGTCCCAATTTTATGGGAACAGTCCCAATATTCAGGGCTTTGTGTTATACAGGTGCATATTAACCCCACTGTCCCATTCCCTCATCCTGATTTTTCACGTTTGCTTTCTAGTCACCCTACTCCTTGCTCCCCCCCATCACAGTCCCCTAGGACATTGCAGAGGAACACTGATGGGAGTGCAGTATTTATATGTAACCTTCTACTGGGAGGAAATGGAGAAATCTGGGCACTCCCACCCATACATCACCAATGCAAGTTTGCCATGCTTCCCTGGAAGCCAGCAACACATACCCCGTGCTGCTACGCAACGCCCCCTAACTATGGCACCCTAGGAGGATGCCCAGGTAGGCCACCCCTCAGGCCAGCCCTTTCAGACCCACTGTTATGAAAAGAAGAAACAGTGTTAATAGCTAGAGCGACAGCAGTTCTCACTCTTTTCCAAGACAGACAGTGAGAAAAATGGCAGCTTTCATCTTAAAATAAACACATGCGCCATGAAGTCCAAATGCTGTCTCAGTGACCATTTCTGTTACTTGTGTAATTCCAGTGCTTAAAATTTACTTATTCTTTTACCTCGCACATATGCTGCAAGACAAACCTAATATACTGCAACACATCTGATCTTTCATTCAGTGCATACGTTCTTAGTATTTCTATGGCACATTTGTTGGTGTTAAGACAGTGAGGACTCACTCAGTGACCAATTCCTTTCTTCCTAGAACATCTGGCATTTTTGCCTTCATCATTTTGTTTAAGTGACTTCAGCAATGAGTTACGAACAAAGATAGGAATCCCCTGCAAAGGTAAACTATATCTTTCAAGGTTGAATTTTAAACCAGTTTTTACTAATTACAGCATATGTGGTAATTAATTAACATTAATTGTTACATGCAAGATTTAGTAAAACAGACTGCCATTTTTGGTAACATGAATTCTTTGATAACTGACAGTGAAAATATTTATATTTAGAGTATCCCTTCTATAACATTGTTGTAGTTTTTTCTCTGCCAGGTCAAGATAAATTGGTTTTAATCATGGCTTGATTTTTTTTTTTTTTTTACTCTGACCTTTCCTTTATTCAATTTAAAACACAGATAACATTTCTAATACTTCTGCTTTGTGTCACAGAGTCATCCAAGGTGACTTTTACAGTGACAATTTATCATCTCACCTTTTAAGGACTGATCAAGTAAGAAATATCAAGATACACTACATGATACCAAAAACCATCTCAAATGTAACACACTATATGGAATACAATGGCTAATTAGCGATGATATAATCAGTCTGAGAGCTACTCAGACATGAGATACATGGTAGCAAAGCCCTACAATTCAGTCATAGTTTTTTGATGTCAAATAAGCACAGATGGTAGTTGCAAGTAATAAACAATACTCCTTCACCTTCTGACGTTACATTTATCTGAAACTCAAAAATATTAGAAATGTGGGGAGGAGGAGAGGGAACGGCATTAAAATATTTAAATCCGATTCTCGATATTCTTGCATACATTAATCCCTCAAAAACAAGTTTAAAATTTGTTGCCTCAGATATTTGTTTTGGCCAAGTATATTTAACTCTTTCCTCACTTAAAAATACCCAGATATTTCTCTAATAGCTTTCTAAAGAGAATTATTGGCATCAGTCCAGATTCCTAAACAGTCCTACAGTAATAACCTCATAGAGAAATCTAGTGGTAAGTAACAGCAATTTTCATTGAGGATGACCAGAAGCATTTTAAAAAGAGATCATTCTTTACACAAGGATAACACACTAGATGGTTGGAAATTGTTTTAGTGAAACTTTTTTTTTAAATGGGAAAATGCAGATTCATTTAAATTCAGTGAGACTTCAGACCAAAAGAGCTAATGCAATCTTGGGGTGCATAAACAGGAGTATCTCAAGGAGCACTAGAGAGGTGATTTGATCTTTACATATGACCGTGGTAAAATCGCTCTTGGAATACTGTGTCCGTTTCTGGAAGGATGTTGATAAACTGGAAAGGTTCAGAGAAGAGAAAGGATAACAGAATTAAAAAACACACCTTATAGTGATAGACTCTAAAAGCTCAATCTGTTCAATTTAACAAAAAGAAGGGTCAGGGGTGACTTGGTTATAGCCTGTAAGTATCTACATGAGGAACAAATATTTAATAATGGGCTTCTCAGTTTAACAGAAAAAGGTTCAACAAGATCCAGTGGCTGAAAGTTGAAGCCAGACAAATTCAAACTGGAAACACGACATAAGCTTAATAATGGTAATTAACCATTGGAACAATTTACCAAAGGTAAATTAACTGATAATTTTTAAAAATTATGAGTGGATATATTTCCAAATGATATGGTCTAGGGATTGTTTCGGGGAAGCTTAATTGCCTGTGTTCTGCAGGAGGTCAGACTAAAATAGATGATCATAGTTTTACCTTCTGCCCTTGGAATCTAGGAACACAAGGAACAGAATTATGCTAGGGTCTGTGTAGCTGATTCTTGTAAATGGCTGTCTTGTGAAATCAACTCTCAGAAGCATATATAGCAAAAAATATTTAAATTGCTTTATTGCTGTAACTATAAATATGATTGCATGTTATGTAACTACATACAAGTGTATAACTAAATATGTAACTACTGTATTATGCTGTAATTACAAATATGATTGCATGTCTCTGTATTAGCCAGCATCCTGTACAATACATGGCACTCATATATATACACATGTATCAATGTTTCTGTATAACTGTGAATTATTTTCATGTTAAGATCTTCTCAGGATGCCGTTTAACCAACAGAGATGTGAAGTGTTATATTTCACTGCGAGGTACAGAGATGTATTAGAGCCAGACAGGCTTATGCTTAGCTAGCGTGCTCTCTGTACCAAGCTAAGTCAAGACAGCATCTCTCTACATTTTACTGACTTCTGGAAACCTATGCTCAAAACAGAATAAGAAACTGCTAAGAACTGGTGCATAAATCCTAGGGAATATTGTAGGATTTGGAACTCTTCCCACTGGGTTGTAAACAAGGGTAGTTTTTTGTAACAGTCAGAAGTGAGCCCCTAATTTCAGAACAGATTGAATGCTGTTTTCCAGATTGGTTTGGAAAAATATTAACCATTTCCTTTCTTTGTTCTGTTCTCTTGTGTGACTAATAAAACTGACTGTGCGACTAATAAAACTGAGTTATCTGATGTCCCCTCAATAATTTAAATTGAACCCTAACATAACTAAGATAAAAATATCTGTGAATAAATGCTCTCTTTTGTCCTCCATGAATGAACCCCTGAATAGTCTTATTGGACACTACCTCTGGTCCAGGCCCAACGGGCTTAGGAAATTCAGAGCAAAAGTCTGTTTTGCTGTGCTTGAAACAACCAAAGGTCAATGTCGTTTATTTAGATATGCTTTTTGGTTTAGCTTTTTAGGAATGTTCTATGTTTAGGTCTCTAGGAAACATCCTGCAAATGGGTTATGAAAAGGTTTAGGGGCAACCAAGGGCTGGTGCCCTGGAAGAAGCAGATGTTTCCTGTTATACATCTGCAAGATGTTCTGTGGTAACAAAGATTGCTAGCTCTTAAGCAGTAATCCAAGTTGCACCCAGAAGGCACTTTCCAAGGCATGCTAATTGCAAAACACTGAAAGAGTGTGTGTGTGTGAGCATGACAGGAGATAACCGAAAGGTAGGGGCCAAACAAGCTGAAGAGCAGGACAGAAACAAGAAAAAGTAAAGGTTGCCATGCAATTCCTAATGCGTGTGAAAAAAGGATGATCTTCGGAGCTCAACATGTCTCAGACCACTCTCCCCAAAGAGGGACCAGATGGACACCATCACTGCAGAGTATCAATGAAAGATTCAGTCCTCGAAGCAGAAGCTAGGAAGACCCCATCATCAACTACACTCAGGGTTGGTGTGCATTGAAGCATCCTCATCCCACCATTTCCCATGAATCCACACACTTTTCAACATGTATTCTTGTTTGTGCTCTTTGGTTTGATATTGCTAAATGGTATCTGATTATATATTGTAAAATAAGAACAGAATAAGCAGTCTGGTGAAATGGCCGTCTATCTTTCCGTCTTGATTGCTTTATATTCAGTATCTTAACTCATGATGTGATTTCACTCATTCTTCAGTTGCTTTTCAATGCTAGATAGTAGCTGAACTTTTAACGTGAAGAAACCACTTCAGGCTCCTGATGCATCATTTAAAATACACATGTATATAATGATATTTCCACAACGTTTTGTAAACCTTAGTGTCTTCTGACAACCAACCCTTTTTGGTTAAAACTTCCAAGGTCCATATGTCACCAAAATCAGACACATCGGAAGAGATCTGGAATTGAAGCAGAAATGCTTCAGAGAAATAAGCAAGTGAATATAACAGTCATTCTGAACTCTTGGCCTACCAAGGCAGTGGGGCTGGGTGGAATGCTATCAAGGTCAGGTACTTAGACTTTGTGTTCACTGTGTATGAAAAACATTTTAACACTGTGACACTAAGCTAGAAGGCCCCAGCAGGCTGAATGACCCAAACTCAACCTTCAAAAACATATTGAAAGAAAACTAATTGTAATTAGAGCCATTCATTGTAAATAGCTAGAAATTTGAAGTTTAAACTTCCATTGTTACAAGTTTGGAAGTAAATAATGGCTATGTTTGTCTGATTTACCTATAATCTTGTTAATCACTATCAATGTAACCAAACAGTTCCTGTATGTCATTATATTCTGTTAATTTAGAAATTGAAAGGTATTAACATGGAGGTGAAATGTGAATGTAGTAATGTCTACAGCTATAAAACTGTTTTACCCTGTTATTTCTCATGGAAGAAATCATACAGACTGCATATGGATTGTCTACTGAACTGTAACCTGCCAAACTAATCCTAAAAGAACTTTTGCAACTCAGCTTACCATCTCGACTATGAAACTGACCTATGGACACTATTTTCATTGCTATTTGCATCTGACCAAGTGTACTGGAGTCCACAAAAAGCTTATGCCTGAAGAAATCTGCTAGTCTTTCAAATGCCACAGGACTCTCATTGTTTTTGGTATACACAGACTAACACGGCTACCCCTCAGGGAATTTTCATCAATGTGTATAATCTTTTAATCAATACTTCTTTCTCTCTCTTTTTATACAAATATTAGTTTAGTTTATAAGAATTGGCTGTAAGCAGGAATTTGGGTAAAATCTGAAATATTCATTGACTTGGTTTGTGATGTGTCTGAACCCTTGGGATTCGTAGAACTTTTTATATGATGGACAAGATTTTCATTAATCCCTACCATATTTGATTTTGCTACCTGAAGCCAGAGGGCTGGACAGTTTTCAGGAAACTGTGTTTTAGTTCTGGATAACCAGTCAGTTAATTAGAAGCACTTTGTTGCTTGTGTGGTGAATCTAATTTTTAGAAATAATCACAAAATTTGGGAATTGCCAGTCCCATTGTTTGCACTTTTGCCCTAATTAAGCTATCTCAGCATGGCACCCCTGGAGCCCAATGTTAACTGATGTGCATTAAAACCCTAATGTAGACAAGGAAAGTTGTAATTTTTCAACAATACTGCATTAAGGAAAACCCTCAGAAGGGTTTCATTTCATTTCTACCAGCTAACACATACTAAAATTATAGCTGATCTTGTCCACAGTAGTTAACATTAGGGTTGTTTATTGGTATTATTGTACTGTATTACATTGTGCTAGATGCTGCATAGACATAGAACAAAAAGATGCCTCTGTCCCAAAGAGTTTACAATTTAGTATTTTAGTATGTACTAGCTAGTGTTTTAAAATACATCTTTTTCCCCCTACTGTGGGCATGACCTAAGAGTTTGCACGAATTAGGAAAAGCAATCAAGGTTAGCTAGGGGGTGATTAGCATGACTTAGTTTAACCTGACCTTTCCCTATTATAGATGCAGATTAACAGCTTTAACCTCAATATAACTAGTTGAAGTACAGTATGCTAACTGGTATCTACCATTAGAGAAAAGACTGGTTAGGCCAAGGTGAGGGAATATGTGTTAGCTAACGCTGATTTAATCTCAGTCTTTTTCTAATTTAGAAAAACCCAAAGAGTTTGATCCAAACCCACTGAAGTCCACAGGGGCAAAAGACTTTACTGGGCTTCGTATGAGATACTAAATTTCTGGCCATCTTGGAAGTGGAATGAATGTGTAAAAGAGCATGCAGGGAGTGAACAGATGCCATCTTATATAGCCAAAGCATGGTCACTCTCATTCAGAGAACTTGAAACAACAGGCTCCTCCTCCAGACTGTGAGTTGTGCTCAAAGGACCAATTCCAAGGAAAGGATTTGAAGACTGAGCTTCTTACTGAACAGTGTAGTTCAAGTCACACCATCACAGGTGATGTTAATATGCAACACAACCATTAAAGGAGTTTCTGGAGGGACACCTACTAGCACTGAATGGCTCTTTGAAAACATTGATATGCCACAGCACTTATTTCACAGAGGATCTCTACTTTGTTCCTCGAGGTGAAAGAAGGCTGCTTTGTATGGAAGTCTCTATTAATATGAGCTTCCACAGATAAAACCAAAGCCAATGATGCAATTTTTCCTGCTTAGAATCTCAATTAGAATCTTGGTTTTAGGAACAAAAGACCACTTTGGAAATGACTGGGAAATGTAGCTGATGGGGGAGACAATATTCTTAAAATGAAACATTTATTTAAAGTATAAATTATATTTTGAATCCTTGTCACTGAATTAGCAACACTTCATTTATTAACAAACTTTTGCTGACTGTAAATTTTTAAAAGGGATATACTGTAACAATGCTATTGTAAAATACTAGTGACTGTTCTGTACTTTCCTTACATTTGAACTATAGTAGTTAGAGATGTGAAAAAATCTACTAAATCATGGAGCCCAGATGTGAAAAACACAGCTAAATCATGGAGCCCATCACCCTCCCAGGAAAGTCATAGATGAAACAGCAATAGACTGGTACTAGTATAGTTGAAACACATTCCACCGATACTGGCAAATGAAAAATAGGTTGCACAATTTGATTCTTGGCACACACCCCTATGCAGAGGCATTGTTGGTGCCTGGCACACGAGGCACAGGCCCCAAGGCCTGGTGCCAGTGCCCCCGAGTGCCCGGTTGGCACCTGCCTCTCCCAGAACCCTGGCTGAGAGAGGCAGGCACTGCCGTGAGTGGCCCAGCCCCAGATCTAGGCATAGCTGCCTATGGTGGCGCCTGCCTCTCCTAGCCAGGGACATGGGCCAGGCCACCTGCAGTGGCCCCTGCCTTGCCCATTCCTGGCCCCAGACGGGGATCTGGGGCCAGGCTGGTGGCAGGGCCCTGGGAATGGATCAGGCCCAGGGCGCCAAATTGGACCCAGGGGACAGGGGCCGAGGCCTGGGCCCCAGGTCTTTTCCTGGGGCAGCAGCACTCCTGCCCCTGTTCAGAGGATATTTGAAGAATAAATGAAAATTAACTATCTTATTAATTAATTTTATTTAACCTCCTCGAGGACAATGTGTATGCATCATTCTGTGTTACTAAATAATGCTCTTATACTTGAAGTTGGGGCAGAGGGAACCATGAGCATAGTATGATTTGAACATTGGGCAGGGAGCTAGGAATTCCCACGTTAGTCCTAGCTGCAACACTGACTCAGTCTATATCCTAACTCAATCACAAAAGGTCACATTTTAAAAAATATTTAGGCACCTAAAGATGCCCATAGGCACCTAAATACTTTCAAAAAATCTAGCCCTAGCAGCTGAGGCTTGTGCACCTCAGTTTCCTCCTCAGTGAAATGAGAAGAAATCCACCCCGATCCGAGTGGCTACTTGTTAAGTGGATAACAAGTGGATACTTGTTTTTTTTAATACTTGTTAAGTGCTTGAAAAATGTAAAGTACTATGCTATGTAAGAGGCAAACATATTAGATAAATAATATTATCATACTGTACAAGAAAAGGCTGTAAATATTATTTACTATTTTTAAAAAAACATAACTTTGTAATCAAAATGTTTGAGCACAGACAGTACATTTCCCATACTCAGGAACATTAATGGGACATCAAGACTTCAAAGACAAACAGCTGAAGTGGAATTAATATGCAAATTCGATTGTGTGAAAACTGGACTAAATTGTGACTATGGCTTCTTTTCCCATTACAACAGGTAATTTGACTTCACCCTTCCAAGGTTTAAACCTTAACAACTGCTCTAATTTGCTGTTACTATATGACCTGATACCATGTTTTACACTCCCTTGTATTTATTTTCTTTCCATTCTGTAAGTTCCCTCATCTTCAAAGCACCTGACGAAGTGGGATTTTCTCCCATGAAAGTTCATGCAAAAAAAAAAAAAATCAGTTAGGGTATTTCCACACATAGGCTTTAAAGCGAAACAATGCTGGTTGTTTTGCATTAAAAATAATTAGGTCCACACGACGTTTTGCTGTTTCGATATGACGAGCTCCATTGTATCAAAAAAACAAAACTTGAATCGAAATGTTAAAACCTACTAGGAAATCAAAAGAGCCATTGAATCAAAATGGTTGTTTTGAAACAGCGCCATTTGGAGGCGCTATTTCAAAACAACATTGTTTCTATTAAATGGTTTGACCTTCCTCCCAGGGTGCATGACACTCTGGAAGGAAGGCCTGCGCCCTAGGCACCCTGGCTAGGGAGGCGGGGGGGCAGGGGCAGTCCCTGATTGCCCACAGCTTGCAGGGCAGCAGGGGACTGGATGGGGGGCGCCCCTTATCCCCTGCCACTGGCCAGGCAGTGGGGGAGGGATCACGGGGCACCCAGCATGCCCCGCCCTTGGCCACGCAAAGGGGGTAGGAATCTCTTCCCTGCCACCCAGCCAGGAGATGGGGGATAAGGGGCACTCCACCATCCATTCCCTGCTGATAATGGGCGCCCCGCAATCCCTTCCCCGCTGCCTGGCCAGCGGCAGGAGATACAAAACACAGGGGGATCCCTGCCCTGGGGGCTTTTTTTCCCTTGCCTGGCTCTCCAGGTGAAAGCCAGGCAGGGGATTAGGTGGCAACATGGCCTTGCCAGGGGGCCATGTTGCCACACCTCATAAGGCACCCCCCTCTCAAATCAAACTAGCAAGTCCTGTGTCCAGACATGCTAGTTCGATTTGGGTTTTATTGGTGTGGACCTGTTAAATCCATTTTACTTAAATCTATTTAACTATTCGATTTACCTGACTGTGTGTGGACACAGCCTTAGTCTTTAACTGCTTAGTCTTTAACTGCTTTAACTGTCTTGTTTGTTTGTTTTGTTTTTTTGCTGGACTAGATTAACACAGCCACCCCTTTGGAACTTGGCAGTATATTTCCCCGCAGTCTGCTATTTCTCACATGAATCAGATTTATGTTTGCTATGAGACACAGCACCGACTAAGTTATCTCTCTGATCATATGGAGAGAAAAATCACATGGTGTGTCCAGCAATGACTTTTTTCTTAAAAGCTATCTCAAAAAAGGATTTTTCTTTCAAAAAAGCTGTCAGGTTTATCTTGAGATACCAGCGCACTTTTTCACCAGTGCTAAACTTGGTTACGTTTTGGAAAAAAGCCTTTTTTCGAGACAGCTTTTTTGAAAAAAGCCATCGTCTGACATAGCAAAGGCTTTTTTTTTTTTTTTTTTTGGAAAAGCCTGCATATCTCTTCCATTGGCCTTCTTTTTTTTAGTGAAGACTTTCACTTTCAAAAAAAAAAAAAAAGACAAAAAAACCAAAAAACCCACGGTATTTAGAGACAAGGAGCCAGTCCCTGGACCATTCTCCCAAAATAGCATTTCTGAAAAAAAGTTATTTTGAGATAATTATTCTGAATATATTTTGAAATAATTTTTTTTGAAAAAAGTTTTTTCAAAAATGCTATGCAATGTAGACATAGCCATTAGCTAATACTGGGCTGACAATGGATGGATGGCTCCAAAGGGGTACCCATGTTAGTCTAGTTCAGCAAAACAAATAAGGAGTCCTGTGGCACTTTTAAAAACTAATAAGTTTATTTATCACGTGAACTTTTGTGGGAAAAAATCCCATTTCATCAGATGCTTTGAATGGATGGCTGGTCAGTGTAGACAAAGACAAACAATACTCATCATGTTTAAGACACCCAGCATAGTGAGACCTTGATTCTAACTGGGAGCTCTGAGATCTACTGTAGTAATATTTAATACTTACACAGCAAAACATTTTGAGAATGATAGTGGAACAGCATGAAATACACATCTTGAGAAATGATTTTCCAAGGATGAATTAAGATAGAAGCAAAAACACTTCTTTTGTTTCAAAGTGGGATTTTTAAAATTTTACACAATGCATCAGGATCTCTAGGTTGACTTTTATTAAATAAGCTAGGTTGACTTTTATTAAATTGATCTTTGTACTTAAAAGTTCCTGAAAATGAATGCTTCCTGAACTAATTTAATTGCTGTTGTTTAGCTAGACCAGGCCATCAGTTCACCCTTCTGGGCACGGATCGTGGCGAGTGTGAACTTGCCGCACTGCTTCTGGAAGTCAGCCCCGGAAGTACTGGGAGCCAGGGGGCATAGGGAAAGGCTGACCGCAAGGGTCTTGCGTTTGGCTTTTCCCTAATGTGTAGTGGTGGCTTTAAAAGTCAGTATGACTTATGCAAGGAATTTTGTGTTCTTTGAGTAACTGGCACTTGACTGCTGCTGAGTTTCCCCACAGGTGTAGACTGGGTCTAACCTACCTATTTAGCTAGGCAACTGAAAGAAGAGGTATAACATGCTTATTATAGATCAATAGGAGATGCAGTTGAGTTGATAGTCCTGAATTCCCCCCCAAGAAAGCTAACTTCACTGCACTGAAAGGCCAAGGCAATGCTTCACTGTTTGTTATGTCACTTGTCACTTTTGAGAAAATTAACTTTGTTGTTAGTGGACATTCCAGTAAAGCCTTAATTTTAAAAACATCAGTCTGTATTCTGGGCAAGACAGAAGTTTCATTTCTAAAACAAATTGAAAGGAAAAACTGTCAATTTCACTTAAAATATCCATCACACAATTTTACTTTTTTCATTCCTGTTTTCAGCAATAATAGTTTATCGACTGCATGAACTGCACACTACAAAAACATGGGGTTATAAAAAACAAAAATTAGAATCCACCTGGAGAACACAGACCATCACGGAGTAGATTACAATAAATCATTGTTAAAAGTTAAAACCAATCTCAGTGAAGTAATAAAACTTCCTAATGGCTTACAGGAGCCTGAATGCAGAGACTAATAGATACAGAGGGCCCATTCCTTTATGTGGTAGCACTTGCTGGGCCCTGAGTTATATGCTTTGGTTAAGGGCAATGATACACACTCAACTCTAAAACTTATACCCCCTGTATTACCACATTCTTGAATAGCACCACTTTGGGGCCTGAACATAATGCTTCATTCCTCTGTCTACTGCAAAGCTAGCTTTAAAAAAAAAACTGGATCGTTTGAGACATATGACTACAAAGGAGTTCAGTTCTGTCTCTGTCAAGGCAGCGGCATAACTAACAGGAAGACATTTCCAAAACTTACAGAATATGGCATTAACAAGTTATCATTAAATAGAAGTGATTAAATATATGGAATGAAAAGTCCTGCAAGTCTGTGCTACTGTGGTCTTCCTCACTCATGTCTCCTTAACTCGCTCACTGCTGGCAACATATGTGCCACAATGGATCCCAGTTTCATTATTTTTAAATTGCCCCACTTCCACTGGAAAGTTGCCACTTCTCATAGACTCATTCATAAACTTTAAGGCAGTGGTTCCTAAGCTTTTTACCCTCTACTCCCACCAAGCTAGGGCTGGAAGTAGGCCCACAGTCATAGCCAAGGGCTGAAGCTGTGAGCAGAGCCATGCCCAAGCGGCTGCAGTCAGGGATGTAGAAAATTGTGTGGGCGAGGGTGGCAAGGCCCAGGCCAGTCCCACATGGGGTGGGAAGGGAGCATCACATAGCCCTGCTCTGCCCTCAGCTCAGCTCCAGCCTCAGGTCCCAGCCATGATCTCAGCTCCAGCTGTGCTCCTCACCCTGGCCTTGCCCCTCTATACCCAGCCCCTGGCTGCCTTGCCTCACTCCACTCCTGCTCCTGACCCCACTCTTGGCCCCCTAGACTTCTACCATGGCCACAGCTCTGGCTCCTGTGGGAGCACAGACTGGGTGGCAGACACATGTCAAAAATATTTGGGGACCACTGCTCAACGATGACAGGAGAGAGCTCTCCTACCAGCTTAGTAACTTTTGCCTCCATGGGGGCAGTAGCTATGTCAG
This sequence comes from Podocnemis expansa, assembly GCA_007922195.1. Lineage (NCBI taxonomy): Eukaryota > Metazoa > Chordata > Testudines > Podocnemididae > Podocnemis > Podocnemis expansa. Next base: position 6,675,116 of record ML681994.1, on the reverse strand, counting down.
TGGGAGAAACTCTCCTACCAACACAGAACTGTCTACACCGGCACTTAGGTAAGCATAATTTACATTGTTCAGGGATGTGGATTATTCACACCAGTGAGCGATGTAATTTATATTAAAGTAACCTGTGTAGACCAGGTCTCAAAGGCTTAAGAGGTATGGAATCCAGCAAGAGCTCTTTCTTCCTTCTCCTCTCATTACTGGAACAAAATTAGGATATGATTACCATCTTACAAGTAACATCACCACAATGTTCATAGTATCACGCTTGTCTCCCAGAGGTTATGTACAGCAGAATTTGTGGTTGCAAAAGGAAAAAAACGTATCTCAATCTTTATGTGAACATTAAAAAGACCGAACAACAGCACTACACTGTGAAGGAAGATTTTACGCCTAAACGCTGGGCAAATCCATTGATTTTTTTCTTGCTTGCTGGGTCATTTCCATTTTGGAGTCAACAGAAGCCAAATCTTTTGGGTGTTCAGCAGTGAAGTGTTTGTGTTTTTGCTTTGTTTTAAGTGAAAGTGATCCAGCAAAAAAATAAAGAATGAGCCTTCTCTGTTTTTCATGTTTCCAGGGAAGAGGTCAGTGCTGCATGATTTGATATACGCAGCTTTAATAATTCCTGAACAATGAAGACCCTATATTTCCTTTTGACTACCCAATGGAAAGAAGAGCTCTGAAATCACTCCCAGTTAGAATGATGTAATGTTTTATAACTGAAATGATACCCAGGCTGAAAACAGAATCCATAATTAATTAATTTCACTCCATGAAAACAAGCGCTTTGTAGTTTTAGTTAAAGAATAGAGTTACTAACTCTCCAGCCTTTAAAATATTAAGTTGATGATCATAGCTTATTTTCATTTGGGCATGCCAATTACAAGCACTGCATCACTGTCTATTATGAATATGTAGAAGATTGCTATTTTTGACATTTTTCAGTTTCATGAATAGATAACTAAGAACTTTAAGACCACAGAGTTACTCTAGGGAAATTCAGAAAGGATTCAGTCTATAGCATATGCATCTTACTTACTGCCTCTTCTTTGAAAAGAAAAAGTGGAATTCCCAATAGTGCACGTGTGTGTGTAAAAAACAGACTAATTAAACTATGCACAAAAGTGCCTCTTAAGCAAAGCTGCTGGTTTTGTTCATTATTATCTTCTAATTGCTGCAGTGTGAATCTAGGTAATAGTATTCATTGAATTCCGAGGCCCTGATGCATTCATGCAATTCACAAGCTGAATTCAGCAGGAGGCAGGTGATGTGGCTGCCCTCGATTAGCTCTGACAGGGAAACAAGGCAATGTATTGCTATTGATAACATTCTCAATGGAGGAGGATTTCATAAACAGGAAAAGTACTACAGTTGTTGTTTCATTATTTCATGTTTCCAGATCTAAATGGGTTCCTAAATAGTGCTTTTATTCCCTCCCCACTGGTCTGAAACCTTTTACATTTAAAGCTGTAAAACATTCATTGTCATTTTTGTTTCTCCTTCAGAGAAGTTAGCAAAAATAAACTTCAAACAGAGAATAATTTAATGATATTTTAAACTCTTACAGTAATTTAAGATTCTGAGTCATATAAAAATGTATCAGATGATTTATTTTTAACTAGAATTATCACTGTGATCTATAACTTCATCTCTCATAATAAACTGAGGAAAAAAATATATAGCCTCTTTAGGAGGAAGACTGATTCACCATTTTTAAAAGACAAGAGAGCTAAAAATGGAAAATTCTAAAAAGTTACAAATGATAGGTCTTAGTATCAAGAGTTATAGATAAAGGGGTATTGACTAGGTAATGTTAGGAACCTACAAGGTCTAAAACGGGTCTCAAACTTGTGACCCACGGGTGGCATGCGGTCCCTAAAGTTATTTTCTGTGGCCTACGATGACACTATCGTTATCAATATTTGCAATATTGTTGCATGAAAAGGTTTCAGTGGTGTGGATCTCGGGCTAGCATACTAGCCCTCATGCAACTCTTGTGGTGGTTTGAGTTTGAGACCCTTGGTCTAAGACAATAGCTTAGCTAAACAAAGCATATGACCCCAAAGCCTTTGCATGAGTAGAGGCTAAACCAGCAGTAACCATCCTAGATAATAAAATAACAAGATAGAATGCTGTAATGAGCAACCTGCTGACCGATAACCACAACATGCTTGTTTATAGCAGCTTGGAATATTTGAAGTTAGGTAAATCAGCAGATGCCTGACCACAAGAGTGCCATGGTAACTAACTGACAGGTATGCTAATAAGTTTGAGGTAAAAGGTCCAGCAACCTATGGGAAACTGGCAGCCTTGCATCACTGGGTGAAGAAATAAAGATATGGAGAAAGGGATAACACAGTTATTAAATCACATTTCCAGCTCAAAAGTGTATACATACCCTAACCGTATAGTTAATGAGATTACACATGGGCTAACATCTCATGAGCTTTAGTGAGATTATCCACATGCTGAAATGTAGACACATGCTCAGGTATCTTCTTGAACTGGACTCAGTACTGGGACCATGTCCTAAGACCTTGCAAGATGACCTGTACCTCTGATTTTCACTCTGATCATAACTTCTCTTTGTTCACTTCTGGCCACGTTGCAAGTCCTGCCTCTTTAACTAGGTTATTTTCTGCAAGGTGAGTCGGGAAGGCCTCAGTGTTCACACAGGGTCAACCAAAAGACCTGTTTCATTTTTAGGGTTTTTCTTGAGTTCACTCGAAGAAATTGCACTGGGTATTTTAAGTACTGGTACTCTGGCTAGAGGCAGCTAAAGCAATTCTCATTTATATATTTTTTTGTTTATGTTAATTTTTACATTCCTGTTTTTCTTGTGGCTTTTGAAGCACGTGTGTGCCTATTTTAGGAGGGGAGACACCATTTTTCCTGAACTGACTAGAACCTGGCCCTTGAAAATTTAACCAAACAGCTAATTTAATAGAAAATTTGTTTTGCTATACACATATTTCCCTCAAAATACAGGATTAGAGCTGTTCTAGTTTTTCTCGTTACTACCTCTCTTGTGAGAATGTGACTAAGTAATATAGATGTGGTATCAGTGCAGGAGGTAGAGGTGTAGCACAATGCCATAAGTCACAATATATATCTGCCATTAGAATTCTGACATCCCATTCCCATGAGTGAATGTGCAACACTACTGGGAAATGGGCTATAGATAAACCTATCTGTTATTAATGCTGACATTGCCATTTAACAGTAATTCTTTAAATTTAATTCTAAAGCCAGCATTGACACAAGCATTTGGAATAGGTCCCCTTGACATTTAAAAAGGCATCTACTATGTTGTTTTCAAGGACATGTTTGGGCGAAGCATTACTGTACAAAGAAAGGAAGCTGTATATAAAGAAAACACCACAGTAAAGAAAAACTATTAATACCCTGTTCTACCTACATTATATTTTTGAAAAAATCTGTTAGAGAAGCTGTCAAGCTGTAATTTTGTATGCGCATCTGCACGTACACATTCAAAGCATTTGCCAACAAAAGTGCGTGCCAACAAAAGTGTGTTTCCCTCAATCATGAAGCTTAAAAGTGGATTTGACCATCACAATGAAAGGGTGATCACACTGTCTGACCTCTAAATGACTTGATGCCCTCCTCCTGGATGCTGACTGGCACTGGTTATTTAGAACAACTAAAAATAAACAGCATGACTGATACATGGTAATAAAGTAGATACTGGAATGGAATTCTTGAGTTTTTCCCTATTCACCTTTGTGCCATCTTCCTTTTGTATTTTTCCCTTTGAGAAAAGGGGATGACACAGAAGGCACAATTAGGCTTGATGATGAGAGCCAAGAACTGATTAGCGATTTCATTGCAGTGCCAAACTGGTAATGAGTTTTGGGTTTTCAGTGAGGTGAGGGAATTGCATGAGAGATTTTACCCTGTGGAAGATGATAACCAGCAATGGCACTGCATTGTCATGCCAAGGCATGAGTCCAGATTTGCACAGCAGACTTTCATTTTTCTGAGATGAAGAGCCCATTGATTTTAATCATGCAGTACCTTTCGTAGCAGACACAAATACAGTTGCTTGTTGGTTGCTAAAAGACATTGTTATGGCTCTGAAAAAAGATTACAAATTTGTGCCAATATAGTGGAGTTTGGGTCACCACCACTGGTTGTAAAGAGTGCCAGTACATAATAAGCAGAAGCAAGTGCATTGTTTCAGGACTGACACTGTGAGACAGTTCCCCAGAACTGGTAATATATAACCACTCTGTATGGTTCTTATTTATTTTGGACCAATGAACTGGTTGAGCCTGGCTTACGTGACATCTCACACTCAGCCTCAAAACAACATTTTGACACCCTGAACATCCTGCTCCTGGGCCCCAGAAGAGACTTCTTTTAGGTCTCAAATGTTAAGCTTTCAACTACAGTGGAAACCCCATGAATGGACTGTGTGTTGAAAGATAAGATCTGGCATTTGTTGAATAAAAACAAGAACGAAATTGCCATAACTCTAACCTGAGTCACTGATGTTTTGCTTGTCATTTATTATTTGTATTGTTGTACCATCAGTCAGGGCTCTATTGTGATAGCCAGTTAATGAAAAGATGGTATCTGCCTCAAAGTGATAGTGAAGTTTTTGGTTTTGTTAGGTGAACTTGCAATGAATCTCTCAATCTATGAGGCCTTATCTTAGAATCACTTCTGTGCTTTTAGCCGTGAAAAATGCAAGACCACACCCTGCAAAGTCTTCTGCAGGAAAGTAAATTCTGTTTGGTGTAGTGCCATACAGAAAATCCTGCACATTTTTGGCTCATGAAGCATGAGTCAACGGGCCTAGGTTCCATGACTCAGCACCACAGTTCGCATATAAGTGTATCCCAGATGTACAGAAAAGAACCATTGACAAAGGATGTTTATTATCAGATGTGTTCTGCAATAAATGAAGAGAAGGATCATTGACTGATGTTTGGACCAGTAAGAATTTCTTGATATCATAGATGGTTTCTATAACAATGGCTTAGCTGCAGATGTTTTTAGTTTATTTGTAACAGCTGTTGCCAACCTGCTGTTATAACATTTTATAAAAAAAAATATTGGAGACTTTCGAAGCAACAGTAAGCACTTAATTTGTTGTTGAAAACTGTACAGATGATAGGTATTGCTGACCCGCACAAGTAAAACCTACACCTTTTGATAAGGTTCCCTGCATAGTGATTGCCATGCACCTACTACTGGGTAACTTTGGTTCATACTGTCAGGAGATATCTGGAAGAGAACCCATATTAAGATCAATAGTAGGAAAGAAATTTTTCTGCCCTGAACAATATATAAGGGAAAAGTTTGGGGGAGTAAGTTATGACTGAATCAAGCTGTGGTCACTTCTGCAGTCTTCAGATCAACTGGATATTGGATTGAACCTTTCTCTATTAATCTTTGACTAATAATCTCTGATTACATAAATTCCACTTGAACCTGTTACTTGACATTTTGTATTTTCATTATTAAAAATTTGAATGCATAACAAATTGATGTAAACTGAAACCTCAGACTGTCTGACACGTGAGGTAAATTTCTTTTCTGATTTATATCTGTGCAAGCCACTGAAGTCAAGGAGTGCAAGTTAGCACACAATGTGGTCCATTGCTCCTGGAGAATCCAGACCACGTTGCAAAGTGTCTTAAAAGTGAACACTCAGGACTTAATAGCGAACGCTAGCAACGCTAACAATTGACTCAGTACATCATTTTTGGAACACCCTTAGGCTGGCCTAAATGATTTTTAACCAACAATCACTATAGTAGACAATAAGCACAGATGTTTCCCACTGATGCTCCCTCATCTACAAATAAGGACTGGTCCCTCAGTTGTTATGTGTTAGAAAAAGTTTCCCAATAATAACCATAGGGATCATATGAGACGTTTATTATTTGGAGGCAGCATGATTCAGTGAATAGAGCTTTAGACTGGCACCCCAGGAGACCAGGGGTCTATTCCTGACTCTGACACTAATCTATTAGTTAACCTTGGCCAACTCACTTCACTTCTCTGTGATTCTACTTCCCTTCCTACCATGTGTCTTATCTATCATCTAGACCACTGGTTCCCAACATTCTCTCTGCTATGGCATACCTTGCTACTTTTAATTAATTTGAGGCACACCACCAGTTTCCAAATGAACTCATGAATATTCATAAGCCAATGAGCCAATCCAGAGCTCTTTGAGTAGTTTTTCAAAAAATTTTGTGGACACCTGTTCAGACCTGATGGCATACCTGTGTGTCGTGGCACACTGGTTGGGAAACACTGTTCTAGACTGTAAGCTCTGCAGGACAGGAGTTTCGCATAGTACCCAGCATAATATAACCGTGATCTTAGTCGGGGCTTCTACAAGCTACCATGATACAAACAGAGTAATTATATGGAGTTAATAATTTCCCAGTAGTTTCCATAAGTACCTCCACTGACATGTCTTGCTCCTGCTCTTGCTTTTATTTATCACTGTATAGAAAGTAAAAAGCATTGCTGAAAGTGCACTTGTTTTATTTGACATTTACAACCTTAAAAGAACCTTTCTGCTAAGAAAAACAAGAAACACCGAGAGATTAAAATAGGGTATCTGGCAATGCTCCATCATCATGCCTAACCCTTGTTTGACCTTCCCACTATCTATTGTTCAAGTCTTTTTTATTTATGGCAGACCAAATGCCTAAATGTTGCCAAAGGCAAAGACTGTCACTTATGTTTCAGATCAGAAATTTGTGCCCTAAATCACTGTCCAAGACTCATTAAGAGGAAAAACAAGACCAATCAACAAATGTTTTTGTTAAAATGTGACTGCATATTTGAGGGCAACAGTAGCAAATTGGATGGAGTGAAACTTGCTCTGAAAAAAGATGTGTTAAAACTACATTTAATCACTGGAAGAAGCAAGGAGTTCTGTGGCACTTAAAAGACTAAAAAATGTATTTATTGCATGAGCATTCATGGGAGAAAACCCCACTTTGTCAGATGCTTTGAAGATGGGGGACCTTACAGAATGGCAGAAAAATAAATGCAGGGGAGTATAAGACATGGGATCTGGTCATACTGTAACAGCCAAACAGATCAGCTGTTAAGATTCAAACACTGGGAAGCAGCACACACAACAGGGGTCTCAAACCCACAGCCCGTGGGCCACATGCAGCCTCTAAAGCTATTTCCTATGGCCTGCAATGACACTATTGTTACCGATATTTGCAATACTGTTGTATGAAAAGGTTTCAGTGATGTGGCCCTCAGGTTAACATATTAGTCCTCATGGGGCCCTGTACTAGTTCTCATGTGTTCCTTATGGTGATTTGAGTTTGAGCCCCTGACAGAATAAGGTGAAGTCAAATCACCTGTTGTAATGGGAGAAGAATCCCCAGTCATGATTTAATCCTGCTTTCATGGAATTGAGTCTGCACATCAATTCTAATTCAGCTGTTTCTCTTTGAAGTCTTGCTCTACCATTGACTTGTTTGGGCACAGCTCTTCACAAATCATTCAGAGTGATGGAAATGCTCAGCAACTGGTTTTCAAATGTTGTGATTTCTGATATCAGTTTTGTGCCCCATTTATTCTTTTGAGCATAGATTGCTCTGTTTGTGCAATGTATAAGATGTGGCGGCATTTCTGGCACATGATAGCACAACTTACATTAGTGGATGAGCAGGTAAATGACCCTTTGATAGAGTAGCTGGCTTGGTTAGGTCCTATGATTGTGTCTTTTGTGCAGATATGTGGGCAAAGTTGGCAATGTGGTTTGTTGCAACGGTATGTGCCTGCTTTAATGATTCTGTTTTTAGGTCTGTAGTTGCTGGTAACTATCTGTTTAAGGTTGTGGGGCTACCTGTAGGTGAGGAGAGGTCTGTCTCCCAAGGCCTGAGAGAGTGAGGGATCATCTTTTAGAATAGGCTGTAGGTCCTTAATGATCTGTTGTTGAGGTCTGACTTGGGGGTTGTATGTGGTGACCACTGGTGTTCTATTGTTTTCTTTCCCGGGCCTCTCCTCCAGTAGTTGAGTTCAGGGTACCCGTCTGGCCCTGTCAGTCTGTTTTCTTACTTCCCCAGTTGGGCACTGTAGTTTTAAGACTGTTTGATAAACATCCTGAAGATGTCTGTCTCTGTCCGAGGGATCAGAGCAAATGCAGATATATCTTTGGGCTTGTCTATGGACAATGGATCATGTGGTGTGTTTAGGATGAAAGCTCAATGGGTGTAGGTAGCTATACCGATCAGTAGGTTTTTGGCATAAGATGGTGTTCATGTGTCCATCCCTAATTTGTACTATAGTGTCCAGAAAGTGGATCTTCTATGTGGAATGTTCCAGGCTGAGTTTGATTGTGGAGTGGAAATTGTTGAAACCTCTGTGGAAATCTTCAAGAGTATCCCTGCTATGAGTCCAGATGATGAAGATGTCATTAATGTAGCATAAGTAGAGGAGAGGTACTTTGGGATGCAACTCGAGGAAACATTCTTCTAAGTTGCCCATAAAAACGTTGGCATATTGTGGGGCCATGTGGGTACCCATAGCAGTGCTGCTGACTTGGCAGTATAAATTATCTTCAAATCTGGAATGGTTGTGGGAGAGCACAAAGTCGCAAAGTTCAGCCATAAGTTCTGCTGTGGCATCATCTGGGATGGTTTTTGTAATAGGTTGTAATCCAGCTTTGTATGGGATGTTGGTGTAAAGAGCTTCTACGTCCATTGCGGCCAAGACAGTGTTTTCTGAAAACTCACCAATGTGTTGGATTTTTCTCAGGAAGTCCATGGTGTCTTGAACTTATCTAGGAGTGTTGATAGCATAGGGTCTGAGGAGGGAGTCCACATAGCCAGATAAGCCTGCTGTAAGAGTCCCAATGCCTGAGATGCAGGGGCGTCCAGGGTTTCCTTTTTAATGGATTTTAGGTAGTAGATAGACTATCCCTGGCTTGGGGTTTTGGTGGTGTGTGTCTGTCTTTATTTGTTCCAGGGCTGTCTTGGAGATTTTCTTGAGCAGGTGGTGTAGTTCCTTTTGGTATTCTTCAGTGGGGTCAGAGGAAAGTGGTCTGTAGAATGTTGTGTTGGAGAGTTGTTAATAAGCCTCCTGATCATAATCCAATTTATTCACAATGATGACAGCACCTCCTTTGTAAGCCTCCTTAATAATAATATCAAAGTTGTTTCAGAGGCTGTGGATAGCATTGCGTTCTACATGGCTGAGGTTATGATATAAGGGATGTTGTTTGTCCACGATTTCAACCTTTGCACAGAAACAAATCAATGTGGAAGTCTAGTCTGTTGTTCCAACCCTCTGGAGGAGTCAGTGAAGAATATTTCTTCTTGCAGTGTTGGAAGCAAGGTATCTGCAGATCACTGTGTTCATCTGTGGTGTTATAGAGATATTTTTGAGTCTTAGATGGCGAAAGTAATCCTCCAAATCACTGCAGAATTTTATCTTATATGTGGGGTGGAAGGAAAGTCCCCAAGATAGCACAGATTCCTCTGCTGGAGTAAGTATGTAGCATGAGAGATTAAAAATATTGTTGCCTGGGTTGAAGGTGTTGTTCTTGCTGTCTTTAATAGTGTACAGTATAGTAATTTAGACAGTTTGGTATCTTTTCTTCTATAGGAAAGCAAAGTGTGCGTTGCAGATCAGTGGTTCCCAGCCAGTGTGCTGGGGCACACTGTTGTGCCGTGGGAACACCCAGAGAGTGCCGCAAGCATGCCCGAGAGCTGGAGTTAAAGTTCCCTCCCTGCTCAGCCCAGCCACCTCCTGGCATCCAAATAGGCAGCCCAGGCACCTGGGCTTTGCAGGGTTGGGAAAAGGTAGGGATTAAAGTAAGAGGGAAGGCCCCGCACCCGGGGGGGGGGGGGGGGGGGCTATTTTTAGGCAGGCAGCCTTCTGGCGTCTAAAAATAGAAAGGCACTAGAATGGGGAGTTCCAGGGGTCCCCCTAAAAATAGCAGGAGCAGCCCAAACACACCATTCAGGTGGCTCCATCTTAAACCTGGCTCCACCTTAAGCCCAGCCAGCAGAAAGCTGGGGGAGGCTGGGAGTGTGTGAATCTCCCCCTGCAGGGTGGATCAGCTTGTGTCAGGCAGCCTGCAAACAGCCAAGGTAAAGGATTTGGGGGGGAGGGCTGCTGGGGGTTGTGTGGGGGCAGGTGTGTGTGTGTAGCAGAGGTGGGTGGGAGTGGATGTGTAGCAGGGGATGTGTAGTGGGGATTGTGGGGTGGCTGTTTGGGTGGGGGGGGTGTAGCTGGGGTTGGGGTGGCTGTGTGGGGGGTGGGGGTGTAGCTGGGGGTTGGAGGCCTAGTTCTGGCCCCTGCAGTGATGGGAGGGTCCATCACAGGCAGCAGAGGGCTAGGGAGGGAGGGAGCAGCAGTGGGGTGAGGATTTGCCCTGGGTGGCAGGGAGCCACTGTGGAGAAGGGGGAAGTGGGTGCCACACCATGCTCCCATGCCCTACCTTCCCACTCCCCATGTTCCCCCCTGACCCCCACAAACCCACTCTTATTCTCCCTTCCTCTCTCCTCTCTTGCCACCCTTCTGCTGTTCCCCACATGGCTGCCCGTGTCCTTTTTTGCCACCCCTGCCCTGCTCTGCTCCCCACACTCACTCCTGCCACTGCACACGACTCCCAACCTCCCCTGTTTTGCCACCCTTACTACCCTACATAGCAGCATTTCCGAAATACTGTGCCACGGTTCATTAATATTCATAAGTAATTTAAGTTAATTTGAATATTCATGAGTTTTTAATAGTGGTGTGCCTCCAAAAATTTGAAGATATGAAGGTGTGCCATGGCAGAGAATAGGTTGGGAACCACTGTTGTAGATGGATCTTCTCTTTTTTTGTGAAGTCCAGCCACATAGAAGAATGTGTTGCAAGCTGGTTTTGTATGAGAGAATCCAGTGTTGAGAGTTCATTTTTAATTTTCTTCTGTTCACCGTACAGGATGCTGATCAGGTGGTTTCTAAGTTTCTGTGAGAGTGTGTGGCATAATCTCTCACTGTAGTCTGTGTAATACGTCAACTGTAAAGGATTTTTTACCTTCAGTCCATTAGGTATAATGTCCAGTTGTTTGCATTTGGAGAGGAAGATGATGTATGCCTGAATCAGTGCAAGTTGTCTCATGAAGTTGATAGATTTCCACTTCAAATGGCTGTACTCAGTGCCTTGCTTCTTGCCAAGTTCCAAAGAGGCAGCCGTGTTAGTCTAGTTCAGCAAAAGAAGCAAGGAGTTCTGTGGCACTTAAAGACTAACAAATTTATTTATCGCATGAGCTTCATGGGACAAAATCCCACTTCGTCAGGTGGGTATATATTGTCACCTTCCTCTGACTTTACAGCTACTGAAGAGGATCTAGGGATGAGTTCTCTTCTTTGAAAGTATAATTGGATTGGAGCAGTAATAATATTATGAATGGTATTTCAGCAAATGTTAAGATTAATGTAGTATGGCCCTCATTTGGTTTCAGATACAATTTCTGAGCAAGTCACTGGGGAAGACATGAAAATTTAGAACTGCTGAGAAATTATACAATGATTCATTGTAAGTGCAGGGAGGAAGGGGGTTGCCTTACAATTCTTCATCTGATCTACCGACTAACAAATGTATTCAGCACAGGTTCAAACCAATTGACGTAGCCAGCCTCAGAAGAGTCTCCACTTGAACTCAAGGTTGTTCCTATGATGAATGGGCAATATCATACTGTAATGTATCAGTGCCCCTTTACAATATGACAAAAGATCTAGCAGGGTTACTATGCCACCACAATCTCTTAGCTTGCTGGGTCAGTGGTACAAAGAATGTTAAAATTTCTCATCAGGTACTTTTGGAAAGATAGGAGGACAGAGGAAGTGACTCTATGAATATAAAGATCATTACATGGAAAAATTAAGCACAGGAAAATATTTCCTTGCAATCTGAGTTAGCACTAGCAAAAAGCTTTTTCAGCAAACACTATTGCTCAAGTCTTTATAGTTTTGTGTTTGTCTATTACTTTATGCAGCAGAATCAACTACTATACTTCAATGTGCTTAACTGCTACCTTTTTCCCACTAGTCCAGTTGTAGGATAACAACTATCTACCCAACCAATTGATAACTAGATTTGTCATTTGTAAGAGACATGGTGTCCTCTTGAGGTACCAGGAGTGTCTCTTTTCAGACTGATTCCATCCAGATCTGAAAGGACCAGAGGGAGAAAGCAAGAGGGCCTTAAGTGTAAATGAGGGAGAACCCCTAGGAAAAGCCTCCTACTGAAACTAATGGAGAGGGTGGATTACTGCATGGACCAATGGGACCCATGCCCAGGGGCCCACCACAATGCCCTGCTAGCAGAGAAGGGGCTCTGAGCACCTGCCCCGTGGAAGCAGGCAGCCAACAGACTGCGCTCTGCTATTCTCACCCTGCCCCCAGGCCAGCCATTCCACCCCTCTAGGTGGGGCAGGACAGTCACAGCCCATCTGGTTGGCCCTGGGGGGCTGGCGGGGCCAACTGCTGCACTTGCATTAGAGGCTTTGGCACAGCTCAAAAAGTGCCGCATGTGCCAGTTGGCCCTACTGTTCTCACCCCTCCCCTGTGGCTGGCCTCTGGCCACAGCTGCCCACCCACCCCCAGTGCTGGAGCACTGGTGTGGGGAAGGCCCTCCACTGAAGGGAGCCCACCGGTGGAGAGACCCAGGGGCATGGCAGTCCCTCATCCACCACTGTCAAGAGAAACCACTAGCTGCAGCACTCACTGGTACGGTTATCCACCCAGTGTCTTCTTTCCCTGCACCCTGTTCTTAGCAATTACCCATGCATTTTCAGTGTGCTCATCACTGTAGATCTCTTCAGCAACCATACCCAGGAAGTCAGATGTGGATCAGAATCTGATCATTTTAGATATTTGGGACCGCATTCTCCACTGCCATGCATCTCATCACACAAGTGCAAAATGAAAGCTCAGAGGGTTCCAATGCTACCAAATCAGAATGATATACATCTACTTTGCCGTTTGCTTTGATGAAGTGACTGCACAAGTGTGATGGAATGCACCCTTATGGACAGCCTACATACTACTGTAATAAATTTTGTACAAAATATGCCTGGCTCAACTAGTTTATTGATCCAAAATAAATAAGAACTGTATAGAGAGGTTATACATTACCAGTTCTGGGAAAACCATCTCACAACGTCAGTCTTGAAATAATGGACTTGGTTTTGCTTATTATGTACTACCCTTCTTTACAACCAATGGTGGTGACCCAAACTCCACTATATTGGCACAAATTTTTTATCTTTTTTCAGAGCCATAACTATGCCACTTAGCAACCAGAACAAGCAGCCATATTTGTGCCCTCTCCCTATTATTCATCTCTTTGGAACCTAAGATGTATGAAACTTATTGCTTGCAAAGTTTTAGTGTCAGGAAGTGTTTTACCTTTATTTTTCTTATAATCATTTCTGACTTTAATGCCTCTGCTCACATAAACTTGTTTTATTCTTTAATTAAAACTAACCTACTTTTGTAATTAAACTGGACTGTGTTGTTACTCCATTTAAAAAGAGCAAGTTGTTGCATATTGTTTCTTATAGGGACAACAGATCTAAAATACCTGATCCATCCAGGAGAGGTCAGAAAGTACAGAACCAACATTTCTGGGAAAAATTTGGGACTAGTAGTCTGTTGGTATCACCCTGCATGTAGTAAATCAAGACTGTTGGAAGCCAGGATGAGGCTGGTGTTTGCTGACAGGCTACTGGGATCAAGACACTCAAGGTGTGACTTGCATGGTGTTTGTGAGCAGCCCACATATAGAATCACAACAGTGAAATATTGTGAGGCACCAGAGAATGCAGGGCAGGAGTAACAAAGTCGTTCACTGGTCTGGATCACACCCTAGAATGCCATAACAAGGTGCAAAGGAAAAGACAATCAGGTTCCTACATTTCAAACATGTCCCCAGGATCCAAGCACCTCACAGGTAGATCAGATCCAACTGAAGCAAGGAGTCTTGTGGCACTTAAAGACTAAGAGATTTATTTATCACATGAGCTTTCATGGGAGAATATCCCACTTTGTCAGACGTTTAAATCTGTTAGTCTTTAAGTGCCACAAGACTCCTTGCGTTTTTTGCTTTACTAGACTAACATGGCTGCCCCTTTGGAACTTGGTCAGTTCCAACAGGTGGGCTTCCAAACAAGGCACCAACTTCCAGAATCCTAATTTTGCACAGGAACCTTTTAAAAAGATACATTTCTAAAGGCAGATTTCCTATGCCATGGCCATAGGGGAGCAGATTGGCACTGTCAAACAGGAGACCAAAAGTAGACTAAATACCATGTCTCTCAACATGTACTATTCATCCCTGAGCCCCAGAAGGTGGCAGAGTCTTCTCAGCCCTGAGGAAGAGCATTCCTCCTAGTACTTAATGGCACAAATACCACCCCGTTAAAGACGTGATTAACCTAACAGTCCCAGCTGTCCAGACTGTTGCAGTACTGATAGCTCTCATACTCTGTTCCTGGGAAGGCAAATCTTTTACCTCTACATGAAACCCAGTATTCCCCCAGATGTGTGCAAGTATATGCTCTCCATCACAGTCCTTATGAATTGCTTCCCCAGACATACCTGCATCAGCCAACAAATAACATGTTAGTATCTGCTAGTAAACATTTAATTATTTTAGTCCTCTTTCCTTTTTATATATTAAGTTAATTCACTTAGAATCATAGAATCCTAGGGTTGGAAGGGACCTCATAGGTCATCTAGTCCAACCCCCTGCCAGAGGCAGGACCACTCCCACTAAACCATCCCAGTCATGGTTTTGTCCAGCCGGGCCTTATTAACTAGCCACTTTTTAACTAGCCTCTCAAAATCTTTATGATGTTAGTAAAGTGCGCACTGGAATAGTAAGGCCAGATTGATGGTTAATAATCTGTGAGTGACTTATATTTAGAAATATCTTATGAATGACTGTACTTCAGTCTATGGCACCTCCAAGTCTATGAGAAAACAGATGTGCAAGGAAGAAACTCTAAAGTACTAGACGTGTCTAAAGCAATATAAGGACTGGTGATGACTGTCCAGAAGCAATTATTATTGCAGATGTTTTCTGAAATGATGAACAGGGATCCATTAAAAGATGTTTTTAACTTGGTGGAAAATGCCAGTTGCCCCAGTTGTCAGTAATAATGAACATATTACAATTCCAACTTAAAGATACCATAAAAGAAATCTGACAAGATAAAACATAAATGGTAAAACGAACACATGGCAATGTTAATTGTAAAAAAGCATCTTTCCCTAAAAGGGGGTTTCTTTCTTTCACGCCCTATAAAATGAGAGAGATTTTAGAAATTAGGTGGAGAGTGCAAATTGTTTGCACCTCACCAGTTACACAGATGATGCTCAGAAGCCATATCTTTACCTTACACTAGGGGTGGTAATGTATCTATTCTTTCTGTAGTCTGTAAAGTGCTATCCTAATCTCTGACTGATAATCTTTGATTAAATAATTCCATTTGATCCTCTTTTCTGACAATCTTGAATCATTACCAAATTTCAACATCCAGAAAAGGTATTATCACAGAACCATAGGATTAAAAGGGACCACATGGGTCACCTAATCTAACTCCCTACTAAAATGCTGGATTTGTTGTGTTTAAACTGTAAAGACAGATGACTATCCATCCTCCTTTGGAAAACCTCCAGTGAAGGAGCTTCTGTGACCTCCTTGGCATCTGTTCCATTGTCCCATCATGCTTAGAGTTAAGAAGTTTTTCATTTATAATGGAAGTCCTGTGGCACTATAAAGACTAACAGATTTCTTTCGGCATAAGCTTTCGTGGGCTGCAATGCACTTTGCCAGATGCATCTAATGAAGTGGGTTGCAGCCCATGAAAGCTTATGTCCAAAGAAATTTTTTAGTCTTTAAGGTGCCACAGGACTTTTATTGGTTTTGCTATATATAAACTGACACGGCTACCCCACTGGAACTTTTTCTTTTATACATTCCTAATCTGATAAACAACAAACAGAAAAACACTGATGCCAATTTTACATGACACATTCTACAATGTGTCTTATGTCTGAGCTACCTGCTGATATTGGTTCTGTTTTCATACCGCTGTATAAAGCTCCACTGGAACAAGAGTGCTCTCTTGGCATAGCAAAAAGATCAATTTTAGTTCAACTGCCATCTGTGCCTCAACAATTATTATTATTTTTTTTTTTTGGCAACTCCAGACTCTGAGCAATGTTCATGGGACACTCTGCGATCCAACTTCTATGCTCCTTTTCAACCAAAGGTTATCAACAGTACATTATGAAGTAGATGATAATTAAGAAAGCCATACTAACCACTGCTCATTTCTTTCCTTCATATGTCTCTAGAAATGGATTCATTCTTACAAGCTATACAGGTCAGTATTTGTAAGGAGACAATTACTCTGCAGCCTTCCATTTAACATTTCATGGCAAGAATATACATTCTTCAGTAGACTGAGCAGGTTCAAAATAAGGTCACTAGCTAACATCAGAGAGAGAATATAATCAGAAACTAGTGTAATATTATAAGAACTTTAGATTGATTTGTGCTTTAACTGGAAAATACTTAAATATTTTAAAACCTCAATGTTCGGTATTTTCACATCTTTATCTTTAATCTTCAAATAGTCTTCATCTGGGGAGGAAAGTGTGGGATCATGAATTGTGACCTTTTTGTCTGAAAAAAGGGCCATTTCCTCATGAAAATAGCCCATATTCATTATCTAAATGGGAAATTTTAAAAATATAAAAATGCAAACATTCCAAAATGTCTCTGGAATAAAAATCAATTTGGATACAAAAAAGTTGCACAAGTTCATATTTCCCCCACATTCTGGAAGCAAAAAGACCATTTCATCCACAGTTACATTTCTCCATCATTAAATAGACCGGAACAAAATTAGTTATCACAGCTAGCAATTAAGGTCCCTGCAGTAAGTATACATACCCAGAAATAATCTAAAGTGCAGCTATTTCAACTGCTAGCAAAGTGTAATCAATCATGGGCTCTAAATAGAAATAGCCCAAAGTTTCTTCCACCATATCTTTTTTACATTAAAAAAAAGTGAAATCCTGACACCAATGAAGTCAATGGGAGTTTGGCTACTAACTTCAGAGAGGTTAGGACTTCATTCTAAAACAACTTTCTCAACCCAGTCTAAGTATACGGTAGGTCACACACTCCCTTCCTGGCCTCTGCTCCCTTCTCCCTATTCATTCTTTTACTGTTAATTACTTCCCTGTGCAAACCAGAAGCACCCTGATGGTTAAGCACCTTAATGTTTTCATTACAGGTGCCTTGATGTTCATTTATTCTATCCTGATTGCAGGTAGCCATGGTCTGTGGTGGCTGTTCCTTTCCACAGTCCAATCCTAGGAGCTGCTGCAGAGATCTCTAATGACACAGAATATGACTTCACCCCCTTTTCTGGCAGGTTTCATATGAGGTTCATCTTCCATATGATGGCACTTATTCCACAGGCTGAAGACAGATAGGAATAAATGGTAGCAGCCCTTAAAATTTACTGGTAAACCTAAACTACAAATGGAATTTATCTGGATCATGTTCAAACTTGTCATCCTAGCCTTTTAAGCTTTGCCACCGCTCCAACTCTACTGACATCTCTGTTCTCATTTCCTCCTCCAACCAAGCTCAAGATCTTGGTTATGTCCAATATAGTCTCAAAACTACCCACTTTGTTCCTGTTTCTCTCTCTTCATTCATGCTTTTTTTATGCTGCCAGTAGTGCTTGGATCAGATTTTCAGTTCCCATATATTTAAAGCCCTTCCACAGCTGGTCCCTTTGCAAGAGCTGCTTGCTCCAGCTTTGGGTCTGATTACATATTACTTATATGGACCTAGTCTGTGGTAGGGCTGTAAATGCCTCAGGTCAGAGACCTCATCTCCTTGCTGGACTATAAAGCACTGAGCAGCCTTATAATATTCTAGTGGGGTGATTTTCAATGATAAAATTGGGTACCAACTGCCATTTGTGCCTTTGAAAATCTCTCACAAAATAATAAATAATTTAAATATAGCAAAAGTGATAGAAAATAAGATTATATTATAGAAAGATCCTGTTACATCATAAAGCTTTTGGTTTTATTTTCATTTTGTCTGTAAAGATAGACTATTCATTCACATGCAGCTACAGAAGGTTAAATAAGCTATTATCCATATTGATTTCTATAGACACATAGGCCAGCAACCAGTCACACAAAATAGATGAACTTTGTCACTGATTGCTGAAAAATGTTCTTCTCTAGACCTAGTTAAGGAAAATCAAGTATGATCTCCGGTTCAGATTACTGAAAGATTTTAGGAGATTCCAAACAATTTTGATTGTTGGGGTTAATGTGCAGGTGGCCTGTGATATACAAGAGGTCAGCTAAGATGACCTGTGGTGGTCCCTTCTGGCTTTTAACTCTATTGCTATGGATTCTGCATGTCACAAGTCAGATGTCTTGGGTAGGGAGGACAAAGTGTGGTTACTTTTGAAAGAAGATTTATTTATCTTTTATTGATTTATATTTACCCAATAATATAAGGACACCTACCCACAGTTCTCATGACACATTATTATTAATGTAATGAAATTACACCAGTATTAATATAATCAATTCAAACAGTCAGCCAGAGACATTCCCTTCTACCCTTCCTTGTTGTGGGAAACATACCCTCAGCCCTCCAAGAGAGGTGTCTTTTGCACCAATTTGAGGTTATTTGTGTGTGGCACACATAGAGGCATGGGGAGCGAAGAAGGGTGAGTGGAACAACTTTGAGTCCCACAGCTGTCATGCAGAAAGTACTACTAGTTATCCTCTCACAGCCGCCGCAGGCCACTTCTGGCCTCTGTGCCATAGGTTGGGAACCAATGGACAAGGCTGTAACTAGGGTGGGGCAAACAGAGCAAAGCCCCAGGAGGGGAATTTTAATAGGTGGTAGAATGTCCCTACCTGGCCCCAAAGAGGAGTGTGTCATCAGCAAAGTCACATACCTCCAGGAGCCAAGCTGGAGCTGGGGCATGTCATGAGTCCTGGTCCTGCCCTGCTCCTGAGAGCATGCTTGTTCAGGTGCAAGCTTGGGGAAAAGAGGGTGTGTGAAGAAGCCTCTGGTTGCCCCACACAGCCAGTAGCTCCAGCCTCCTGGGATTGCAGCCAGGTAAGGGAAAAGCACAAGCCCCTGGGGAACCTGGAAAGCTGGTGGCTGGGTGGGAACAGAGACTCAGGTTCTCTGAAGCTGGTGGCAGTGGCCGGCAAGGGAAGGCAACCCACCCCCCCGGTGCTGCTTGGCCGCGGCGGCCGGCACTGGCTGGCCAGCGGGGGAAGGTATCCCCCAATGCTGAATGGCTGGCAGGGGAAGGCATCCCCCATTACTGGATGGCTAGCGGGGGAGGCACCTCCCTGGTGCTGGGAGGCCAGCCAGGGAACACACAATGCTGGGTGGCCCCGGTGACTGGTGCTGGGTGGCCCATGGGAGAAGGCACCTGCCCCACCCACTGGCTGGCTGTTGTGGCTGGGGCCCATTTGGGAAGGACCCACTCAGCTGAGGGGACTCAGCTTGCCTGGGACTGGGGGAAGTCAGCCAGGAGAAACAAGGAGTCTGACTCCTGTGGCACTTTAAGGCTATTAGATTATTTATCACTTGAGTTTTTGTGGGAGAAAAATCCCACTTCAGACACTTTGATTTTTTGTGACAGTGTGATCTGATCCCATGACTTATACTTCCCTGCATTTATTTGCCTAATTTCCTACCATTCTGTAAGTTCCCCCATCTTCAAAGCATCTGATGAAGTGGGATTTTCTCCCACGGGAGTTCATGTGAAAAATAAATGTAGTAGTCTTTAAATGCCACAGGACTCCTTGTTTGTTTTACTGAACTAGAACAACAGGGCTACCCCTCTGGAAATTCGTAATATTCCATGTAGTTATGTTCTGTTTGCTTGGAAGAGTATTAGGGTCATTTCTTTGGCTTATCATTTAATTTATATTTTTGTACAAGTTTAAATCCAGTTATTCCCTGGATGATGATGATGGATCATGAGTACACAGAATATTGTGAAGTTGCAAAGGGGTAGCCATGTTAGTCTAGTTCAGCAAAACAAGGAGTCCTGTGGAACTTTCAAAGAGTCAAAGGAATGATTTTCAGAAGGATAATGGATATGGATGCATTTAAACTGACAGAGGGGCTCTTCTTGATCCAGCAGACAGAACTTTCTCTGCAAGGTGGTACCCAGCCCCTGCAGAAGGGTTGCAAAAATTTAGCTCACTGGAGCCCCATCAGACTCATAGGTAACCTGATGCACGTTTTGCATGCTTATGAGAATGTTTATTGTTTTTATACATTTTCTCTTTAATGCATTTCTCTGAAAGAGATGTGAGGAAACTTGAAACTGCTGGCAAAATTGTTCATAGCCTTTGGAGAAAGCAAAGCACAGGGGCTGGCATTTCATGTGATCTGTCTTGCTGGGAATATCACAATGTAAGGCAGGGAACCGTGCCATGTTAAAACTTTTAGTTAAGAGGAAGTAAGATGCTCATCTCTGCTCAGGGGAGGTAATGGCTGGGAGCTGGACAGCTTTCAGTGGATGCCCTTGAGGGATCGCATAAGCGGGGGGAGCAGAAAATAGAGGTCCAGTGAGCCTGAAATTGTAATACCTGTATTAATCAAGATCCAAAAGGGGTAGCCGTGTTAGTCTAGTTCAGTAAAAAACAAACAAGGAATTCTGTGGCACTTAAAGACTAACATTTTTAGTCTTTAAGTGCCACAGAACCCCTCGTTTGTTTTGCTTTATTAATCAATGTTTTTAGAATTACCTCACTGTTACAATCTTAATTTGTGGAAGATATAGTTTAACAAATTGTCAAGGAAAGGAAATATGTTTATCTCTAACTTTCCCTGAAGTCTAAAGTATTTGACTTCAGGTGAGATCAGTCTGTGATGAAAAGCCACTCTAAATTAAACACAGGCAGTTTTTGGAAGCACATGAAAAATGCTAACATTAAGGATCTTCAAATTTCAAAGCTGGGGCTGGAGGGGAGGGGGGAGGGAGGTCCAGGAATTGCAAATAGTAACACTGACTTTCAACAATGTCATTGACATGAATATTTTTACAAAGTAACATTTCACTCTGAATTACTGCTTTTCCAAAGGTTAAAGTTAGTACACCTTTCCCAGGCTGTGCTTTTTTGTTTTGGGGGGGGGGCGGGGGGGAGGGTGTATTTTTGTTGTTGTTTTAAAACTAGTAGACTGCCTTCTGTGTGAAAAAAAGTACACAGAAAAAATAATCTAGTTTCACAGTTCAAATTACTGATATCACAAGATTTAAACCCTAGCAACAGTGGTAGATGAGTTACACACATGTACAGAAATAATGGTGAAATAACCTGGTGCATTTTGCAGTAATTATGCAGTGAGTCTGATTTGCCTGACATATCACGTAACTATACTGAATCTCTCTCATTCTCTGACCTTGTTGTACATATTTGTCCATTATGGTTTGTCTCTGCACTATGCTGGCCAGCCTTACATGGTGCAGGGCATCCTCAACTTCCAGAGCCACTGAACAGTTAGATTGCATGTTCAATGTGGCAGGGACCAGGCCTTCCTTTAAGAGCATATGATGCCTAGCAGATCATGGGTACTATGGAAACAATAAAAAACAAGAAATCTTGTGGCACTTTAAGACTAATGAATTTATTTATTTATTTATTTAATTATTCTAGAGCTATTAATACAAGTTACTGCCTTTTTGGAGAACTCTTTATAGGCTTTAAGTTATGTACAGGAAATCCTATGAGGTGCATTACATAAGGGCACAAAGTAACCAATAAACTTATTGCGCAAATCAGCAGCCAGTCAAATATGACCCTCTAAATCCTTGTGTGTCCAAAACTCCCAATGACATCAGGTAGTGTTGCATACACAAAAGCACTTAAATCAGTTCTATTGCTGTCCATTAAGCTTTTAACACCTGCTGCATTTCCTTTATCATCAGTTCTTATTTACCAGTACTATATTGTAATTTGATTGGTGCTCATGATTATCTTGTTCATTTAATATTACATTTAATGTTGTACATCTGTATAAAGTTAATTAAACATATAACTAATAAGGTTATATTTTGTCTTAATTACTTATATTAATTTTGCATAATGAATTACAAAGTTGATTTGAGAGGGCACATTTTGTGCTGCTTGCCCCAGCTGCCAAAATTCCTAGTTACGGCTCTGCCAATGGACTAACCCCTGGTACAGACAGCACTAGCCTGGATGAGAGAATTCTCCAGTTGACCTAGCCACAGCCTCTCAGGGAAGTGAGTTACCTGCACCAATGGAAGGGGTTCTCCAGTCAGCATGGATTTGTCTTCACTGGAGGGCTTCAGTCGCATAGATACATCAATGCAGCTCTGCCAGGGTAGCAGTTTGTGTGCAGACATGCCCATATAATAAACCCAATATCCCTAACAAATCCATGATTTTCAGAATCTACCAAAGAAATTAATTTAAGCTTCCAATCTAGTCTTTTAAAGGTATCATGCAAGTTTCCTTTGCAGGTGAAGACCAAGAGATCAGATATGTGCTTGTTTTGTGAAAAGTGACTATCAGTCCCAGAACTGAAGGACAGCTCTGCATAGCTAGAAACCCTGGCTCTCTCATCAACACAAGCTGGTCTTGTAAGAGATATTACTTCATCCACCTGGTATCTCTCATGTCCTGGGACCAACATGGTTACAAAGGCTGCACACAAGTGGCTGAACATGGCATAGATTGAGAGATCATGGGTTGAACAGCTTTCTGAAAACTGAGAAGATCATGCAACAGCAGCCAATAATGACTGCATACCCACTTATCAATTCATTGTTATATTCTAGCTTTGGTAGGTATTTCTCCTTCCTGTTTTTGTGTATTTGGAATTGGATTCTGCCTACTCCATTTAATATTAGTAGTGTAACATCAGGGACAAAGTCCACAGCCACTTGAAGTAGACCAGCATCTTAGTTCGTGACTCCTTACCAGTATATAGTACATATAAAAGATTAATCTCAATGAACTGTACATGCTTGGAAGGAGAGGAGCAATGAGCTATGTAAACAACATGGCACTTCTTGATAGGAGGATGATGTGCAATATCTGCATTCCTCAAGCCAAAGGCTTCCAAGCACCTGACATGTACTGTTACCACCACTTACTACACTCCATTCAGTGTGCTATTATCCTATTAAGAAAAAGGTGAGATTAGAAGATCCGAACACATGCTTTTCTGCAGTCACTGTTAGTTCGGAAGCTTAGCTAGCCAGTTTGTTTCCCACCTAATGCCAGCTTTATAAATATGATCATGCTCATGAACCCTGTATGTTAGAATAAACAACAAAGCAGTGGAAGCTTTCGCTAGGCATATCCAACCCAAAATATCTGAGTGAGAAAGCAGAAGGTAAGGGGAAGAGAGGGAATCATTTAAACAGAAGAAAGTGTAGAAGATAACTATCTATGTGAAGTTCATCCTTCAGAGTCCCTGACCAGTAAATGATGAAAGCTCTGCTATGCTTTTAAAATTATAAACTACTGAACTGGTTTTACTTCACATGCTGTTTTGCAAACAGTGGCGTCTTTCTTCTTAAAACTCACTCTCCACTGGACTGTGGTTATTCTGTGACGGATTACAGCAGGACACTCCTATATACTTATAGATACAATGCTATTTTCACAACTCAGGGCTATGACATTTATCAAACTCAAATAAAACTCACACATAGTCCCATCCCCGCCACCCTCCTCCCTCATCCTTATTACTGTACCTCTTTAAGGTCGTGGATGATTGCAGTGAGTCTTTCATTCTCTGCCTGGACCTTGGTGACCGTAGCCCTGCTCTGTTTCAGCTCATTTTGCATTTCCAAGATCTTCCCAAGGTAATAAGCTTCCTTTGAGGCAGACTCCTGCAGGAGAGTCTCTTCACGTGTTTCACCATCTTCAGCCACTTTGCGGTGGATCGAGAATGATTGTCCAAATGCCTGCAAGAGTAAAGTAACACATAAAGCAAAAATCATGGAAGCAACAGCAAACTGCCAGGGGTGATGGACCACACCTGGGGCTTCCATGCTATGACCTAATAAACTCTGTTTAAGCAGTTTATGGGAGATGAAGGCCACATTATTTACATGAAACAAAACACATTGAAGCTATTGTCACCTTTAACACAGATATGGCTTTGAAAGAACCATGCAATATTTCACCTTCTTCCACATAGTTTTCTCTCAGATAAAGACGGTGAATTGCTTGCTGATACCTTCAAGCTTCATGGCCCCCTTATTCTTTTTTGTACTAACATAGCAACAAGGAGTCCTACTCATGGACCACTAACCCATATTGGAAAAAAAGAGTCCTTGGCCCAGGGGCCTTACACCATCATCAGCAGTTTGGCCATCATTGAACTAAGTGATCTATTATCTGTAGGCATTGGTTAAAGTAAGGGGGAATGCACTGGAACACTGTTCCAAGGCCCACAAATTCTGGGACCAGCATTCTGGGAACCCTAGAAATAGAATAATGGGGTGGAATGCAGCATTCTGGTGTGTCCCCCCTTACTTTAACCCTTGCGGCTTCTCTCTCCACTCCCAGCCAGCTCAGCAGCAATGTTCTCTGCTTAACAACTGCAGCCCTCACACAGCTGGAAGACAGTCTTCCAGCTGGCAGGGAGCTTCCAAAACCCCCACCCTGAGCATGCTCAGGACAGGAGGAGCAGCCTGTGCCATGACCACTCTGCTCTGGCAGCCAGATAAGGGGTGAGGGGTAGGGGACAGTCTGGCAGCTGGCAGGCAAAGGGCACGGAGTGGGGTGAGGTGGGAAGAAGGAGTATGGGCAGCTCCTCCCCTGGCTATAGAGCAGCTACAGTACTAGGTGGCACCTGCAGGCAGCACCCACAGGCAGAGGAGGGTAAGTATCTGCCAGGGCTAGTGTGGAGAGCATCCAAGCAATCTAGGGAAGGCTGGCAGGAGAACGGTGTCAGGCGAGCAGCCTCTGTCCACAGCAGGACATTGTGTCCCTGCAGTGGTCCAGAGGGGCTAGATGAGGGAGCCTCCAGCCCCTCCTGGGTGTCCCAGCTCTGGGCCAGGCAGGGGCGTCACTGCCCTGGGGAGTGACTGGGGGCACAGGCCCAGGCCTAGGCCCCGCCCCCTGCCCACAGGCCCCACCCCCAGCCAGGGACAGGGCGGGGAGCGGCAGTGGCGGCCGCAGGGTCGCCCGGCCTTCGAAGGGGCCAGAAGTGGTGGCTGCTGCTGCCACGGGCAGCTGGGCCCCAGATCACCAGCTGGGACAGGACAGGGAGCAGCAGCCACGGCCGTGGGCAGCTGGATCTTGGATCTCTGGCCTGATGCAGCCGGAGACTGGGAGAGGTGGGGCCCCACCAGGACCTGGGGCACTGGTGCTGGGATTCAGGGCACAGGCCCCGTGTGTCAGTGATGCCCCTGGGGCCAGGCTCCCCCACCAGAACCTCTTTTCTTGCTCACTTTGGGGTCAGATCCCCCTCTCCTCTCTCAGCCACTGCATGGGCATGGATCATGGGCCCATGCATCTTACTTCTGGTTTGCGGAAGCCCCTTGCTCACTTCCGCTCGCATTGAGGGCGGAGCCCTCATGTGTCTGCTGATTTCTGGCTCCCCTGAAAGTTGAAACATCCAGGAGGCATCATGCTGTGCCAGTCAGAAATCCTGTTCATGTTTCACCTCCTGTGTAACATGCACGTAACAAACCCTACCCCAGTTATAGAGGTTCCAGCTTCTGCTAGAATTGAAATGATTAAACAGCATCTGGTTCTCTTATATGACCAAATGCATCAGAGTTAGAATGGAGTTCTTCAGAATGGGTAGCATGATCCAAAAACTGTTTGGCTACCAGGACAAATATGCAAATATTTCCTTGCCTTTTTTTTTGTTGTTGCTCTCAAAGTGGCATATTGTCAAAAAAAAAATACTTAAAATGTTTCAAAAGTATTGCTTTACTGAAAACATCACTCTGGGTGGAGAGGAAGGCAGCACCAAGAACAGTTTGATTTGATGAGGGTTTCCAAATCAAATTACATTTGGAGCAAGGGGAAATTGGCAAACTACCTTCTTAAAATTGTTCTCCAAGTTGTGCAGACTGGCTAACCAGGTGTGAGCTTAACAAGCACCAAGGAGGGGTTTAGAAAGAAGAGGTGGGGGAGAGGGACAGGTAGGGGAATGTGGGCTTCTTACTTTTATGTGGACTTTCTTGATGTGGATCCACTATGTAAGCAGTGCCATGTGACATGACTGGCAAATACACTGCTGTATAGAGAATCTTCAAGATTCTTGAGAAGGAAGTGCAACAGATATTGGAGGGGTGGGGAGGATGAAGGAAGGGAAGTGGAGATGGGGCAAAGGAGGGAAAGATTCATTCAGGGATTAAAGTAAGAGGGAATGCACTGGAATTCAGTGCCAGGGCCCACAAATTTGAGAGGCCAGAGTTCCAGGCTGCAGGCAGGTCCTACGCCCCACTGTTGTTAATCACAGTACTTATTGTGTTATGCAGTGTTTGTTAGTTGTGACAATAATTGCTATAGACATAAACACCATATAAAATTATACATATTTTTAATGGAGCGATAACCGATGCACATGGTACTGAAAAGTGGTTGCAAATGACTACCTGGGCTGGGGCCTGCACATGCATGAAGCGAGCACAGACAATATGGGAAGGGGTCCCAGAGATTAGGAGGATTCCAAGGCCCATCAAGTTATATTTTAACCACTGTCTGTGAGTTTTCTTTATCTCAAATGTCTATTAAATACATTTTTAAAAGCGTATATGTGGCTAGTGTTAGGGGATGGCTGGACTCAAGACCAAATCCCCAACCCAAACCAAATAACTAGCAGTACTCAGATCAACCCAGTACAGCCTCAAAAGGGTAACAAAGTAAAATGCTATCTACATTTTGAATAATTTCTATGAAGTGTTTGTAATAGTAAGGTTGCTGAAATTCCTGTACTTTGTTGCTTTGATTATATTTCACAGAAAAAGACTATCTTAAAAGATTTTCTGTCACTCCTAATAAATGTTTGTCCTTTTCTATTTCTCAGAAAATGTTTGCCTTCTTCATTTTGGGTGAAATGTTCTGTTTAAAGGTGTAATCAAGGCTACCAAATATGGTTGTTATGTAATTAAGACTAGAGAACCCTGAACAAAAGAATGTAGCAAATAAAAATAAATAGGCTAAAGATGATCTCAGCTGACTGAAAAGCAAAGCAGGGATCAATGACCAAAAACAAGTCTCCTAATATGGGCAAGGGAGGAACCAGCAACACAGCCTGATAACATGTCCCAAAGAAACCCCAGTTGGGGTGGGGGGGTGCGAGACACCGCCGTGCAAACAGCTTAGTAATAAAAGGGAGCAAGAACTGAGAAGAAAAAAGTCTGCAACCAGGGTAGTAGCTTTTTTCACCCCTAAGCCTCTGCATCTAAACTATTAGGCTGGTCTTTTTACTTAGGGAGAGTAAGTATGCATGGAAATTGGTGAATGTGTGCATGCGTGTTTGGGGTTTGCATAGTCCTTGTCACCATTGTATTAATATTGAATTGGCTTGTCCCAAATGTCAGTGGACATGCTGTGTGCTAATCTCCTGTAATAAAGGTCACATTCTGTGTAATTACCCTGAACTTGGTGTCCAGTGTTCTCACTCCCTCTCAAGATCCTACATGATTTGAGGAGCACCCCATTCCCCATAACACTAGTAGTCCTGTCTAAATTTTCTTCCATTTTCAACAGTATTTTATGATGTGACCCAACTTCAGGCAGCCAGAGTGGTCATGGGATGCACATCTGTGCACCTCTGGGCTATGATCTATATAATTTTTCTGTTCACTTACACACTGATTGTATGATTTTATCCCAATTGGACCATGCAAGATTTCTTTATGAATGCTCATAACCAATTCTACATGATTACTATGGAAGCATGCTTCCTGCAGCATCCTGTATGTGCACAGATGTGTAGCATGTTTTACATGGCTCAGGAGGGAGAGACAGACAGAACTCTCTTCCAGCACAATGTGAACAATAGCTGAGAGAAAGCAAGTACTTGGAGGAGCTAACAAAAACTACAAACTGAGATCCCTGGCTCAGATGGGACAAAGAGATCCTGTGCTCAGGGGTGTGGGGAGTTGATGGGGGGCCTAGAAACAAAAAGAGTCACTTGAAATGATTTGGGGATTTTTTGCCTTGGAAACTCCATCTTGAAACACTGGGCCCTGCCTTGGGAGAGGCAGAGATGGCTGCAAACCATCAAAGCTGGACTTGAGGAGTAAGATAACCAATTTCTAGTAGTGTTAAAGTGTTTTATCTTTTATTTTCTTGTGGTAACTCCTGACATTTATTCATGCTTTGATTTCCCATATACTCACTTAAAATCATATCCTGATCAATAAACTAGTATTTGTTTTATCTAAAGCTGTGTGCACTTTAGGGGGTATGAGTGAGTGAGGCTGGACACAATCCATTTCTTTGTTAAATGGACAGACTTGAGTGTATGGTGACTGGAGAAGGATCCCAACCCCCATAAGACAGAAGTTCCCACTGCGGTATCTGGGGCTAAGAGTGCTCACTAGGGCACCACTGCCTGAGTGGCCAGAGGGCATGCACTCACCGCCTGGGACTGATCACATGCAAAAGGCTGGTGTGGACTGACACAGGAGTGAGTGGCCACCTGGCAAAGCAGGGTGAATTGGGGTTCAGGAGAAGAGATCAGGGGGTCACAGCAGTACACCGGACCAGATTTGGGGAGCACCTTATCCCACAGTAGTTCAATGACAGTGTGTGACCATTCATCATAATTCAAGAGAAAGCTGAGAAGGCCAAGTAGCAAGCAATGACCACTTACAGTAGAGTACATCAAATAGGGAGGCCAATTTTCAACTCTTAAAAATATAAAGCAGAGAGTTTGATAGCATTACCATTTCATTCCTTACAGCCTCTTCCTCCTCACCTCTCTGCTCTTGTTCCTTCTTTTTTATCCTCTATTCCTCTCATGAATAGTCGTTTTTTTAGGGAGGAAGAAAAAATTTCCAAAGGAACAGATATTGCCTGTTACTAGCTTGAGCAATCCCCTTTCCAGTAAAGTACTTCCCAGTGCTTACTGGGAGAGATGGCTTTGTACAGCTCTGATTCAGTATTTCAGCTGGTCCAATAAAAATCAGCACCATGATTTAGCTCAATAAGACAGATGAAAAAAGCACATAGCAAAGAAACACCTGCCACTTCATTTACATTATGGTTAGACTGGTTTTGAGCAGGGTCTCTTTGTTTTGGCTCTCTCAAAATCAAAAGGAAGTAACCAAGCATAAGGAGATGTTATTTTAATAGCTAAAGCTCTCACACATACTTATCTCAGAAAGTTAATTTTTGCTGGATGATGGTGATAGGCTTCCCATTTCAGGATTGACAAAGGTTGTGGAAGCATCTATTCCTTTAATCAATCAATCAATCAAATCATAGGGCTGGAAGGGACCTCATGAGATCATCAAGTCCAACCCCCTGGGAATTGAACCCAGGACTTTCTGCATGTTAAGCAGAGGTGCTAGCCACTACACTATTTGCAGGGCTTATAGAGATGCTCAAAAAAAAATTCAGTTCTTGGTATATACTACTAGCTCCATTCTCAGCTTGATCCCTGCAAAACTAAAAGTGTATGACAGTTGTTCCTCTCACAAATGGCACTTTCGTTTATCTTCTCGTTAACAGTAAAGTCATGCTGAATTAAATTAACTGCCTTAATGTTATTTATAGCTTTCTCAGAAAACACGTAATATTTTACCGTCATTGTAATCGAATAAACCCTTGGGGCCTTCAGAGAAAAAACACTGCTCATACCTTTGTAGTCCATAAACGTGGTTTACTTCAAGAGTATTGTGAAATCAGCATTAAAGGATTCTAAATATATTCAATAATATATTAATCCAGCTGTCTCTTCAAAAGACTGAAAATTCTGAAAACAGCAGAAGTCAGCAACTTGCTGAATAATGTTTAAAACAAGAGGTTTGATTTAAAAAAAAATGAAACCTTTAATTGTAGTTTGATCAATATGCCTGCAAGGATAAGCATGATTCAGGAACACAGCTGATAAAGTACATTTTATGAAATAAAAGGTGCATTCAATGATTCACTCTTAATGATTATGGACCTAAGAATTAAAATGCCTGCCTATGAAAGGGCCACAAATACTATGATGACAAAAGCTATGGACAAAATAACTCCACATCTGAAAAGTAGATGTCAAATCCTACTGAGGAAAACAGAAAGGAAACTCTCTAGCAAGTCAAGTGTAAAAGTATAACCAGGTAAGCCAAAAAGAGAATCTGAAGAGCAACTAGAAAAAAAAAAAAAAAAACCCACAAAAACTAACAGAAAAGTACATCAAAACATTTTTTAAGCACATCAGAAATAGAAAACTTGCCAAACAATCAGACAAGCCACTGACCAATCAAGGTGATGAAGGAGTACTTCAGGAAGACAAGGCCACTGTGAGAAACCAAACGAATTCTTTGCATCAGTCTTTATGGCAAAAGATACAAGGTAGATAATCACACCAGAACTAACGAGTCCTGTGGCACACCAGAACTGCTCTTTTGGTCTCTTAAACCTAAAGAGCTATTCCAGATTGAGGTGTCAGTAAAGGCGGTTTTGGAACAAACTGATAAATTAAATAGTAATACATTACAAGTATCAGACAGTATTCACTCAAGAGTTTGGAGGAACTCAAATATGAAATTGCAGAACTACTATCTATGGTAGTTAACCTGCCCCTATATCAGTCTCTGCACCAGATAACTGGAGGATAAGTAACACAGCACTGATTTTTTAAAAAGGCTCTAGAAGCAATCTGGTAATAACAGGTCGGTAGGCCAAACTTCAGTACCAGACGAATTGGTTGAAACTATAGAAAAGAACAGAATTATCAGGCAAAGAAATGAGCCCAATATATTGGGGAAGAGACAACATGGCTTTTCTAAAACAAAAACATACCTCACTGCTCTATGATAATTCTTAGAGGGGTTTAACAAACATGGGGACAAGACCAACCCAGTGGATAGAGTGTAATTGTACTTTCAGAAATGCTTTGACAAGATCCTTCACCAACAGTTCTTAAGCAAAGCAAGCAGAAAGTCTTTCCGTGGTTCAGTAACTGGTTAAAAGACAGAAAAAAAAGTAGAAATAAATGGTCGGGTTTCAGAATGGAGAGAGTGGGGATCCCCAGATGTCTGTTCTAGAACCAGTAAGTACTATTCAACATATTCATAAATAATCTGGAAAAAAAAGGAACAAAACAGAGAGGTGACAAAATTTGCAGATGTTATAAAAACTACTCAAGACAGTTAAGTCCAT
Organism: Podocnemis expansa; assembly: GCA_007922195.1. NCBI lineage: Eukaryota > Metazoa > Chordata > Testudines > Podocnemididae > Podocnemis > Podocnemis expansa. The sequence continues at coordinate 6,643,707 of ML681994.1, read as the reverse complement.
AGCAGACTATGAAAAGCTGAAAAGCGATCTCACAAAACTAGGTTATTGGGAAACAAAATAATGGTCTAATGTACTCTAACATAGCTGTTATAACTCAAGAAAGATCTTGGAATCATTGTGGATAGTCCTCCGAAAACATCAGATTAATGCGTAGTGGTAGCCCAAAAAGGTAACAGAATATTAGGAATCATTAGGAAAGGCATAGATAATACCATGTAAAACCATGGCATGCTCACACCTTGAATACTGCATACAGCTCTGGACACATCTCAAAAAAGATATACGAGGATTGAAAAAAGTGCAGGGAAGGGTAACAAAAGTCCTTAGAGGTGTGGAGCAACTTCCATATGAGGAAAGATTAAAAATCCTGGAACTGATCATCTTAGAAAAACAAATGACTAAGATGGAATATGACAGAGGTCTTTAAAATTACGAACGGTGTAGAGCAGTGGTTCCCAACCTTTTTAAGGCTGGGGACCCTCTTGTGGGGGGAAGAGAGTGTGCAGCCCCATTTTGAGCGAGGCGCTGCTGCACAGCACCTCCATGCTCTGAATCTGGCCCGTGCAGAGCTGGGGAGCCACCATGGCCATGGCTCCATGCCCCGTGAACCCTTCCCGCCAGCCCATCTGTTCTCCATCCCTCCTCCCTGCTGGCTCCCCATCCTCAACCCCCCCCACAGTCCCTTCCCCCCTTCCCTGGCCGTTGGAGCTGGGGGCACCTGACTGCCCCCTCCCCAGGCTACTCTGAGCATGCTCTGCATGCTTATGGCAGGAGTTTTTAAAACTCCCAGCCTGGGGTAAGGTTTCTGCTAGCTGGCTGGAAGCCTGGGTCTCCATGGCAACCAGAGACCCCAGGGGCAGCTGGCCCCAGCTCCCAGGCTGTCCACGGACTCCCTGGAGCCTCTCTGCGGCCCCCTCCATGTGTCCATGGCCCACAGGTTGGGAACCACTGGTATAGAGAGAGAGTGAATGAGAAATGAAGGTTCATTCCTTCACATAACACAAGAACCAGGAATCATCCTGTAAAATGAATAAGCAGAAAGTTTAAAAACAAAACAGAAAGAAACTTCTCTACATAATACACTGTCAATCTGTGAAACTTGTTGCCAGGGGATTTTGTGAAGATCAAAAGCATTAAATGGTTCAAAAGAGAATTAGAAAAAATTCACAGAGGACAGGTTCATTAATGGTAATTGGCCAAGATGGTTGAATATGCAACAACAAGGAGTTGTGTGGCACTTTAAGACGAACAGATTTATTTCTTGCATGAGCTTTCGTGGGAGAAAATCCCACTTCCTCAGATGCTTCGAAGATGGGTGAACTTACAGAAAGGAATGAAACTAAACGCAAGGGGGTGTAAAACATAAGATCAGGTCATAAAGTAACAGCAAATCGAAGCAGTTTACAGGCTCAAACCATGGGAAGCCTGAAGTCAAATTACCTTTTGTAATGGGAAAAGAACCCATAGTCTCAATTAAGTCCTGCTTTCACAGAATTTAGCTTGCATATTATCTCAAGTTCAGCTGTTTCTCTTTGAAGTCTTGATGTCCCAGCTACATCTCTAACGACAGTTGTTAACAAATCAGTCATCGAGTGATTAGGAAGATGGAAGTGCTCAGCAACTGGTTTCTTTGTTCTTTGATGTCTGATATCAGCTCTGTGCTCATTCAGCCTCTTATGCAGCGATCTTCCTGTTTGTCCAATATATAAGGTGTTGGGGCATTTCTTGCACATGATGGCATAGACCACATTAGTAGATGAGCAGGTAAATGAGCCTTTGATGGAGTAGCAGGCTTGATTAGGACCTATGATGGTATCTGTTGTGCAGATATGTGGGCAGACTTGGCAGCATGGTTTGTTGGAGGGGTGTGTGCCTGCTTCAATGTTTCTGTTGTTAGATCTGTAGTTGCTGGTGAGAATCTGTTTAAGATTAGGGGGCTGCCTATGAGCAAGGAGTGGTCTGTCTCCTAATGCTTGAGAGAGTGAGGGATCATCTTTAGAACAGGCTGTAGGTCCTTAATGATCTGTTGCAGAGGTCTGACTTGGGGGTTGTATGTGGTAACTAGCTAGTAGAAGAACCATCCCAGATGATGCCACAGCGCAGCTTGTGACTGAACTTTGTGACTTTGTACTCACCCACAACCACTTCAGATTTGAGGATCATTTATATCTTCAAATCAGTGGCACTGCTATGGGCACCCGCATGGCCCCGCAATATGCCAACATCTTTATGGGCGACTTAGAACGTTTCCTCTAGTCTCATCCCAAAACACCTCTTCTTTACCTGTGCTACACTGATGACATCTTTATCATCTGATCACATGGCAGGGATGCTCTTGAAGATTTTCACAGAGATTTCAATAACTTCCACAACACCATCAAATTGAGCCTGGAACACTCCACACAGCAGATCCACTTTCTTGACACTACAGTACAAATCAGGGATAGACGCATCAGCACCACCCTGTACCGAAAACCTACTGATCGGTATAGTTACCTACATCCTTTGAGCTTCCATCCTAAACACACCACACGATCCATTGTCTACAGCCAAGCCCTAAGATATAACCGCATCTGCTCTGATCCCTCAGACAGAGACAGACATCTTGAGGATCTCTATCAAGCATTCTTGAAACTACAGCACCCACCTGGGGAAGTAAGAAAACAAATTGACAGAGCTAGACGGGTTCCCCAAAGTCATCTACTACAGGAGAGGCCCAAGAAAGAATGCAACAGAACACCACTAGTCACCACATACAACCCCCAAGTCAGACCTCTGCAACAGATCATTAAGGACCTACAGCCTATTCTAAAAGATGATCCCTCTCTCTCTCAAGCATTAGGAGACAGACCACTCTTTGCTACAGATCTAACAACAGAAACATTGAAGCAGGCACACACCCCTCCAACAAACCATGCTGCCAAGTCTGCCCACATATCTGCACAACAGATACCATCATAGGTCCTAATCAAGCCTGCTACTCCATCAAAGGCTCATTTACCTGCTCATCTACTAATGTGGTCTATGCCATCATGTGCAAGAAATGCCCCTACACCTTATATTTTGGACAAACAGGAAGATCGCTGCGTAAGAGGCTGAATGAGCACAGAGCTGATATCAGACATCAAAGAACAAAGAAACCAGTTGCTGAGCACTTCCATCTTCCTAATCACTCGATGACTGATTTGTTAACAACTGTCGTTAGAGATGTAGCTGGGACATCAAGACTTCAAAGAGAAACAGCTGAACTTGAGATAATATGCAAGCTAAATTCTGTGAAAGCAGGACTTAATTGAGACTATGGGTTCTTTTCCCATTACAAAAAGTAATTTGACTTCAGGCTTCCCATGGTTTGAACCTGAAAACTGCTCTGATTTGCTGTTACTGTATGACCTGATCCTATGTTTTACACCCCCTTGCATTTAGTTTCATTCCTTTCTGTAAGTTCACCCAACTTCGAAGCATCTGAGGAAGTGGGATTTTCTCCCACGAAAGCTCATGCAAGAAATAAATCTGTTCGTCTTGAACTGCCACACAACTCCTTGTTGTTTTTTTACTGGACTAGACTTACACGGCTATCCCTTTTGAAATTGAATATGCAAACCCATGCTCCGGATGTCCCTAAACAGCTGACTGCCAGAAGCTGAAACTGGAGAAGAGAGGTCACTTGATAATTATCCTGTTCTGTTCATTCCCTTTGAAGAATCTGACATCAGCCACTGTTGGAGGACAAGATATTAGCCTAGCTGGATCATTGGTCTGATCCAGCATAGCTATTCTTACATAAGTTCTATATGTATGTAAGCAGGCACATCTATATACCCTAATCACAGCAGTTGTAGCTGACAGAGCCAGAGAAGACAACCAGCTCATGAAAAGATGAGAGGCAGGGCCTTGCAACTAAATACCCGTATTACCAGAATCTAAACTCTTCCCATGCTGTCAAATATCAAGTAAGGAAAATATTACAGATAAATGCCAGAATGCATCAGCAGCAACCTTCTGAATAGAACAACAGCTATACTGGGTCATACCCATGGTCGACCTAGCCTACTATCCTGTCTTCAGACAGTGGTCAGTGCCAGATGCTTCAGAGAGAGTAAACGGAACAAGGCAATTTTTTATTGAGTGATCCATCCTACCACCCAGTCTTAGTTTCTAGCAGTCAGAGGTTTAGAGTCACCAAGACAATAGGATTGCATCTGAGCTATCTTAGCTAATAGCTTGATGAACCTATCCTACCCATCCATGGATCTATCCATCTGTTTAAGTATGTGACAGTGTCCCCAGCGTGCAATCTGGAACTGGGGTACCCCTGTACCCCTTTAAATCTCCAGCCTGGGCTCTTTCACAATGCTTTGCTGATAATAGAGCCTGCAAGGGATCTGTTGCTTATCATTACTTAGAACAGCAGTATGCAGCACCCCACATCCAGCTAGATCTCATGAATATTCTCGGAGTCACTCATGAATCGCACACAGAAAGGATCAGCCAATTCCCCCAGTTCCCAGCCTTGTACTCAGAACCGTACCATCCACCCTGGTCAGAAGCCTCAGCCGCATAAGTTTATTACCTAGTCATCCCCTCCATTAATGAGAGAGAGCACACCTATGAGCCTTTGTAACTGAGCTGAGATTTCTCAAGCACTTCAACCAAAAGACAAATTACAAGTGGTAGACAGAAGAGAGCAGAGATAGGTACCCCCATCACAGTGTGCACATCTGTGCACCCTGGATTATGATCTCCATGATCTTCCTGTTCACTTATACACTGGAATTGTATGATTTGCTGCCAGTTATATCATGCAATGTTTCTTTATGGATGCTAATGATCTATTCTACATGATTTACATTTCCTACAACTTCATACACGTTAACAAACATGTAACATGCTTTCTATGGCTCAGGGATGAGGGAACAGACAGGTCTCTCCCACTAGCAGTGAGCAAACAACTAGCTGGAAGGGGCAAAGGTATGCTAATAGAGGAGTCTGTGAAGAGACAAAGGGATCACCCCTGCCCAGAAAGGGATGAGTAGAGCAGGAAGATAGACAGAGACACCTGGAAGATTCAGGGGCTTTTGAGTTGGGACTCTCCATCTTGAAACAACTTCAAGCAAGATCTGAGCCTTGCCTGGCCTCACGCAGAGACTGGCTGTACAAAAATCTAACAGCCAAACACCCTGAGCATAAACTTGTTTGGACTATGAGGTTAGTTTAAGTAGAAGTATTAGGTTAACATGCTTATTTTGCCTTTTATTTTCTTGTGGTCTCCTGATTTACTTACACTGTGATTCTGCCACAATTGGCCATATTCTCACTTAGAATTATAATCTGATCAATAAACTAGTAGTTGTTTTACCTAAAGGTGTGTGATCTTTAGAGGGTGTGAGCGAAGGAGGCTGGGCACAATCCATTTCTTTGTTAAACTGACAGACTTGAGTGTGTGATGGTTGGGAGTGGTTCCCAATCTCTGTAGACAGTGGCTCCTGGAGTAGTAACTGGGGTGGGGGTGTTCGCTGGGGGACCATCCCTCAAGTAGCCAGGGGGCATACACCCACTGCCTGGTACCAATTGCATGCTAGAGGGTGGAGTGGACTGACTCAGGAGTGAGTGGTCACTTGGCAAAGCAGGGTGAATCGGGCTTCAGGAGTGGGAACTGGGAGGTCACAGCAGCACACCAGACTGGATCTGGGGAGCGTTCTGTCAACCCCCCCGCCCCCAAGAAACAATACCATCTAAATCAGGGGTGGACAATAATATTCACAGGTGGGCCAGTGGGAGTGGGAAGAAAGAGGGAAGGGGGAGAGTCAACAAGGGGTAGAGGAAGAGCTGATACCAGGTGGCACTGAGCTGGCCAGGGGAAAGGGGTAGGGGAGAGGTGGCCTGGGGCTGGGGGGGAGTGCAGAGCCAGCTGGGGGATGGAAAGAAGTGGCATAGTGAAGGGGATGGCATAAGTCAGCAAACTCCATCTTGGGCCTTAAGACACCATTTCAGGGATCCAGGGTGGTAACGTCTCACCTGTCCCGCTCCCTGAGGTCAGTCACATGGGCCACGGATCAGCAGATGAGGTAATGCCCCATATAAGGAAACAGCCCACACTTAGACAAGGTGGGGTGACAAGCCATGTAAGGTAAACAACCCGAAATCCAGGTTTGTAATTGGCTCGGTGCCAGCATCCCTCAGACCACTGTTCCCTCTAAGCTGTGCGCATGTGTGTGCGCACACCGGTCACAAAACCCGTGCACACAACAAAATAAAGTGTGCACAAAAAAGTTCAATAGTGGTAATATTGGTTCTCACAAAGAAATGTTTTTGCGCACACAAAGAAATTGTTTGCACACACAGTCTACGAGTAATTAGAGGAAACATTGCCTCAGACCTGACCCCCTTCCTCTAAACTGCACTATATAACCCATGTTATTGTTACCCTCGGGGAGCCAGCTTCCTTAGGGAACCGCTCCACCAGATCTGGTAGGTAAATAAAAGCATATGCATGTGTGACCTCCTCCGCCTCCGTGTGTCTTGGGGCCACTCGGGAAGTGCAAGGGCTTTGGGCTCTTACAATAGTGAGGGTTTCTGGCACCCAGTGGCCAAGCCCCATTTTCTAACCCCCCCCCCCCCCGGCCCCCTGGGGGGAGGGAGGAGGGGCCTGGGGCAACAGGGCATGGAGGGGGATTGGAGATACAAGGTGCTTCTGTTTCCTCGTCCCTGCGAGGCAACAGCAGCCATTCCCACTGCATGCCATGCCACAAGCAATAGCAGGACAGCTAGATAGGGATGGGGGTATGGATGCTGCAGTCCCCAGCCCTGTCCTTCCTCCCTGACTTCAGGACAGGCGGCAGGTTTTTCAGCTTCACTGACTCAGCCTCTGTAGCTGCAGCAGTAGACATGCAGCAGCAGCCCCCATCCCAGCAGGTTTCATGCAGCCCTTACGCTGCACCCCCAAGGCCCAAGAATTCCCCAGCTGCCTCCCTAACCTACCTCACTCGCTTACTGTGCAATGCTGAAGGAAAGACAATCCTCCATCTGCAGCTGTGTTATGAATCTTCCAGCCATGTTAAGTCATAGAATCATAGAAACTGGAAAGGACTGACAGGTCATTGGCTGTGTTCACACAGCATTTTTGTTTCGAAACAACGAGGTTGTTTCAAAACAAAAAAAGCCATGTTCACACGACGCACAGTTGTTTTGAAACCACAGGAACCCATTGTTTCGAAACAAGGATGTTGTTTCGAAACAAGTTAAACCCCATTTGGGGGCGAAACAACTTTGTTTCGAAACCATTGTTTCGAAACAATGCATGTGAACATGTTGTTTCGGAACAAGGTGTTCCGAAACAACATTTGAAGAGCTGCCCCCTCAGTAGCCTGGCCAGGGAACCGTCAGCACCCTGGCCATGGTGCTGAGGGGTGTCCCCTGGACAGCAGAGCAGGGCTGCAGGCACGGGCGGGGTTCAGCGCAGCCCAGCGCTGATCCCTGCCGGCTTAAAGCCTGGGCTGCCCCCCAAACCCATGGTTTGGGAGCAGCCCGGGCTTTAAGCCAAAACCCACAGGTGCCTGCAGCCCCCTCCCCAAGCGAAATAGCATGTTCACACTGTGAACTTGCTATTTCGTTTCCCGCCCTTTTCCTTATCTCGAAATAACTTTTTGTTAATTCGGCATAAGTTATTTCGAAATAAGGTGTTATTTGGGTATAAGTTGTTTCAAAACGACTTATATCGAAATAACCCCGTGTGTGAACACAGCCATTGAGTCCAGTCCCCTGCACTCATGGCAGGACCAAGTACCCTCTTAAACTCTCCATGACAGGTGCTTGTCCAACCTACTCTTCTTAAACACTTCCAGTGATGGAGATTCCACAGCCTACCAAGGCAACTTATTCCAGTTAGAAATCACCCTGACAGTTAGGAATGTTTTTCTAGTGTCCAACTTAAACCTCCCTTGTTGTAATTTAAAGTCCATTGCTCCTTGTCCTATCATTGTCAGTTAAGGAGAACAGTTTTTCTCCCTCCTCCTCCTGACAACCTCTTATATACTTGAAAATTGTTATCATGTTCCCTCTTTTCCAGACTAAACAAACCCAGCTCTTTCAATCTTCCTTCATAAGTCAAGTGTTCCAGACCTCTAATCATCTGTGTTGCTCTTCTCTGGACTTTCTCCAGTTTGTCCACATCTTTTCTGAAATGATATGTCCAGAACTGGACATAATACTCCAACTGAACCCTAATCAGGGCAGAGCAAAACAGAAGAATCACTTCTCAAGTCTTACTTACAATAGTCCTGTTAATACATTCCCAGAATGGTGTTCTCTTTATTATGCAACCATGTTATACTGTTGACTCAGATTTAGCTTTTGGTCCACTCTGATGCCCAGATCCCTTTCTGCAATGTTTCTTCCTAGGCAGTCATTGCCTATTTTGTATATGTGCAACAGATTGTTTTTTCCTCAGTGGACTACTTTACACTTGTCTTTATTGAATTTCATTCTGCTTACCTCAGATCATTTTCACCAGCTTGTTCAAATCATTTTGAATTGTGAACCTATCCTCCAAAGAACTTGCAACCCCTCCCAGCTTGGTATCATCAGCAAACTTCATAAGTGTACTCTATAGCATCACCTAAATCATTGATGAAAATATCAAACAGAACCAGACCTAGAACCGATCCCTGTGGTACACTACTCATTATGCCCTTCCAGCATAACTCCTCTACGGGAGTGGCTATCCCAACCAATTTTTCACCCATTTCAGGGTAGCTCCACCCGGCTGTACTTCCCAAGTTTGTTACTGTGCAGGTGATGCGAGACCATATCAAAAGCCTTACTAAAGTCTACCTTCATCCCATCTACTGCTTCCCCTCTATCCACAAGGATCATTATCCCATCATAGAAAGCTATCAAGTTCGCTTGACATGATTCCTTCTTGACAAATCCATGACGACTACCAGTTAGCACTTTATTCTCTGCTAGATGCTTCCTAATGGACTCCTTAATTATTTGCTCCATAATTTTTCCTGATACAGAGGTTAAGCTTACTGGTCTACAATTCCCTTGAGTTAATATATATTAATCTAATTCACAGTCAGGGAAATTGGAAGGTCTGGCTGTGATCCCTTATATTTAACTACAGTAGGGGAGCAGAGGAGGGGATCAGTCCCCCAGCCTTGCCCTCCTCCCACTCTTTCGGGGCTGGAAGCAGGATTCAGCATCACTGCAGTCGCAGTGCAAGGGCTGTGGGCAGACCTTCCCCCACACTCCTAGGCAGCCCATTCCAGTGAAGCCAGGCTACCCATTAGTCCACACCTTTCCCTGGCCCAGGAGTTCCCCCTCCCTAATTTACCATATTGCTGCTGAGGGAATTGCTAACCCCCCCACTCCCCTCTCCTGCCACCTCCCTTGCATTGCCATTTTAACTGCTCTGCTCCAGGAAGCCAGAACAGAGCTACCTCCCAGGAAGAAAGAGCCAGGTACTTGGAGGAGACAAGATCTTGTTCCAGTGGCTGGCCACTAGCTCAGCTGCCCATCTTATCAGGCCCATGTTAGCTTCCTTTGCTGCATGCGGCTTGAGGGTTGTGCTGCAGTGGGGCTTCATTTCTATGTAAGCTGGGCAGCTGAGCTCACACGGAAATGGAACCCTTCCAGCAGTAGGCTGCACCCAGCTGCCTCTGCCTCTGATTTTCTGCGAAGAGCCAGTCCAGCCTGGCAGTGGGCCCCCTCCCACCCCCAGCTCTTACTCACACCCCCTGGATCTAATGGGGGCACCTTCCCCCTGCCTTGAGGGGCACTGGATTGGCCTTTTGCAACACAGGAGGCATGCAGGAAGCTCTGGGCCTTTCAGGGAATCCTGTGTCTCTCTGTCTGCATGGCCCCTTTTGAAGGGCCAACCAGCTGGAGCTGGGAGGGGGAGCAGCGCATCATCTGACCACAGTGCAAACTGCCACTGAAGCTGGGAAGGAGGGGAAAAAGGGAGCATGGGCTGGAGCACAGGCACTTGCAGGCCAGATCCAGCCTGCAGGCTGTAGCTTGCCCACCCTTGATCTACATCTTACACCTTATAAAACTAGTATTTAGATCAAGCAGTTTTCTCACCTTGCTAGATTTTATAGTTCTCAATACACAAGCTTTTCCCTGAAGTTTGGGGCCATTCTCTTCAGATCTGTCTTCAGCATCCTATCCTATAAAGCGAACGCCATTCTGAGAATGTATTAACAGGAGTACTGTAAATAAGACTTGAGTCCACACTTCTCTTAAGTCAATTTAAAGTTGGTTAAGTCAACTTAAACGAGCATATTTTTTTATTAGGACAGTTTAAGTCAACTTTATTAAGTCAACTTGAGCAGGCACATATTGCATAGGGCTTCTTAAATTGACTTAATAAAGGTGACTTAAGTGCCACTTGTGGTCAGGGCTTTGCTTAAGTCAATTTAAGCCCCCTTAAATCGACTTAATCCCTTAACGTAGACATACCCTTTCACACTTCCAGCATAGGCAGGGGCGGGGGTTAGCAAAGGCCAAAGCACAATGCCATTGTTCCCTATTTTATATCTTCAGTTCACGAGCCTGGAAGACACTAGCCCAGGTATGTCCTGGTGGGCTTTGTTCAGTCCCAGGGTTGAGCAAGCCTCTTAGTGTGGTTTTGTGCAACTGAATCCTAGAATTGAGCAATCCACATTGTTTGGTACTTGCATAACCGTCATTGACTTGTAAATCGTCTGATAATTTCAACTCCCTTGCTAGATAGTAGTTCCTGAACACTGATCACCACCCTTACAGAAGAAAATCTCAAACTTGTAGCATATTTCACTAACAATATTCAGCAAAAGTCTCAACTTGATACACTAACAATAGACATTTTGACAGAACAATGGGCTTCAGCAGATCATGACCCTTCATGCATCTTGCACAGCAGGTTTTGTATGAAAAATACCATAATGATATATGAATGACAGTGGTACAGTGCATCACAGTACATCATGAGCCCTTTTCTTCATATTTGATGTGTGGATGTTGTCTTTTTATGTTTGTGGAGTGCACTAAAAGGGGACTTGGGTTTTTATTTTTCTTCTCAGAAAACCTTCCCCTGCTTAGCTTTGGCCCACACTGATTTTTTTTTGTTTAAAAAAAAAAAAAGTGTTTTAGGGCATGAGAAAATGTATACCAAAATATTTTATTATTTCTCTCACTACATCTGACACTTTCTGTAATGATGCTAGGACCATGTTTGTTGCCAATCTATAACAACGCTAAGCATATTTTCAAATACAAGTCGCAGGACACAGAACCACAAGTGCTATCATTTTCCTAGTATGTAGAGGTCTGACGAAGAAGAGGCAACCATTCACAAAAGAATTGTTTCCCCTCTTATCCTCACACCCATAATCCTAGCTCTGTTTGTTCCTAAAAAGGAACACAGTACAATTTAGCTGTGTAAGGGAAACTGCGGAAGACGATTGTACATATAGAGAGTAACACCCCCACTCTGACTCCTGTGTGCCCTGGCTATGAGCTAAGTGCTTAAAGACATGCATAGTTACTTATTTACTTGCCTTGTCCATACTCTGAGTACTGACAGCATGCTTATTTAATTATTTGCAATAAACACTCATCTTGTGAGCATTATTTAAATATGTTGTAACAAACTAGGCTACTTCCCTAGTTACTCTGTAAGCTTCCTCTTCCCACCCCCACCCCCACCCCCATTCAGCTAGCATAAATTCAGGGGAATGTCTAATGCATATTGAACTTTTCCAGTGGACCTTGGAAGCTGCAACAGGTGCCCCAGAAACAGCACCCAGAGCCTGTCCACTGGCACAGTGGGGTCCTTGGCTGCTGAAGGGACATAAGCACTGTACCCCTACAATAAAGCAACTTTTATTCTATCTGTCAGTTGTGGTCACATTGTCACAGACTCAATCCATACTCGGGCACAATAGTGCCACAAGCTGCCAAAAATAAAGAGGGCCTCCATAGAAGCCATAGAATTTTAGCTGCTCTGACTGGAATCAGTAATTTGTTTGATCTTATACTGCCCTGGTAAAACATTTATCAGGACAGACTTTTTACAAAGACATTAGAAGAAAATTTATGCATTATATTAATCATTAAATTCTGGACTTCTATTAATAACCTAGATTTGTACCATACCTCCCGTACTATAAACTTGCTCTCATGCTATAAAGCAGGCATGGCCAAACTGCATCTTGGGAGCCACATGTAGCTCTTGAATGAAAACTTGTGACTCCTGGAAGAACATCAGCAATTCAGCAAAGCAGCCTCGGACAAGGAGTTCAGGAGGGGGTCAGGACAGTGGGAAGAAGAGTGGTATGATCGAGGATAGCGGGGAGAAGTGTGGCATGGTTGGGATGTTAAAAAGCTCACCACTAGCCTGAAGTCTTCTACATCAAGCAGCAGCTAAGTTTTTACTCTATAGGCCTAATTTTCATGGTAACCTTACATAATTATTAGAATCTGACATTAGTAGATCAATATTTTTCCTCTTTTTATGATAAAATTAAAGTGTGCAATGAATTTTAAACATACTAATTTTGGAGTAGGTAAGACTATATGGCTATATGCCTCAGTGCAACTCTCGAAGTTTTAATAATTAACCTGTGTGGCTCTTGAGTTCCATAAGTTTGGCCACCCCTAAAGCATTAAGTTTTCTACCATCACTACACTCATTACCTACCTTCCCACCTCTCACAAAAATGAGTATTTTACAACTAGTGAATAAGGAAAAGTCTAGACATTATAGGTACCCATTCTTATAGTTCAACTGAGATGATAAGCTCTTATGCTACCGTATATCATCGTGTATAAGCTGAGAATTTTGTGCCTGAAAATTGGCTTCAAAACAGGCACTCGGCTCATACTCAAGAGAATACAGTAGACAGCCCCAGCCAGCCCTTTCCATGACCGTGCGGCAGGCCGGAGCCCCAGTGTTGCCGGGCAGCCATCTTGGGCAGTCGGCCCGGGCTGGGGCTGGAGAAAGGAAGGGACCCTGGCATCTGGAGTGGCCAAGTAAGGGGGTCCTGGGGGGGGGGTCGGCCTAGACATGGAGGGGGGGATTCAGGGAGGCCAGGGAAGCGGTGGCAGGGATCGGGGGTTGGGGAAGGGTTCTGGGAGTTGGGGAAAGTGATGGGACGGCCGGGAGGGTTGAGGGGGTTCTGGGAGACCAGGGAAGGAGCGGCAGGGCTCAGGCACGGGGGGGGGTCAGGGAGTCCGGGGATAGTGGCAGGAGGACCCAGGGTTTTTGGCGAGCCCAGGGAAGCAACAACAGGGACCCGGCCCCCGGCGGCGGGGGGCCTGGCAGGCTGGGAAGAACGGCAGCAGGGGTTGGGAGGTGACAGGGAAAGGGGTGGAAAGGGTGTTGGGGAACAGGGGAGCAACAGCATGGAACTGAGAAGGGAGCAGGGGGGTGGCAGTGACGAGCCAGCAGGGCTTCAGTGGGGAAGGGGCAGAGCAGGGGGCAGCAGTGAAAAGCCAGGGGGCAGCAGTGTGGAAGGGGCAGAGCAGGGGACAGCAGTGAGGGAAGGTCAGAGCAGGGGGCAGGAGGAGCAGCAAGGGGGCAGCAGCAGGAAACTGAGAAGTGAGCAGGGGGTAGCAGTGAGGAAAGGGCAGAGCAGGGGGTAGCAGGCGTGACAGCAGTGAGGAAAGGGCAGAGCAGGAGGGCAAGAGTGAAGAATGGACAGCGGGGGGGGGGGCTAGGGAAAAGCAGCAGTTGAGATTTTGGGGTAAGGAAGCTGCCAGAAACTCCAGAGGAAGCCAGCAGCAGTGGGTGAGGGGGTTAGGGGCCAAGGCCAAAAGGGGACCTCGGCTTATACCCAGGTCACCAATTTTAGCTTCTTTTTTGGACTCAGAATTGGGGTGTCGGCTTATGCCTGAATCGGCTTATACCCAAGTATATATGGTAATTTTGCAACTAATATCTAGTGGTAATTACTGTGTATTTTTAATCTTGGTATCTATGAATTAAGATAATATATACAAAGATAAAGGCTGTGTCTCTAACAGAAGTGAGGGTGTGATTCCTCTACACACACTACCTCAAACACTCACCTCTGGAGCATGGGTTATAGCACCCAAGATGGCTGAGCCAAGCTGCGTACAAATCTGAAATCAGTCGATGTATACTTGCCATGATTCAATCACGTCTCTGCTGCCACTTCCACATGTCTGTGGCTAAAGTGCTGTTCGCAGCTGCTTTAACTTCATGAGAGCTAGAGTGAATGTGTGTATACAAGCAGAGGATATCATGCCCTTGCTCTTATAGACAATGCCATAATACGAGAGAAATAAAGAAGGCAGGGTTTTTTGGGAATTCTAATCTGAACATGTTCCATAGAGGCAGCTGTGTTAGTCTAGTTCAACAAAAGAAGCAAGGAGTCTCCTGGCACTTAAAGACTAACAGATTTATTGATTGCATGAGCTTTTGTGGGAGAAAGCATCTGATAAAGTGGGATTTTCTCCCACGAAAACTTATATGATCAATATATCTGTTAGGCTCTAAGTGCCACAGGACTCCTTGCTTCTTCTAATCCAAACATGCAGTTCATAAAAATAATTTAATGCCTTTAAACTATTCTACAATTTACTGTCAGTTTATTCTTTTCTACCTTTTTTACTTTTGCACAATTCCTCTCAGCATTGGTAGAAATTATGTAAACCCACTATACACATCCACTAGTACAGGAGTCTCTTGACTGATGCCTCATGGTGATCCATCTGGAAAATTGACCAAATACACAGTCATTCTCTCTTTCAGTCTCTGTGCTGTGACTCAGTCCTCTGGCCAAGCCCTTTTGCTAAATTCCCCATTCCAGGTCAGGATCTAATCCAGGCAGCCAACTCAGGGTCCATGGCTACTACTAGTCCTGGTGCTGCCCACTAGTGGTCTGAGGTGTGTGTGTGGGGGGGGGAGGACCTCACCCTGCCCATTTTTTCAGGCCCCAGCCCAGGGAATTATGCATCATGCCTTGCAACCATAGAGAAAAGTGTTCAGAGTTTGGTTGTGGGGCGTTATGTCTGGACGTGGAAAAGGCGGGAAGGGACTGGGGAAAGGAGGCGCTAAGCGGCATCGCAAAGTGCTGCGCGACAACATTCAGGGTATCACTAAACCTGCTATCCGCCGCTTGGCTCGCCATGGGGGAGTGAAGCGTATTTCTGGCCTTATCTACAAAGAAACTCGGGGTGTGTTGAAGGTTTTCTTGGAGAACGTCATCCGAGATGCTGTCACCTATACTGAGCATGCGAAGAGGAAAACTGTAACTGCCATGGATGTGGTGTATGCCTTGAAACGCCAGGGGCGCACCCTTTATGGTTTCGGAGGTTGATCTTTTTCTGTGTAGTACAAACATCCAACCACTTCTACCTCTAAAGCAGTCCTTTAGGTCACCAGAGCCACATACCTGCCACACCCAGTACCTCTCATTCTTATATCAGCGTCTTTGGCTCTAGCTCCCTCACAGCCCTGGCAGTCCACAGGGGCTTCCCAGCTAGCCAGACAGCACATCCTCTCACCCTAAGCTCCAGGAGAAGACTGCCCAGAGCTGTGGCTGCACGCAGCCTTCTTTTATATAGGGCTCCTGGGCCCTGATTGGCTCTGCAGCCACCTGTTCCAGTTGGCTGCTCCTGTCACAGGACTTTCAACCTCCTCCTTCCTGGAGCAAGGAAATCACCCTATTACATCCACACATCAAGAAGAGAATATCAAAAGCATCCTTTTATCAAAGACTATGCAAGCAGTTGTCCTCCTTGTGCTCTTTATACTTCAGTTAGAACAATCTGTATGTAGAATAGTTACACTTTCCAAATGTAAGTTCCAAAGGGGTTGTCATGTTAGTCTAGTTCAGCAAAAACAAACAAGGACTCTTTTGACACTTTTAAAGACTAACAAATTGATTTATTTATGAAAGTTCATTTGCTAAATAAATTGTTTTTTTTTAAAGTGCCACATGACTCCTTGTTTGGAGTTTCAAACATAATTACTTAAGGGTTTCAGTTAAGCTATTGACGTGTTTAAAATTATGAACAGGCATAAATATTTTCAAGATCAGAGCCTTAGACTTTTGTTTAGGAAACAATACTTCCCGATATAATCATGTAGCCTGGCTATAGAAGTTCTAGTGAACTGGCCATTTACTTCCTCCACACTGTATCTCTAGGAGGAAAAGCTAGCTGCCTTTGAATCAGGGCAGGCTAATGAAACTTGTAACAGGTTTGATTCTGTCCAATTTGAAGTAATTATCAGTTCTCAGGCCAGCCTGCATTAGCAATTCCCTCCACTTGTCCCAGGTTAAGCGAGATGTCTGGCCTTCATTCTGGCCAAGAGGAATAATTCTGAAATACGTTTGTAACTAAAGCTAGTTAAAAGTTATCAGACAGAACATCTTTGACTTTAATGGGACTACTCAGATGCCTAAAGTTAGGAATAAGCTTCAATAACTTGCTCAATCAAAGCCTAAATGCCCAAAGAAGCAAGCATTTTTACCATAATGCAATATTTATACAAGAAATGACAATGTCATTTACAACGAAACTTGGATTCACTCTAATACTTTTGTTTTTCCTAAGTTTTCAATACTCCTTATATTTACACTAAAGGCCAGGTATACAATCAGAAGACCCAGGTCAATTTCAATAGACATCCAAGTGTTAGATGCTTATGCAAAGCTTATTCAGCTATCTGAATGCTTGTTTTTACCTCTTAACTCTCCCTTACTGCAGGACCGCCTCCCTACCACCTAAGGTTCCTCCTCCTAATTTTAATTGCCTTTTGGGGTGGAGGTTGGTTGTCCAGCTCCCTCTGTTACTGCATCTTCAGGGAACAGAGAGCTGGCCCTGTCAATGAAATGGTACACAGATAAAGACCAAAGAACTATGTAATGACAGTGTCAGCTGGGAAGGTGTTAGAAGGCCACCAAGGGACAAAGAACTAGAAATGGGAATTACCTATCTTGAGCTCTGAAAAAGGAACCTTCTTGGTTCAGGTTCTCAAAAGAATGACGGTTCAAGGAGATTCTTATTGGTGGCAGTCAGGGTGAAAAGGAAGTGTGAGTTAGATATGCAGCAAAATCAGTTGTGTTTGCATCACGTGCGATCTGGATGTTGATGATATATGTGAGGTATGGAGGGAGATCAGGTGTGTTACGTGTCAAATGGAGAGGAAGTTAGGCTGTATAGTGTGACATGAAGGAGTGCAATTTGAATTTTGGTTTTGGGGGGAAGTGTATGTGGGAGCTAGGGCTGCTCCCAGGGCCTCCTTTTCAGGGCTACATGTTGTCCTACAGGTGCTTCCCACCTTAGTCTACAAGATGAGGCTATCTGCCTGGGTTGGTGTAGGGGAAAATAAGCGGAAGAAAATTGTATGTGAAAGATAGTAGCACCCTGTGACGGGGCAGGCCCGCCCCGCACTGAAGCGGGCCTATATGCCCG
>ML681994.1:6490022-6626267 GCA_007922195.1 Podocnemis expansa | reverse complement strand
CATTGACTCTGGCCAGTGGGCCACACTGCCCTGACGTTAAGGGCTGAGACTTATTGACTCTGGCCAGGGGGCCGCACTGCCCTGATGAGAAGGGCTGGGACTCATTGACTCTAGCCAGCGAGCCATACCGCCCTGCCCGCAAAGCACCCCGTGGACAGGGTCGGTAACCATAGGGCCATCCGGCCTTAGACTGAGAGCCGCCCGGCTCGAGAGCACGTGGAGCTAAACCACTCCGCGACACACCCCCTCAGACCAAATCATGGGCCCAGAATATGAATGATTTATCACCTGCCTATGGTTCCACTCAGACCAAAGCACCATGTATCTGTAAACATATGCAATTTATTGCCTTGTTAATAGCCTCACTCAGACCAAGGAGTGACCTTTCCCTGAACCAGGCACCTCCCTGAGCCAGACACCCGCACAATTTACTGCTGCTTATGTAGGCATTGATAACCAGAAGACATACATGTATCTACCTGTTTATCTGAGTGACCATCTTGTACTCCTTATAAGGCATGCCTATTAGCAGAGCCTGTATGCTGACATGTATATATTTTATAGTTAGTAGGGTTCTTTTCCCCTGTGATGCTATGTAACAGTGGAAAAGTCTAATACATGTTGGATTTCACCGACGGACCAGGAAGCTGCAGCAGGTGCCCTCAGAGATAAAGCCCTGAAGCCTGCCTGCTACCGTTTCCAGGCATCCCTGGTAACTGAAAGGGACATAAGCATTCTACCTCTTTTAATAAAATTATGTTTTATTCTATCACTTGTGTTCACATTGTCACTGCTCAATCCAGAGCCTGTTAATAGTGCCCCCTTTGGGCTGCAGTTCGAATACACTGTACCATAATCGTGGCATCAGTCTCTAAACTATCAGCAACATAGCAAATCAGGATACAGCTGTCTGCACCAAAGAGGGGGAAAAAAAAGTACTTCGCTGCAGCTCTCAGAACTAGTTACTAGTTAGGCCTGGGCTCTGGGTCAGCCTTGAAGCAATCCTCCTCTGTCCTCATCTCACTCAGATCAGTCCTTGAAGAGTCTACAAAGCCTTCCTAAGTAGTCTACCGGTTCTTGCTTGGTCTGTATTTCCTCCAGGACCATCTAGGCTTCTGGAAAGCTTTCTTTTTGGTCACCTAATATGAGTGGATTTTTCTTGGGTAGGGAATGTCAAGGCACTGATGTATCCAGCAGCTGCCAAAGGAAGTCCAACAGATACCGTCTCAAGGAATAAATAGAGCGTGTCAAGCAGACATGGTGGCTGAGGAGAAGATTAAATGCATACAAGACTGGTGGAAGTGGTAAGATGGGGGTTACAAGTGGGTATCAAGACTTTGGGACATTGGATGTGAAGATGAGGTATCATGTAAATGTTATGGGATGCCTTCTGCGCTCGCTATTAAGTGGATTAATAACACTAACACTTCAAATATTTGCAAATTAGGGATACCCTCAGACCCACAACTGCTCCTAGGATCTGAGGGGCTTCTCTAGACCACAAAATGGTTTTTCAATTGTACTTGGTACATAACTGGAGCTATTTCTCTTTGATCTGAACTGTGCTACATCCATCCATGCTTTCATGACTGATTAGTTACTGTTAAACATTCTAGCTCTAACAACCCTAGAAAGCCACTCAGAAGACCCTGCTTCCTCACAGCTGGTGTTACCTACAGGAAACACAAGTTTTCTGACAGGTGCATTGGTTTCCTAGTGCAGTTTTGATATGCTAATATTGCTATATAAAGTCCTATATGGCTTCAGTCCTGGCTGAGAGATCACTGGTCTCCCATAGTAGCACCACAGCAGTTCAAAGAGCTACTATACTCAAGCTAGAATTAAAGCTCTAGAGGCCAAATTCTACATTTGCAGAGAAAGACTTAGAAGTCAAGTGTGAAACCAGCCAGTCATGCTGTTAGCAGATGAACGGTTGGTTACTCATCAGTAACCATCCTTCTTCGAGATGGGTTGCTCACATACATTCAGTTATAGGTGTCTACGTGCTGCAGCGCACGGTAGCTCAGAAAGTCTTTAGCGTTAGCCTGTCAGGTCAGGGCACACAGCCAACACCCCCTTCATGCAGCAGCCGTGGCTATATAGGTGACCGTGACCCTGACCCTCCCAGTCCCATATACCTTTGCCAACTCCGTTAGCAGGGATAATGCGAGGGACCTGAATGTATGTGAGCAGCTCATCTCGAAGAATGGTTACAGTGACTAACCAACCGTTCTCCTACAAGCGCTGCTTACATCATTCAGTTACAGGTGACTGCTAGCCATACCCAAGGATGGTGGGAGGAGTTACAGTCTACCCACACTGAGTACAGCTCTGCCCACAGCAGCATCATTTCTCACCTGTTGGGCAATGGCGTAGTGTGTCATGAAGGCATGTACCGAAAACCTCTTGGATCAGGACCTTAGCGAGGAAGGCCATGGAAGACACCTGAGCTCTGATAGAGTGGGCTCTCACAGTCTCTGGGAGAGGCATGTTTGACCTTCCGTAGCAGTCTTTAACGCAGTTCACAATCCACTTGGAGATACATTGGGAGGATACCAGGGAACCTCTCATGCATTCTGCGACCGCCACAAACAGTTGGGGGGTCTTGCGGAAGGATTGGGTGCACTCAATGTAGGTTAGGAACGCTCTCCTCACATCCAGGGTGTGCCACTATCTCTGGTTTTCTGTCACCTGCATGTCTGGATAGAAGACCGGCAGGCAGATTTCTTGGTTCATGTCGAAGGGGGTGGCGACCTTGGGCAGGAACGAGGGGTGGTGACGCAGGACCACCTTGCTGGGAAAGAAAACCGTATATGGGGTTTAGAGGATAGGGCTCGTAGCTCTGAGACCTTTCTGGCCGATGTAATGGCCACCAGGAAAGCAACCTTCCAGGACAGCACTAGCAGGGTGGCTGAGTCTAAGGGCTCATACGGCGGTTCTGTCAGAGCCAGTAGCACCACGTTCAGGTCCCACTACGGGGTGGGATTACAGACGTGGGGAAAAAGTTTTTCTACTCCTTTCAGGAATCTATGGCAGATAAGGTGTGAGAAGAGTGGGACCCCGTCTGTCGTTTGGCGAAAGGCTGAGATTGCTGCCAAACACTCTTTCGATGATGACAGGGATAGGCCTTTCTCCCTTAGATCAAGAAGGTAATCTAAGGTTGCCTGTACTGGTGTGGAGACAGGGTCTATGTTTTTATCACGGCACCAAGTGGAGAAGTGATTCCATTTTGTGATATCGGTGGACCTGGTGGAGGGTCTTCTGCTACCAACCAGGACCTTTTTAACTCTATCCGAGCAGTGTCTCTCTGGCTCACTGAGCCACAAAGCATCCAAGCTGTCAGGTGCAGGAGGCTCGGGTTGGGGTGCCAAAGGCGGCTCGAGTCCTGTGTCAGCAGGTCCACCCACCTCGGGAGGCGGAGCGGGGTCCTCACTGACATGTCTTGTAGGAGAGGGAACCAGTGTTGCCTGGGCCAGTCCAGGGATATCAGGATGATGATTGCTCATCTGTGAGGACCTTCAGAAGCACTCTGTGAATCAGGGGAATTGGCGGGAAGGCGTACATTAGGACTCCCGATCAGTTGAGGAGAAAGGCATCGCTGAGAGACCCCTTCTCCCGACCTCGGAGGGAGCAGAACCAAGAGTACTTGTGGTTCTGCACTGTGGCAAAGACGTTGATCTGAGGAGTTCCCCACCCGATTGTCAGCAGGGAGAAAACCTTGATGTGGAGGGACCACTCGTGATTCACCAGTGGCTTTCTGCTGAGTGAGTCTGCTATGCCATTGTCCATCCCGGAGAGATGGGCAGCAGTTGGAGTGAAGTGATGGTCTATTGCTAGTTGCCACAGCTTGGTCGCTTCCTCGCATAGGGCCAAGGAGCGGACTCCTCCTTGGCGGTTTGTGCAGAACACGGCTGCTGTGTTGTCTGGGAGGATTTGGTCCACTCTGCCCTGAATCTGGTCCAGGAAGGTCATGCAGGCCAGTGTGATGGCCCGGAGCTCCTTCACGTTTATGTGGAGGAGACTGTCCTCCGGGCTCCAGGTGCCTTGTGTGGAGAGGCCCCCAGACAGGTAGGCACCCCACCCCAGTTTGGAGGCATCCATTATCAGAGTTACTGCAGGTTTGGACTCCCTGAACAGGATTCCCCTCATCGCGAAGTCGGAGTCCCACCAGATTTGGAGGGACTCCAGGGCATGCTGGGGTACTGAGATTACCTTGTCGAGATGGTCCCGTTCCGGTTGGAAGCTTGTGGTGAACCAGAGCTGGAATGGTCGCATCCACAGGCGGGCTGTTTGGATTACCGATGTGGCCGCTGCCATGTGCCCCAGGAGCTGCATGCATCTGCGCGCTGTGGTCAGCCCGGGTGCCTGGAGCTCCGTGATGATGGTGCAGATGGATCGAAATCTTGACAGGGGCAAGGATGTGATGCCTTGCTGAGCGTCCAGGCATGCCCCAATGAACTCTATGTCCTAGGTGGGGCAAAGCTTGGACTTTTCCAAGTTTATGCGGAAGCCCAGGAACTCACACAGGTTCATTATGACATCGACATGGTCTTGTACTTGACAACTTGACTTGCCCACTATGAGCCAGTCATCCAGGTAGGGGTAGATTCTGACACCTCTCCTGCGTAAGAACGCTGCAACCAGTGCAACATGCTTTGTGAACACCCTGGGGGTTAGCAATAACCCGAAGGGGAGGGCAGTAAACTGGTAATGGCGTCGTGCCACTACAAACCTGAGGAACCGCCTGTGGTGGGGCCAGATGGCTATGTGGAAGTAAGCGTCCTTTATGGCATCCTCTTGCTACTGTGTCGAGGACCCACTGGTCCGAAGTGACCTGGGTTCACCGTGGGGCAAAGTGGTGGAGGCAGTGGGGGGAGAACAGGGGCCGTGGAGCGCTGCCCTCGGAGGGACTGTCAAAAATGCTGTTTGCAGCCTGATGAACAGTCCGACCCCTGTCCACATCACCCTGACTGGGAGGCGCCCAGCTTACCCCCATTACCTACCTGGCCTTTATCCTTGTCCAGGTCCCCGAGGTGGCGCTGGGGGACCTGGAAAGATCTCGGAAACTGGGTCGGCAGCTGCAGCTGTTGTTTCAGTTGCTGTAGCTGCTGTTGTAGCTGGTGCAACTTAGAGGAACGTCTAACAGGCTCCAGGGTGTAGATCCCAAGGGACCTCAAAATGGCCCTCGAGTCCTTCATACCATGCAGCTTCGCATCTGTGGAAGATGCAAAGAGGTCGGGGCCTTCGAAGGGAAGGTCCTTGATAATTTGTTGCATCTGCATGGAGAGGCTGGAGTTCTGGAGCCAGGCCAAACGGCGCATCACCACTGCCGATGCCATTGTGTGTGCCGCTGTATCCACTGCATCCCAGGTTGCCGCAAGCGCGTCCCTGGATGCTCTCTCTCCCTCAGCCAGCATCGCTTTGAAGTCTCTCAGACAATCCTCGGGGATGACCGATCAGAGATTTTGTAGAGCTTCCCACAGGTTGAAGATGTAGCGTGTCATTAAAGCAGAATGGTTTGAGATGCGCAGCTGAAGGGCGGCTGAGGAGTAAACTTTCCTGCCGAGCAGGTCAAGCTTCTTTGCCTCCTTGTTCTTGGAGCTGGTGCTAAGTTGGCCTTGTCTCTCCCTTTGGTTGACTGTGTCAACCACCAAGGACCCCGGGGGCCAGGTGGTGAAACAGGAAGGGAAAACCTTCTGGGGAGACGGAATATTTCTTGTCCGCTATTTTAGACACTGGCGGGATTGAGGAAGGTGTTTGCCAGCATTCCTGGACAATGTGGAACACCCCAGCATGCAAGGGGATTCCGACCTTAGCCGGTGGGGCTCAACAACACACGTCAAAGAGGGAGTCATCTGTCACCTGGATTACCCCTAGCTTGAGGTTCAGGTTCGTCGCCATGCAGAGGAGAAGGTCCTGTTTGACACGAGGATCCCCTTCGTGGTCAGTGGACATGTCAATTAACATCTCAGCAGGTGACGAAGATGACGGGGCCTTGATCTGCTTCATTGTGGAGAATCAGGGTCCAGCTCATCGTCGGAAAAATCTGAGGACTCCAGTGCAGGTGAACGTGCGTACCAGGAGGAGGTGTTGTCTGCTGTCGTGTTCAGCCAGTCGAGAGTCCATTTGTTGTGCGGGGACCTTGACAGCAACATAGGCGTTATGAGGGAGGTAGGTGTTTCCCCCGATGGGTGCCTGCACCGCGCGCTCGGTGACACGGAGCTTTTGCGGGCTCGCTTTCTCAGGCACTCCTCCTGGGGGGGGGGGAAGAAAGGGATCCTCCGAGGATGACCTGGATGCCCCCCCGATAGCCGGCAGTCCGGTACCGAGAATGCCTCGGAGAAGCGGTGAGGAGCCATAGAACTTGGACCCAGTACTGGGTTCGACACTGCTGGGTTGGAGAGAGGTGAGGAGGCCCGATACGGTACCAGCATCAGTACAGGTGTTGGCGGTGCTGAATCCGACGGTACTGGAAGTGATGGTACCGGAAGTGGGGTTATCAGTGACGGTGCCGGGTCCAGTGGTACCGGGCTTGGTGGCGGCACTGGGCTTGCGGGCGGTGCCATGTCCAGAGGCGCTGAGGGAGGTGGTGCCGTTGCGGCCGGTTGCCTCGTGTTCTGCACCAACGCCAGATTTAAGCACCCTTGGAGACCCGGTGCCTGAGCAGGGGCCCTGCTCGGGGCAGTTGGGAGGCTACCGGGAGACCGGCAAGGTCAGTGCCTAGAAGGTACCGTGGAGGGCCGAGATCTTGAGCCTGGTACCAGGGATTAGCAGGAAGCTTGAGCCTGGGCCGACCAAGGGTCCAGCGGAGTGTTGACGGCTCAGCCACTTTCAAGTGGAGCGGCTCCGGTTCCCCGAATGAGGCGGAGGCGACCCTCCCTTTCCAGCCAAGTCCTCCGCTTGAAGGATCGGCAGATGGGGCAGTCTGCTGTGATGTGGGATTAACTCAAGCAAGCAAGGCACTTCTTGTGCAGATCATCCAGCAGGAAAGCCTTGCAGCATCCTAAGCACGGGTTGAATCCTGGCATTTCGAATTTCGCGCAAAAGAACAGACCCTTGCATTTCACAAGATAACACTGATCCAAACCAATGCTGACGGCAGAAAAAGGAACTGGGAGGGTCAGGGTCATGGTCACCTATATAGCCGTGGCTGCAGCATGGAGGGGGGGTGTTGGCTGTGCGCCCTGACCTAACAGGCTAACGCTAAAGACTTTCTGAGCTACTGTGAGCTGCGGCACATAGACACCTGTAACTGAATGATGTGAGCAGTGCTCCAAGGAGAAGCAGACTTTCATGACCCTTTGTAGATGAAACAAAGACCACAGTGCTTATTAACTATAATCCTCTCTATTCAGGCTTACTGTGGTATCAAATGATGGATTGTGTATGCTTTCCTCTGACCCCCTGATCTTAAGAAATCTGTCCAGACAACTAAGAAAGGGAACACTTGTCACAGATGCTTCCTGTAATTCATGAAATAATTGTTTGTGGACAGATATCATTAGTTATCAATTATGCAAGATGAGGTGTCATGAGAGGAACTCCAACAGATCAACGGGTCATAAGAATGGAATTGTCTTCAATCCTTTTTTAATTCAAAAATATGAAATAGATAAATGGGAGGATTTCTAGAAAGAGTTGAAAAGCCTTGGGCTGCAGGACCACTTCCCCAAATTGACAATCTATTTGCCTCTCTGTCTTGTGCAGCTTAATCTTTGATTAATAAATTGAGTCTGGAATTGAACTTTTAGTTAACAGCTATCTTTTATCTCAGGTATTTGCTCAAGGAGTGTGTTGGTGATTAATTTATTTTCAGAATATCTTTTCTTCTTGAGTTGCTAAGAAAGTTGCATAGTACAATATCATTAAACACTGAACATGTGTAGAATTGAAGAATGTCTTATGTTTTATTATTTGAATTATAAGTTACTATTTGTTATTTAATATGAATTTGGGATTTTATTTTATGTGAATTGGGGTTTTATGGGTATAATGAGCTGTAACACATAAAAATGATGGGGCGGACTGAAAAGGTAATTTATGAAATATTTATTTTAATAGATTAATAGCTCTTTATTTACAACATTTTTTGCAAAAGTTCTATGGTCAGCTAAAACTTTTCCTCGGTATTCCATATCCTTCATATGAACTTTCAGATTGTCATGGTTTCTTCCCCAAGTGTGCACCAGATACAATCGACCGTGTATAAAAACAGGCTCAGGAAGATAAATGTTTGTTTCTTTGTTACCAAGGCAACATATGTAACACTGTGACATATGACATTTCACATCACGAACACACATTGCAAATTAGGAGGTTTGATGAATTGGATGGAAGAATGCTATAATTAATGAACTTGTATTATTCGCTGGATAGATCTGCTGTCATTCAGCCGTCACAATTAATTCTTACTCTTTATCTTTATCTTTATAAAACTTCTGCACTGTAACCAAAGTAACCATTATACCAACACTGGAACCAAGAGCCCTGTGGGACTCAGAGGGTAACTTGATATTGTATTCAAAACCTCATTTTGCATCTTGTACTTTCTATGTTCAATGATGTTTGATGAAGCTTCATTTAACTTTAAGTGTATGTAATTCATCTGGATGTGTGAATAAAATGTGTGAATGTGAATGTGTGTGTGATGGGATTAGTCCAGATGCAAGCCTACCCTGAAGCAAACTGCCGGCACCACTTTAATGGCTGAAGAATAAAAGAGGAATGGAAACAACCCCCTGGAAGAGCAAAAAGAACCCACTCAAGAATGAAAAGAATAAAAGTCCAATTGAAGTCCAATCAAGGATGAAATGAAAGTCATGACTGAGGCAGCATGACACAGCAAGATCTATGGACTAAAAGGTATAAAAAGTTGGGTGAGACTGCATAGATTTGGGTTCTCTCATTTGATCTGCAATCATCCTCCATGAGAATCGGCACACACTGGCAACACCCGGCTTCCATTCTTGTGTTGTGTCTAGGCTGCCTGGCCAGCAGATTATGACACGGAACTGAAGCTGGTAAGTATATCCATCTGTAGGATTGATTGATTGAGTGAGTACAATAATTAGATCCAGAAGTGATTTTTAAGAGTAATGATTAAACTGCTTTTTCTTTTAAAAATATTTTTAATATACCAAATAAATGTGTTGTATTGCCTAAGATCTCCTAAGATCCTGATAGTTTTTATCTATAAGTACAACACATGCACTCTCAGACTTTAAAATCACATAATGGCATATAGCGTGATTTCTGTTCCAAATGGAGTGTGAGCACTCTGAATAATGAGAGTTTAACAATGACAGAAGTTTATATCACTGTATCATAAGGCATCATGTTAATGAACATGTGTAGGCAGTGGTGTCTGAGTGATAAATGAGTGAGAAATAAATAAAAACAAGGTCATTCATCATAGATCGTAGAACCTTCAAGAGCGGCATATATAACTAGCATGTAAGAAGTGATGCAGGGAAGGAGGTGGACATAAGCTCCTGAAGAAATGAAAGAAAAATATGATTGCTTCAAACACTTACACAGGTGTGACTATTGCAATATAACCAGGGTAGCCAGTTGACAATCAGGAAGACAATGCCTCTTCAGAAACATAAAAGCCATCACTGGAAAATGCTCAAGACTTAAACAAAAACAAACACTGTAAATCTAATTCAAGCATACAAAGCACCACATATGCAAAAGATCAACTAAAACCTCTCGTAGGTAATAGAAAATATAGAAGATGGAAGTAGGTGGGAAGTCCTTTTTGAGGAGTTTCCATTTTATTTTTATTAGTTCACTCTCAGGGCTGAAATTCTGAAGAAATATACCTTTATGAGCCTATCTTTTTCGCTGATATTTAATGCAGATTCCCCAGATGCATAATATAAAAGCACAGAGCAGGTGCTGGGGGAGAAAAGAAAGCATCAGGCTCTGTAAAGGGTTGTGCAAAGGACAAGAGAGCTCCTAAATTAAAGCTCTATGAAACTCCCAGCTGGTAAATGGGCTTAGAGCTCTTCAGGCCCTTTCTACAGTACCATAAGCAGGGTATGTTCAGGAACACTTAGCTCCCAGAAGCAAGCGACATTGCAACCCAGAGCTAAATATCCACTTTCTGAAAAGTAAATGAAGCAAGATTTGGCATATTGGACTAAATCTTACTTTCAGATGCATTCTCTTCCCAATGAGACCAACAGAAGCCAATGATCAGAATTTAACTTCATATTGTTGTTTACTATTAGTAGTTCCAATCTATTCTATTGCATTTCATTAATCAAGAGGTTCAGTCTCCAAAAGCCACAACATATCTAATGTGTTCTCATTGCAAGGACCAACATGGCATCCAGCAGCAGACGCCAGCATCTGAAATGCTAGTGGAAAAAATGGATGAGATATCATGGAGTGACCCAAGGAAATGGAAAAGGCATAAACCCTAATTTTAAGGAATTGGCTGCTGACCAGAACCACCTCATTAATCATCTAGTGGTATATAATTTATTGTTTGCTCTGACTTCTTTCTGTTTCAATCCATCCACTTTCAATCATGATTCCTGCCCTCCACTCTGTCTATCCTTCCTAATTTCCTGTCTTACTTGTCATCTCTACTCTACTGAGGTTTTCATACAGCCATTAGCAGAGTAATAACCATATGCCATCCTGAAGTGCACCAAGCACCACTAAAGTTCAGAAACAGCTGGCATTCACCAATATGCCTGTGATATTCTGGGATGCAATCCAGACCACTGAGGGGCTGTATCACCTCCTACCTCACAAGTTGTATAACCTCAGAATGTTTTGCTGTTGTAGCTCCCTACCTGGGCCACTCACAAACAACATTCATGTCACACCCTGAATATCTGTGCCCCGGTACAGAGGCTATGACCTGAGCACTTTGCCAGCAACTCAACAGCTACACTCCGGCTTCCGCCAGCATTGGTTCCTATTTACAGGGTGGCCACAACAAACTTTCAGTCCAGAAGCTTTCCAAAACTTATATTCTGCACTATTCAACACTTCCTTGGACAGTTCAGCTATTACAGCTCCATTGGCCCTGTTCAGGATTGACATTCAACAGTTTGTTACTGTTCGTGCCCGATGATAGGTGACCGCTTGCCGGGGCACCCCCATTTGCCACCCCTTCCCAAGCACACACTAAAACCCCTTATGGACAGTGTAGGGGGCTCTGGCCTGGAATCTGGGAGACTACAGACTAGTATAACTCAAAGGTACTGACCTCATAGGAATTTATGACCCACCTGGGAATTTATGACCTGGGAATTTGAGTGCCACCTAGGAATTCAAAAAACTTAACTAAGAAATAAACAACTTAACTCAATCGTGGGAACTATTAATATGAGCCTCCCCTAGTATGGGAAGAGACCAAGAAACACTGAGCTAAAAATCCTATAAAAAGGAGATGCCAACTGGCAGAAGTTATGGAGGTTCACGTGTTACCTGCCAGAACTGATCACTCTGACAGTTGGCTCGCCCGAGGAAAGCTAGTTTGTGTTGTGTCCCTTACCATGCCCCTTGTGTTCATGCTGCTGGTCAGTGGTGCCTGGGTTGTGGGACGTATATAAAAATCCCCTACGAGTACTTTGCAGTTTGTTTTACCGTGCAATTTTGTTTCATTGTGAATACCTAGCAGTTTTTCTTTGTTGCAAATACCTTGCAGTTTTGCTGTGTTACTTATATAGATTTGCCACCTCAGTTAGTCTTGTAAGATTGCCGTTTTAGTTGATTGCTACCTCAATTGATGCTTTGAAACAAGTGTTGTTACTAAGCTGTCACTGTGATTATCCATTGAAAATTCTTCCCCGTTGTCACGCTAAATAAACGAACCCATTTCTCAGTTAGAACTACTGAGTCTGGTGTCTCCTTCTCCCATCGCGGTTGGGAACCAACATTACTTTAAGGGAGTCATCAACAGTTCAGTTTAAATATAACACTAGATTAGTTTATAATCAAATTGAAACACGTTTGTTCAATGCAAAGAAATATGTTTTTAGCAAGTGCAGATTTAAGGTATTACAGTCAGAAACAGTCACAAGAGAAGGAAAGATAAAATGTTTTCTGTAAACTTAGCAAGTTGACTTGGTTCAATGTAAACCTTGCCACATAGTCTCTGCACCAAAGCTAACCAAATTCCTAGCTCAGGATCTCCTCACAAAGTCAAAGGGCTAGTTCTTTTGCCTTCTTAGGTTAAAAAGAGAAAGAAAGATAACGTAGGGTGGTTTCACCCATACTTTTCTAGTCCAGTCACTCCTTGTAATGCATTTTCCTAAGATAAGTTCCAGAGGGATAGCCATGTTAGTCTGTGCACAGCAAAAACAAGAATCCGGTGGCACCTTAAAGACTAACAAATTTGTTTGGGCATAAGCTTCTTTTGACTCCAACCAACAAACATCATGAATCTGACAAACTGGGTTGGAGCCCATGAAAGCTTATAACCAAAGAAATTTGTTAGTCTTTAAGGTGCCACAGGACTTTCGTTATTTCCCCAAAAGTTAGTCCTAGCTAAAGTTCATTCCATTTGAGGAAGGCGACATGGAATCTGCTAATGAAAGAGGCTCCATGTTGTTTGTTAAAATGCAGACTGGTCTGTTCTTGCTCCTCCCTTCATTGCCAAAGAATCAGCACTTGAGCACTGATTACCAATCATCTTTAATCACTGCCATCCTTTGGGAGAGTGAGCGGGCTGACTTACTCCGAAATTACTAATTTTGGAATTCATTGCATGCTTCAATTTTATTGTAAAAAGAGGGCAATTATTGATTCTACCAATGTCAGATTCTAATAATTACTTAAGGTTACCAGGAAAACTCTCTATCCCTGGCCCCCACTCCAGCCCCCAAATGTCCTCCATTCATCCACCCCCCACTCAGTCCCCACTCCAGCCCTTCATAGTCCCCTCCACCACTACCCAGCCCCCACCAGCCCCTACCCAGTCACTTTTGGAGGGGTGCTTGCGTAACACCCTGCCAGAGGAGTTGGCTCCCCCTCCCCCTTGCAGGCACTGTCATCTCCCTCCAGCATGAGTTTTTTCCCAACCCCGTGTGCAGAAAGCTGGCTCTTTCTGCCAAGTGGCATCTGTCCCCAGGGGTCATGCCCCTGCATCCCCCTCCGCCTTGGTGCACATAGAACTGGCCAGTCACCCTAGTAGCCAGCAACAACCTCTGCCACTCAGCACCACAGATGCCCCAAGGCACTGACCCGATCATAGGACAGCAGCATGGGGGGGGTGGTGGAAGAACTGGGGTGTGCACTCCATCCCTCGCTGGTGTGGCCATTAACACTAACAGCAGCACCCCATTCCCCTGCTAGCTGAACAGAACCTCTGCTGCAGTGCAGCTCTCACTTCTCTCCAGTCCCTGGGTGGGTGGCCCCAGGATGAGTTGCCTCTCCCTGCAGAGGGTACAGTGGGAGGCTTCCTCCAGGACAGCAGAGGAGCCTGAGTACCCGGAGCCCCCTCAAACCTGCAGCTGTGGGGCAAGCAGCTGGTGGGACAGGGCAAACCTCTCCTACAGACAATGAGGACTGGGCCACCAGCTGCTTCTGACGGAAGGCAGCGAGTCAGCTGTCTGGCAGCTGCTTGAACACAGAGAAAGACAGAGCCACTGGCACTCCCTGGCTCCCCACTGTGAAGCAGCGTGGCAGCAGTGATGCTCCTGCTCTCTCCCTAAGAAGCCAGGAGCTGGTACTGGGGCAGGGCAAGGAGGAGGGTGTGGGACAGCAGAAGTTGGTTTGAGAAACTGATTTGCTGGCATTCTTCCGTGAGCTGCATTTTTTCATTCAAGAGCCACAGTTTGGCCACACCTCTACTATTATCTTTCTTTAGAATCTCAGGTTTTATTTTAAAAAGGTCTCTAGCTATTTGAGTTGTGAAGAAAATCTCAGACAGGTTAACAGAGCATAATACAGAACCTGAAAACAATTGCTCTGAGACACGAACTCCACTGGTCATGGCAGCGAGATGCTAAGTGGAAATGCCCAGTGTTGATAGTTAGCTAATACTGAGATTTACATTAGTTCATTGCTCATGTAAGAAAGGAGAAGGAGGATCACAGAGCTGCATAATTCACTGCGAGTGATGTCTCATTTGGTGCCACAAGTTGATGGCAGTTGAGAGATACCACCATTACTCTTTCCCAGTTACAAAGTAATCAAGTCCAAGAATCCAGCAGAGTCCATGTGCGTGTTGAAACCCATGGCTTTAAGGGGAGCCAAGTGCAAGGAGTGTAGTGCAGCCAACCAGCATGCAGGATCATATTCTGAATATATTCATAATCTACTGTGAACAGTTTCTCATTTTAGTGATTCACTTGAACACAGACCTGCCGATGGATGACAATAGGGGTCAATTTCCAAAGAGACTGAAAAGGCAGATATAATAGATCCATAGGCAGCAAATCAAACTTCCCTGTAGGGAAGATAGTTCCCTGTCTCACTTCTTTCATCTGTGGCCAGGTCTAGACTTTACCCCTGCCCAGCCTGCTCACTGCTGTTTTCCTCTCCCCACTCACCCCTAACTCTGATGACTGCATCCCCCCTCCCACTTCCCCATTCGATCAGTTGCTGCCTCAGGTCAAAGGTGTGTGTGTGTGTGTGTGTGTGTGAAAGAGAGGAGGGAAATGGGGGGGGGGTGATAAAGCAAGCTAGGGGGTATGGGGGGGAAGGACACAAGAGCAAGTGTAACCCATGTGCCTAAATAGGTGCAATCTCTTTTAGGGACCCTTATGGCTGGGTTACGTTGCTGGGCAGATTTTGCAGCCCAGAAACCAGAACCTTCTGGTAAGAGGATGAGGGAGCACACTGAGCATGCTCCACTAGTTTTATTGTTTTGCTGGAGTTACATGCCCAGGGAGAAGCCTGAGAAGAGAAGCCTGGAGAGGAGCAAACAGAGAGCTGCAGAGGACATTGGCTAAGGGACTCAGTGAAAGGAGCTGAGCAGGAGTGGACTGCAGGATGTTTTCTCCCAGCTTTCGACTGCTTTGCAGGGGAGTTGTCTGCAGCAGAACTGAGAGCTGGATGGCCAGTGACCTGATTGCATGGTGCTGGCTACACAAGAGGAAGAAAGGACTGCATGGCATCTGGCTGAAGATTCCTGCAGCTAGAGAGGATGAGGATTGCTTTCGTTCTGCATTCAAGCCCCAAGGACTTAAAAGACTGCAATTGAGATAAGGGTGACTCCACCTGAACTTTGGGACTCTTGGGTTTCTTACTGTTTTGTTTAAAAGTATTATGGTTCCTTAGGATAAGGTGTGTTTAGTTAGTTAATAAAGTTCATTGTTACGTTTTTGCTGAGTGGTAGTTTAATGAGGGATGGGAACTCTGAGCAGTCTTCGCTGTGAGTCCTTTTGACAACTGGATCCTGGCTCTCCAGTTGCTTTCATCAGGGGTTTTCTCTGTGAGGCACTGGAGAGGGGCAATTGAGTGAATTTGAGCCCACCCTAGCAGGTTACACAAGCAGGGTGGGGTGAGGCTGAGGCACAGTGGGAAATGGAGGGTGGGTGGGGGTCACAGGCAGAAGAATGAGAGTGGGAAGCTAGTTTCTCAGAGGGGAAGCTTCACCTGCATCCCATAATTGTAAACTTCAGCCATTCCTTTCTAGGAGGAATGGACTGTTCTGCCCTTTTAGTAGGCCTGTATAGCTAAAGCTTATTTTGTGGGCAGAGGTTGAGTGTTCACTCTGAATAACCACCTCTGAGTCCCTGCTTTCCTTTCCCCACACCCTGACCTGGTCTACCACATGTAGATCTTTCCTTTTCTCCTTCCATGGGGGAAATGTGTGGAATACTTTAAATTAAATGTTATATACATGCACACTGTGCTATATGTTTGTATGAGCAAACAAAAGGTCAAAGAAGTATGCCTTGTCTCGCACTTAGAATGGGGATGTTCATTGCTGCTCTTAGATCCTATGGGGAATATCCTGCCTCTACCTCCTTACTTTTCTCCTCTACTTTCCCTATGCCTTCTGTTATCTTTGCTACTAATTAAATAACTTCCTAGTTTTCTTCCTTACCCCATACAAAAGGTACTGTATGGTTTAAAAAT
Organism: Podocnemis expansa; assembly: GCA_007922195.1. Taxonomy (NCBI): domain Eukaryota; kingdom Metazoa; phylum Chordata; order Testudines; family Podocnemididae; genus Podocnemis; species Podocnemis expansa. Next base: position 6,610,217 of record ML681994.1, on the reverse strand, counting down.
GGGCAAAGGGAATCATAGAACTAATGTGACCTTTGCTTTCCTTCATTTTCATCACCTTTTGTCTGCCTTGTCTACTTAGACTGCAAAGTTTCTTGAACAAGGACTCTCTCTTATTCCACCCGTACAATGAGGCTCCATTCATGACCAGAGTCTCTAGAGACTACTGAAATACAGCCAACAATAATCTACCAGAATTATTTCAGTGGTGTAAACTTATTCTTTTCCTATCAAATTATAAAAATTAAGGAATGGTGAATCTTTAAATCTATACACTATTGATCAAAACAGAACTGTGTAGTGAACTAGCAGCAAACTATGCTGACAGTCCTGAAAAGATGTTAATTTTTTCCTTACCTAACATGACCCAAATTATATTTGTATTTATATCAAGAAAAGCATATTAACCACATGCTTTTCTTGATACATCTAACCATAAACTGACAGTGCTAAATAGTTTAGGATTGTGTTTTGAGCTCTCTTAGTATTTGTCTTTGACTGGGCATGGTGATCATGAGAGGAAACATGACAAAGTCCCAGAGACCCAAGTTAAATTCCCAGTCTCCCACAGACTTCCTATAAATTGTTATGGATCTGCAGCATAATCTTCCTATCTGAAAAATGTGGATAATAATATTGCTTTCACTATGAAAAGTCTTGTGAGAATGAATCTATTAGTACATGCAAGGTGATGAAGGACATATGTACCTAAGACAAAATTTTAATACTACGTATATAAGCCCCAAAGGGGTAGCCACGTTAGTGTCATTCAGCAAAGTAAACAAGGAGGCCTATGGCACTTAAAGACCAAATTTATCTATCACATGAGCTTTTGTGGGAGAAAAATCTCAGTTTGTCAGATGCTTTGAAGATGCATCTTCAAGGTGTCTGATGAAGTGGGATTTTCTCCCACAAAAGCTCATGCAATAAATAAATTTGTTAGTCTCTAAGTGCCACAGGCCTATTTGCTTGTTTCAAATATATAAGGTATTGTATTACCTTATAGTTAAGAAATATGATATGGACACAGGTTATGGATTCCATGACTTTCGAAGACCTTCAGGATTTATGGGGCAGGGCTGGAGCAGGGCTGATTGGCAGCCAGCACAGAGCTGGCCAACAGCTGACTGGCGACTAACCCTAGGCCCATTGCAGTAGCACCCCCTGCAGTTGAGTTGAGCATGGTGCAGAAATGTTCAGCTTCTGCTACAGTAGCAGCAGCATGGCTGAAGAAGCTGCACCTCAAGAAGCTTTCTATGTGTCCCCTGGTCACAGACTATTTTTTTTGAAAAAGTCAGGGACAGTGGATTTTCATTTAATAATATTTGTTTATTATTGTTTTATTGCCCATGACCTGTCCCTGACTTTTACTAACTATACCTGTGAAAGAATCTTAATCTTCCTTACAATATATAAATGAGAAAGTATTGTAAAACTTTTAATCTCCATATGCCCATAGATGTAATATACTAAGTTTAGCAGTGATGTAAGCTGGTCTGCAAATAGTTCTAAAATGGCAAAGTAGTGTAACTTGCACCTTCTAGCACTGGGGATCTAACTTGGTGTGACAGATGTCATATTCATATAACAGATACATAGGGGTTCAGTGTAGATGGAAAATGGATGCAGAACTGGAGCATGAAAAGTCAACAATTCTTAGTATTCCCCCAAAGGCAGCCCTAGATAAAAAGAGAATCAGTCATGTGGACTTCTTCTGCATGTTGTCAATAGACTCTAAGAATGCTGTTGAAGTTCATATATCAAATGCAAGTCAACAAATGTTGACAGAAATTTACCATGTGGCTAGTTTCATTGAGCTCTGCCAGCAATATTTCCACCCTTGCGTAGCCCCACTCCATTCTGTAGAGATAACAGCATGAGAGCCTTGAGCAAACATACATAATTTCCAACATGATTTTTATAAATCAGGAGCAAAAATATTCAATATATCTTTAGGGCCATATGTATTGTTACATGTTAGCTCTGTGCTCTTGAGGAATCAGAGCATAGTATCCAGCCTGTCCCCCCCCACCCCCATCATACATCCCCAACCTCTGCTCCACAAACAGTGAGAAGGAAGTGGGAGACATCCTTATCTACCCATATCCAAAAGCCATCAGCACGGTAAATGGAGCTTCATTTGCATGGACTATGGATAGCCAAGCTCCAAAGCAGGAACTGCACTGAACCCTGGGACTGAAGAAGCAGGGAAGCATTACATGGTGGGGGATCTCACACCAAAAACAAACAAACTCAGCCATTACCAGACCATTCTAGTCATAGACATGACAACTGATATCCAAAATACTGAGTCTGCCTGAGTGTATTGTGGGCTTCCCTGAACCATTACACCCAGCCAGGAATGTGTATTGGCCATCTAAACAACTCCTTATAAAAAACCATATCCAAGAGGGAGTACTGTGGTGTCCTGTCTAAGTCCTGATTAGAGCCTGTCTGAATCCTTTGTGAGTTTGGGTTGAGTCCTAATGCTTGGATCTAAAGCTGTACCACTTCCACCGGGACTCGGCTTTTCTTCTTCTTTGCTGATTGTTGTGGGGGCTTTGTTTCCATCCAGCCTCTGATTCTGATCTGCACAGCTTGGGAACCTTTCTGCTACAGAGAGTGGTGAGACACCCCCTCCCTTTGTTTAATTATGACTCTCTCTAGAACTGATACAGTAGAATCTAGGTAATATTGTAGCTGGGTGGTTTTTTCTTTCCTTGTATGTTTATTAATGCTGTAACTGGGTATTCTGGAGTATTTTTCTCTCCTTTTGTAATTATTATTAGTGCAAGTTTTAGATACCTAGTAATAAAATGCCTTTTGTAATCAAGCCAGTTTCCAGACTCTTAAGACATCATTCCTTCTCCTTTGTGGTCTTGGTTTCTTTATATCACTTTGCAGCAATGCTTCTATTACCTAGCCAAAGATCCCTGTGATGCCCACAACCCTGTGAGGTTTGCTCATTGATGGGGACAGTAGCCTGATTGACTCCAGGGGCATATAACGGTGACAGCTGAAAAGTGCTGTTCTGACCCAGCCTGCTCAAGATCTATAATCAAGCCTAGTCCGGTGCAGTACATAAGGGTAGCAGCAGAGCAGTGCTGTGAGACCCAGCCTGCTGAGTTCAGGGACATATAAGGGGGTCAGCTGAGAGTGCTGATGGACCCCATCCTCTCAGACACACCTTCTTAATTGATGAATGTGTGTATTGGGGTAGTTATTTGGATTTGGGAGTTGGAAGAATCCAGTCCTGGGAAACTGAGGTCCTAAAAGGGTTGCTCCACTGGGAGAGAGAACTTGCAGAAGGGAGAAGTAAGCTCCATATAGAAACACAAGTGACACAAGCAGCACACTGATAGAATTACCATCTTCCCCAAAGAGAAAGTAACCCTAATAAATGAGCATACCCCAAGTAGGTGGGCAAAGTGGGTAACATTTATATTCAAGGACAAGAAAGTTATCAAAATTAATGCACAAATAATCATCTCCATTGTTAATCAGCTACCTAAGAAAAGTGGGAGTGAATCAGAATCTTCCTTTAATGCCTTTTACAAACACTCAAGAGGATCTAAATACTCTGCTTGAGAATTCCCTTTAGACACAGAAAATATACAGAAGGTAGTATCAAAGGAAGTTGTTTATCTACAAAAACAACTAATTAGGCTTGTGCTGGTAGTTTAAAGCAATTCTGTTAAAACTAATATAGCCAGTAGTAAAATTGATAAACAGTCAATTACACATTGTTAATAAATCATAAGATCATTACAAAAGCTGTAGCTATATCCAGACCTTTCATTTACACCTATTCTCAGACCATCTTACATCACTAATCACATCATTGCTGAATTTAGTAAATTAAATCTACTGGTATTTGGACAGAAAAGACTTATATGTTCTTCAGTGGCATACTGTGAGTCTCAAGTGCCCAGGGACCAAGCCTGCACTTGCACACATTTCCCCCAGGCCTCACACCCTCCCTATCCCATGCAGGTCAGAAGGGGTCCCTTGCTCCCATCAGATTACACCATGTCCCAGCTTCCCCAAAGGGGGAAGGGGTTCTGTACCTGTGGAAGTTAAGGGGGCAATGCCACTTACCCTCTTCTGTGTGGGGAACCAGTCACTCATTGAGGCACCACCTTAAAAATTAAGTCACTGTATAAGGGCATGGTTATTTCTAGTGTGCATGCTGCATGCACACTCAGCATGCAGAACAGGGAGGCAAGAAGGATCCTCTTACCAAATACAGACTTTTAGGCTGAGCAGATGGCAGCTCCAAGCATGATGGAGAAAGCAAGAGCTCCAAGTCCAATACTCCCCCATTAGTGCCATGAGAAATTAGGTGGGAAGGAAATGCAGAGCGTGTAGACATCACTGTTCCTTTTATGTCTATACCCCAGCCAATAGGGCTGGGGTGGTAAGGAATGATGATGAGGTCTCTTCTCTTTTCCTCCATGCACTCCAGAAAACATAATATCATCATTGATAAAGTTTGAAGATGACACAAAAATTGGGGGAGTGGTAAATAATGAAGAGGCCAGGCCACTGGGTCAGAGGAATCTGGACCATCTGGTAAACAAGTTGCAAGATGAAGGCAGTGGTAGATACGCCAGAGAGACCTAGACAAAGTGTAGGCCAGAGTCCTGCTCCTAGAATGAGAGAAGCCCATGCACCCCTACAGCCTGGGAGCCAACTGGCTAGGCAGCAGTTCACCAGCAAAGGACCTGGGGCTTAGAGAGGACAGTCTGCTTGCCGTGGTGGAGAGGGAGGTCCTTGGGGGGGACCATTCTTGTGGCCTAAAGCAGAAGGGTGACGGGGCTGATATGCGGCACCGAGGCCGTTTGGAACCCCTGGAAGGTCCTCCTCCGGGCTGAAAGCAGGGGACGGGGACTGAGATTCTCAGGCTGGTACCGGTGACGGTAGGGTGGTGCCAGCCCCCACTGGAGTGGAAGATGGGGGACTGCGGGGTGAGGGCAAGCATCCAGGATGGACCCAGGCCTCTGAGATGAAGGCCGGTTTGCCCCTTCTGGTTGGAAGTGGGGCAGGGGGTGTCGGGAGAAGCAGGAGGGCTCATGCTGCCTCCACTGCTTCCGAGGTGGACGGGACGAGGAGAGACTCCATTTGAGTCAGGGACAAGTCCTCGCCAAGGGAGGGAGGACTGCCTGGGCGGGAGAACTCCTGCAGCACCAGGCTCTGCAGTGCTGATGGTGGAATCGGCTGGTGCCGGGGTGAGCTCCGCACTGGCAAGGCCGGACTGTACCAGGCCGTCAGCACCGGAGATGTGGTGTGGCACCAAGGCAAGCCTGGTACCATTGGTACCGGGCTGAGGGCGACCTCAAGCGGTGCCAAGGCGCCGGAGTCGGTGCTGAGGTGGTGCGGCAGCAGTGGCTACTGGTGGTACGGTGCCGCATAGGCTTCGGCGCCAAGCTGGGTCTTGGTGCAAGGCGGACGCCGCTTCCCCTCTGCTGACAGGCTAGGACAAGTTTTTTCCAACCAATCCAGTGCTCCGGCATGGAAACACCTATTACTGAAGGCATCCGAGCAGCACTCAAAGAACAGCAGCATGTTGGGCTACATTAGTATGAGCCCTGTCAGCAAGTTGAAAGAAATGATTATTCCTTCTATTCGGCGCTGGTGAGGACACATCTTGAGTGCTGGGTCCATTTTTGGGCCCTCCCCTAGAGCAAGGCTGTGGACAAAACTGGAGAGAGTCCAAAGGAGGCAACAAAAATGATTAGCAAGCCAGAGCTCATGACTTATGAGGGGAAGTGGAGTGAAATAAGCTTGTTTAGTCTGAAGAGAACTAAAATGAAAGGGGATTAGATAGTAGCCTTTAACTACCTAAAAAGGGCTCCAGGAAGGATGGAGCTAGGCTGTTCTCAGTGACTATATCTACACTGAGGGGGGGCCTGGCAGTTGACTTAACAAGGTCAACTTTAAGTTGATCTTGTTAAGTCAACTGCAAGGAATGTCTGCATGGACAGAGCAGACATATCCAGGGCGCCCCTCCTCCTACCCCACCCCCAGTCCAGATTGGGTACCTTGAGCCCAATCAGCTAGAGGGACCGATCTGGACCAGGGCTCAATCTGGCTCCTGCCCTCTGGGGAGGGGCTGGGGGCTAGGTTGGGCTCCCAGCTCCTCTCTGCCAGCACCAGGACAGCCAAAGAGGGGCTAGGAGGACAATCTTGCTCCCACCCCTATTCCACTGGTGGCAGGGGCTTGGAGCCAGCTCCTGCCCACAGTCACAAGTGACCTGAGGCCAAATTGGGCACCAGGGCACTTGTCACAGAGGCAGGAGACTCAACAGCCTGGTTGATTTCACTCCTATGAAGTTGACCAGGCAGCTGAGCCTCTTGACGAGGGTGACAAGTGACTTGGGGCCAAATTTGGCCCCAGGCCACTTGTGACCACTCGCAGGAGCTGGCTCCAAGCTCCCACTGCCCACAGAAAGGGGGCGGGAGCAAGATCGGGCTTCTAGCCTCTCTTTGCTGGCACTGTCACCTGTGGAGAGGGGCTTGGAGTGTGATGGCACCCCCCAGCCCATCTCTGCAGGTGGCAGGGCCAGAGAGGGACTAGGAGCCCATCCTGGCTCTAAGCCCCTCTCTGCAGGCAGGGGCGTGGGGAGCCGGTATCTTCCCTGGCCACTTGAATCTCCAACCTTGGAGGTTTTTAAGAGGTGCAGCTTGACAAAGTCTTGGCTGGGATGACTTCGCTGGAGTTGGTCCTGCTTTGAGCAGGGGACTAGACTAGAAAATGACCTCCTGGGATCTTTCTAACCCTAATCTATGATACTAGAGGGAACAATCTGCATTTTAACACAGCTAAATGTAAATATACACATCTAGGAACAAAGAATGTAGGGCATGCTACAGGATGGGGAACTCTCATGAAGCAGTGACTCTGAAAAAGAATTTGGGGTGAATAAATCAGCTGAACATGAACTACCAGTGTGACACCCTGATCAACAGGGAGTTATGCATTTGAATTTAATAAGTCATGATGCCTTATTTAAATAAAACTGAGTTAGTTACTGGACCATTAAGTAATACTTAACACAAGAGAATACAGATAGAAGAAAAATACTTTACCAACTCTTTTTAACTGCTGATGTGAAAGCAGCTTGTTCATTTTCAATTAACTTCTTAGAATTTATTTTTATACACTGCTTTAGAACAAAGCAGATTCCTTTCTGGGGATGAAAAAGCTACTCTTCCAAAATTATTCCTGGCCACACTACAGTACTGTGCGTTCTGTTTTTAATTTCTCAGCTTAGCTCATTACTTATGCAATTTCTTTTATGATATTTTGGGTTACATAATTAATAAGCAAAAGGCTTTCTACTTCAGTTTTTACTACTAACTGATGCAGTACATGCAATTCCTACTGAGAGATAAATATCTTCGTATGGGCCATTATTTCAGAAAAACAGAAAATATCTGCAGTAACAAAATCTCAATCAATCACAGAACATAATTGGAGGATAAGGACCTTATATCAGTTGCCTAACCTTGCTCATTTTAATTCACTTCTGTAACAACAGGAAGCCCTTTTAGTGCCAGATATCCCTTCTTGCGCATCAGGGCCAGGTGAAGGCAGCTAAAATATTACACATATTTCATTACGGAACATGTGAATATAGACCTTCCTTCATTTTGTCATCCATTAAAACTCAACTTAATATACAGAAATTTTCAGTTTAATAAGTACAAAGCACTCAAGTGTATAGATACACAGCCAAAAAGGATTTTAATTAACATATAAATAGAACTGTAGTGGTTTTAATATCCACTAAGAAGGCTAACACAATTCTTGGATGCACCTGTAGGGGAATTTCAAGTAGGAGTAGAGAAACTTTTTTGCCTATGTATATGGCACTGATGCAACTGCTGCTGGAACACTGTGTCCATTTCAGGCATCCACAATATAGGAAGGATGTTGAAAAACTAGAGAGGGTTCAGAGAAGAGCCACAAGAGTGATTAAAACATTAGAAGACATTCCTAATACTGTTAGATTCAAGGAGCTGAATCTTTGTTAAACTAAAAAGAAAGTTAAGAGGTGACTTGAATACCTGAATAGGGAACAAATATTTAACAACATCTGTTCACCCTAGGAGAAAAATTGCTGGAAGCTGAAGCTAGCATATTCAGACTGGAAATAAAATACAATTTTTTAAATGCAGAGTAAGTTAACCACTAGAGCAGGGGTGTCAAACTCAGTGTGCATGGCCACACCGGAAAGCAAGACACCTGAAAAGGGCTGTGTGTCCGTGAAGCTCCGCAACCCTTTCCCCTGCTACATTCAGAGCTGCATGGGCTCCTCCTCCCACTCCACCCCCAGGCAGGCTTGGATACCTTCCCTTTTCCCTGACCTGTGGGCTCAGTCCCCCACCCCTGGCTCCCAGACCCTCTCCTGCTGGGTGGCAAGGAGCTGCCTATTCCCCTTCCCTTTCTACTTCCCCTACTGCATGGCAGAAAGCAATCAATTTTAAAAGGGATAGCCGTGTTAGTCTAGTCCAGTGAAAAAACAAGGAGTTGTGTGGCACTTGAAGACTAACAGATTAATTTTTTGCATGAGCTTTTGTGGGAGAAGATCCCACCTCCTCAGATGCTTCGAAGATGGGTGAACTTACAGAAAGGAATGAAGCTAAACGCAAGGGGGTGTAAAACATAGGATCAGGTCATAAAGTAACAGCAAATCAGAGCAGTTGACAGGCTCAAACCATGGGAAGCCTGAAGTCAAATTACCCTTTGTAATGGGAAAAGAATTCATAGTCTCGATTCAGTCCTGCTTTCCACAGAATTTAGCTTGCATATTAATTCGAGTTCAGCTGTCTCTCTTTGAAGTCTCAATGTCCCAGGTACAGCTCTAACAACAGTCGTTAACAAATCCATCATCGAGTGATTAGGAAGATGGAAGCAATCAGTCTGTCAGTCACAGACACAGGCAGGCTAGGCTCCTTCCTCCCCACCCCATGTCCACTCACTGACAGTCATTCCGAAATCTGGCCTTTGATTGGCTTGTTCCCTCGGGGGCCCCTGCTACTTTTTCCTTTCTTATTTGTGATTCGTGCTATGGCCTGTCAATCAAAGTAGCATGCTGATTGACCAACAGTGAACAGTTGGGGTGGGTGGTGGTGTGGGGGATCTCCAGGAGCCCAGCCTGCTGTGACTGAGACTCTGATTGGTTGGCAGACCACAGCAGAACTGAACTGGGATTGATTGGAGTGTTTCCTTTGTTCCCCTGTGCTGTGACTCAGATCACATGAGTGAGCCAGAAGCAAGGAGCCTGAAGCCCGCTCTGCTGGTTGCAGCCCGTCCAGGCAGCAGTTCCACAGGCTGGATTAGCACCCATGGCAGGCTGGATCCAGCCCATGGGCCTTAAATTTGACACCCCTGCACTAGAGTGATTTATTAAGATTTGTAGTGGACTCTCAGTCACTGGCCATTTTTATACTGAGATTAGACGTTCATCTAAAAGATACAATCTTGGAATTACCGTGGAGGAGTTCTATGGCCCATATGATACAGAAGGTCAGACTGCATGATCATAGTAGTACCTTTTGGCCTTGGAATCTATGAGACAGCGGAAGTGAACCAGCTCCTCCAAGAGGAGTTCTGAGCTTACGAAGAGAATCCTGCCACCCTGCTTAACTTGATTGTACACCTCTTGAAATAAATTCTTACACATCTAACACAGCAAAATAAAAATATTCTTTAGCAGTACAAGCTCCATTTAAGGGATAAATGATCCCACAGTGAACAATTTATAAGGGATAATAGGATAATATGCTTTTTGCCCTATCAGCAGTTTCACCTCTAGGTTACTTATCTTCAAAGAGTGCAAAATTGAGTGAGACAAAACAAACATGTAAGCCTGAAAGTTTGTCTCTCTCACCAGCAGAAGATGGTCCATTGAAAGATATTACTTCACCCATCTCATCTCCTCTAATAAACAAACCAGGCATTCATCACTGTTTCAGTTTTACTGAGGAAAACATTAGCACTCATGGTGAAAAGCTGACCTCACTGAAGTCAATGGCAAAACTCTTATTGACTTTAATGGGCCTAGGATGCCAACCTTAAATATTTATTTTGGGGTGATTTACTATATTCTGACCACAGATTCCCTGCAAACTGACAGCAGGAACTATTTGCTGTTAAAGCAGTTATAGTTTTTTAAATTAACAAACCCTGATAACTTTAGCTCTTTCAAATAGTCTTATTTTCAGAAAAACTTTCAGTCTTAGCCAGTGTAATCAGTATCTCCTCTTTACACTGTTTCTTCCTATAGTGTTGACTCTCTAGGAATGAAAGAATTTCATTCCTCACTTTTACCAGGTCTTCATGAGGAGCAAAGTCAGTGCGCCCTGGAGAAATCAGGATCAGCAACACAAAAAAGGAAAAAGTTAAAATCAGCTACAGTAGAAAAGAAACCCTAGCTAGCAAACAGAATCTGCAATAGAGCCATTCTACACTGCTTACATATTCTCTCCTCTTTTCAGAAAAGCAGTGTTTAACTTGTTTCTGAATTTACATAACAGTTTTGCACAGAAGGCCACCTTTATACATGTGACCACCTACACAGCTGCTACATCAAAATGCAAAATGTGACTTCCTCCAGCAACTGCTCACAGGGAACCGTTTATTGTCCTTTCACAGTCTGAGGTTTGTTTGCATAAAAACATTTATTGAATAATTCTGAAAAGTAAAAAAAATAATTAAAAAATTGGCACACAGTCTGTGTGCATGAACAATTTACAAGGAGAAAAAACCCCACAATTATCCTGAGTGTTCCATATAGGTTGCTAAGCCGGTTCAAGTGGCAACATTTTTGTGGTATGTCTCTTTGGTGTTAAAAGTTCATAAACTAATTTCATGCATCTAGGCTGGATTATACTTCACTGGGAAAACCAAAGTGTAATGTGCCTGCTCTTTTGCTGAGTGGGAGGAGCATGCTACAAGTCAAAAGTATATTTCAATCCACTTTTACAAGTAGTCCATTTTTCCCATAGCTTACTATTCAGTTGGGAAACATGAAGATCCTCTCTCATTTCTATTAGTAATTTACACTGAATCACATGTGGACAACTCTTTTAAATTAAAATTAGCAGCACTGCATCTGACATGGATAAAAAAATAGCATATAAGGTAAATTAAAAGTCATTCATTATTTCACAGACCAAGCATCCTCCAGATGTCATCACAAACCCACTAGGGCACAGGGTGGGTGAAGGCCACCAATGCAAGGATGCAGGTTGGCACCCTCTCCCAAAACCAGGGGAGAGGAAGCTAGGTCACAGGTAAGTGCAGGAGAGGAAGTGGGGGACACAAGAGACACTGTGAGCTCCCCTCAGTACATCCCTCCTCACATGCCATGAAGGGCCAACCCAGGGTCCCCCATGCTGGGTGAGGAGGCCATTCTGTGGCATTCAATGTTGAGGACTGGAGTGGCAAGTAAGAGTTGGGGGGAAGGAGCTGCTGTCCAGGGGGGCAAAAGAGGCATTGAGGGGTGCCCCTCAGCACCCCACATGCATCATGAAAAAGGCAGACCTATTTCACACCCCCTCAGTTGGGGGATGAAGCTGCCTCCTCAAAATCATGACCAGGCTGCAGAAGGAGAGGTAGAAATAGTATGCTGGTACAAGCAAGGAGTCCTGTGGCACATAAAGACTAAAGTTATTTATTGCAATTCATTATTTTAATTTAAATTTCTTTAGTTTAGTCTTTGTGTGTGTCACAGAACTCCTTGCTCATCTTGCTGAGGTAGACTAACACGGCTACCCTTTTGGAACAGCATGCTGGGTAAGTGCAAGGAAGCAGTGGAGTCAAACCTGCATTTGTACCCCCCCCCCAACGCCTTCTTACACCCTGACAAATACAGATCGCCACTTCCCCAGGGCAGCTGGGGGGTAGCACTGGGACATCCCTTGCCTCTCCAGTGGGTCTGAGGTAGGAAGGGCACAAATGTAAGCTTCACTCCTGAGTGTCAGAGGCCCTTGATACACCACTGCACAAATCCACATCACGTCTCCAAGTATTCTATTTCATATTCAGATCTCAGTTAACTGAACAAAATGGTAACATCACAGGAAGGCATAGAACTTTCTATTAACCTCACATTTGAGGCAACTCTTGGTAGTTGTTCCAGCAAGTACACAAAATATCCTGAACTCATGTACCACAGCACAGAGTTATTTGCTTTTGACAAGAATATGCAAATAACTGATACACAAGATGATAAACCCTTTCTCTGGGGGACATAAAACTTTTCTTTGCAGGCTTTCCACTATGGATGAATTTTATAGGAGTAAATGTCCTAACAGTATCTTTATGAACCCAAGACACAGGTACCTTTATGTAGGGAGACTCCAGCTAGCCCATCAAATGCAGCAATAGCTCCTCTTTGGAGCTAGAGACAAGAAACTTCCTGTTCAGAATTCATCCTTTAGCACTCTGTACCTATAGGATGGGATTTTCATAAACCGCTTAAGTTATTCTGGAGTACTTAAATCAGTAACATGCTCCAAAAATCACTAAGACTCTTGAAAATCCCAGTTGTCCATATACAGATGTTACAGCCCTGCTGCATGGCGCTGTAGGATAAAGATTTCATCAGTATGGTTTGGATGAAGGGCAAGGGGAGTCTGGAAGAAAGAGACTTTGCTGGAGTTGATTTTTCAGTCCTACTCAAACATCTCCCACCTTACACTATAATCTAAAACAAGAGGAACGCACTGCGACTCAGACAGCTTCTCAAAACAAAGTAGCTGGGCCCACCCACTGTACCTCACGTCAGGACAACATTTGTGTGTGTTCTAACACATTGTTGTCACAATATATATTCTAAAGGTGTCATGAATGGCATTACATGACACCAGTTTTGAAAAGTCACTGCATGACACAAGATTAGGTTGTGCACAGTGAGTTACAGCAGTACACCACAGACAATGTTCCTAAAATGTGTTTGGTAAGCAGAGCATGAAACCTACTTGTTCTAAACAAATGAATCCACATTTACCCTAAAACAAGCAAGGAGTCCTGTGGCACTTAAAGACTAAACAGATTTATTTATTGCATGAGCTTTCATGGGAGAAAATCCCACTTCATCAGATGCTTTGACAATGGGGGTGTAGGCGCTTGTAAGCGCGTCGCTCATTCAGCCCACCCGGCGGTCGTCCCTGGTGGGCAGTTAGGGGAGTTATCGTCTCAAGTGTTCCCACTGGCCCGTCTCCTCCCTGGGGAACGGGTAGTGGGTAGGCGGTTCCCACCCCACAAGGGGTGGGGCGCGTAACTGGCAGCTTAGAGGCTGGGTAGGACAGTTCACCCAAAGTCCTATGCCCATAAGTGGGCGTATAGTCCACGAGTCACAATGCGGTTGGGGTTAAGCAAGGTGGGGTAGTGTTGAGGTTGACGTCTCAGGAGGCAAAGGGGAGAGGAGGGGGTAGGACACAGGCCCCGCCCTACTCCACTGTGTCCCAGCCCAGGGCCCTAGCAGCGGCCTGGCCTTGGTATCAAGGGGTCAGCGGGGATCCAGCTGCAACACGCTGACCCCGATAGGGGGATGTGCAACTCCCCTGGGCTACTACTCCCCCCCCCCACCCTTAGTACCTGTTCTGTCAGCTTCTGCGTCCTCGGGGTACTCGCTGAGTGGTACCGAGTAGAAGTCCTCCATAGCGTCTGCTGGTGGCAGGTCTGAAAGTCCCATGCTGACGTCCATCTCCTCAGGGGGTAGCTCGTGTAGCGTCACCGGGTCCGAGGTGTGGGGGAGCTCCCCCGGGGCCGCTCCCTCTGTGGGCCCCACCTCTGGCGGAGCCAGGGGCAGTTCCTCCAGGTCCTGCCCGGTCGCCTCTGGGGTCCCTTCTCTGGAGTCTGGAGCCTCCCGGGCATTGGGGGTGGGCCACGGTTCCTGTTGGGCCCACTGCAGGTGGGGGAAAGTCTTCCCACGGAACGCCCGCCATGGGAGGCCCCAGCCAGCTCTCCCGGCGTGGGGCTGGCATCCGGTAGGTAGGGCCGACCCTCCTCTGCCGGGGCAAGGGCCGGTTCTGAGGAGCCTGGAGGGAGACATCCTTTCCCTCCGGTGGCCAGGGCTGAACTGAGCCCCCTGGCCCTGGTTTTATACTTCCTGTCCCGCCCCTGGCCTTCTGGTGTGAGTGACAGCCCTGTGGCAGCCATCTTGTCTCCTCTGGGCATGGCCATCTTGCGGCTTCTTTACAGGGGGAACTTACAAAATGGGAGGAAAATAAATGCAGGGAAATGTAAGTCATGGGATCAGGTCAGGCTGTAACAGCAAGGCATTGGCACTCTTACAGGAGGCTTATCTGGCTATGTGGACTCCCTTCTCAGACTCTATGCTATCAACACTCCTAGCTATCTTCAAGATACTACAGACTTCCTGAAGAAAATCCAGTCCATTGTTGAACTTCCAGAAGAACTATCCTGGTCACTATGGATGTAGGAGCTCTTTATACCACCATCTTACACAAAGAAGGATTACAAGCTATTAAAAGAACCATTCCAGATGATGCCACAGCACACCTTGGGGCTGAACTTTGTGCTTACCCACAACCACTGGAGATTTGAGGACAATTTATACCTGCACGTCAATGGCACTGCTATGGGTACCCCCATGGCGTCCCAATATGCTAACATTTTTTATGGACAACTTAGAACAATTTTCCTCAAGTTTCATCCCAAAGCACCTCTCCTCATATCACACTGATGACATCATCATCTGGACCCATGGTAGGGATGCCCTTGAAGATTTCCCCAAAGAATTCAACAATTTCCACTCCACGATCAAACTCAGCCTGGAACACTCCACACAGGAAATCAAATTTCTGGACACTACAGTACATGTTAGGGATGGACACAAACACTAACCTATACCAAAAACCTACTGATCAGTACACTTACCTACATCCTTCAAGTTTTCATCCAAAAACATGCCACAGGATCCATTGTCTACAACCAAGCCCTAAGATAACACCGTATTTCCTCTGATCTCTCAGATAAAGACTGACACCTTCAGGCTGTCTATCAAGCATTCTTAAAACTACAGTGCTCACCTGCAGAAGAAAACAAATGGATTGACAGTGTCAGGCAGATACCCCAAAGTCAACTACTGCAGGAGAAGCCCAGGAAAGAAAACAGAACGCCACTGGTCACCACACACAACCCCCAAGTCAGACCTATACAACAGTTTATTAAGAACCTACAGCCTATTCTAAAAGATGATCCCTCACTCACTCAACCCTTGGGAGACAGACCTCTCTTCTCCTACAGACAGCTCCCTAACCTTAAACAGATACTCACAAGCAACTATAGACCTAACAACAGAAACATTAAAACAGGGACATACCCCTGCAACAAAACACATTGCCAACAAAAGACACCATCACAGGACCTAAATCAAGCCAGCTACTCCATCAAGGGCTCATTCACCAATGTGTTTTATGCCATCATGTGCCAGAAATGCCCCCACACCTTATACGTTGGACAAGCAGAACAAGCTCTGTGCAAAAAAATAAATGGGCACAAAACTGACATCAGAAATCACAACACTCAAAAATCAGTAGCTGAGCACTTCAATATGCCTAATCAGTCTGTTGATTGTTTGTTAATAGCTGTGCTCAAGCAAATGGGTAATACATCAAGACTTCAAAGGGAAACTGCAGAATTGGAACTGGTATGCAAATATGTGTGAAAGCAGGATTAAATCATGACTATGGATTCTCTTCCTGTTGTAACAGGTGATTTGACTTCCCTTTCCTCTATGTGCTGTTCCCCAATGTTTGAATCTTAACACCTCCTTTGATTTGCTGTTCTAATCTGACCAGATCCCATGACTAACACTTCCCTGCATTTGGTTTTCCTCCCATTCTGTAAATTTCCCCCCTCTTCAAAGCATCTGACAAAGTGGGATTGTCTTCCACAAAAGCTCATGCACTAAATAAATTTATTAGTCTTTACATGCCACAGGACTCCTTGCTTGTTTGCTGAACTAAACTAACACAGCTGCCCCTTTGGAACTTTGAATTTACCCTGTGTGACTTGCCCAGACAGACATAGAATACTGAAAGGATATTTACATATTAAACAAACAAATCCATCAAGCTAAATGAGCCCTAAACAAAAAAAATCACACTTAGGGACAGAATCTGCATCCTCAGAAGCCTCCCTGGCTCTTTAGGCAGAGCTGATGGACTTTGGAGGTCATGTAGACACTAGAAGGATTTCTGACAAAAGTTTTGCTGTCATACAGCCACTGCTGTAATTAAAATAACTGTCGGTGTCTTCACTGTCTCCTTTTGTCAGTGGACTGCATTGATACAGTCAGCTCTTTTGTTGACAATGTTAATAGTGCACTGTGGGTAGCTATCTCACTGTAGGACTGCATGCAGGGTGCTTTGGGAAGGGCTTGCTATGCCTCATGGGACAGACACTGAGACATATGATAAAAGGTTTTCTACTAGTTTGACAACTGCTTTTAAACTGCCTTGTCAGCCAGATGCTGCTGAACACAGACACAAGAAGCCTACAGAAAACAGGTGGGGTAGAGGAGCAAGTGAATGTGCTGTGGACAGTGTGTCTGCACTCACCCTGTCAGTTGAGACAGCAGAAGCTGAAAGCAACCAATTCCAAGGCAGAAGCTACTAAACAGATATCTTAGAGCTGATGTCCCCCGTTCTCCTACCTCCCTCAGCACAGATGGGTCCAATGCACACAGGGTGTGGGCTGGGGGGCAAGGAAAAAAGGTCTTCACTTTCCTGTCTACCTCTGCATGGCTAAGGAGTTAAACCCTTCCCTTTAGTTTAGGGCAGGCAAGCAAGACTGCCCTTGCTGTGCTGTGAAGTGAGTTATCCACTCTCCTAGGTGGCAAGAGTTACTTGAAAACTCCTTCCCAAGAGGCAGACCTGTCAGTCTAGTTCAGCAAAACAGGGAATCTTGTGGCATTTTTAAACACTAACAAATAAATACATTTGTTAGTCTTTAAAAGAGCCAAAAGACTCCTTGCTTGTTTTGAAAACTTTCGGAGACTTTGAAAGAGGAGGGGCGGAGGCAGATGGCTGAGAGATCAAACAGCTGACAAGAGTGGTGGGTTACTTACCAGTAATCTTCCTTCTTCAAGATGGGCTGCTGGGATTCACTCAGTATCAGGTGTCTACATGCCACAGCACACAACTGGCCAGAACTTTTTAGCCTTAGCCCATCAGGACAGGGCTAGTGGCCACTGCCCCCTAGCCATATATATGGCTGCAGCCCTGTAACTCCCCAGTTCCTACTAATCGCTAACTCCAAGTTGCGGGGAAGGTGAAAGGGACCTGAATAAATCCGAGCAGCCCATCTCAAAGTAGGATGGTTACTGGTAAGTAACCCACCATTCTTCCTCAAGCGCTGCTCAGATACATTCAGTATAAGGTGACTGCTAGCCGTACTGAGGAAGGTGGGCGAAGATGGAACCTTATCCGCCATCAGCATGGCTACCCACAACTGGCACAGTATCTCAAAATTGGGTGAAAAGTAGTCGGCTGCCAGGCGCATGCCTGTAGAAACGCCACCAAGTGCGGGACCTTCAAGAGAAGACGTGCATGAGACTGCCGAGGAGTCATTTGCCACTGTCAGGAGACTAGAACTCCAACAGGGGCAATCCCCGGTATATAACCGGGGGACTTGCTATATCACAATAGCAAGGGGAACATCCTTGTCACCAGCAAGACCGTCTAGCGTAGGAGGGTTGCCCTTCCCTAGTAGAATTGACTCCTGAGAAAGGCAGTCATGATGCAGAAAAACAGGGTCCTACAGCCACAAGCGATGACCATGGGTGGGATATATGCCGCTCTTGTCACCTTAACCCGAAAGGGAGGTCAAATGGGTTAGGTTACTAACCAAGACCGGGGCAGGGAACACAACACCCTTTGAGGAAACAGGGTAGGCAAAAGGCCTTTCCCCAGTGACATACTGGCAGGAGATGCCAAGGGTAGCATTGATAAGGGGCACCCTAAAGTAAAGGCATCCCGCCTCCACATGGAAGATAACATAGGAAGAAGAATAATGAGGAAAGAGTAGTTGGGGACCCCTCACCCCTCCACCTGTTGACATATGGGAATGGAGGGCTTGGGGAGGGAAGGGCCCCGGGATAAGGTCTAGACACTTGGCAGACCCATCTCTGGGGACCAAGAGCATCAGAGACGCTCCATCAAGGAGCGTGTCGTAAGGAGAGAAGCAGGTACCCCACAAGGGCCCTTCTTAGGGGTGAGCCTTCAACTGGTTATAATAGGAAGGAAGGATCCTTAGGTACTCCCATCCTAGCATCAGGAGGGAAGCCAAACAGCGGAGGTCATGAATATTGAATGACCGGTAAGCGAAAAACAGAACTGGAGGAAAGGTGGTTGGATTCCCATGTTAGGTCGTCCCGACCGGAGAATGACCTGAGACGGGGTGGTGAGAACCCATCACGGGGTTCTGGGAGAGCTTTATGCAACTTCAAGACTAGGTGTGCATTTCTTTCCCTTACCCCCGTACTCTACTCTCCTGATATACGGACTTGAGTAGGGGGAGAGAGAGAGAGACTCTGAATTGAGGGAAGGGGTATTTGACTGTCTCTATAGATGAGTCGGATCCCCCGAGCGTCATGCCCCCAAGTTCCATAGTCGGACTGTTTGGGGCAGGCATGTGGCTCGCAAGATATTCTCACCCTCACTTCTATAGAGAGGCAGTCAACCTTCATAACAAAGCTGGTTGACTCACCTCTAGTGGTGGGTGTAGGTGTTTGGTCCTGGCTATAATGGGCCAACTACGAGGGACCTTGCATAGTTTCCGATGAGGGAAGACGATGATGACTTAGCCAAGACACAAGGCAGAAATGGTCTATAATGTCTGCTCCAAGGGGGGAGGGGTGTTAATAGTGAAGCTCCCCACATTTGGAAAGAATAAGGCTTGGGCAAGTCCCAGGTGGGAGAAAGGGAGAGAGACCAACCCCTGGCAGAAGAAAGGCGAGCATGCGGCAGCCGCTACTTAGGGAAAAGGGGACGCCACTGTGTCATGTAAAGAACACAGGGGGCAAGAGGAGACATTACAAAATTGTCACCCATAAGACATTAGGCTCTCCTGTTAAGGGTTTGTAAGTTCCCTCAGGAATGAGAGTTCTGCGGGGGAACTACCCTGAGCTAAGGAGCACTGGTCCTCGACTGGGTTCACTCAGGTGTATGAATACTGATGGTGGTTAAGCACTCTATCCCTTATCTCCCTTTGTTGCAATTCTAGGGAGAAGACGACTCTAGAAAGATCAAGGCAGCTCCTAGACAGCTGTCTGGTTTTTTAGGGGAAAGCAACCCTTGCCTGGCTAGAGGGAGGCACCAGAGCAGAGGAGGTTCCAGTCAAGGGCTAAACTTGAGGTTTGCCCGTGGACCGAAGGACCAATGTGATGGGGGTGAATCAGGGCAGCTTGGGATGCTGTGTCCCAGCAATGCAGAGGACACGACTACGAAAGGGGGGAGGTCATAATGGCAACATGAGAAGGTGCGAACCTCAAGTCAAATAAGGGTTCCTGGTCTCCCTTCGGGGTGAGACCCAGACCCAGCTAAGCAGTGACCCAGTGAAGGGGTCACAGTGTGGTACGGTCTTCTCTGTAAGACCCTGGCCCTTGGTTCACAGCTGTAGTTGGGAGAAGGAACCACCACAGTACTGCTGTGCCCTCACACTGGGCCATTGCACCAAGTTGGGGTCCCTTCCTGAAGTCTCCATAGGAGGTAGTCAGCTTCAGGTGTGGTACCGGGAAGAACCTAGTACCAGCGACTCTTCAGTAAAAGGCTGGACGTGAGAAATGCACTCCCGGATCTCTTTGCGGTATCGAGCAAGGGTGTCGGCACCGTAAGGGTTGGAGCCCGCAGCTTCACAGTGGCTTCAGGCGCTCAGCCAGAGGGGATGGCTATAAACAGTGCCAGCACTTCGGTGCCAGAATTGACCCCGAGAGTGCCTATGTAAGCTCTACTGGGGGGTGACACTGAGAGGGCCTTGGAGCTGCCTCACATATGGAGCTACTGTCAAAACGTGGAGCTCAGTTGCTCTAGTCCCTTCTTCAAAGAGGAGGTGCCAGTTATAAGCTCACATGGTGCAAGACAGTGCCAAATATGGTGCTGATCACGGCTTTTTGTTTGCAGCTGGAGAGCGGCTCCAAGAGGGCTCTGGTGCCAACCAAGCACGCGGTGCCACATTAGAAGCCAATCATGGTTTTATTCACAGCTGGAATGTGGCAATGAAAGTCTTTCATGCCAACCACACACACAGTGCCAAGTTAGAGGCTGATTGTGGCTTTATTCATAGCTGGAGAACGCCGCTGAGAAGGCTCCGGTGCCAACCAAGCATGCGGTGCCAAATTAGGGGCCAATCACGTCTTTTATTGATAGGTGGAGAGCAGTGACAAGAGGGCTCTGGTGCTGACTGAGCATGTGGTGCTGAGTTGGAGGTCGATCGCAGCTTATTTCATAGCCAGAGAGCAGCACCAAGAGGGCTCTGGTGCCAGCCAAGCATGGATGCCGAGTTAGAAGCCTATCGTGGGCTTTTATTCACAGCCGAAGAGTGGCAACGAGAGGGCTCCAGTACCGACCGAGCTCACGGTGCCGGACTAAAAGCCGATCGTGGCTTCTGGTGAATCCTTGAATGCAGTGGACATACCCGGTGTTAGCTGAAGGGTCCGTCTCCCTGAGTCCTCTTTTAAAAGATCTGCAAATGGAGCAAAATCTAGCCGGTGAAGCTCACCCAGGAATTTAAAAAAACACTTCCTGTGGGGATTGTCCCTTGGGAAAGCCTTGCCCCAAGTTGGTAGGTGGCAGGTGGGAGCGGCTCGGGTTTCGGCTGGAGGGACTTGGTAGGAGCACTGTGAAGTCCACAGATTCTTTCAGTGAAAACAGCTCGTAAAAACTGAGCAGAGACAGACAGACAGGAGCTTGCATAAAGCAAGAACAGGCTGTCCCGTAATTGTCGCTGAGGGCAGAAGAAAAGGAACTGGGGAGGAGCAGGGCTGCGTCCATATATATGGCTAGGGGGTGGTGGCCTCCAGCCTTGTCCTGACAGGCTAAGGCTAAAAGAAGTTCCAGCCAACCATGCGCTGTGGAACATAGACACCTGATACGGAATGAATCCGAGCAGCGCTCCAAGAAGAGCTGTGAGTTTCTTCAAGCGTCTGACAATGTGGGATTTTCCCCATGAAAACTCATGTGATAAATAAGTTTTAGTATTTTAAATGCCAGAAGACTCCTTGTCTGTTTTGCTGAACTAAAACATAACAGCTACACTTATGGAACTTCATTCCAAATGCATTCTTGTTTTATAACAAAACCATCTCAGCATCATGTATTAAACTGCACAGCAAGTCCTCAACTAGCCAAAAAAGACTGGTGCATACTCTGTCTCTTCAGAGGCAGCAAACTTGACTTTCATGAACATTCAGTGAGAAGAATAGGATACTACAAGGAGATTTCTGGAGAACTCAGGAATTGGAGCTCCCTGATTGTTAATTGTCAGGCAAGGCTGGATCAATAGCATCTTGAAGATTTTGCTGGCAAAGACGACAAGCTGATGTATCAGGGACCTGACACAAAGCTTAGCACTACTCTCACCTGCTAAGGCTAAGAAAGAGCACACAGGAACCCACAAGGTTTCCCAAGCAAGATGTCACAGGAAGCTGAAATAGCTTAGAGGTTTGAAATGTTAGAAGCCTTAGTGGAAATGTATTAGGGTGCAGAACACAAAAGTGAATGATAAACACAATTTATCACATGGCTCTATAGTTTAGGCTATAACCCCAACATATGTGGTTGATATATTTATATATACATATATACAGTTTTCAGCAAAGGAGATTTAGGTTAGATGCTAGATAAAACTTTCTAACTGTAAACAGCTCACCATGGGAAGCTGTGGAATCCCCATCAAGAACAAGCAAGACAATCACCCTTTAGGGATGCTCTAAGTATACTTTGCCCTGCCTCAAAGTGAAGTGCAAGGTAAGGGCAGCAGGGAGGAGAAGGAAAATAGATGACTTCAAGGTCCCTTCTAGCCTTACATTTATGGGATTCTATACGAGATCACATAACTGTTGACCTTTTCAGACCAGTCTAGGAGATTAACAGATTTTCTATTAATATTATTGTCTCTAAACACTCTAGACAGCTTTGAAATTATCAGCTAATAGATTTATCGAATGGATTGGCTAACTAAAGCTAGACAGGTAGCATAGCAAAACTAAACCCACTAAGACAAAATATCTGATTCTGGTCTGTGAAAAATTGTTCTAGATATTATCACATGTGAACTGATTCCCACAAAGTCTGCATCAGATACCTTGAAAGCCTGGAAATCCATTCAGTGTTAACATATTAAGCCAAATGAAGAGCATTGCAAACAGATTGTATGGGGGAGAGAAAAATTAAATTTTAAAATTATAAGTAACAGATGATTTAGTTCCATGAAAATGCAACAAGCAATTGAGTCAGCCTGGCTGTCATAATATGATGTTTGTGTAAAAGTTAACCCTAATGGGGCAAAAGGTAAAATACAATAAGCACTGAAAGTTACAAATGGCTAGGAAGTACTGCAGGCTAAAAAAGTCACCTGAAAACTGTGGGTTACTTACCAGTAACTGTCCTTCCTCGAGATGGGCTAGTCGGATTCATTCAGTAATAGTTAACTCTGTGCTGGAGCACCCGATTAGTCAGAACTTTTTGCCCTAGCCTGTCAGAAGAGGGCAGGCAGTCACCGTCCCCCGCGCCACCCTGTGGCTATATATGTGGCCACCGCCCAGCCCCTCCCCAGTTCCTAAGAGTTGCTAACTCCAAATGCAGGGACAGGGGGAGGGTTCTGAATAAATCCAAGCAGCCCATCTTGAAGAAGGACAGATACTGGTAAGTAACCCACCGTTCTTTGAGTGCTGCTCAGATACATTCAGTAATAGCCATGCTGATGGATGGCGGGTGGAGTTGGCTGTTCGCTTTCAGCACAGCACATCTCTGACATGGGTAGTTGTCCAATGAGCAAGGTCCTCAAGGGGTCTAAGGAACTGACCTAAGGACCCTGATCCAGGCAAGGGAAGCCTGGGATTGTAGGATCTAACCCAGTGGAGAGAAGTAGGTGCAGTTTGTCCGAGCACCAATTGGTGCAGGTGGACTGGATGGCCTGAGGTCACCCTGCACGTAAGTGTGGGACAAACATCATGGCTATGGTCAAGGAATGCATCTCTAATTGCTCTACCTGAGAGGGTATTGCCAGAGGCATGTGGAGGCCAGAGGATTTAGTGTTCTGGCAGCAACACATGTTGGTATAATAGCTATGAGGGGGTTCACAAGGCCTTAGAACTGCCAGCCTGGCAGTGGTGGTTACTGACACTGCAAGAGGAGGTGGAAGGGAGGTAGACCTTTCTTTCCCTCAGTCCAGCTTTGTATAGCACATGCAGGCCATGGGCCAGATGGTTGCGTGAATTTGGCGCACTCGGCGTCCTGCAGGAGGGGTAGGCTACCAGGAATCAGTGGGGAAGATCTAGAAGAGTTTACTTCATCGTAGTTTAAGGAGGAACGTAAAAGACCGAAAGCAACAGATGATGACCTCATACAGCACACCTATAAGTGAAGGACCCAGACTGGCATGGGAAAAGCCAGGTGCTTGACCCATCCTAACGCACCACATAAAATAGACACAGGTGGAACTTCCTATGGGCCTGAAGAGTATACCCCAGGCCTATGTGAGTTTACCAATGACACCATGACAGCTCCTTTTTGAGGTGGGCTGTCAGCATCCATAACCTTGCGAAGACACAAGGAAATGGTATTATTGCCCCCCCTCTTTTTTGTTTTTTTTTTCGATTCAGCAGCTGGCAAATGGTAGAAAGAATATAAGGGGCGAGGAGCTGATTGCAATAAGGTGACGCCCGAGGAGTAGGCTCATGAGCCCCAAGAGCCCCAGAAGCCAGTCCCCGCAGCCAACGGGACCAAACTCACTTTGGCCTGTGTGACCTCGTACTTCTGGGAAGGACTCACTCTGACAGCCTGCCAATGCACGGGGGGGAGTGTATCAGGTTTGAAGTTCCCTGTAAGAAGGAGCCACGAGGGAGGATCAGGATGTACGAGAGGAGGGAGGAGTCTCCTCCAAAAGGAGTGGAGCGATGGTATGCCACCCTGATGGGGCACATCCTGCCATCTCCTTTTTAGACACTTGCAGTTTATCCAAAGTGTCCTCTATGAATGTTGTATCACTGTTATTAGATCTTACCCAGAAAGGTGAATTCTGTCAAGGGTCAGATAGTTCCCGAATTCCTGATTGCTGATAGGAATTTCGGGTGGGTTTAATGTTAGCTCTATCGAATGAGAAAGCCCCAAGTAGTCGCTTAGGACGAAAGTATAAACTGCCAAGTCATAACTACTAAGGCTAGAAGATCTTCGGATCATTATGAGGAAGGAGTTGTACCCACAGGACTCCTGAGCGAGAGTCTCCCCAACCTAGGTGAGGGTAACCACTGTGCTATGGCCGCCCCTGGAAGGTGAGCTACAAGAGATGCACAGCTGGATAAAACTCTGGGAAACAATGATTGGGCCCAGACTCATATCCCTCCTCCAGGAGTGGTCTCCGAACCACCACAATGGGACTGGGCAGTGACTGTGTGTGTAACGAGGGTAACAGAGGGACGAGTTTCTCCACCTTTGATTGAATGGCAAAGGGGTGGGATCCGGATGATAGTATTAACATGTTATCCCCTCTCACTCTTTGTGACCTGAGGATCTCCTGATTTACATGAGACGGAGTGGCCACCTTGGGGCGGGGGGAGGCAAAGTGGCACAGATCCACTCTGCCAGGGGCCAAAACCCATATCCAGGGGTTCGGACTTTAGGGCAAGTCCCAGGTAGCAGTGATTGATGAGCCTGGGGAAGTGAATCATTGTTTATTAATGTAGCCTCTTTCCCATACTAGGAAAGGGAGGCTAGAGTAAATGAGGCGGAGGCCCTAGTTAGTGTGATCTCTCTCGAGTGCATTCACCCAAGCTATAATCTATTTTCCCTCTAAGCTGTGCGTGTGCGCGCATGCACACAGGTCATGAAACCTGCATGCACAACAAAATACATCATGCACCAAAAAAAATCCAACAGTGCTAATATTTTTATACTACTTTAAGAAGGTGGATTCAAGTAGCATGTTTCAAATAAGGTTTTGTAATTTATAAAAATCATTTCTCACCATATAAAAATAAAATTTAGATATTATTTGCATTGTACACACTTGCTTCGTTGTGCTCACAAGCTTGACCACACCCACTGGAGTGTGCACAAATTTGGGCACCGATTCCAAAAATTTGCATGAAAAATTTTTTGCACACACAGCCTATTAAAAATTAGAGGGAACATTGGCTGTAACCCAGCTGGTAATAGTGAGAACTAGAGGGTTCATCTCCCCAAAGGAAACCACAAGCGATTGGCCAAACGCTTGCATCTGATGGCTGAGCTCCGACATTTGAGTCTGGTACTTGGCAGCAATGTTCCCACTAAGCTGCGCGGGCACACAGCCCACCACAGCTGACCAGTGCAGAGAATGGCTGCCAGCCGCACAGGGCTGGCAGCCAGAGTCCTAGCTCAGAGCTCCTCTGGAGCAGGGAGTTATTAAAACTCCTGCCCAGAGAAGCTCTAAAGGAGCATGCCCAGAACATCCGAGCATGCTCCCTTAGTGCTTTTCTGACCCCAGGAGCTGTGGATGGCCCATACCAGTTGAGCAGCAGGGTAGGACTGTGGGAGGGGTTGGGAGGCTGGGGGGTTACCAGGGGAGCAGGCACATCCGGAGCAGGCTGGCAAGATCGGCCCCATGGGGGGGGGGGGGGGCGAGGCACAGCAAGCAACGTGAGTTGCTCAGCTGTCTGAGGTTCTTAGAGGGAACATTGCTTGGCAGGCTGGAATTGTTTGCCTGGTCCATGGGTTCAGGAGGGTTTGGAGTACCCCCAAGCTGGAAGCATATACCTTAGAGCCCTGGATGGGAGCCAATTGAACGCGAGCTATATTTGAGCACCAGCTAATTCCCACTGGTGGCATAAAGGAAGGGTTGGTTAGGACAGCATATAAGAAGGGATAGAAGGCTCCCCCACCCCCCATCCTTGCAGGTAGGGAAGCAAGCGCCTTCTGTAGAGAGGGGAGCGAAGAGCAGACGAAGGGCTTTCCTTACATCTGTTTCAAAAAGTAGGATATGAGCTTGCCCACAGAGAAGTGTGCATGAGCGTAGTCCCCTGGTATGGGAATCGCACGCACAGGGAAAAAGGCCCATTTAGTTGGGAGTGGGGGTAGGTGAGGCAGTACACTTTTCAATGTTTGGAGCGTGCCCCATGAACACCTTGTGTGTCCCGGAAAAGGCAAGGGAGGCACTGCATGAGGTAGTAGGAAGGGGGGCTTTTTTGGTAGCCCCTTAGGAGTCAGAACTATTAGCCAGGGGTTCCCATGCAGCTTCAGACTACAGGCCTCCATTCTGTCCACTACAGTAGTAATGGGGGCTTGGATAACCAGGAGCTGGAATCCTATCGGTTATCGGAAGTATTAGGATCAATAGGAAGGGTACGAATATGGGGTTGAACCTTGGTCATATCTGAAGGAATGGAGGCTGTTTTAACCTCTGAACCACCCACTTTCACAGAAGGGGGGAGGGGGAAGGGCTGTCTGTCAGCTCATAGGCAGGATCCAATGTCAGTGGGCACTTCACAACAGGGGTTTTGGAGAAAGTGATTGGCAACCAGTGTGGCTGGTTATAATCAATACTGCTGATTAGCAGGTCGGGATCCCTCCCTGGAGTTGTGGGGGAGGGACCTGGATGGGAAGTGATATGCTTGTAGAAGGTTGTGAATTTAGAGACACTCCCTAGCATGGGCCAGTGTTGTGTAAATTGAGAGACGTGCTGTGGAGAAGATCTAACATGGAGGCTCCCAGGTACATACCTGGATACCTGTTTGCATGATTAAAGTTCTATTCCTTATTCATTCAGTAGTATCATCTTTAACTAACCCTCAAGATCATTACAGGTACCGTCCCACTCACCACCTGTCAGGGCTCTAAACCTGGTGCCATGTTCTTACATGGGGAATTTATCCACGCATTTTGACCTTGTGCTGTGTCTCAGCCCACACGGAAATGGAGGTCCAGTCCTCTGAAGAGCCCAAAGACACCTTATTTGGGCCAGTGTTCTCTTTGGTGGAACTGGTCACGGTTCCCCTCCGCTCCAGCATTTGGGACCTAGCCTCATCCCACTGGCAGAACCCGGGCTCCATCCTCCCGGTTTCGGACAAAGCAGGCTTCAAGTACCGAGTGCCGGGGTCAGAGTTCCCCTCTCTCATCCATCACCCAGTCCCACCTCAAGCCGTGTTAGAGACGGCTGTAGGGCCAGGGCAGGTTCCTCACAACCCCCTCCTTCTTGTCCCTAGATTGTCAGGAGTTAAAGTTACTGGGCAGGAAATTATACTCTTCCTCGGCCTTCCAGCTACGGAATGCAAATAAGCAGGCCCTGGTGGGCAAATACATGCTGGATGTTTGGGAGTCGATAAATAAATTTAGACATACACTCCCACAGGAGGCGAGGGAAAAGTACGATGCCTTCCTTGAAGGCAGGTAAAATAGCCTCCCAGGACCTCCTCCTGTTGGCCTGGGATGTGGTGGTGTTCTTATGGTTAACGCTAGCGAAGCAGCATCCACGCACAGGTATATTTGTTCCAGAATACCCAGTTACTTTTACGTTTGTTGGTCCCAACCTGGGTCTTAGTCTCTCATAATCTCATCCAGACAGAATGTTAACTTGAGCTCCTGTGTCTAGTTTCAGTGGAAAGACAGTTGCTTACCTATAACTGTCGTTCTGAGATGTGTTGCTCGTGTCCATTCTCACTATGGGTTATGCATTTGCTTGCCTGCTCAGTCACCGGAAGACTTTTTGCCTTTTGCAGTAGCCGTAGAGCCGGGGATGGTGCTGTCTGGTGTCGTGCGCTCACGTCACAATATAATAGCACTCCTCGGGTCTGCACACAACAGTCCCTTCTTTCTGCTAACTCTGGAAGCGGGGACGGTGGGTGGGAGTAGAATGGACACAAGCAACACATCTCAGAGAACGACAATTACAGGTAAGCACTCGAAGGAGAAAGGACTCTTGCTTTCTCGTGTCCATTCTCACTATGTGTGAATCACAAGCCATACCTGGATGGTGGGTGGAGTTAACGTTGGGAGACCTGGAGGACTGCTCTTCTGAAGGCAGTGTCATCCCTGGTCTACTGTACCACAGCATAGTGGGTGGTGAATGTGTGGATCGAAGACCACATGGTGGCCTTGCAGATGTCCACGACTGGTACGTTAGCCAAGAATGCTGAAGAGGATGCCTGGGCCCTTGTGGAGTGTGTTGTTACCCTGGATGGCAGTAGCTGGTTTGCCAGGGTGTAACAGTATCATATGCATTCCGCTATCCATGTGGACAGTCACTGGGACAAGACGGGGGAGCCGTTCATTCTATCGGCGACTGCTATGAAAAGCTGTGTAGTCTTTCAAAGTGATTTTGTGTGTTTGATGTAGAAGGCCAGTGCCCTTTGGACGTCCAACATATGCCATCTGGCCTCTTCCCTAGATTTGTGTGGCTTTGGGAAGAAGACTGGCAGGGTTATCACTTGGTTATAGTGAAAATGCATGACCACCTTTGGGAGGAAAGCCAGATGCGGTCGCAGCTCCACCTTGTCTTTGAAGAACGGGGTATACGGAGGGTCAGAGACCAATGCCCGGAGTTCTGACACTCGGCAGGCAGAGGTAATTGCCACTAGGAAGGCCGTTTTCCATGACAGATGCTGGAGGGAGCAGGACACCATCGGCTCGAAGGGAGGGCCTGTTAACTTGTGGAGGACAAGATTTAAATCCCAGAGGGGTGTCGGGGGCTTGAACCAAGGAAAAAAAGGCGCTCAATTCCCTTGAGGAACCATGTGGCCGTCGGGTAGGAGAAGAGCACCCTGCCTGGTACGGTGGACAGAAGGCCAAAATGGCCACTAGGTGGACCCGAAGGGATGACAGGAACAGCCCCAACTGCTGGAAGTGGAGGAGGTAGTCCAATACCAGTTGGATAGGGGCTGACTGGGGGGGAAATCACTGTGTGGTCACAGTCTCATGAGGTAAGTGTCTCCATTTGGCACTGTATGACTTGTGCGTGGGGGGCTGCCTGCTTCCCAGGAGGACCTCCTGGGCAGGCAGGGAGCATGCCCTCTCCTCTGTGGTTAGCCACAGAGCCTCCAGGCTGCTAGGTGCAGGGACTGCAGGTTGGGTTGTAACTGCCTCCCGTGGTCCTGGGAAAGGAGGTCTGGCCACAGAGGGAGCTCACAGACTGGGGCTATTGTCATGTCCACCAGCATTGTGAACCATGGTTGACGAGGCCATGCTGGCGCGATCAAGATGACATCTACCCTGTCCCTTTTTATCTTGAGGGTGACCTTGTGGAGTAAGGGGATCGGAGAGAAGGCATAAAGCAAGCCCTCGGTCCATGGAAACAGGAATGCGTTTGAGATTGATCCCTTCTCCATGCCCCGAAGAGCACAAAAACGAGGGCACTTCCTGTTCCAGCGTCTGGCAAACAGGTCCACCTGGGGAGTACCCCACTTCTGGAAAATCATGGACACCACCTCAAGGTGGAGTGACCAATCGTGAGCGGGAAGGAACCGCCTGCTGAGTCTGTCCACTGCCTGGTTCTGAGTCCCGGGGAGATGGGAAGCTGTTAACCGGAAACCATACCTCACTGCCATTTCCCAAAGACTGATGGCCTCCCAACAGAGTGCAGGGGAGCGGGCTCCTCCTTGACAGTTTATGTAATAAAAATCGATGTTACATTGTCTGTCAGGACCTTTACCACCTTTCTTCGCAGCAGGTGGAGGAATGCTCTGCAGGCTAGATGGACTGCGCGTAGCTCCCTGACGTTTATGTGCAGTTGTCTGCCAGGGACCAATGGCCTTGGGTCTGGTCGCCTGTACTGAGGAGCGCTCCCCACCCCATATCCAAAGCATCGGTCATGAGGGTGAGCGATGGAGTCTCCTCTACAAATGGTACCCCCTCCAGGACCGAGCAGGCGTCCTTCCACCAGTCAAGCTGGGATAGCACCCTGCGGGGGATCGTCAGTACCCTGCTGAGCGGGTGCTGGGTCGGGGTGTAGTTGCGGGAGACCCAAGATTGGAAGGGTCGCATCCTGAGGTGGGCTAGGGGAACTACATGTGTACAAGCTGCCATGTGACCCAGGAGGTGGTGGCAGTGTCTCACAGTGGTTACAGGATGGCGCTGGATGTGCGAGATTAGGTCCCTCATCTTGCTGTACCTCAAGCATGGCAGGGCATTCCTGCCCAGGGTGGAATCCAGGACTGCCCCAAAGAATTCTATTCTCTGGACTGGCACCAAAATGGACTTTTCTACGTTTATTTTCAGGCCTAGCTTGGCGCATACATCCAGAGCTAAATCTGAGAATGGACCTGACCCTGTCTGGGGAGAGCCCCTTCGGCAACCAGTCGTCCAGGTAGGGAAAAATGTGCACCCCTTTGTGTCTGAGGTATGCAGCCACCACGGCCATACACTTGGTGAAAACCCTGGGGGTGGACAAGAGGCCAAAGAACAGAGCTGTAAATTGGAAATGCTGGTTAGCCACCATGAACCGCAGGAACTGCCTGTGACGAGGGCGGATTGATATATGAAAATATGCGTCCTTCAAAATCGAGGGCGGCAAACCAGTCGCCAGGGTCCAGGGACGAGATTATTAAGGGGAGGAATACCATGCAGAATTCTCTTTACAATGTGCTTGTTGAGACGGAGATCCAGGATACAATGCAGGTCCCTGTTGGCCTTGGGAACAAGAAGATACCGAGAGTAGAACCCTTGACCTTGTCCTACTGGGACCGGGACTACCACACCTAGGGCTAGAAGGGAGTTGACTTTGTTGGACAGGAGGTGGTCGTGGGAGGGGTCCGGTACTGAACGGAACTGTATGGAGCAGCCCCTTGTAATGGTGTCCAGCACCCACTGGTCTGAGGTAATCTGGAACCAGCGGGGCAAAAAAACAGGAAAGATGGTCCAGACAGGGGGGAAAGGGGTCCCTGGTCTTGACTGGAGGGCTGTCCTCAGGCACAGCCTCAAAAATTTCACCTGGCGCCACCACTTGGGAAGCAATGGGAGCTACCAGTGTGGGAAGCACCCGTCCCCGATGTTAGGTAAGAGGTACGCCTCCCCTGGGGTCTTGCCCCATTCTTCTGCCATTAGAAGGGTGTTCTGCGAGTCTGTGGCTTTGGATGGGAGGACAGAGGAAACCTGAAGCTTCAGTGCCCCAGTTGTGGGCTCTGGAGGCCCAGAGTTCTCAGAGTCATTCTAGAGTCCTTAAGACAATGTGAATTTCGCATCTGTTTTTTCTGAAACCAGAGTAGAGCCTTCAAAAGGAAGGCCCAAGATTTTATGTTGGGCCTCCTGAGGTAGACCAGAAGCCTGAAGCCAAGAGGAACGGCGCATGCACACCACTGAGGCCATAGACCGGCTGGCGAGATCCATGGAGTCCTGTGCTGTCTGAAGAATCATTTTCTCTACCACCAGACCCTCCTCAAGGAGGGTGGAGAAATCCCCTCTATGTTCCCGAGACAGCAGACTCTCAAAGTGCCGAAAGGAGCTCCAAAGGTTAAAGTTATAGCAGCTGAAGAGAGCTTGGTGGTTAGCCACACGAAGATGTAGGCTCGTTGAAGAGTAGACTCTCTTCCCGAAGGAGTCTAGTTTCCTTAGGTCCTTATTCTTTGGGGTCATGGCAGGTTGGCCCTGACTTTCCCTCTGGTTTGCTACATCTACGACCAAGGTACCAGGTGTCGGGTGCATGAACAGGTATTCAAGTTCCTTTGCACAGATGAAATACTTCTTCTCCATCGATTTGGAGGTGGGGAAAATAAGGCAGGAAACTGCCATAGGTCCCTAGCAACCTTCAGGACACTTTTGTGCATAGGGAGGGCCACCTGGGTCAGAGAGCTGGACTGGAAGAGACTGAAGAATCCTCCAGCAGAGTCCTTCAATTCCTCTGCCTCAAGCCCCAAGTTAGAGGCTACCCTCTTAAGGGAGTCCTGATAGGATCTAAGGTCCTCGGCTGGTGGAGGAGGGCGGTGGGAGCCCAGTTCAGAGCCTGATGATGAAGAGGAATAGGGGTCTCGGTCCCCTGCCCCGCAGGTGTCCGCTCTAGGCATACTACTTAATGTGCCAGAAAGCTCCTGGTCCAAGCGATGGTCACTCTGATCTGGGTATGGCAGATGGAGCTGATGGCTGTTGCAGCGGGTGTGGGTACAGTACTTGCAGGACAGGACAGGGCCCCCAGTATGGCCAGTGGATGGCCCATTGACTCTGTGCCCATGCACCAGCTGTGGTGGCCATGGGGGCTCCATAGCAGTCTCCCTTATGGCTGGGGGATTATGTACCATGCCTGAAGTGTCACCCAGTGGGTCCCCTTGGGGGGTGATGGTGCCATGCCTCAAGTGAGGTCAGGGAAGTCTCATCTCCATGGGCCCTTCTAGTCCTGCTACTGGGTCTGGAAGGCACAGCGGGGCCGTGGTATGGGCTCTTCCACCCTCTAATGTCTGTAGAGGGGCTTGGCACCAGGCTTTGCCTGTGGCGTTCGCCCCGTCTAAGAGGAGAGGGGGGATGGGGAGTGGTCGGAAACATAAGTACGTTTAACTGCATGCTGTTTACGTTTTGGCACCGAGGGGGATCTACCTACAGAGCTGGAGGAGGAGCTACTAAAATGCGGCAGGGGCTGCCTCACTGTGTGCCGCTTCATGGAACCGGGTACTGGTGCGGGTTCCACTGCAGGCTCTGGAGCTGGTATGGTGGGGGGCTCCACACCCCAATCATGCAAAGTTTTCTGGTCACCCAGCAAGGAATGGAGAGTGCTTGGAGATAGTTGCCTAGGTGGGCTGGGGACAGAGAATAAGTCTGCCATGGCCCTAAGTGCCTCTGGAGTAGACAGAACTCTTAGCGGTAGAGACACCCTTCTGCTCCCAGGAGTGGAGCTCTCAAGGGGGATGGCCTCACTCCGCTCAGGCCAGAGCCCTCTGAAATAGGCATGGTGTGGGCCGGCACCGTGGTCTCACTACATAAGCACTCCTCCAGGTCCGTGTAGCACATCTTCCCCCTCTTCTTGGGGAAGAAACTACGGTGCCAAGGGCGGGTGGCTGATGACGATGCCAAACTGCACCCCAAACAATACCGGGACCGGGGGAACCCCTGCAGGGGCTGTAAGTGGACTCAAAGCCGCCTCCATGAGCAGAGCTCGCAAACGGTTCTCTCTCTCCTTCTTGGTGCAGGGCTTAAAGGGTTTACAGATGAGCACTTATCTCTTCTATGAGCCTCTCCTAGGCACTTTAAACAGCGAGCATGAGGGTCGATAACAGAAAAAGCCTTGCCGCACTCCGTGCAAGATTTAAAACTGGGGGATTTTGGCATTCCTGTGGTATGAACTTAGTAGAGAACCTACAACACTAACAAACCTAACTACTGTTAACTATCAAAGTGATCTAACGCTTGTGGCTGCAAGAAGTTCCAGTGATCAGCAGGGGCAGAAAGAAGGAACTGGTGTGTGTAGACCCAGCGAGTGCTATTATACTGTGACGTGAGCGTGTGATGCCAGAGGGTGCCATCCCTGGGTCTATGGCTACTGCTAAAGACAAAGTCTTCCAGTGACTGAGCAGTCAAACTAATGCCTAACCCATAGTGAGAATGGACATGAGCAAGCACTTGAAGGAGAATGATTGTTCCATTCACTGACCAAGGCAGTATCTAGTGAGAGGGACTGGTTTTCCTTGATCCCAGTACATCTACAAAGCATTCCTCAGTCTCACTGCCAATAACTAAATGCACTTGATTTTTGCACCTTTGGGATCTGCAGCAGTTTGCAAAATAATTAAGTTTCCCACAGTTATGACAGTTTCCCATATGCAAAACACTGTTTGGGACCATGCCGTGATCCACACTTGCCACAAGACTGTCTGGACTGAGTCTTCCTGATAGCAGGGGTTGGTTCCACACTGATTTGAACGACTCTAGCTATATGCTGTTTGTCTAAGTGCATGCACTGTCCCTTCTGGTGAACTCAGCTTTTGTGTTTTTACCATTTCAGTGGCCCTACATATTTGAAAGGTTTCATTCAAAGAGATCTCTCCCTCTCTGACCAGTAGTCTCTCTCAACACATTGTCTGTAATGCCACAAAATGAGTCTTTGATCAGAGACTCTGCCAAGCCACCAAACTTAGTTTTTACAGAGTTTCCTTAATTCTGTAATATATTGGTCTATGGTGTCATCCAGTTTTTGCATGCACGTAAAAAAAGATCTATGCCTCTCCAAATTCACATTCATTTTTGTGAAGCAATATTCCTCAAACTTAGTCAGTATAGTGTTTAAATTCATGCTTTCACCCACTCCTGACATCAAGTAATGATCTTGAGGGTTCACAAAAACTGATACTACTGAACAACTAAGGAATAGAACTTTAATCAGACAGACAGGTATCCAGGTGTGTACCTGGGAGCAGCCATGTTAGATCTTCTCCAGGGCAAGTCTCCCAATTTACACAACACTGGCCCATGCTAGGGAGTGCCTCTAAATTCACAACCTTCTACAAGCCTATCACTACAGTACCAATGTGGGTGCGGTGGTCTCTTATGGGGACCATTCATGGGGACAGTACCTAAAGTCCAACAGAGCCAAAGGTCAGCACCAGGGCTGCTTGGAGCCCTTTGAGGCACCTTCCCCAGGCTGGGAGGGGGGAAAAACATCTCAGGACCCTCGGTACAGTGCCGAGGATGGCAGGGTGATATGGTGCTGAGGAGACGGCTCAATGGTACCGGGACTCAAGGGGGTAGTGGGCTCCAGTGTCAGGGAGCCTGGCCCTGACAGGGGAGAAGGCATATGGTTCTGTTTACACTGTGCCCAGACCTTCAAAATGAAGGCTGGTTTTCCCTTTCTGGCAGGCACTGGAGAAGGGAGGTGTAGGCAGTAAGAGGAGCACCCTTGCTGCCTTGACTGCCTCCGGGGTAAATCGGGATCTGCACTGACCCTGCTCGGTCCTGTGGGGAGTTCTGTGTCAGAGATGGGGAGCATTGCTAGCGCCACGGTACCAGTATCGGTACCAAGCTGGTCCTGCATCCCCTATCAGCACAGGGCCAGGGAGGCTCTGGTGCCAAGCTGGCATGTGGTGCCACACAAGACCCCTGAGGCCTTGGGGGGGGGGGGGAAGAGAAGAGTGCCAAGCCTGCTCAGAGGCCAGGGCATAGTGCCTTTGCTCCCTGTCCTTGATTGCCCTTGGTTTAAAGGACAGGCAGGTAGAACAGGTGGTGACCATATGGCTTTCACCCAGGCACCAGAGGCACTTCTTGTGGAGACTGTCCCATAGGAAGACCTTTCCGCATTTGGCACAAGGTTTGAACCCTGGCATGGTGGATGGTGTAGGAGCACGATGTCGATGCTCTAGCTCAAGAGGGGGAACCTTCCTCGGTGTAACTAGGTCCATGAATAGGCTCCCAGTCGAGCGAAAGGCTGATAAAAGTAGAACAAAAAGACAGGCTGCTTGCAAAGTGCAAGGACCAGGCAGTTCCACAACTGACTATAAGGCGGAAGAAATGAAACTGGGAAGGGGCCGGGCAGCAGCCACATATATAGCCACAGGGTGGTGCGGGGGCAGTGGCTACCTGTCCTCTGACAGGCTAGGGCAAAAAGTTCCAACCAATTGGGCTCTCTGGCATGGAGACACCTATTACTGAATATATCTGAATGGCGCTCGAAGAAGAATTTTGCTTCAGTGCAGAATGTGGAAACTCTGGTACAGTAAAGCAAATATATTAGAATAATTGGATATGCCAGTCTTTGGCAGCTATAAAAAGGAAATGTTGGGGAGGAGATGGGTGCAAAAAAAATCTTTCAAATTCTCTGAAAAGGGGAGGGAGACAGCTCTCAGGAAAGTCAAAATATGAAGATCGTAGATATGTTGCAAAGAAAAAAAAAAAGTAGAGAACTTAGCAAGAAACACTGATGAAGATTATGAGCTTTTTTTTTTTTTTTTTTTTTTTAGGAGTATCAACCCTTGCAAATAAAAACAGAGAGACTCCAGAGGGGTAAGTGTCTTAGTCTTTATACAGCAAAAACAGTGACAGTCCTGTGGCACCTTAAAGACTAACAAGTTTCTTCAGGCATAAGCTGTTGTGGGCTGCAGCTCACTTTTTCAGATGGAGAGACTGTCTGTCACATTTAAAAGAAAATCAGCATAAAGGATATGCTAAATTCGGACAGAAGGTATAATCATAATGTAGGAACCCTAGGTGAGACTCTATGGCCTGTGTCACATAGGAGGTCACACTACATGATCACAGTGCTCTGTTTCTTGCTTTAAAATCTGTGGATTAAAAAAGTCCAACCTAAAATTTTTCGCAGATAAAAGGGAACATGTTTTCCACAAACATTTTTAGGAGATATTTAACTTTTTTACACCAGCTTTAACATACAGTCATCAGAATATATCAACTTTGTTTTATATTGCTGATATACTTCCAAATTTGGCATTTTCCAACAGCTAGTTATTTATTTTTTTAAACTCCTGAAACACTTTAATGAAAGAACAGCAGCCATACATGCTGTTCTATATTCTTCCATCAGCATGACTCCGTGATGACCTGGAGAGGCACTTTTTAGGTATGTGTGGACTGTTCAGATTCATTACATCATTTGCCACCTCTGCCATGAGCATACATTAGATTTTAAAGTTATGTAGCCTTTGGATTATTTTAAGAGAAATACTACAATTACAGAATATCTTTATGATAAAGCAAGAATCCATGAACATGTTGATTTCCTTGGTTATGTTAATACAAATTAATACTATTCCTTTAAACGCACAGTTGCAATAAACTTTTGCCCTGAAATTGTTATTTTTTTCCCATTTTTGGTAGGCATGGAAGTTGATAATCTCTGCTTCATTTTATTTTTAGCTTAAGAAGCTCAAACTCTTTCACTCAAAAAAGATCAAGAGATGGTTTGATTACAATGCATAGATATTTTCAATGGGAGAAAAATACTACATACTAAAGAGCTCTTTAATCTAGGGGAGGAACAAAAACCAATGGCTGGCTGTTAAAGCCTGATATATTCAGATTCAAAATAGGAAAACCATTTCTGCAGCAAGAAAGATGATTAACCATTGCAACAACTGAGTGAGAAAAAGCAATGTCTTCAGATCAAGACATGATACCTTTGTGGAAGAAATACTATAGTCTCATAGCTCCTGAATTGTGGCAAACATATCACTGCTTGTTCATAAGCTTGATGTTCCATCAGCTCACTTCACTAAAATTTAAGAAGGTGTTATGCAAACCAGTAATCTTTGAGTACCATTGCTTTAGTCAAAACTCAAGTTATTGGGTTCAATATAGATTAAGTTAATGACATTTTATGTCTTGTGTTACACAGGAAGTCAGGCTACATAATCAAATAACCCCTTCTGACCTTAAATTTGATGACTCTTGTTAATTTATTAATATCTTTACCCTCCAGATTGCCCATGCTGGTTTAATTTATATGTTTTATCTTTCCAAAACTTATCATGGAAGGTGAGGCAATGACAACCATTAATGGTGACATTTGTGCTGAAAGCTTTGCAATCACATTGACAGAAACAAGCTCAACAGGTTATATTCTAATTTAAACACTAATAAAACAGCTCAGGTTTCAAGCATATCAGCAAGGAGTGATGGAGAAAATCACTAAGGATTCTGTCTTAGAAAGGAAATTGAAATGTAGAGTTACATTTAAGTATAAGGGAGAAAGGATGGTCTTGGCATTCAAGCTCTAGAATGGAACTCAGAAGACCAGATTTCAGTTCCCAGCTCTGCAACAAGTTTTCTGTCTGACCTTGGGGAAAAAAAAATCACTTCACCTTTCTGTGCCTCAGTTTCAAATTGTTTTTTGTAACCCCATCCCTCACCTTTCTTCTGACTGATCTATTTAGAATATAAGATCATCAACAGAGGACATCTCATGAAATGTATTTATACATTGCCTAGCACAACTACTCACTTGTGAAAATCTCAGCTGCTGCCCTAGGTGGCAAGATGGGAGTTCTGTTTCCTTGCCCATGCAATTCTTAATCACACTGTTGGCTCTCCCAATAAGAAAGCCAATTGTGATGTTAACATCTGCCCACTAAGTGTTAAAAATCAAAGCTTCCAGTATATATTTCATTTAGTTTCATGTTCATGCCTGTCAAAACATTTTAGAATAGCAGCTGATTACTCAAAAGTAGATAAACTCTTCCTTTTAAGTAAGACTGACCACTCAATGTCACATGTGTCCATAACAAAATAGCTGGAAAAAGTGTTGTTGAGGGTAGAAGGTGGAAAACAGTCATAAGTCAACCCTTTTTAGGTTTAATTACATTTTCCCCTTTATTTACACAATTTCAGTGAGAATTATTGTCATGTATAGCACCTGAATATACATTCAATGTCAGACAAACAACAGACAAGCCAATATAGGTAAATTAACTCTGGTTTCCAAAGCCTAGAGTACTAAGAAAGGTTTCTATCTGTCCTGATGGTCAACACCTCCTCTTTTTTCCTGATCTGGTCTGTCATCCTATTCTGCTCCCATGTTTTGTCAACCTTAGCCAACATTCACATGGATTCTTGCATGTTTTCATCCCCTATTACTCAACCCTTCTCCAAAGGGCTTTTCCTATTGATTTTTAACATAACCAGTACATTATGCATGTGCAAGCTTCAGTTACCTAACTTCTGAATTTTTCATGCTGTTTTTGCAATTCCTGTGTCATTTGGGACCACCCTCTTGCTAGCTCTTCCCTTAAAAAATGGGATTTTATTCATCATTACATATTTGTTTATGTTTTTCTTTTTATCTTGCAACTCAACCTATTACCTTAGGGGGTGGACAAAACTGGTTCACAGCTAGGCACCTGCAACTTTACTTTTGGTCACCAGAGAGCAATACTCTTACACTTATGCAGTGCAGCCAGGTGACAGGCTACTAAATCTGGTCACCATGGCAACCAGAATCATTGATTTGTCTAGGCCTGTATTACCTATCTTGCCAGAAATATCAGAGATGGGTCGGGGGGGGGGGGGGGAAAACAAAAAAAAAAAAAAAAAAAAACACTAATGCCATGCAAGGCCTTCGCCACCTTTATCATCATCATCATCATCATCTTCAAACCATTTCTTTTTGAGAGGGAAATCCTCTCAGGTTAGAAATCCTTTGGCATTCACACACATCCTAAAACAATACTGGCAGTGTGAAAAGAAGAGTTATCAGATAATGATCCATAGTTGCTCACTGATACAAATTTTTCCTACCTCCAAATTACCAACACTACAGTGATTTAGAGTAAGGAGTTTTGCTGTTGTAAGATGAGTAGTTACCATGGAGTCAAGCAGGAATGTCTATTTCACAAGTATTTTTAATTTCCTTTGGGAAACATTTCCTATGGTCACTGTGTAGTCTTTATGGAGCCTTTCATTTACCCAGTCCTAGATCTCCAACTGTACCTGCTGCTTTTGTCATCCTTATTGTGAGTAATGGCATGCCTATGCTGACATATTTTGAATATACTGGCAGGGTGAGGGAAATGGATCAATGAAGCACTCAAATTTTAAATTACTAGTTATACCCCAGCTTGTCAACCTTCTATATCAATTTCAGCTGAATTCAGCACAAGCATGCAATTTCTTTCCAGTTATCAGTACCCCACTCCAAAAAAAGTGGAATTTGCCCTACTAGTTTCATGAGATTTTAGCTGTATGCATTCTTCCTGCATCTCATCCTCCTAATCCTAAAGTGAGCCAGCCTCTGGTAGGAATTTCAGGATTTCAGTCTGAGGATTTAAATTTTGGAAGATCTTGAAAAAGTTTTAGTGTGTGTGTCTGTGTATATATACATATTTTTATATAAAATTTAAAAGCAGACCTTCTCTAACTTCACTCCAGCTCTAAATCACAGATGTTACAACA
The DNA here is from genome assembly GCA_007922195.1 of Podocnemis expansa. NCBI lineage: Eukaryota > Metazoa > Chordata > Testudines > Podocnemididae > Podocnemis > Podocnemis expansa. The sequence continues at coordinate 6,570,179 of ML681994.1, read as the reverse complement.
AACAAAACCCCTGAAAACTGCTATTACAGCTTCAACTGAAGAGAGACAGATTATTCTGAGAACAAAATTCCATGGACTCAATTTTTAATAACTTGGTCTTGAGTATACAGAATAGGGCATCTAGGGAACAATTTTTTTTAAAGAGATTTTCCTAAAGACAAAATAAGTGGGGATATTTCTATTATTTTGTAGCTTAATTTATTGAATTTGACTTTGTCACTCATTTTCCTTTACTGTTTTAATTTTCTAGGGACCTTTCTAACAGAAACCAAATTGGAAGGAATCCAGTTGTACCAACACTGCACTCACCTCTCACGAGGGCCTCTTCCAGTCAGGATTGTCTGTAGTCTTTGAACAGCCCTATCCTGGTACTGGCCCATACCCCCCAGCAATTCCTCCATGGAATTAGTGATTTCATCCTGTCCGGGCCCTTCTGGCCTCAGGTCTCCAGCGAGGCCACTAAATAAAGGCAGTTACTTACCAGTAAACAGCCACTCTTCGAGATGCATTGCTCACATGCATTCTTGAGAAATGGCAGCTAAGTCAACTCAAGAATTCTGCCATCAACCTACCTGCATCTACAACAGGGATTAAGCCAACCTAACTACATTGCACAGAGCATGGAATTTTTCCACAGACTTGAGGAATGTAGCTAGGCCAACCTATATTTTAGGGATAGACCAGGCCAAGACCTTCTGTTCCCAGCTGTGTGCTTTAACCACATCAGGGGTGCTGCTACACTGAAAAAGTTAATGGGCCCAGGCCCCCACTGGCCACATAGGCCTCCATCCATTCCCTACCTCCTCCCCCACTGGTCCCCTGAGCCGTTCCCTACCCATGCCCCCTCCCCCCCCCCCCCCCCGATCCCCTGAGCCATTCCCTAACTCCATGGTCCCACTGCTGACCCCTGCTGCCCCAGGCCAACCCCCCCCCGCAGCCATTTCCCACCAGGCCTGTGTGCCTCTTCTCCCTCCCTTACCTAAATGCCAGAAATGATCATGGCTGTGGCTGAGGCCAGGGTGAGTTTTAAAAACTGCCCGGGGCAGTTCACCAGCCAGAAGATGCAGCTTCTGGCCAGGGAGAGGCCCTGGCTGCCAGCTGTGTGCAGCTGGAAGCATTCCCTGTGCAGGGCTTAGCCCTGCACACTTTTAGAAGTGCATTGCTCAGGGGCTAACCTTGAGTTTCAGGGGGGGAGCTAAGGCCCCCCCAAGCCCCACAGTAGTGATGCCTCTGAACCACATGATTAAATACACCAGGAGAAGACAAGAGACTAGGGAAAGCAGAAGAGATAGCTACCATGAGAGGAGATGGAAGGGGAAGAAGAGGAAAGAGGGGTAGCAACCATCAGATGGAAGGGAACTTGATTGGTTAGGCATGGCTACATTTCTTTTCCCCTTCATGTCAACTCCCACCCCAAAATAGTTTGTTCATTCAGGATTATTTCAAATACTATAATATTATGGGCATATAAGATATTTGTGGAATGCAGAGCAACTGCCAAAGGCCTAACTGCATTTGAAAGTGCTAAATATTTTCATTCTCCATTTTCTTCTTAATAGCATAGTTATCTTCCATTTCATGAAGATGAAACATTGCCTATACTGCCCATAGAAAAGGACATGGCAATTGATCCACTAACACAAATACAGAAGCATATCTACATTTCTTTTACACAGTTTGATCAGTTCATAAACCAAGTCATGTAGCCCAATCTGGAAAACATATTTTGTAAGAAAGATCTGTGATGACTTATTTAAGTCTAGTAAATGTTAAATGTGTCAGAATTCTCATCACTTCTTAAGTTCAAGCACTTTAAAATTGTATTTTATCCATTAAAATAAAAAAAAGCTCACCTATTCAGAAAATGAGGAGCTAGGAAGGCTGTTGTGAGCTTCTGAGATGCTGACACAAAGAACTTGGAGGGAATCAACTTTCAAGGCTGGTTAGATTTTTAACTTTAGAGATCTTTATAAGATTAACTCAAGAAGCATCTCTTCCTAAAAAACAAAAATCAGAATGGACTGGAACCTATGCATGGATTTGGATGCATTTCTAGCACCCGTGTGTAAAGTTCTGCTCTCAGTTACAGACATGGAACACCAAATGACTAATAAGGAAGTAGGTTTGCAACCTAGAGTGCTGTTTGACCATTATGTTAAAAAAAATCAAACAAAAGGTACATCTCAAACCTTACAACAGTAACACCATGGCATTTCAATTCAATCTGCAGAGGGAACAGAGGCTAAGTAAAAAGGACTGTACAGTCATGAAACTCCCATGGAGTAGTGGAAGAGAATCCCAAGACCTCTACTGAAAATAAGGAGCATGAGTTGTCAGGAGGAATTCAGCCTCTGAGGGAAATACAGGAAAATAGTGGGCCTGGCCTGTTAGTCCTCTTCTTTACCAGATTGGGGTCATAGAGACACTTACTGTGGGCAGATCCTTGCACAAAGCTACTGAGTTCCCTTTTCTGAGGTCACTACATATTCTTCACACTGCACAGTAGGCACAACACTTTGGACTTTTCAGCATCTATACGAGCCAGTTCAAGAGAGGTTTAAATGGACAGTAGCTGTGCTACTACTGTATCATATTCATGCACAATACAGTACGTGGATACCATGCAGGTAAGAGCCATATAAAAGAGAGGAAAACAAACAAAAAACACACAAACACACACACACACACACACACACCACACTTTGCAAGCAGACAGAGGGGTCTAGTGACTTGCTCAAGTAACCAAACAACTCATTGTTGAAACTGCACTTAGTACTCAGAAGTCCTCATTCTTGTTCCAGTCTCTTCTCTATCCTACTTTTACAAAAGCGATGCACCGGTCACGTGCTTCCCTTCCCTATTCTGATTCTGAGCATCATGTTTTGGGGAGGGACAGTCTCCTGCCCAAAGCAATGGGATAAGTGTCCTGGGTCAGGTACATTTTACCCCATTCTGCCTCTTATAAGGGGATTTTCTATTTTTCAGGACAGCTAAGTCTCTCCCAACTCCAACTGCCAAGCTATATTTCAGCTCAGTATGTCAGCACGCCAATCACTCCTCACCCTCTTACCTAGGCACCTGTCAGTTGTGCTCTGACACTTTGTGATAGGCATGATTCACACTTATCACATTGCTTATTCAGTCACTTGTGAACTAACACGTTCTATCATTTTCCATTGTTATAAAATATTTGATATGAAGAGTTTGGATGGAATGCTACTTTCCTGATTAAACAGACCATTTATCTGAGCCATTAGTGATTATCTTCAAAAAGTCATGGAAGATGGGTGAGTTTCCAGAAGACAGGAAAAGAACATATATGGCAGTAATCTATAAAAAGGGGAATAAGCACAACCCAGGGAAATTATAGACCATTGACCTTAACTTTCAGTACCCAGAAATATAATGGGAGCAAATAATTGAACAATCTACAGCCATCTAGAAGAAAGTAAGGTGATTAGGAACAGTCAGCATGGTTTTTTTTCCCCCCCAATAAAAAATTGTTTCAAACAAACAAATTAACAGCTCTCTCATACACTAACAAGCCTTGTGGATTGTGGAGTGAGGGGGGGATTTATACCCTGAATTTTGTGAGGCTTTTGATACAGTCTCATGACCGTCTCAAACAAACAAGGGAAGTACAACCTAAGTGGAGCTACCATAAAGTGGGCGCATAACTGGGGTAGCGGACTGTTCCTAGAGAGTAATTATCAATGGTTCAAAGTCAAGCTGGAAGGGTACATTGATCAGGGTCCCATAGGGATCAATTCCAGGTCCAGATTTGCTCAACATCTTTATCAATTGTTTAGATAATTGTTTAAAAGTACACATCAAGTTTGAAGATGATACAAAGCTGGAAGGGACTGCAGGTGCTTTGGAGGACATGATTAAAATTCCTAATGATCTAAACAAACTGAAGAAATGGTCTGATGTAACTTGAATAAAATTCAATAAGGACAAATGCAAAGCTTTCCATCTAAGAAGAAACAATCAGCTGCACACATACAAAGTGGGAAAGTACTGCCTAGGAAGGAGTACTGTGAAAAGGGACTAAGGGGTCATAGAGGATCACAAACTAAATATGGATTAATGGTGTGATGCTGTTGCAAACAAACAAAAAACAACCCTGCACAAATATCCACAAAATACCGTACATACATTCTCTGATATATTAGCAAGAATGTTGTAAATGAGACAAGAAATAATTCTTCCACTGTGCTCTGTGCTGATTAGAGCTCAGATGGAGCAGTGTTTCCAGGTCTGGGTACCACATTTCAAAAAAAGATGTGGATGAACTGAAAAAAGTCCAGAGAAGTGTTGGGAGCATGGACGCTGGCAGGCCACGCCTGTGTTTGCAGCATGACCCCAGAATTCTGTGTACTATGGAAAAGTACAAGCATGTTAACCCTACGCCCCTGGCTTGTGGGAGAAGGGATCTGGAGAAGCTCACACTCCCCTTTCAGAGGAAGTAAACAAGTATATTCATCATTATAATGATTGCTAGAGATATGCTAAAGATATGCTAAACTGTATAAATAAAGGACACCGGGATTTTCCCGGGACGCTTCTTAGCCGTATTCCACGACTCTGCCTGGTTTCTTCCTGCAGAGAAGAGCAACACAAATTAAAGATCTTGAAAACATGTCCTACAAGGGAAAAAAAACAAAAAACAAAAAACAAAAAAACAAACCACACAACAAGAAATGGGTTTTAGCCCATAGAAGAGCAGACTGACAGGGGACAAGAGTAAAGTTTTCAAGTACATAAAAAGGTTATGAGTAGGAGGGAGAAAAATTATTCTTGTTAACCTGCAGTGGTTCTCAGCCTTTTGTGGGTCACACACTTGCCAGTATGTTTCAACCCTAGAAGGCACACAAGCCCATCCCTCCCCAAGCCAAATCTGGCCATCTCCCTGGGTCTCCATGATACACTTACAGGGCCGTAACTATGGTGGGGCAAAAGGGGCAAGGCTCTGGGTGAATGGTTTTACAGGGCACCAAAACCATGCTCACACAGATAGGTCCTGGCAGCAAAGAAGTGGAGGGTACTGTGCTCTATTCCTCTTCAGACAGGAGCTTGTGCTAGCCTGACTCTCTGTTCCAGGGGAAGAGAGGAGAGCAATTTGAATCCCCCCCAAGTACAAGGTACCAGGGCTCTGGGGAGGAAAAGGAAAACTAAGGGGTGAGGAGGGTGGCAGGCCATCCAGAGGGCCCCAGGCCTGGCATGGTGCCCCAGAGGACAAATCAGGGCCAGGGCAAGGAGCTGGCAGAGAGACAGTTGGGGGTGAGTGAGAGAGAGCCCCAGATGGGACAACAGCTGCCCAGCTGCAGTGGTGTGGGCCATAGGGTGGGGAAGTGGGTGGCTTTGGGGCAGTGGGGGAATGGGGGAACAGGTCATGTGGGGGAAATGGGGGGTGCACAGTTTTGTGCTGAGCTGGGACGGGGAGTGGCTAGGAGGGCCAGGGTGAGACACTAGGTGTCCAGTGTGGCTTTGAGCCAAGTAGGGAACTGAGTTGTGGGGTGGTTTGGGGGCAATAGTGGGGGGGGAAGTAACCCCAGGCTCCCTGTAATAGCTGGGAGAAGAGGTTGGTAGTGAGTTTGAATGGAGGGGGGTAGGCTGGAACTGCTTTGGTTGTGTGAATCTCTCTGGAAGGAGGTATGGCTGCAGGTTGCTGGCTGCACCATGTATGGCACTTGCTTCACCCCTTTCCAGCCCAGACTCCCTGCAGTGGGTTTCTGGAGTGTTTGAAAGAACTTAGGTTTCCAGCAGAACTTTCATAATGTTGTGGGAAAAATCCCTTGTGGGCATCTAGGTAGGCCAATCAATACCAGGCACCAGAAATATTGATCAAGTTTGATAATCTTTATTCTTGTACAAGAATGGGGAGGGCTACACAGCTCAGGGGAGCTCAGTAAGTATCCCGCCCCCCCTTCCACAATAACCAAGCTTTTATATCTCAAGACAAACAATAGATGTCACACCACTCGTGATTAACTTCTCCAAAAATCTAAGTTATTGTGGGTCAATGCAGTTCCCTGTTAGCTTTGTTATGTCTCTTATTTTGCTTGCCTAGCTGTTTTAAGCAATACAAGTTTTGCAACTGTCATTAAATTTCACTTCTCTATTTTGCAGTACCTCTGGCAAAGCACAGCCGATTGCTAAACTCACAGGGGGAATGTGGGGACTTTCCAGGGGAAATGGTAAAAGGAGCCTGGCATTAGTAACACCATATCTGTTTGGCTTTTACTTGCTAGGTTTAAGGCCTTGGTATCTGATAAACTATAAGCAGCAGGTTTGCTACACTAAAGAGCAACCTTGCTATGCCAAAATTCTTCAACAATAAGAATTTTTAAAAATTGTTTAAAAAAATTACCTGTTCATAAAAATAAGTACTGTGCAATATAAGCCCTCCTGGAACATGATGCTACGAGAAAAGAGACAGGGCTGGGAGAAGATGCTACAGAGAGGGTGGGGGGAGGAGGATGAAGAGGGCAAGTGCAGTGGGGGGAGCGTGTGTAGGAGATGAATGATGGGCTGCTGATAGATGGGGTAGTTGGAGAAGTGAGTGATGGATGGAGCAATGGGATGGAGCCATGGCAGCTGGTACCTGGGGGAGACAAGGAAGGATGGCATGGCTGGCTATAAAGCCAGTCACTTATAAAGAGTCTTTCTTGAAGTAACTAATCCTCCTCTGTGGCTGGCCCATGGATTTGAGCAGTGGGGACACATCCTGTCATTGATAGCTAGTAGGGCAGATCCTTCTGTTCTTGCTACCAGCAGGCCCTGGCACCTAATGCTCACAGCCTGCTATAACCCAAAATGGTAGCCATCTTAGTCTAGTTCAATTTAAAAAAAAAAAAAAAAAAAGTCCTTGGTGCTTAAAGACTAACATTTATTTTTTGCATGAACTTTCATGGGAGAAAATCCCACTTCGTAGAATCCTTCCTTCTGAGCCACTAGCCAGTTTCCTTAGACACCAAGACACTTGTGTATGTGCATGCAGGTAGGAGGCTGATTTTTTGGTGTGGTTTTATGCTAGGTCTTTTCTCTGCTGTGTTTCACATAAGAATAAAGAAGTGCTTTGTTAGATGAGTCTGCAGCTAGTCTCCTGCAGGGGTGAGGCAGTATGCTTTAAAAGCTTTCTTGATAAGACTGCTTAACATACAAGGTACTGTTGCTGTCCTCACAGTACTGTAGCTGTCCTATTTTAGGGGAACTGACTAGCTGTGGAGAGGGGTAATGAGTTACTGAGCCTTTCGCTTGTTGCTAGTTCAAATCCAGCTCAGATTAATAATGATTGAAGATTCTGAAAGTGCTGTGTGGTGGTGGAATGTGAAAAGAATTGTTAGTCTTAATCCATTTCCTGATGGACAGACTTTTACAGCACCAGGACATAAATTAAGAGCAGAGAGAACAGTGGATGAATGGACCATGGAGACTGAACTACTAAACTTTGAGGTCGAAAGGGGTAGCAGTGTTAGTCTGTTGCAGAGAAACAGAGCCCTGTGGCATTTTTAAAGACTAGCAGATTTATTGCATGAGCTTTTGTGGGAGAAAAATCCCACTTTGTCAGACACGCTGACAATGAAGCGCCTGATGAAATGGGATTCTCTCCCCAAAAAGCTCATGCGATAAATAAATCTTTAAAAGTACCACAGGACTCCATATGTTTCTCTAAAGTTTGAGTGTCTGCATATCTGTTTTTTACTGCAAGCAATAAATGCAGTTTTGAGTTTGTCTCAGTTGTTTCTGCTTATGTGTTGTATTAAATGAAATGTGATATAGAATTGAACACAATGCAACATGTAATTGATCACATTGTTAAATCACAATACTTCTTGTGTTATGCAGTGTTTGCTAGTTTGTAACTGACTAATATAGATATAAATGTGATATAAAATAAGTATTTTTACGGAGTGATATCTGATGCATATGGTACTGAGAAGTGGTTGCAAATGCCTACCTGTGCTGAGGCCTGCACATGCATGTTAAATGGGGCTTGGACAATACAGGAAGGTGTCCCAGAGATTAGGTGGGTTCTGGGGCCAGTCAAATTATACTTTAAACCACTAGGTATGCTCTGTTTTTGCTGCCACCCCAGGATGGGCTCACTGGTGGGGGTGGGGGGAGAGCCCCAGCAGTTGGGGAGAGGCACAGGTGGAGAGGCCCCCCATTGACAGCAGGGGACAGATCAGGCTCTGTGCTGACAGTTGGCAGTGACTGGGGATGGATTCCAGCTCCACACCACCATCTGGCAGCAGTGTAGTTTTGGATCAGTTCCTGGGCTGAGTTGGGCCTGGGTTGGGGGATGCCTTTTGGGCTGCTTGCCCCCAGTGACAAAAAAAGTCTAGTTATGGCCCTGTACACTTACCACTGTGTGATGACACAGTAATGCGTCAGCACAGTGGTTAAGAATCATTATATTATGGTGATGGGCAAAAAAAGCCATTCTCTTGGAATCACAGCCTTAAGTGTTAAGTACTCCCTCTCTCAACAATTCCAAAGTATATAAAGGTGATATTTTCAATAGGTAGCCATCCAGTCTGTTACAGCAACCTTGGAAACAGAAAAACGCCAGCCAATCTACATCACTACATCTTATAAGAATTTTCCTTCAGCTGTTAAAAAAGTTTCAATTTTGTATGTCTAGAGTCATAGAAAGACGTGAAGAGATGTTATTTATAACAAAAGCCCACCACATCACACAACACTATACTCCTGGATTTTGTTTCAAGTCAGAACCAGTGATACAAAGCAGACTAAGAAATACTAAAGACTATTCAAATTCAAAAGCATTTTGACTTTGTTTGAAGAAATGTACGACTTATCTGCAGAAAACACAGACTTCATACTATTACACACTAAGATATTTGCACAATTTTATACTTATTTGCTACCCTTTGAGTTTTGAAGACAAAGCCTAATTTTCATTTAAAAAGAAAAAAAAGCAAGAAAATAAATGTTTCCTGCTGAAGAGCAGAATCCCTAAGCAGTCCTGGGGCATGAGGAGAAAGTTTTATTTCAGGACTGGTGCCAAGTCATATAGACAAATTCACATGTTAGGGAAGTGAAGAAATTCTTTCCTTGATTATAAAGGTCAGACAGGACCATCATCATCATCTAGCCTGACTTCCTATATAACACAGGCCATAAAACTTCCTTGAATCAATTTTTTGTTTCTATTTAGAACAAGTCTTTTAGAGAAACATCCCATCTTGATTGTAAGATTTCCATTGATACAGAAACCACCACCCCTTTTGATAAGTTGTTCCATGGGTTATCCTTAATGCTAAAAATTTGTATCTTATTCCTAGTTTGAATTATCTAGCTGCAGTTTCCAGACACTGGCTCTTGTTATATTTTGTCTGCTACACTGACAAGCTCTCTATTATCAAGTTTTTATTCCTTAGATCACTGGGTCTCAAACTTTTGCAGGTAGTAACACTGTTGGTGGGATATTGTGAACCCTATAGGACATACCACTCCACCTCCCTGCCCAAGCCAAATCCACCCATCTCCCCGTGATACAACACAGTAGTAAGTGTAACACACTACTATGTCCCGACAGTAGTTGAGAACCACCTCCTTATTTAGGCATTTATAGATGTGATCAAAACAAAGCAGCTACAGATAGTGGTAGCACCACATTTGACTAACTGTATTTTGTGATAAGGATGATAGAAAGATTAAGGGACATAATAGAAAAATACTAAATGTATTGATGAAAAGCAACAAAATAAGATGACACAGATAGACAACCTGATGCTTAATTAATGAGTCGGGGAAAAGAAAAGGAGCTCTGCAGAAAAAACTGAAGCTATAACATCAAGCCAGTCATTCTGCTCCAAATATGCCAGAGGGACAGGCCACTTATGAAGGCAAGTAATAAATAGGCATATAACATTCAGCTACTGTGCATTCAAAATTAGGAAGAGGATAACAACTGCCTTCCTAGACAAACAGAGGACAGAGATTTAAGGTGTCAGCCTAAAAGAACAAACAACCCAATTAGCATTGAGCACACACTCATGAGCTAAAGAAAAAGACATTCTGCAGGAAGAGGATATTTGGAGCACCATGATTTTTAAAGCGTTAGATTTACGTGAGCAAGATCAATTTCTGATAATAGAGGAAGACGATTTTCAAAGCCTCAAAAATAAGATATTTTCCTCAGATAAGGGAGCTAGCTGCAAAAGCACACACTTAGACATCTTTAGTGAAAAGTTAGCTGTTTCTGGAAATGGAAGTAGAGCCTGCTATTTTTCCAGGCATGAAATTCATGATGAAGTATAATATCTAAATCTATGTCTTCTGGGAGACAGATATTCCATCCCACCATATGTTGCAGAGAAATCTAAAAGCAAAACTCCATTGGAATCAGACATTGTGCCTAATCACACTCCTGCTGAAACTGATGAGGTTTTTGCCATTGGAAGTAGGATCCAACTGCCCACTGACTGGCTCAGCCGCAGGACTCCAATCACCAACTGTCAGATACTTTGCTGTTACTGTATGACCTGATCCTATGGTTTTACACCCCCTTGCATTTAGTTTCATTCCTTTCTGCAAGTTCACCCATCTTCGAAGCATCTGAGGAAGTGGGATCTTCTCCCACAAAAGCTCATGCAAAAAATAAATCTGTTAGTCTTAAAGTGCCACACAACTCCTTGTTGTTTTTGTCAGATACATGCTCCTGAAATCTCAACGAGCACCTCTGCTAGCACGTTTCATTGACAGAATTGCACAACTGCACGGTTTGAGCGCTCATGTGTTTCGGCTGCTAAAGCTACAGGTTAGCATCATCCTGTAAAAATCAAAATCATTGCAACCCTCTTTAGACTATGACCTTGCTCCCATTTACATCTCATGGTTTCGCAACTCTGATTTGGGATCTGCATTTTTTTTGATCAATGGCATTCCAAGTGACTTTATCCTTCTGTGTGGTGGATAATTAAAAAAATCCAGACAATAGCTTGGTCTTAAACTGGATCTGGACAACTTAAACTGTGCAGAAGGAGCTGTCTCTCATTTAACTCTGGGAGCAGGACAAGACACACTGAGGCTTCAACCTCAGTCAGTAAATGTTCTGAAATGTAGCCCTGCTCTCATCATGTGTAATTTGGTGCCAATTTTGTAGGCAGCTGACATGTGAATGTTGTTTTGCCTGCATTGCCAATTTTAAAAATTCCCTAAACTGTTTCTAGCCAAAGACTGTCTGAATAGAGTACAATGGAAACAAATGTTTCATCATTAGACCAGACAAGTCACTTTCACCAATGATATGAGTACTCCTGTTCTTTGAATGTTAATAATTGCAGAGAAGGGAGAAAATTTAAAAAGAAAGGAGAAAGATTCATATGTAGTAAAGAAAATTGCACTAACAGCAAGCAGAACAGATTCCATTCTACATGTAAGTATAGCAAGTAGACTCATCTTGAAATTCTGTAAGTAGGTTTTCACTCAAAAAATTGTACAGGCCCCAGTTCAGGGAAGCACGTAAGTACATGCATAACTGTAAACACACACTAGCAATCCTATTGGGTTTAGCTGCACTAATCATGTCAATAAAGTGCTTTCCTGGATCAGGGCCATAAGTCTTATTTCTCCCCTCCATGTAGCTATCCAAATAATTACTTTAGGTTTGTTAGGGTCAACTATTCAGAGAGATAACCTTAAGGTTATCTACTGGAAGACAGAACAGATCTATCTTAAAACTGTAAAGATCTGTTATTCTTCAAACAAATCTGATATTTAATTTTAAAAATGTCTTATATAGTCTTTCAAACGTTTAAATAAAGTCATGATGTACAATAAGCTTTATTAGTATTAGGATATTAAATTTATCCTTCCCTAGCAGTGAAATATTTTGGAAGGAATCAGATTATTAAAATTATAAACTTGGACCTTTCAAAGAGGTCAATAGTAATATGTCAGAGTGAATATTAATCAGAAGGAACTGAAATGAGGTCTTGATTTGTTTTTCTAAACATAGCTCAGTATTCAGTTTAATAATTAAAAACTAATTCACATCTACTCTAACATAACACTATGCTATCAATCAGGAAGGAAAAGCAAATATCCTTTTGATTAGACAACTCCATCTGTTGAGACAAGGAATTCTAATGGCAATTCAATAGCTATTGTACACACTCATAATGTACTGCATAAATGAATGCTGGAATCCATCCAAAGCAGCCATACATTCTTTGCTTAGCCTTCTTCTTGCAAACTGTTCAAACATCTTTCTTTAAAGATGCAGTGAAATGTTAGCATCTCACAGCAACATATTCCAAACAGTGGTATTCGCTATACAATCTTACTTGTTCTTTGTAGTTCTGCCTCTAGCAATGTTGCTATTTATACCCAACCACCATAGTAACTTTGAGCTTCTGGAAGTTGCAAGATAAAATTCAGTATTGATAAGTGTGAAGTAATGCACATTGGAAAACATAATGCCAACTATTGATATAAAATGAAAGGGTCTAAACATAAAGTAACAATGTCACAACATTAATCCATGGTATGGCCGCACCTAAAATATTGTGTGCTGTTCTGGTTGCCCCATCTAAAAAAGAGTATTAGAATTAGAATAAGTACAGTGAAGGGCAACAAAAAATGACTGGGGTCTACAAGTTTCCATATTAGAAGAGATTAAAAAAGACTAGAACTGTTCTGCTTAGAAGTGAGACAATTGAGGTGGGAGATGGTATAGGTCTACTCTATAAAATCATGAATGGTGTGAAACAGAAGTGAACAGGAAAGTGTTCTTTGGCCCTTCAAATAAATTAAGAACTATAGGACTTGATAAAGTTATTAGGGAGTAGAAAACAAAAAACACTGTCACACAATATGTCAATGTCTATACTATGTGTTCAAGTCGACTTAAAGTCCCTTAAGTCGACTTAAATAGAGCCCTGTCTACACTGCAGGGCAATAAAGTCGACTTTAGGGTCCAGTAAAGTCAACTTTATAAGATCCACTTATAAAGTGGACTTTACCATTAAGTGCAGTGGGGCCATTACATCGACTTTATAAAGTCAACTTAATGTAGTGTGGACTCACTAAGTTGACTTAAAGTCTACTTAAAGTCAACTTTAAGTAGACCTTATTATTAAGTCAACTTAATAAAGCTGACTTAGCTTTTACAATGTAGCCATAGCCATTGACATGAGATGTTGTGTAAGCCCAAAGTAGGAGTAGGTTCAAAATAGAATGTTAAGTTCATGGAAGATAGATCCTGAAATGAATATTATGAGGGATACTACTCCATACGCCAGGTGTACCTAAACCTTCAACTGCCAGACGAACTGCATGACAGAGGATGGATCACCTGAAATTGCCTCGCTCTGCTCCTTCCCCTGCAGCATCTAGCACTGGCCTCCATCAGAAGACAGGATACTGGGCTGAAGCACAGGTGGACCTTTGGTCTGACCCAGCAGCCCAATCTTAAAATTCTATTTAAACAGGTTCAGCATTATCTCAGGCCTTGATGGCAATAAAAAGAAGTTTGAACTTGATGTGATGGAAGAAGTGGAGCCATCAGGCAGGATCAAATAGGGGAGTAATGTGGTTAAAGTAAGAAACTGACAAGCTGCTTGTAGTTTCTGGATTTTGTATGGACTGGAGGGTAAAAGGTACCATATAAAAAAAGTGAAAGTGGACAGGGCCAAGGAGAGTGCTCTGTAGGATCCCAATAGAGAATGGGAAAGAAAAGGAGGAAGAATCAATCATAAAACCATACAGGGAGAGTTAGAGAAGTAGGAGGAATGTCAAAAGAAATTAGCACCACATGAACTAATGAAGGACAGGAAGATGAGCCTGGACAGATCCCTCATTCAAATGCACAAGAGAAGTCAAGGACGATGAAAATGATGCAAAGAGAGAGAGTGAGAGAAAGAAAGAATCAGATAAAAAGGTATGAGGATACTGAAGGGGAACAAATGCAGACAGCTAAACACAACTACATATGAGACTAAGTTTTTACCAACAGATTGTTATGATGTACATTTTAATCAAAGTAACACTGTATTGAAGTAGCTGGAAAAAGTGATCCAAATACATAAAAACAAAAGAAACAAAAAAACTTCATCTCTTGGATTAGCTGATTTTTCCAAATTCACCTTTTTCTTGTTATTATTTTGGTAGTATCTAAAGACCCTAATCAGTGATTGAAATCCCATTATACTACATCTGTACAAACACCACAAATGCCTTTTTTGCTCTGAAGAGCATACAGTCTAAAAGCCTATTCTTTTGTGCTTCTTACTTCTTTAATCCTGATGAACATTAACCCCACATATCATGTTTTCTGACTGCACTCTTTACCAGAGAGCTCTTTGATTTATACCCATAAAAAAAAAAAAAAAAAATCTACCAGTTTTGCTGCAGTTGCACTAGCATTAACAGACCTGACAAATTTGATCCCACAAGCTGCAATCACATAAAAATCAGTTGCTTTCTCCCCCCCAATATGCCCTTAATGGGCTCTGGATCAGGCCCTTAGTTAGCTGGCAGAATTCTGTAGTCTCTTGATGATCTGCAATATACGTTTATTACATTGCTAAATTTTCACCTCACTCTTATTAAAAATGCAAGACATATACAAATTTAAGCATATTCTGGCAAATTTCTTCAAGGAGAATAAATACATCTAGCAGTAACCCAATACAAAGAGCTTTCACTGCAGAACTACTTAATGAATCAATGTCCCTCAATATTTCCAAGGAGGCCTGTACAGATTGCTTTGGCATTTTCAATTAATTCCACAATCTACAGCAAGCACAAAGGGATTTGCAATCACTGTATGTTCATGTACCTCAGAGGGAAATATTGTGCTCTCCAAGAAGATCCTATTATGCATTAAACATTATTGCATGTTTCACCCTGTATTAAATTTCTATCATTCAGATATATTAACCTACTACTAAGATAATATACTATACAGCATTATTGTGATAGCTTCTCAAAAGAAAAATCTATACTTAGGATTAACTCTGGTAGCCAAATTCTGTCCTCAGTCATACCCTTTCAACTATAGTGGTGTCTGTGGATTTGTGTTAGTGCACGCAAGATGCACTGTTATGTTAGGATTTGATTTCAATTAACAAGGCTTCAAAATGACCAGATTCAACCAGAACATACTATTAGTGTGAAGAAGTCTTACCTATGCTTGCTTTGGGTCAATTCCCAAAGACCACTAGCCTCTGGCAATGCAAGCTCTACCTTGCAGGCCTCCACAAGCCTCACTCAATCTGCACAGGTTTGTGATAGGCACAAACCTACTCTGAATCCTCCAGTCACTCTCTCTAGTGACCCACCCCTTATTGGCTGAACACCCAGAACTCCTTGACCTGCTATTTATCCCCAAAGGAGCAGTATACCATAGCTTATTAAGTATAGCTTAGACACAGCTCTGATGAGCATGCAGCAGATACGTTTATAGAGAAAAACAAGTTATTGTCAAAGAACACAGATACTTGACAGAGAGTAAGAATACTGGAATCAAATGCAGGGCTGGATTAACCCAGGGGCTATAGGGACTGAAGCCCCTGGCCCCAGCCTGAAGGTGGCCTTAGGCTCCAGCCCCTATGGATCCTGCAAATCCAGGCCTCCTCCTACCACCCCACCCAGCCCACTACAGTGCCAGGGAAGAGGGAGTGGTGCACTGGGAGTGGGAAAGAGCCTGCCCTGCCAGCACTGGCAGGTGTGGGGGCCTGGGCCAGAGGGTGAGCTCTGTGCTTCTGCCCTATCCCTGAGCCAGCTGCTCTGCCTCCCAGCAGCGGAGCAGGCTAGTGAGCAGTATGGCTTCTGGGCCCTGCAAGGCCATGGCAGGGCTGCACAGTGCACCCAGTGGCTCTGCCTGTGGAGCAGAGTGAACAGGGTCAGGCCTCCTCTTCCCTGGGAGCAACCCAGCCAACCCATGGGCAGGTAAGGAGCATGGCCTCTGCCCCTCCAGCACCAGCCCTGGCTAGGGTCCCCACAGTGGGAGGGGGCTGGCATCTCAGGTGGGGGTCATGCCAAGGGGGCCCAGATGCCCCTTTATCAAGGCCTGATCAAATGGTTACACATAAAATAAAGTCCTAAACATGCTTTCTAGGACAGTAGACTTAACTTTCAGTTGAACCTCTTGTCAAAGAGCCTTCTCACCCAAAGTTCTCTCTAGACATGGTTGAGTCCTATCTTCAGTGAAGCAAGTTCACAACCATCTAGTTTAGTTCCCAAGTAAAGGATGCCTCTTTGCATTCCAAATATAACAGAAAAAACCTTTGGTGGGCACCTCAACATACAGTTTGTCACTACATGGTTTATCTTTTCCTGTGAGTTTCCTTCTGAAATCCTCACCACCTCTTAACATTTAACTTAAAATATTAAAAAATTGCCCATTGTGAACCAGCGAAAGGTACTCATTTACATGTGAACAGACAGATGGATAAACATCTTGTTTGGAGAAATGTTTGCTTTTCAATTTTCCTGATGACAATGTTGCATACGTTAAGAATATAATTCAGTATATAAACAATCTTACATACTATGTGTACATACATATTACAATCATACAGACTCAAGGAATTCCTTTAATCAGTATACATCCCTATGCCCTCTGCTAGTTGGCATCAAGAGGTCCCTGGGTCACACTCCCTGCTGAGTGAACACAACTTACATTCTGAGCCTGACTGAAAGCCTAGTAGAGCGCTTTGGATGAGGCCCAAAAGCAATACAGTAGTTAAATCAGATCAATTTGCTAGTTAAAAACTTGTCAAAAAATTTTGAAAGAAGTGGAACTGCATTAAATTGGCCCAATTCCTTCTAGAAAGTTGAAAAAACCTTTGATATTTCCTCTGCCAGTGATGAGTCAGACTACTTTTGAAGGCAGAACTGAACAAATTTGCAAATAACTGACAACATTTAGACACAGGCCCATTCAGATGTAAAACAATCCACTTCTTTTCCTGTATGCAATCAATAGATCAAAACCTGATTACTTATCTAAATATTGTCGTGCTCCTTCAAGCTTTGCAGGGATTTGGATAATATGGAACGCAGAGTGAAACTGCACTTGGTTTGATTGTTCAAAACAAAAATCCCTAAATTTATATTTGGAGAAAACAAAAAGGTTTCCTTGGACAGGTCCATTTCTAACTGAAATAGAGAGATTGGCCGTAACTAGAAACTTTTATCTCATTGTTTCCTTCAAATATCACATGTTCAAGAAAATGAGGCCCAACTCAGATCTGAATTTTTGCTAGTAACAGGGCTGATATATAAAAAAAATCCAACCAAGGAGTTCCCCCATCCAGCCCCCATTCTAGTGACATCATGGTTCCCAAATGTCAGGGTTACAGTGACTAATTTATGTTCCACCTCTATGGAATTAAGTTCTTCTTTAATTGACACATGCTGCAACTCTTTAGGAAGTACAAAAAGTAAATTTGACATCCAAGGTTAATTTTCCAAGCAAGTTGCTAGTAAGATATTACAAAGGAACAGTATGCTGTGTTAGACCACTTAGTCCAATTTCCTCTGTGACAATAGTCCATGTCAGATAATTCAGAAGCAAATCAAACAATTTCAAGTGATCCATCCTCTACAATCCAATCTCAGCTTCTACAAGTGGGAGATTTAGGGACATCCAGAGCTTTGGCCCCCAACCATCTTGGCTAATAGACATTAGTAATGTAGTAACATACCAATAAGATACTGGTAACATAGTAATATGCATTTTATATGCAGGTGATGAAGTTCTATTTGCAACGATACCAACAAAATGTTGTTACTCTTGTGAGAGCCAGATATATAATACAGATTATCACAACAGCACTCCACAGACAGCCTCAATTCATAAAGCAGATAGACTTATTTCCATTATACTGGCTTTATAATAGCAAATGCAATTACATTCACAAACAATAACATCCATTTTGAAAAAGAGAAAAGGAATTTACTTCTGAATATGAAGGGAAAAAACCCAAAGTATATTACTGGTAAGTGAATACAGACAAACTATCAATGAGATCATTGTTATTATTCCCTCTCTAAAGCTTAGCAGAATAACCACTGAATCATTGGTTCCATCTTTTGTACATATAAGCAGGCCGTAACTAGGGCGTGGCAGCCAGGGCAAAGCCCCAGGAGCTAAATTATAAAGGGCACCAGCGACATGACCGACAGCTGCATTCCTCCGCACCAAATACATTTCTCCAGGCACCAGGCAGGGGCTGGAGTTGTGGGAGTTTAAGATCTCTCACCTGCCCCTGAGCATGCTCAGATGGAGAAACCCCATGTGGCCAGTGCACCTCTGGCCCAGAGACTGCAGCACAGCCAAGCAGGGAGCCCTTCTGGTGGCGGAGAGCTGGATCTGTCCCCAGTCACAGGTGGAAGGGAGCAAAGAGGGATCTGGCTCCCTGATTGCCTTTGGGCAGCAGCTCGGGCTCCCTGCATCTGGCTCCCCAGGGGCGGATTGAGCCCCAGGTCAGGGAAGGGCACGCTTGGGGCTGCTTGCTCCATGGTCCAAAACCCCCAGTTCCTATACTGCATATAAGAACAAAACAAAAAAGTTCTATTGCATAGAATTGAAAATAATGCAAGTGTATTTCCCTGTTTACATCATTGTCTATCAGAACTCTTCCTGTACCAGAATAAGCTGAAGAAATGAAAAGGAAATTTTCCAAGAAAAAAAAAAAAAGTCACATTCAGAACATCTTCCACATTCTAGCTAAACTGGCCTTTCCCTTGGCTAGACCATGGAAATTGTGACCCACTACAGCACCTTGCAGCTGAAGATGATTAAAACATCCCTACAAACATTATCACTATTACTCAAGACTCACTACTCTTTGGTGACATCTGAAAGTATTATCATCCTTGTTAGAGACAAACTCCAGTGCAGACAGAGGTTAAGACATGTGACAGAGTTCATGCTGAGATGTTCAAAGGAGGAGCCCAGATTTCCTAATTTAATCAAATGCTCTGACCCAAAGTTTAAAAACCATTGCTTTAGAGAGTGTTTAACTGAGATTTCATCCTTACACTGAGCTAACAACTCAGACAAGCAAAAAATAAAACTCAAACTGAAGAACGGAGCATATTTTTTCTGAAATTATGCACAGAACCATGTGAAAGAAGAGAGGCATTCATGATATATCCTACAAAGGCCTGGTTTCACAAAATAGCAAACAGACTCTAGAACCCTGTGTCATTTGGGTTATTTTATTTCTTTTGCTGCTTGAAGAACAGACAAATTACCAAGTCACATTATATTACCTATTCTCTTTAAAAACTAAGCCATTAGTTATAAGATAGTAGAAAGTTGTAAATGCTCTCATTCATAGCCACCCAATTACTTAGCCTTGGAGATAGCCATACTCCTTTATGAATATTACCAATTCTAATCCCTCTGATGATTACCTGATCACTGACAGAAGCACTCTTCTCACAAATTCCACACCAGATGACCCACCATGAACAATGCTACCCACTCCAATGCTGAAAGAGGGCTAAACCAGTGGTTACTAACCTTTTCTCTGCCATGGTACACCTTGAGACCTACAAATTTTTTGGGAACACCAATTAAAAACTCATGGGTATTCAAGTGAACTTAAATTACTTATGAATATTCATGAACCATAGCACTGTTTCCACAATACTCCTATGTGCAGCAGTAGGGGTAGCAGAGCAGGGCTGGCAAAACACTGGAGGTCAGGAGTCATGTGCAGTGGCAGGAGTGAGTGTGGGGAGCAGAGCAAGGCAGGGGTGGCAAAAGAGGACAAGGGCAGCCATGTGGGGAACAGCACAAGGGTGGCAAGAGAGGAGAGGGGAAAGGAGAACAATAGTGGCTTTGTGGGGGGGGGGGCAAGGGGGAACCTGGGGAGTGGGAAAGGAGGGCAGGGGATCATGGCGCAGCACCCATTTCCCCCTTCTCCACAGTGGCTCCCTGCCACCCAGGGCAAATCCTCACCCCACTGCTGCTCCCTCCCACCCCAGTGGGTCCCATACTCCCCTCCCCCAGGCCCATCCTATTCATGATGGACCCTCCAGCCCCCAGCTACAGACCCCCCCCCCACACACACACAGCCACCCCACCCCCTAGCTACACACACTCCCTATCAACCAGGGACACACCCTCTGCTACACATCCACTCACCTACCGCTGCCACACACACACACACACACACTCCTCATCCACACAACCCGCAGCAGCACCCCCCCCCAAGCCCTTCCCTGGGCTGTTTGCAGGCTGGCTGACACATGCTGCTCTGCCCCACAGGGGGAGATTCCCACACTCCCAGCCTCCCTCAGCAATCTGCTGGCTGGGCTTAAGGTGGAGCCACCTGAATGGTGGGTTTGAGTTGCTCCTGCTATTTTTGGGAGACCCTTGGAACTTCCTGTTCTCATGCCTTCCTCTACTTTTAGGGGAGCAGAATGCTGCCTGCCTAAAAATAGGGGGCTCTGGAACTGTGTTCTAGTGCCTTCTCCCTTATTTTAACCCTGGCTTTTTCCCCAGCCCTGCACAGCCCAGGTGGCTGAGCTGAGCAGGGAGGAAACTAACTCCAGCTCTCCGGCATGCTTGCAGCACACATTGGGTGTTCCCATAGCACACTGGTTGGGAACCACTGGGCTAAACAACCTCTACAGTCAGTTTCCTTTGCCCCATTTTCCCAGGTATCCAATGGCATCCTTCCCAATATACCATGGATGATGCAGGAGGGAAGGTGTGGAGATTCTGAGGATCAGATAGGGTGAGGCATATGGCAAGTATGAAGATTGAAAACTTACAGAATGGGAGGAAAAATGCAGGGAAAGCCAAGTCATAGGACCTGCAAGTTCCCCCATCTTCGAAGCATCTGTTGAAGTGGGATTTTCTCCCTCTAAAGCAAATGCAATAAATAAATTTGTTAGTCTTTTAAGTGCCACAGGACTCCTTGTCAAGCAAAAGGCTGTAATATAAAATAGGCGGCCTATCAAACAGAATTCTTCTTGTTAGCAGGCAGACAGAGAGCTACAGAGAGGGCAGCATAACTGACCACCTCACAATGTAAATGTAATATCCTGGGACCTTAGGCCAAGTGGCCATGGAAGCGTAAACCCTAGTTAATAACAAGCTATTTTGAAACAGTTTGTAAGTTCAGCAAAAGTTGTTTGTTTTCAGAACATCACAGAAGCACTCAAAGCAACTGATAAGAATTGTTGATTGAGATTGTAACCATCAGGAGTCAAAGAACAACATGTGTTATTGCAAGTTATTCCCCCAAGATCAAAAATCCTGGAAAAAGGGATTTCTTATGTTTAGAATGTATGAGTGTGTGGATTAGGTAAATTAGGTACTAGTACAGCTGCATGATTCAAAGTTAAGTGCCAAAGGGTCACAGGCAATAAGGGAATGCTGGAGGGGGAGATATGCCAGCTCTCAGGCAATGAGGATCCAGATGGCTGAAGAATGTTTAAGAAGGAGTACAAGGAGGGGAAGCACTCCATCAAGGACACAGTGAGAAAGTCTAACAGGAACAGGGAAGCAAAAATGTCATGTTCCTTACATTTGGAAGTGATGTATGATTACATCAAACATGGGAACGACATGGCACAGCAGTCTTCATAGACTTGCATGGAGTTTGGGTCCTATAAAAAGGTTGAAGAAAATGAGACTTTGGTTTGTTCTACGAAGTCCAAGGAGCATCATGTCACAACCTACTGGACCCTGCTCCACCTCCTCAAGCTCATCCAGCTGGCCAATGGACTGACTCAAGCAACACTGAGGGTGGTAACTATTTCCCCTCCTGCAGAAGGGAATAGTTTGTGTGTCTGTCTTTATGTTTGTATGTGTGTATGTAGAAATGCTTTTTGGATTTTTGCATTCACAATAAATTCAGCATAGTGCCTTATTCCCCTGAACAAGATCTCTTTGTTTATTCAATAAGCCTAACATCCTTGCTTGTTTTGCTGAACACAGCTACCCCTTTGGAACTTCACAAACTCTGTATGTTATACCTTTATATGCCTTACTTATACATATGAAAAATAAATTAGCACTTATCATAATCTACTAGTTGTTTATTTTTGAACTCCAAGATCTGTTGCCATATGCGATGGATGGATGGAGTGGGCTAATGAAATGATTCTAAAATCAACACCCACAAAACTGGTGATTTTTCACTACAGCCACTGTAATTAAAAAAAGGTGATCTCCTTTTCTTCATCTCATTATGTATTTAGAGACAAGAAATGAGTCTGGAGACTTGAAAAAAACTGGGGTACAGTGCATTCCTTTACAGACCCAAGATAGGAAAGCTTAGGTATGATTGTTACATTAAAATCCTCAATTATAGGTAAAAACATGAGACTGAATCATACTGACAAAACTGATTTAACAGTGTTGAAGTTCTGGTCTAGAACACCTCACTAGCAGCAGTGCTGATTCTCCTAGGAAAGGATTAATTGTGTTTTCCTGACTTGCCAGAAGTAGGCTCCCCTTGCAGGAGGGCAGCAGAAACTGGTGTCTAGGAACAGACCAGTGGTTTTCAAAGATGGGGTCAGGACTCCTTATTGGCTCACAGAATCTCAGGTACTGGGCAGTGGCAACCCCCTGCTATCATGGCCAAAAGGCTGGAATGCATTGCTCAAGATGTAATTATTGGGTCATTGGCAAAAATGATTTTTTTCAACTGGGTCCTGAGAAAAAAAAAGTTTGAAAACCACTAGAATAGACTATCTGTGCTATGGACTGCATAGTTCTAAAGAAGGAACACAGGAAGTGGCCAAACCTGATATTATCTAATTGTGCCCTTTATAAAAAAGCAACACCCCAAAAAGGGCATAAATTCAGACTTTAGCAGGTGGAGTTTGCAGAACTCTAACTACACATTTCAGTGCCTAGGATGTGCAAGAGTATTTGTATCCAGTACCTTTTTCTCATAATTTTTTCCACCCCTGTGGCTTTGTACCCTGGGCAACTGGCTCGCTCACCCCACCCTGGGAGTCTGCAGAGGAAATTAGTCATGGAGACTACTCACAAATAAGCAGGTGTAGTAGACAGTTTAAATGTTCATGAGACGAAAAAGGACTTGCATTCAGGCATAGCATATTAAAACACAATGACAAATGGTCTTAGGCTAAGTATACAAGATAACTCTTCTAAACCACAACATCTGTAGACAAGCTGGGCATAAAACCATAATTTACATGCAAGTTTCTAAGATTAATAATACTGAAACTTACTAAAGTAATTTAAAAATTAATTCATGGCTCTCAGACACTCTACATCACCTTCGGTTATTAAAATGGTCATTGAAGTAGTAACACAGCTAGCAGGAAACCATATCATCTGTTGGAAAAAAAGAAAATTTTCCAAACTAAAACAAGAGAAGCAAATACTTATATGTAAAAGTCAATGGGGGAAAAGGGAAAAGAATTGAATTATAGTAATCCGTGAATAAAATATTCAGCACTACTCATGGATAGATCTCAAAGTACTATAAAAAAGGTGGATGAGCAATATCATTCCCATTTTACATATGGAGAAAAATTGAGAGTGGTTTGTCCAAGGCTAAATAGTGAGTCAAAGGCATACAGAGGACTATAAACTAGGGTACTTGAATTTAAGTACAGTGCTCTATCCATTGCACCAAACCACTTCCAAGAAGACATGCAACAAAAACATCCATCAGTACTATCAGCCCTAAACTCTTAACAGCATCTCTATGCAAGAGGCTCACTCATATCTGACAGTGAATTTCAGCTGGCCAGACCAGTTCAGTGTGCCCCAATGTAAGTCAGGTCACCTATCGGGCAGCTGTTCCAGCTATCTAGTGGCAGCCATCTGTGGTCACGGGCACCAGGCGCATCCAGCGCCCCAAGTCCCTGCCTTCAAGCCCAGCAGGGCAAGGCAGATAAGGTAAGCTAGGCTTCAGCCCTCTACCAGGCATGCACAGTTTTAGAGTCCCTCAAGCAGTCAGTGTTCACAGGGTAAGGTTCAACATTGGGGGTTCACAGTTGTGAGAGATGAGGGGGAGGGAGATCCAGGCCAACCCACTCCACTGCATCTCAGCCCAGGGCCCTATTGGGTGTCCACAGACCACCTGAGAGCCAGTGGTGCACCTGCCAAAACACACTTGGTTGTACAGAGCTAGTCCACACCCCCACCCCCAAGGCTACTTCCTCCCTACCAGACCTCCAGTTACCTTCCCCATGGTATGCCCATCAGGCCTTCAGCCTTCATCACAGGTGGGTCCAGACCTCCCTCTGTACCTTCAGCCAGCAGCAGTTCCTCCAGGTCACAGGCATTGGTCAGCCACATCCTCTGCAGAGGGCAGCTCATCCAGGTCCTGCAGACCCTGCTCACCTCCTCCCTCAGGTGATTCCTCAGCCAAAGGTAACTCCTCCAGGTCCTCACCTTGGGTAGGGTAGGTGAAGTCATCACAGTTCAGGTTACATCCCCACTATCCCTGGTCAAGGAGCACCACCTTCAGCCTCATGCACCTTCTTCCCTATGGTTGCTCAGTCTGCTCTCTTAAATAGTCCTCCCTTCCTCCAGCCCAGCCCCTTTGGTTCCCGGCCCACACTGGGTCCATGCCCTTCCCTGGCCATCAGGGGGAGTGCAAGAGCTTGGGCCTGGGTTTCACTTTGCTACACCCAACTCACAGTCAAACTGTATCAGATGTATCATTTAGTGCATCTTTGGAAAACTACTAACACATGGATCGTAAATAATCTTGCACAGGGTGTGTACGGTAAATGCCCAAGGGACCACACAAATATGAAGAAAATGTGGAACTAAACTGTATTATCAGATGAGTCAGAAGGGGGGAGGGTGTAAACAGGCTTCTCCCATTCAAAGAATAGGCCAATGCCTTCAACCAGGTGTCATCGAAGTCAGAGGTGGAGTAAAAGATGGAACAGGGGCAAGGGGGTTGAAGGGGGGCTCAGTCCTTATATCAAGGAACCATGGACAATCAGGGCATAGGGGAGAGTTGGCCCCTGGAGTGAGGGGCTAGAGAAAGCTGGGGGTCTGGGAGGTTGAGAAGGTGGAACTGAACTCTTTAGACATCATAGGAGATCCTAACCAGAGGGGACGGTCAGACATCTTGCTGGAAGATAGATTGCTAAGGAAACTACCTTGAACAAAGACTGTAGCTTGTAGTATTAAGTCTTAGTCACTAGAAAACATTTTTATTTGCTTGTAATAGTTTCTAGCATTATCCTTTATACCTGAAACCTAAATTCTGTCGCCTTTTGTTAACAAACCTGGTTTCATTTCAGCCTGCCCTAAACCAACCCTGAGCTGTGTTTGAACTGATGCTATTGCTAATACCAATTAAAGTGCTAAGCTGGGCATTTTGTCTCCTTAGAGAAGCAAACAGATCTTCTTATTCCTCTGAAAATGACAGGAAATGATGGGACATTGCAGATCCCAGGGTTTGGGGAAAATTCAGGAGTGTGAGTTTTTGGGGTCATTTTACTCCATGTAATCAGGCCTGGGTGGCAAAATCAGAGTTGCTTGCTCAGACAGAGCTCCTTTTCACACTCAAACCTACCTTGACTTTTCACATGGTTTTGCAAACCTGATGGATTAACAGGACCTCTCATTCACATCACAACCAGAGTTCAACCCAACATAGAACTGAAATGCTTTTAAACTGTAAACCTCACAGCGGCCTCTGGTGCTCACTGGAACCTCAAGGGTTACTAGGGGAGGAAAAGGTAAAGGTACAGTAGGAACTGCAGGAGAGACACAGTGAGGGTTACCCTAAGAGAAAATTGTGGCTACAGTTTTAAGTTACCAAGTAAGCAGAACGGTTGTTATATAAAGATCCAGAAATGTACATACACAACTATGATGTCAGCACTTGTGAAAAATAATCTATCATACTGACACATTGTTAATGGATCTTGCCTCTCTAATGCAGTATTGATTTCACTAATGTCCTTCTCTGCAATCATCTAGGAGTAGAATATCTTTATTTTTATATAGCAAGTCATAGCGCAGTTCACTCAGGGCAATAGTCAATGTTATAATTAAGTTATTTAGCAACAAGAAGGTGTTCTTAGTCTTGTACTCAGCAGCAGCCACTAGCTTATGGAACACTAACATCTAGGGGAAAAATAAATTGTATCCAGTATTAATGGATGCTCACTCACTGTTCCAGGTAGAACACATCTGTTATGAATCTGAATGCACAAAATCACTCCCTAAAGAAATGAGCAATGATGGCAAAGCAGGGCAGTAGAACACCAGGAGCTAAAAGGTTAAAATAAAACTATTGTGTTACGCTACGCTGGCCTTAAAAAGTTTTTTCTGTTGCTTTCACAGTAAGAACATGGATGGGATTTCCAAAAATGACTGCCCAAAATTAAGCTCCTAAATCCAATTTAGGTGCCAAAGTAAATTGTCTGATTTTCAAGTGTTAAGTAATCAGCCACCCCCACTGACTTCAGTGGTGCTAAACAGATTTATCCCAGCAGATGAACTGGCTTTATACCTGCAAATCCAATTTAATGAGGATGCTAGCAGGGCGGGTCTTTGCAATTTCTGTTAGGCCTGTGGAAGACCACGTCTTTACACCACACGGTGTCTCTCCACCTCTCCTAACCCGAAAGCGAGTAAAAAGCTTGACCTCGTTCTCCCCTAAAACCTTGGCTGACTCTTGTCCACCATACTCATAACCCCTTGCATGAACATGAGCGAATAGCACAACTACTGTTTTCATAAAATAATAAGGAAATCAATGTCTTTTTTTTCCCGTTGTTGTACAGTAAAAGCATGTTTGCTTCTGATTTTGTGAACTTCAACCATCAGCCAGATAGGCTGGTGAAAGAGAGCAAAATGAAAAAGCATGTTAATGTCAGAGACCACCCCCATGCCTGTTATACAAACTGACTGCCATTGCCACTTTGCCCTCCATGACCCATCCCAAGGAAACACGCCACCCGTGAAGCCAGCTGTCACCTACACAGATTAAAAGCCAGGCAGGCAAAGTACTGAGCATTCCTGCATACAGTGAACCGATAGACCATTCAGCAGGAATGCCACCATATGCAGATAGCTACTGGCTCAGAATGGAAGCTGGTGGCCACTCCTGCACCACAGGAGAGTACAGGATTGTGGCAGGATATTGACAATAAAGACAGGGGAACAGAAGGTGGAGGAGGAGAGGGAGAAAGAGAACACAAGACTGATGTGGAAGAATATAGCAGAGAAAGGCAAGGGGAGTAAAGAGTAGCAGGGAAGATAAAAGGAGAAAGGAGATTAAAGCAAGGATAAGGAGAAAAAGGAGAAGATGGCTGCCAAACATTATGATGCATGTCTCTGACCCTATTAAAACCGTGTGCTTAGGGAAGTGCTCTCATTTTTCACACTGAAATCAGACACACATCATCATCATTTTTTTTTTTTTTTTTTTTTTGGAAACACAAACACTATTGCAGATGTAGGAACATTTGCTGCCATTCAAAATCTGGCTGCTCAAAGTTTCACAGGAATCCTTCTGTAAGCCACCAATTCACTGTATTGCATCATACTTAGCAGCTCATATTCAACATATCTTTAAGTCCTGGGAATCTCATCTCAGTTCATTAAAGAGCTCAAGGAGATGTTGATTAATTGAAGTTTCAGAAAGCCATAAGTGGCAATTCTCAAGCAAATCTGTTTGGCACAGCTGAACTGTGATATAGCACAACCTATATTTTGACCTGATTTACTCTAATGTCATCCTTTGTTTATATAATAAAGTAGAAGGAGCTACTTCTGACCTAACTCGGCTAAAATCAATGTTTATTTAAAAAAAAATAGTTTTCAATGCTTATTTATTTACATTTTCATAGCTGTAGAAAATTATTGGGGGATCAGGGAATGGGCAGAGGTTAAGCAATAATTAATGACTCTAGTTGTTGATTCAGAAGTTTAAACTTTATAACAAAGGTAAGTCCTTTGCGGGGGGTCAAGGTCCAAATTTCTTAAGGTATAGTCAAGGTCAAGACTCTGGGGTGTTGTGGGGGAGAAACTATCAACAATGGCAGTAATAACAAAATGAAAAGATTTCAGGGTCCATTCAAAAACATCTAGCAGTCTGTATTTGGCTCGCAGTCCTTTACTGATTACCTTTGATTTATAACCATTAAAAACATTAATTGTCAACATCAGATATCAAAATAAACAAAGCAGATATTTAAATAAAACTCTAATAAGTTCTCAAGCAGTATTTTTCTTATTTTGCCAATCTGTAAATTTAAATTATTATAAAAGGAAATATATTTTCCATCTGTGTACATATGGTGAAATTGATGTCTACTGACATTTAACAATAAAAAGGTAAGCTCTCCAACCCTATATAAAATCCAAGAGTCTCAAAAGCAACTAGTTATTCTGAGTGCCTTATTTTTTGTCGGGGAGGGTGTCCTACTTTAAACACGCCTGATTTTCATGAAGTGTAGAGCCTCCTTGTATGGCAAATGGAAGATTTTGTGATGGTATAATAATAGTGTACAATGGAGGCCCCCAAACTTACCAATAACCATCCTTCTTCGAGATGGGCTGCTCAGATACACTCAGTATCAGGTGTCTACATGCCACAGCACATGATTGGCCGGAACTTCTTTTAGCCTTAGCCTCTCAGAACAGGGCAGGCAGACACCACCCCACAGCCATATATATGGCCGCAGCCCTGCTCCTCCCCAGTTCCTACTAATCACTAACTCCGAGTAGCGGGGAAGGCAGGAGGGATCTGAATGAACCCAAGCAGCCCATCTCGAAGAAGGATGGTTACTGGTAACCCACTGTTCTTCTTCAAGCGCTGCTCGGATACATTCAGTATCAGGTGACTGCTAGCCATACTGAGGAAGCTGGGTGGAGTTAGAACCTCATCCGCCATCAGCACAGCTACCTACAAATGGCACAGGACCCCAAAATTGGGTGAAAAGTAGTGGAATGCCAAGCACACACCTGTGGAAACGCCACCAAGTGTAGGACCTTCAAGAGAAGATGTGCATGAGAATGCCAAGGGGTCATTTGCCACTCTGTCAGCAGACGAGAACTCTCAACATGGCAATCCCCGGTACATAACCGGGGGACTTGCTATATCACAATAGCAAGGGGAACATCCTCGTCACCAGAAAGACTGTCTAGTGCAGTGGTTCCCAATCTTTTCTCTGCCGTGGCACACCTTAATACCTTCAAATTTTTCAAGTCACACCACCATTTTAAAAAACTCATGAATATTCAAATTAACTTAAATAAATATTCATGAACCATAGCACAGTGTTTCGGAAATGCTGCTACGTGGGCTTGTAGGGGTAGCAGAGCAGGGGTGGCAAAACAGGGGAGGTCAGGAGTCGTGTGCAATGGCAGGAGTGAGTGTGGGGAGCAGAGCAGAGCAGGTTTGGCAAAAGAGGACAAGGGGAGCCATGTGGGGAACAGCACAAGGGTGGCAAGAGAGGAGAGTGGAAGGGAGAACAGGAGTGGCTTTGTGGGGGGGCAGAAGGAACCTGGGGAGTGGTAAGGTAGGGCAGGGAAGCCTGGTGCAGCACCCTCTTCCCACTTCTCCACAGTGGCTCCCTGCCACCCAGGGCAAATCCTCACCCCACTGCTGCTCCCTCCCACCGCAGTGGGTCCCGTACTCCCCTCCCCCAGCCCCTTGCTTCCTGTGATGGGAGGGTCCATCACTGCAGGGGCAGAACTAGGCCTCCAGCCCCCAGCAACATCCCCCCCCCACACACACACAGCCACCCCACAACCCTAGCTACACACCCTCTGCTACACATCTACTCCCGACCCCCCCGTTACACACACACACACCTGCCCCACACAACCCGTAGCAGCCCTTGCCACCAGAGCCCTTATCTGGTTGTTTGCAGGCTGGCTGACACAAGCTGCTCTGCCTTGCAGGGGTGACATTCACACACTCCTGGCCTCCGGCAGCTCTCTGTTGGCTGGGTTAAGGTGCAGCCAGGGGAACTCTGCGTTTGGGCTGCTCCTGCTGTTTTTATAGGGACCCCCGGAACTCTGCATTCCAGTGCCTTCCTCTATTTTTCACGGGCAGGAATGCTGCCTGCCTAAAAATAGGGTCCCGGAACTCTGTTCTGGTGCCTTCCCCATTACTTTAACCCCTGCATTTTCCCAGCCCTGCACAGCACACGTGGCTGGGCTGAGCAGGGAGGTAACTTTAACTCCAGCTCTTGGAGATGCTCACAGCACACTTTGGGTGTTGCTGTGGCACACCAGTGTGCCCCAGCACACTGGTTGGGAACCACTGGTCTAGCATAGGAGGGTTGCCCTTCCCTTGTAGAATTGGCTCCTGGGAAAGGCAGTCATGATGCACAGCAACAGGCTCCTACGACCACAGGCAATGAGCAAGGGTGGGATAATTGCTGCCCCTGCCACATTAACCCGAAAGGGAGGTCAAATGGGCTGGTTACTAACCAAGACCAAGGCAGGGAACACATCGCCCCTTAACCAAATGGTGTAGGCAAAAGGCCTTTCCCCAATGACATGCTGGCAGGAGATGACAAGGTTAAGGTTAATAAGGGGCGTCCAAAAGTAAAGGCATCCCACGTCCATATGGAGGATAACATGGGAAGAAGTATAATGAGGAAGGAGTAGTTAGGGACCCCTGCCCCTCCATCCGTTGATGTATGGGAATGGAGGACTCCGGGGGGGGGGGGGAAGGGGCCCCAGGATAAGGTCTAGAAGCTTGGCAGAGCCGTCTCTGCAGCCCAGGAGCATCAGAGATGCTCCACCAAAGAGGTTGTCATAAGGAGAGAAGTGGGTACCCCACAAGGGCCTTTCTTAGGGGTGATCCTTCAACTGGTTATAGTAGGAAGGAAGAATCCTTAGGTGCTCCCAACCTAGCATCAAGAAGGAAGCCAAACAGAGGAGGTCATGAATGTTGAATGACTGGTAAGTGAAAAACTGAGAACTGGAGGAGATGTAGTTGGACTCCCACGTTAGGTCGTCCCAACCAAAGGGTTGGAGGAATGACCTGAGACAGGGGTGGTGAGACCCATCGCGGGAATCTGGGAGGGCTTTATGCAACTTCAAGACTAGGTGTGCATTTCCTGCTCTTGCCCCCATACTCTACTCTCCCGATACACAGACTCGTGTAGGGAGAGATATGCTGAATTAGGAAGGGTTATTCGACCATCTCTACAGATGGGTCAGGTCCTCTCTGAGGGTCGTGCCCCCAAACTCCAGAGTTGGAGTGTTTGTGGGGGGTACACAGCTCGCAAGATATTCTCACTTCTCCTCTCACAAGATATTCTCACCCTCACTTCTATGGAGAGGCAGTCAACCTTCATAACACAACTAATTCACTCATCTCTAGCGGCAGGCGTAGGTGATTGGTCCTGGCTACAAGGGGATAACTACGAGGGATCTTACATAGTTCCTGATGAGGAAGGAAGATGACGACTTAGCCAAGATGCAAGGCGGAAGTGGTCTATAATGTCTCCTCCAAGCGGGGAGGGCTGTTGATGGTGAACCTCCCTGCATTTTGGAAGGAAAAAGGCTTGGGCAGGTCCCAGGTGGGAGAGAGAGAGAGAGAGAGAGACCCCTGGTAGAGGAAAAGCGAGCATACGGCAACCCCTACTTAGGGAAAAGGGGAAGTCACTGTGTCCTGTAAGGAACCTAGGGGAGAGAGGAGATGTTAAGAAATCATCACCCATAAGGCATTAGGCTCTCCAGCCTGTTAAGGGTTAATAAGTTGCCTCAGGAATGACAGTTCTGCAGGGGAACTACCCTGAGCTAGGGACCACCTGTCCTCAAATGGGTTCACTCAGGTGTACGAATACTGATGGTGTTAAGCTCTCTATCCCTTATCATCTCCCTTTGTTGGAATTCTAGGGAGAAGGGGAAGACTCTAGAAAGATCAAGGCAGCTCCTAGATGGCTGTCGGGATTTTCAGGGGAAAGCAACCCTTGCCTAGCTAGAGGGAGGCACCAGAGCAGAGGGGGTTCCAGTCAACGGCTAAACTTGAGGTTTGCCTGTGGACTGAAGGACCAATGTTTGTGAAGGTCCTTGGGAGAAGGGGTAGGGACTGAAAGGCAAAACCCTACGGAGAGGCTTGAGGATTCCCCGGGTGAAAGGCCTTAACGCAAGTGTGAAGAGCATGGCCCCAATATTAAAGAGGGCACTGCCTGGGGAGGTGAGGCAGGGGAAGGTAGAGGACAAGGGGTTCAAGCCTTCCCTCTTACCTGTCACCTAAGGAGCGAGGTACACCATCCTGCAGTAGTTTCCCCAGGATCTGTTGAAGACCAACACGGAGAAGGAGTGCTCTCGGGATAGCAACACAGGCGCATACCCATGTCAGTGTGCCCGACTGGGAAAAGTTGACAGCGGTATAGCTATCTTCTCCTTGTCCCAGGGGGCTATAGGGCATATGCGACTGGAGTTGAGCGCATATGAGGAAAAAGGTCTCTGTTGCCAGACCCTTACTTGACCCGAAGGGTATGATAAGGGAAGAGGGAGACACATTGTTACCAGAGGGTGGAAGAGGTGTCCCGAGGCTGATTGCGAGGGGATGTATAACAAAGCGTTTAGAGTACTGCCCTGAAGTTCAAAGGTTTGATGGAGGGAGAAGTGACCCTGTTGGGGTTGATCACCTATAACAACGGAAAGGGGGACCATCATCCCACGGTCCAAACACTCCTAAAAGGTAGCCATTTCGCTTGTGTGTTGGGAGTGGGGTGGGAATACGATGATCCCTCCCCCAAGCTTTTGAGGGATCATAGTAGACTGGAAGAACACTGAGGAACCTGCAAAGTAAGCATACTCAGGGCTCTGAGAGCTGACCTATGGGCACTGTTGCCACAGATCTGGGAATCAGTGGGTAGGAGAAAGATTGCCCCTGTAAAAGGGGGTCCAATATGGACCGCTGTAAGCCCTGGGAGAGGCCAGAATCCTGAAGCCAGGTTGCTCAATGCATAACCATGGCTGTAGCAATGCCGCAGCTGCTCGTGCTCGAGGCATACTGCACCACTGTAGGGGCATCACATGAGGCCAAGGCACCTTCTTTGACGAAGGCATCCAGATCCTCTAAGTGTTCTTTTGGAAGGGAGCTGCTAAACACTACATAGCATGCCACAGGTCTAGGAAAAAGGTCTCTCAACCAAGCCCTGATGGCTAGCACTCTTCAACTGAAAGCTGAAGCTGAATAGGCCCTTTTTACTCATGAGGTCAAACCCTCTGGGACTGCTAGAGGACCAGGGAGGTGAATCAGGAAGGCTTGGACTAGTGTGTCCCAGCAATGTGGAGGACATGACTACAAAGGTGGGGCAACCAGAAAAGGTGTGAACCCCAGGTCGAATAAGAGTTCCTGGTCTCCCTCGCAGGTGAGACCAAGACCCAGCTAAGCAGTGACCCAGTGAAGGGGTCAAAGTGTGGTAGGGTCTTCTCTGTAAGCCCCTTGCCCTTGGTTCACAACCGTAGTTGGGAGAAGGGACAACCACGGTACCGCAGAGCCCTCACACAGGCCCATTGCACCGAGTTGGCGTCCCTTCCCAAGGCCTCTGTAGGAGGTAGTCAGCTTTGGGTGCGGTACCAGGAAGAACCCAGTACCGGGGACTCTTCAGTAAGAGGCTGGACCTGAGAAATGCATTCCTGGATCTCTTTGTGGTACTGAGCAAGGGTGTTAGCACTGTAGGGGTTGGAGCCCGCAGCTTCACAGTGGCTTTAGGCGCTCACCCCAGAGGGGAGGGCCAGAAACAGTGCCGGCACTTCGGTGCCGGAGTTGACCCCAAGTGCACCTACCTAAGCTCTGCTGGGGAGCGGTGCTGAGAGGGCCTTGGTGACAACTGGCATGTGGAGCTGTTGCCAAAACGCGGAGCTCAGATGCTCTGGCCCATTCTTTGGAGAGGAGGTGCAAGCTATAAGCTCACATGGCGCGAGACAGTGCTGAATATGGCGGCTCTATGTTCACAGCCAGAGAGCGGTGTCAAGAGGGCTCCGGTGCCAATCTAGCATGCAGTGCCGCGTTAGAGGCTGATTGCAACCTTTTATTCATAGCTGGAAAGCAGCAACGGAAGGCTCCAGTGCCAAGCAAGCATTTGGTGCCGCACTAGAGGCCAATCATGGCTTTATTCACAGCCGGAAAGTGGCAACGAAGGTCTCTGGTCCCAACTACACGCATAGTGCTGAATTAGAGGATGATCATGGCTTTATTCATAGCCGAAGAGCGGCACCGAGAGGGCTCCAGTGCTGAGCGAGCATGGGGTGCCATGTTGGAGGCTGATCGCGGCTTATTTCATAACCTGAGAGCAGGGCTGAGAGGGCCCCAGTGCTGACCAAGCATGCAGTGCTGAGTTGGAGGCCAATCACGGCTTATTTTGTAGCCGGAGAACGGCACCAAGAGGAGTCCGGTGCTGACCATGCATGCAGTGCCACCGATGGTGGCTTCTAGTGAATCCTTGAATGCAGCGGACATACCTGGCATCAGTTGCAGGGTCTGTCTCCCTGACTTCCTGAGTCCTCCATTTAAAAAATCTGCAAATGGTGCAGAATCCACCCAGTGAAGCTCACCCAGGCATTAAAAACACTTCCTGTGGGGGAAGGCATTGCCACAAATCACAGAAGGGTTCAGCCCCAAGTGGTAGGCATTAGATGGGAGCAGCTCAGTATTCGGCAGGAAGGACTTGGTAGGAGCACTGCGAAGTCCGCGAACAGATTCTTTCAGTGAACTGGCTCATAAAGACCGAGTGGACAGACAGGCACTTGCACAAAGCAAGAAAAGGCTATTCCGTAACCATCGCTGAAGGCAGAAGAAAGGAACTGGGGAGGAGCAGAGCTGCAGCTATATATGTGGCTAGGAGGCAGTGGCCACCAGCCCTGTCCTGACAGGCTAAGGCTAAAAGAAGTTCCAGCCAATTGTGCACTGTGGCACGTAGACACCTGATACTGAATGTATCCAAGCAGCGCTGGAAAAAGAACTTAAGGGTACTCTGCAAAGTTATACAGTAAATAAGTAGCTATCTAGTTGTTAGATTGTAGGATTAAGATAGCAGTAATCAACAACCCAGCAGACAGTCTACAAGACTAGGGGAGGGCCTGATCACCCCTTCTCTATGAAACAAAAGACCTCATGGGCTATAAATTATTGGCTCATTCCC
Source organism: Podocnemis expansa (assembly GCA_007922195.1). Classification (NCBI taxonomy): domain Eukaryota; kingdom Metazoa; phylum Chordata; order Testudines; family Podocnemididae; genus Podocnemis; species Podocnemis expansa. Next base: position 6,535,097 of record ML681994.1, on the reverse strand, counting down.
AAACTTCAGTGAACTTCACTGTAGAACCTTGGAGGGTGTCTTGGAGGACATCACTCCCCTGCTGAAGCCCATGGTTGCAAAGGAGTCCCCGACAGCTGACTGGGTTGTAAGACTTTCTATATTACTTTGTTTTTAATTCTGAGTATATCACTTTGTTTGGGTATTAGTTAAGTGATCTGTTAGTTAGGGGAAAAAAACATGTTTTACCTGCTATTTGGATCTCGGTGATCATTGCTACTGGAATCCTGAACCTGAATCTTACTTGCTAGTGAGGAACAGTCCTCTTTCTGAAAGTCAGGCACCTTTAGTGTATACCCAGTTGGACAGCACATTTGAAAACTGAGATGTCTATAATCATTCATCACATTTTAAATTCTTAACCATAACACACAGAAGAGAAGCACTAAATATACATAAGCAGTGAATACACTACAAAACTAAACATGTAAATATAACATTGAAATTCCCAATATTACTGTAACAGAAGTTGTTGCAAAATGGGAACCCTTCCTCCCCATCTCTTTTCCATCCAACATCTCTTGAGTTATAGGGATGTGAAAAAGACTTTAAAGTATGAGAATGTGGTATTAAAGAAATACTCCACCCAATAATCTGGAAGTTCAGAAGTCAGAATGCCTTCAGTCTATAAATTAATTGTGAATAGATTTGAAATTTTTAACAATAATTGTATTTTCTGAACAAATGAGTCATTGTGATAAAGATGGACACCAACTAGCTATGTAAAACTCCAAGCTTTGCAAATATGAAACTCTGCTTTATCTGATTCAGAGCACTGAAGCTACATCTATACTAAAGGGAGTACAGCAGCATCACTTCTGCTACGTTCACACACAGGGGGTTATTTCGATACAAGTTGTTTCGAAACAACTTGTATCGAAATAACACCTTATTTCGAAATAAGTTTATTCAAATTAACAGTTTGTTAATTCGAATTAAGGAAAAAAGCTCAAAGCAAAATAGCAAGTTCAGACAACAGTTATTTCAAAACGAGTCACCGTTGTTTCGAAACAACATGTTCTGACGGCACTGTTTCAAAACAATTGTTTCGAAACAACGTTGTTTCATCCCCACATAGGGTTTAAGTTGTTTCGAAACAACGGTGCGTCGTGTGAACGTGGCCTTTCTTATTTAGAAACAACCTCTGTTGTTTTGAAATAAGACTGCTGTGTGAACACACCCTTCTATTCCGTAACGTTGCTGGCATCTCCTCGTAGCATAAATACATTCTACAGTGGCAGAGAGGGTTTTCCATCACTGCAGGAATGCCACCACTCCAGCTGATGGTAGCTGGATCAACAGAAGCATTTTTCCACCAACCCAGCTATGTCTGCACCAGCTCAAAAAGCTACAGCACTCAGAGGTTTAAATAAGGAGGCTTATTTAGAAATAACTTTTTCCTCTCCATGCAGGCATTTTCTTATTTCAAAATAAACGTTTTGCTATTTCAAAATAACAAAGCACAACTTCAAAATAATAAAACCTACATTTATTTAAAAATGCTAATTATTTGGAAATGGTGGGTTAGCTACCAGTAGCCATCCTTCTTCGAGATGGGCTGCTCAGATTCACTCAGAAATAGGTGTCTCCCTGCCGGAGCGCCGGATTGGTCGAAACTTTTTGCTCTAGCCTGTCAGAAGAGGCCCACGCCACCCCGTGGCTATATAGGTGGCTGCCGCCCGGCCCCTCCCCAGTTCCTAAGAGTCTCCAACTCCAAGTGCAGGGATGAGGTGAGGGCTCTGAATGAATCCCAGCAGCCCATCTCGAAGACGGACGGTTACTGGTAAGTAACCCACCATTCTTCTTTGAGCGCTTCTCGGATACATTCAGAAACAGGTGACTGCTAGCCATGCTGATGGATGGCAGGTGGAGCTGGCTCTTCTGCCTTCAACACAGCATAAGTCCAACATGGGTATTTGTCCAACGAGCAGGGTCCTGGAGGGGTCTAGGAGATTGACCCAAGGACCGTTACCCCGGGAAGGATAAGCAGGGATTGCAGGACCTAACCCAGTGGAGAAACTAGGCCCAGTTTGTCCGACCACCTATAGTGGCGCTTAAGCAGGAGGACCTGAAGTCACCTTACACATAAATGAGATATGAATGCATCCTAGTTAAAGTCAAGGTATGCGACTCTACCCACTCTGCCGAAAGTCATATTGGCAGAGGTGGGATAAATCAGATTAGAGTTCTGGCAGTAACATGTGTTAACGTACCTCCTATAAGGGAATTCAGGAGGCAGTAGGGTTGCCGGGCTGGCATTGGTGGGTACCGACACTGCCATAACTGGTGGGCTGGTGGTGATGGTCATCAGTACTGCGAGAAAACCCCAAGGGGAGGGGAGTCTCTTCCCTCCGTTCACTATTGTAGGGCACCTATGGGACGAGGGGTCAAGGCAGAGACTTGAACAGGGGGTTGGTGTTCTCCTGGGACCTGCAGCCATGACACACCCACCACAGGGTTTCGGGTATATTAATCCGGTGCAGACAGTATCCCACGGGGGGGGGTGGGCAGACGGGGTGTGAGAGAAGAATCTGGGGAAAGTGCAGCGAGCTAGTTCAAGAAGCTATCGGGACATTGGCAACTATGGTCGATATCCCGACAGGCACAGTCATAATGAGATGACGGGACCCGCTTGAGGCCCCGGTGCCTGGTCCATGCTATGGTAGTAAAAGAGAAGCACCGGTAGTGTCGTGACGAAACCCACTGGGGGAATGTCGAAAGTAAATCCTTACATGCCAAGGAGGTAATAGTGCTACTATCTATGCCTTTACTTTCCCTGTTGTTTAGAGTTTCCTCAACAGAAAAGCAGCCGTAGGGATGCTATGGTGAGGGGTTTGGACGCGGTGGGCTGTGGGTTGGTAATGGTTCATAAGTCTGGTAGGTCCGGATGCTAGTATCCATGACCTAAGAATTCACACGCTTCAGCCAGATGGTCTCCCACCACCAGGGGGAGACCAATGTGGGAGAGGGTCTGAGCCCAATTAAGACTGCATCGGGGTGCCCGTTAGGATTGATGCTCCCTCCAGGAAGGAGCCCTGGGAACATATGGAGGAGGCAGGCTCCCCCAAAGTGGCAGCGCAGTAGGATGCCACCTGTTGGGGTGCATCCCGCCCTCTCCTCTGTCTTTTTTTATTTTATTATTATACCTGGAGTCTCCTCCACAGGTACAGTAGTGAAGGAATAGGTCCTACCAAAAGGTGGGTTCTAACAAGGGTAAGCCCATTCCCAAATATGAATATAATGAGAGTAACTTCAGGTTCGCGAAGAGTGAGCATTAGAGTCGAACTCTGTCACGACAGTTAGGGCAGGGTGTGTCTTCTAAGACACGCCTACTGAGAGCTCTGGGTCTTATGGGAGGGAGGGAAATGTACCCACCAGACTCTTGAATTAGGGTCTCCTGTAGTTAAGCCTGGAGACTCACGGTACTAAGGCCGTACCCAGAGAAGGTGGCTACGAATGCCCTGGTGGGCTAAGATTGGTGCCAGAGGAGCAGCCATCTCTGAAGACGGTTCCCAGCCCAATGCCAGGGAAGATGGGCTGTGATCATGGGCATATTGAAAGGTGGAAGGATGAGCCTTCCTACGTATGACTGAGCAGCAAAGGGGAAGTCTAGTTGGTTTCGCAACATATATCCGGATATTGCCTCTGGGTTTTGGGCCCGAGGGGCTTCCGATTGGAATGTAACGGAAACAGTCCCTTCAAGGACAGGCAGGAAGATATCTTGGGCCCCTTTCATGAGGGGCAAGAACCCATGTACCGGCTTGGGACCTGCGTACGTGCCGCTAGTGGAGATAGAAATCCCAGGTTGGGAGAATTCCAGAGGAATGGGTTTACCGCTCGCTCGCTTAACCTCCTTCCCTCTGTATATTTTGGAGGACAGTAGAAGAACGAGCAGTGGCCCCATTCTATGGCTACTCTCAACTTTAAGTTGAGGTAGAAGATTTGAAGGTTCATATCGCACAGGGGCCATGAGAGAGTTAGCCACGGCTACGTCCAGTTGCTAGGTCCCTGCATTTATGTCTGGTACACAAAAGGTGGGGCGAATTACCTGAGCCCTGTGGTTGGGGAGGGTTCCAACTGTGAATGTGTGCTCACGATCTCAATAAGGGTCAATTGGGGACCAGGGCTGAACACCAGCAAGAGAGCAGTAGGGGTGAGTGTGGTGGCGAGCCCATTCATCTTGTGGTCCAGGCATGGAACCAATAGTAGGGGTTCTCTGCCTCACAGGTTGGGTAGACAACAGTGGGTGATGCACTTTCTGATCTTGGAAGTATGTTCTAAGAGTGCTGTATGTACCCCCTCCAGTAAGAGGGTCACCACGGAGGTAGGGGAAGGGAAGGGGGGGGTCTTCCCCTAACAGAGTACATACAATCATGGTAGCCTCTTTGGGCTAGGGCTGGTGGCCATCAATTGCCTGCCTGGGTTTAGACGACAGGCTTCCATGATGGCCTCCACTGAGGGAGAGGAATTTGAATAATGAGAAGCCAGCCCCCACAAGGCCTAGGGACCGACCCTGTCCTACCCAGAGGGAAGTTGTGTCACGTTTGAATTGCTCATCCTCACCAGGGAGGGGGTGAGGAAGGGAGAGAAGGGTTACTTGTCGTTTCGGAGGAGGAGAGTCCTGCCACCGGGAGTCGAGCATCCGCCATGGCGTAGCACTGGATGTCACCTACCAGGCCACCGAGGTGCCTGGCAGCGATCTGACTGGTTATAACCCAATTGATGACCAGGGTTGAGAGCTCTCCCGGAGTCGTCCTGGGGTCCCCTGGAGGGGTTCAAACTGAAGTTATGGTGGTAAGGACAAGTCCTTGCCAGCAACACTGAAGGTGGGGGAGAGAAGGTGTAAACACAGCCTATCACCAGCCTTACAGGGCCGGAGGGCATGGAAGTGGTCCTGGCTGGAGGAGGCCAAAATATTTTAGCTGTCCCCTGGGGTCATGGGCAGTGCCCAGGATGGACGAAGTCTCCCCAGGGAAGAGGGCATCTCCCCCAAATGGCAAGTCAAGGGCGACCTGCTGTGAGGCCAGAGGAACTCTGGCTTCCTGCAGCCAGGCTGCGCATTGCAGGGTTACGGCAGAGGCCATAGTTTGGGCCGCCATATCCACAGCGTCCCAGGATGAAAGGAGAAGGTCTTGGGAGGCTATTTTACCCTCCTCCAGGAAAACCTCGTACTTGTCCCTCTCCTCCAGTGAGAGTAGGTGTCTAAATTTATAGAGCGACTCCCACACATCCAACATCTATCGGCTAATGAGGGCCTGATTGTTCATGACCCTCAACTGGAAGGTTGAGGAGGAGTAAACTTTGCGGCCTAGTACGTTGAGCTGCCTAGCGTCCCTCGATGTCAGGAGGGTATCGGGAGGGACCTGCCCTGGTGCTAAGGCTGCTTCCACCACTGCACAAGGAGGGGCTGGATGGTGGTTAAGTGAGGGGAATTCAGGCCCCGGGACTCTATACTTAAGGCCAGCCGTATCCGAAATTGGGGAGATGGAACCCGGATTCTGCCAGCAGAAGGAGGCCAAGTCCCAAATGCTGGAGTGGAAGGGCACTGTATCCGGTGCCGCAGAAGAAAAGAGTGACCCGAAAAGAGCATCCGAGGGTGACTCGGAGGATTGAACCTCCATGCCCATGTGGGCAGACACACGGTGCAGGAGGTCGAAGTAAACCAACAAGTCACTCGTACAGGAAGACAGTACCGGGTTCAGTGTTCTCACCGGTGCGAAGGGGCCCAGTGCCAGTGAAGTTTGAGGGACCTCTTGCGGGGACCAATCCCGAGGGTGATATCGGAAGGGCAACAGTGCCGAGAGTCGGCACCAGGGCTGTTTGGAGCCCCTTGAAGCCCCTTCCACCTGGGCTGGAACAGGGGGAAACCTCATGGGATTCGGGAGGTAGCAACAGAGGCGGGAGCATGGTATGATGCCATGGGGATGGCTCCACAGTACCAGGACTGCCAGGAGGCTCTGGTGTTCAGGGCTCCGGGGCCGGCGATGGAGAAGGCAAACGGTGCTGCGTGCATGGCACCCAGGCCTTCGAAAGGAAGGCCAGCTTCCCTCTTCTGGGTGGTGCCAAAGAAGGGGGTGTAGACAACAGCAGGAGTGCCCTCACTGCCTCCACTGCCTTCGGGATCGACGGGGTCGGCACTGAGGCTGACTGGTCCCGGGGAGAGCCCTGTGCCAAGGGGGTGGAGCTGCTTTGGTGCTGCAGTGCCAAAGGCACAGAGCTAGTCCTGCGGTGCCAATTGGTGCAGTTCTGGGCGATGGGCTCTGGTGACTAAGTGGCACGCAGTGCCGCAGGAGGCCCCGAAGCCTCGAGGGAGAAGTGCCGGGCCTGCTGAGAGGCCAGGGCACGACGCCTCTGCTCCCTGTCATTGATGGTCCTGGGTTTAAAGAACAGGCAGAGGGAGCACAAGGTGACCTCGTGGTTTTCGCCGAGGCACTAGAAGACTTCTCGTGGGGATCGTCCTGCGAGAAGTCCTTGCTGCACTCCGCACAGGGCTTAAACCATAGCATTGTAGACAGCGCTGGAGTGCAATGTTCTGGCCCAGAGAGGGAGACCTTCTTTGGAGGGACCAAGTCCACAAATAGATTCTCCCAGTAGGGCGCAAGGCTCATTCACAATTGAGGACAGGCTGCTTATGAAGCAAGGTGCAAGCACTTCTACCAACAACGCTGAGGCGGAAGAAATGAAACTGGGGAGGGGCTGGGCAGTGGACACCTATATAGCCATGGGGATGCAGGGTGCTCCTGATCTTTTCCCTGCCCTCGAGAAAGAGGTGAGATAGAGGGGTGCCAGATCCCTCCTCTGCCCCCATCCCCGGCCAGGGTGCTGCGTGGGTGGGCCTTTCTTCCAGGGTTGAAGGTCAAAGCACTATAATCAAAACAGCAGTTGTTTCAAAACAACACATCCAAATGGCATTGTTTCGAAAAAAACTGTTTCGATTCAAGAATTGTTTCAATTTCCTATCTGGTTTTTCTGTTTCAAATCAAGGTTAGTTGTTTTGATATGACAGTGCTCGTCATTTCGAAACAACACAACCAACATGTGGACATAGCCGAGGCTATGTTGGCTGAACACAGGTTGTTTTCATTTTGTTTTGTTTTGTTTATTTAAAGGGATGCTGTATAAAGGAAGAGCACTTAGTGAAAATTATGACTCAAATATTTCAATTTAGTCACAGAATTTTTTTAGCAAGATTCTAATGAAATTGGACACTTTTAGGGGTAACAAAAATACATAAAGAGATTATAGTAGATGATAAAATAATTTATTAAAGAGGGGATATTCAACCTCATGCTTCAAAGATCCATCCAGGGGTCTCAAACTCAAATCAACATGAGGGCCATATGAGGACTAGTAGTGGGCCGCATGAGGACAGGTACCTTAGCCCAAGGGCTGCTCATTGAAACCTTTTCATACAATGATATTGCAAATACCAGTAACAATAGTGTCATTGTGAGCCGCAAGAAATAGCTTTAGGGGCCACATGCAGCCCGTGGCTTGTGTGTTTGACACCCTTGATCTATCCAATTTGTACCTATTGGAGGCTGTTTGAGGTGATTACCCCACATCTGTGTCCTGATGTGTTACTGACCTCTTTCTCTTGTACATCTGGTTCTAGGCCAAGGCAGAGACAGGAGACTGGAGTTATTGACAAATGCTTTGTTTCAGTTCTCTGTGTACCCAAAGACCTCTCTATATCTAATAAGTAATATATTTTAATTACTTTTTGTTTGAGAGGGCCCTTAAGTTTCTTTGAAAGTCAGCGTATATCACACTGAATATTAAATTAAGAATTACACTGACAAAGTTAAAATGAAATGAGTACTTTGTGTGTAGGACCATGACATTTTGTACTTTTTCCAGTACTAAAGGCAGTTGTTCTTCCTCTCTTATCCCTTGTTTCTTCCCAAGAATTAGAGTTCACTTCTATTGCTAAATGTGAACTAAAAGTAACTTCAAACTGATCATTTACTTAACAAAGCCTTCATTCTGCAATGTGTCATCAGCCAATCAGTTTTCAGTAAAGATATTAAAGCTGTATGGTTTAAAAGCAAACTGTCATTAAAGCAAATCATACATTGTTAAAATGTATATATAAATTAATTGTTGGCATCAATAAACATCATTTTTGTTATTAAAAATCAATATGCATCTCTGTTCTGTTATTCAGTTTCTTAACTAGCAAGCAACACCCCTTGTGCCTCTCAAACCACTTGCTTACTGAAGGAATTTTAAAAATGGCTCTTCTTATCTTTTGGGTTGCTGACCCCTGGTCTAAACCCTTACGATCCTCTGCTGAGTGTTTAAGATGCCCACCACCCTGTGGAAATCACAAGAGCAGGAAGCATAATGCCACAACCTCCAGTTCTTCCTCAGTGTGAACGCCACTCTCCCTAGGGCAATGTCCCCAAACTGTGGGTGCATTCACCAAGAAGAATATCCAGGGGGTGCATGACAGGGCTCAAGCCAGCCCCCACAAGGAGTAGGAAGGAAGCATCACACAGCTCCACTCTACCTCCGTCCAAGCTCTGGCCCCACCTGGAGCTCTACTTTGTCCACTGCTCTGCTCCCAGCCCAGCTCTGCCTCTAGCCCCCAACTCCTCTTCTAACCTCAGTTTTGCATCCAGCTCTGCCTTCAGTCCAAGATAGGCTGCTGAGCCAACTGTAGTAATGAAGGCAGGGCATGGACAGATTCCATTACTGGGCACAACAGTGCTAGGGTGTGGGAAAGTCACTATTTAGCACCCTTGTTGGCTGTCTGAGCTGAGGTGCCAAAAACTGAACAATCATGGAAATCAAATGAGCAAGTTACCCACAAAAGTGGGCCTTCAACACCAGTTTTGAAGGAACCTGGGAGGACAGTGTGAGGCAAAAATTGCACTGCCACTGTTCACTCCATAGTCAGGCAAATAATGGATTTATTTCTCCTGACCTGTTGGGCCAACACATCTCATCAACAATGTTGGCACACACAGCAAACCCTTACTCACGTGAGAGGTTCAAAGAAGTGAACTGTAAGTAAGGGTTTGCAAGATCTGGCCCTCAATTCAACTGAAAAATGAGGGAGATAGCTATTATGGAGGAATACTGTGCCTTGACAGACTGAGAAAATACCCGTCAGAGCTGTAACACTGGTTTTTGCCACCCGTTTTTGCCATTAGCAGCACTTGATGCCAGTGCCACGAAAGCCGCCCTTTAATAGAGCAGTTCTATTGAGCCACTCTGCGCCACCCAGGGCTTTGCCCCATTGGCTCTGCTGTAGTTACGGCTCTGATACTTGTATCTTTTAAACATAATTGGGAACAGGAAGAGTTTGAGTGTTCCCTGGGTAGGGTTACCAGATACCAAAGCATGGAGAGAAGGACGGGGAAGTATGAAAAGGATGACATATGGAGAAAATCCAGTATTAAAGAAATATTCTTCTGATTTTACAGGGCCCTGCAGCGCTTTGTTCTAAAAATAGGGTGTTCCAGGGCATTCCAGCATACTGTAACCCCTGGAAGTAAAAAGCCAGACAAAATCATGTGTTTTTAAAATGCCTGCCAGATGGAGGACATGAAGATAAAAAGGAGGACGTGTCCTCCTTTTGCCTGACATCTGATAACCTTGTCTCTTGGGCTCTGTGCCAGAGCAAACATTCTCATTTAGGACAGAATGTAGCTCAGTCTACACACAAGATTGCACCATTTTAATTAATGGGTTAATTCAGGGGTATCATATATGCAGCTTGAGGATCAAATGTAGCCTGCAAACCTCTTCCATCTGGCCTGTGACTGAACTTGGTGAGAACAGGGAACCTTAAAAACTGTTTTGATTTGCTGTTATATTGTGGCCTGATTGTATGACTTATACTTCCCTGCATTTATTTTCCTCCCATTCTCTAAGTTCCTCATCTTCAAAGCAACTACAGTGGGACTTTCCTTCACAAAAGCTATGTGATAAATAAATTTGTTAGCCTTTAAGGCTACGTCTACACCTAAGACCTTAGTTCAGACTTGATTAATCTGAACTAAGTAGTTCGAAACTTAGTCAGAACTAAGTAGTTTGAAAGTTAGTTTGAACTAAGCACATTTTTTTTCTAATTTGAACTAACTTTAGTTTGAACTAAAACAGCACGGTTAGTTTGAATTTAAAGTTAGTTTGAACTAAACAAAAGCGCTTAGTTCGAACTAACTGCTAGTTCAAATTTATTTAGTTCAAACTAGCATGTCTACATTGTGCTAGTTCTAACTAAATATGCAAATTAGTTTGAACTAAGCAGTTAGTTTGAACTAAAAAAAACAACAAGGAGTTGTGTGGCACTTTAAGACTAACAGATTTATTTTTAATCTGTTAGTCTTAAAGTGCCACACAACTCCTTGATGGTTTTTTTTTACTGGACTAGACTAACACGGCTATCCCTTTTGAGTTTGAACTAAGCTTTGCTATAAAAAATCTTTTGTTTTTGCTTTGCTAAAACATTTTTTATTTTGAACTAGGCAAAGCCTACTGTAGACAGGGATCAAATTAGTTCAAATTAAGGCTTCTTAATTCGAACTAATTGGCTAAGGTAACCATAGCATAAAAGTGCCACAAGACTCCTTGTTTGTTTTGCTGAACTAGACTACCGCATATACCTCTTTGGAAGAGGAGATAAAATATCCCCTGCTTTTATCTGGTGGTTAATAGTCTTATATTCCTTCACGACTTGTTATACTGAATTATTCACAAAGCTATAGCAATGGGTAAGCATAGAGAATGTTATATTGCATCCTAAGAAATCATGGGAATTTCCTTATACTTCCAATGGAAATTCAGGATGACAAAGACACAGGGGAGCTAATGGAAAAGAAGTCACCATATTTTAAAGCTGGAATAAACATCCAAAGCCTGGGACAGAATTAAATTACTCCAGCCACTCCACCTTTCTCCAGGTCTCACAGTGTAAGACCAAAAAGGTATAACATTAATGAAGTTATTTCAGTTCTATTTGCTTACCTAATAAAATGAATTTAAGCAGCAAGCACAAGGCAATTTTGAAAACCACACAAATACACAGAGCAGAGACTTAACATAACTCTGTAACTTTGAAAACAGAGTTCCCACTGACATTAGCAATTAATTAACTGATCCCATATTACTGAGTCCAAGAAAAAGCGCTGATGGTGGTTGTACAGATAAGAAGATAAGCCTCTACTATCTGCGCTAAACTCATATGCTTATCAATATGCAAAGGGTCTTATTGACTGATATTTTACATATAACTTAGCAATTATTGATCTGCTCTGCATCTAAATCAATTCTGAACAATTTGGTAAATTTCTGCAGATGTTGTTTTCCAAAATAAAGCAGCACAATGTACTCATTCTGTTTGACCAGAATTGTGTGAATTCCTTCCGTTGCGGTCACTGCTGCTCATGATAATTAATAATATCCTTACAAGTACCAACAAATGAATGTACTGAAACTAGCTTCTTTATTAATTTATCCCAAGTCTTTGATCTAATAAACCATTGATCACTGCCCCCAGGGCAGACATGAATAAGTGTTAGACAATTGTGTAAAGCACAAGGATCTGTAAAGGTAATAATTCACATTTTTAAATTGGCCTGCGCCCAATCTATAATTCCTTTTCCCTATGTTTAGCCATTAGCACAAATGGTAGAACACCTGATTTCTGCCTGACTGCACTCAGAAATCAAGTAGATTTTACAACTCTTCAAACAACCCTGCAACCACAATTTGTCAGAGGTATAGAACTAGACACCATTTTAAAAATTTGACCCAAAACATCTTACAGTGCCAAACCAAATTTGATCCAAAGCCAGCTGGCTGCAATGGGTCTAACTAAGGAGCAAGAGACATCTTAGTGTAAAATTAAATCACTAACAATGTGATCCAGAATTACGCCATAAACGTGAAGTGACTATACCATGTGAGGCCACGCACCATTAACTAAAAAGATCCATCTTTAATAAAATTTACTATTCAGACTACTTTATTAAATTGGGGGGACAACTGAAGAGTACTCTTGTAACATTTATTCAAAGGATGTTGTCTAGAAGCCTCTCTTATCGACTTTAAGGTCAGAAGAAAACAATATGATCATCCATCTGATCTCCTACACTTTCCAGGACACGAACCTTCACCTGCCCCCTCCTGCCTTTAAATCTCTAACCTAAGATTTAAAGACTTTAAAGTCCAGAGAATCCACCAGCAATTGAGTCATGCCCCATGTTACAGAGGAAAGCGAAAAACCCCCAGAGCCTTTACTAATCTGCTCTGGCAAAAAATTCTTTTCTGACTCCAATATGGCAATCACTTAAACCCTGAGCAGGTGGGCAGGACTTACCAGCCAGAGACTCAAGAAAGATTTCTCTGTAGTAACTCAGAAACCACTCCATCAATCATTCCATCCGCATAACTGCTACCAGGACCAAAGATCAGTCAATTGCCAAACTAGGCTGTCCCGATATACCATCCCCTCCATGAATTAATTTCTCAAGCTCAGTTCTGAATCCAGGTAGCTTTTTTGCCCCCAACGCTTCCTTCAGAAGACTATTCCAAAACTTCAGAGATATCAGTAGATACCTGTGTCTAATTTCAAGTCTAAACTTCCTGATGGCCATTTTATATCTATTACTTCTTCTCCTCCTATTCTCTCTCAGTGTGCACAGACTATAGCAAATGTGCAATGAAACATGGGTGGAAGGTGGAAAGCCAGTATCTTTTTGAGATGGATCCCACCTTGCATTAGATCTTTCACTTAAAAAAATAAAGGAAACAAATCAAGTCTCTAGTCCAAAAGCAAATTCAGAGATCTTCATTGCAATAAAGGTCAAAAGGCACTGTAGACATTACCGCTTATTCTCCTGGGGCATTCTGGGAAGTGATACAGGAATGGTCTAGGCAAGATCTGTTTATGTGTCAATAGCACGAGTGATGGAAGTTACACATGTCAGTCCCCCAACATACTTGGAAATTTCAGAATTTGGTGTTGTCCTCAGCTGCGACAAAGTCCAAATCTCAGAATGTTTTGCAAAACAACAGAGCCTCAAAATATTTTGAGAGATTTTGTTTAGACAAAGTCAAAATGCTCTGTTTCAAATGTATAATTTTACGTTATAATTTTTAATCCTATAAAAGTCAAAATGATGGAGTAAGTGAAACATTTCCATACTTTCCTCTGAAAAAATCTATACATTCCTTTTTCCAAACAGCATCTTCCAGTAGAAAATTCTTCCATCAGACAATTTTGACCAGCTCTAGTAAACAGCTATTTAAAGAGATAAAGTGCTGGCAGATAGCACTTTGGATTAATATAGCATTGTTCTAAAATTCTTATAGGTCCATTTTAATTGAACCATTATGTACAAAGTAAATGATGGTATTTTGGCTATATGCATTTAGGTAACAAAGGCACTAGGCCAGGTTTATGGCCAGCAAAGCACAGTCAAAAGCATCCTACATTTTCTACAAATAAATTTAATATGTGTATGTCCATGACAATGGACTGCCTAAGCAAAGAGTGGGATTTTCCATTTCTCACTTGGCCAAAATAAGAGACACTCCCTTTAAGGCCTTCTTTTATACACCAATATGAACAAGTTTTATATTGTGTCTCCAACGTGTAGTTACCAATCTGTGATGTGGCAAAATACCACCTTTACTTTGTACAGAATGTTTCAATCAGAACGTCTCTATCATATTGTTATTTTAATGTTGGAAAGAGCAGTACAACCTTTCTCATCTTTAAAAAAGAAGCCTGTACCATTCCTGGTATCAGGAATGCTTGCGTACTCTCTGCCTGCCATTTCTTTAGGAATGTGTATTTCTGCAATACCAGCCCTGTTCTTGTGACTACTGATTTCTGCTAACTCTAATTCACAGCAACAGGGCTTAACTACTCCTGTCTTAGTTCAGGCCTCAGTCCTGGCCCACTATACTCGGTCTTGTGTCTTAGGTTCTCATTTTCCACTGTAAAGTGTATATTAGGTAGAATCATGTCATAGAATCATAGAATCATAGGGTTGGAAGGGACCTCATAGGTCATCTACTCCAACCCCCTGCCAGAGGCAGGACCACTCCCACTAAACCATCCCAGTCATGGTTTTGTCCAGCTGGGCCTTAAACACCTCCAAAGATGGAGATTTCACCACCTCCCTCGGCAGCTCATTCCAAGGCTTCACCACTCTCCTAGCAAAAAAGTTTTTTCTAATATCCAGCCTCGACCTCCCTAACTGCAACTTGAGACCATTGCTCCTTGTTCTGTCCTCTGTTATTACCGAGACCAGTCGAGCTCCATCTTCCTTAGAGCATCCCTTCAAGTAGTTGAAGGTTGCTATCAAATCCCCCCTCAATCTTCTCTTCTGCAGACTAAATAAGCCTAATGCTTTCAGTCTTTCCTCATAGGGCTCGTGCTCCAGCCCTTTAATCATTTTGATTGCCCTCCGCTGGACTCTCTCTAGCGTGTCCCTGTCCTTTTTGTAGTGGGGAGCCCAAAACTGAACACAGTATTCTACATGTGGCCTTACCAGTGCAGAATAGAGGGGAATGATCACATCCCTTGATATGCTGGTAATACTTCTTTTGATGCAGCCCAGTATGCCATTGGCCTTTTTGGTAGCAAGAGCACACTGCTGACTCATATCTAGCTTCCCATCCACCATGACCCCCAGGTCCTTTTCTACACTGCTGCTACTTAGCTGAATGTTTCCCAGCCTGTAGCGGTGCATGGGGTTTTTTCGTCCCACATGCAGGATTTTACACTTGTCTTTATTGAACCTCATAAGATTTCTATTGCCCCACTGTTCCAATTTATCTAGGTCTCCCTGAATCCTGTCCTTGCCCTTCAACGTGTCTACTGGTCCTCCCAGCTTGGTGTCATCCGCAAACTTACTGAGAATGCAGTCTATTCCATCATCAAGATCATTGATGAAAATGTTGAACAGAACCGGCCCCAGGACCGACCCTTGGGGCACACCACTCATGACTGGTTGCCAGCTAGACATGGAACCATTGATTCCTACACGCTGAAACCGTTGATCTAGCCAGTTTTCTATCCACCTTACAGTCCACCTATCCAACCCATACTTCCTTAATTTGCCAATGAGAATGGTGTGGGAAACTGTATCAAAAGCCTTGCTAAAATTAAGGTATATCACATCAACAGTTCTTCCTGCATCCAGAAAACCAGTCATCTGATCATAGACGGAGATGAGATTGGTCAGGCATTATTTACCCTTGGTAAATCCATGCTGACTGTTCCTGATCACTTTATTTTCCTCTAAGTGTTTGAGGATGGATTCTTTGAGAATCCACTCCATAATTTTTCCAGGGATTGAGGTGAGGCTGACTGGTCTGTAATTCCCCACATCCTCCTTTTTCCCTTTCTTGAAAATAGGCACTACATTTGCTTTTTTCCAATCCTCTGGCACCTCCCCCATTCTCCATGAGTTTTGAAAGATAACAGCCAGCGGTGCTGCTATCTCATCAGCCAATTCCCTTAGCACTCTTGGATGCAGTTTGTCCGGCCCCATGGACTTGTGCACATCCAGCTTCTTTAAGCAGTCCCTAACCTGACCTTCTGTCACCAAGGGCCTCTCTTCTTCTCTCCAATCTGCCATACCCATGGTAGTGGGCTGGGAGCTGACCCTGCCTGTGAAAACTGAAGCAAAAAATTCATTGAGCACTTCAGCTTTTTCCTCATCCTCTGTCACAAGGATGCCTGCCCTATTCAGCAAGGGGCCTACACCATCCCTGATCCTCTTCTTGTTATTAACATACTTGTAGAACCCCTTCTTGTTATCCTTTACATCCCTTGCTAGCTGCAACTCCATTTGTCCTTTGGCCTTTCTGATTTTATCCCTGCAGTCCCTAGCAATATCTTTATATGCCTCCCTTGGTCATCTGACCAAGCTTCCACTTCCTGTAAGCTTCCTTTTTATGTTTAAGCTCAGAGCAGAGTTCTCTGCTAAGCCATTCTGGCTGCCTCACATGTTTGTTCTTTCTCCTAATTGGAATGCCAACTTCCAAGGAAGGACCAAGCTTGTTTTGTCTTTCTAGTTGGTGTTCCTAAATTGACCTACAAGCAACAGATTTTATATCCTACTATGCTCTGTACTTCATTCAGTGCCTCAACAATGCCCCAAAAACAGATATCTGAGCAAAATCAGATAATCATTATGCTTGTGAATGAACTGAATCAGAAAAATTATAACAGACAAAAATGCCAAATTACTCATGGGTAAACACCAGTTAAAAACAATCACTCCATACCTGACCTTTCTGTCTTCATCCTGTGTAACACCTCAAAAAACAAGCCCAGTAGCATAACTTTGCAAGACTCTAAGAATGTCTTAATAAAAAACACTAGATTTAGGATCTATTACAGACGTGGCCAAACTGCGGCTCGCAAACTGCATGCAGCTCATTAAAGAAAAATTGTGGCTCCCGGAAGAGCACAGCAGGGAAAGGCAGCCGGGTGGGAGACAGGGGCAAGAAATGTGCAATGGTTGTGGACAGGAGAGAGCCGGTGGCATGGTAAGAGCCAGCAGGGGAGGGGCAGCATTATGAGACCTGGAAGGGAAAAAGCAACATAGTCAAAGCTGGCACGGGAGGGGCAGAATTGCGAGAGCTGGCAGGAAAAAGCAGCGTGCTCAAAGCCAGCACAGGAGGGGCAGCATTGTGAGAGCCAGCAGTGAAAAGCAACATGGTCAGTTAGGTGCAAAGACAAGCACTCAAAGTAAGTAAATGTCAGATTCTACAGTTTACCCACACAATATTAATTCTACCCTCTTTGTGTGTATGCATTATGATACAGTCTTTAATTACATTATCACAGGCTTCATTCATTGCATAAACTGGATGCACAAAAAGGCAGAATTAAAGTAGCACCGGCAAGAAAAAGTCTGACCTTCTAAGTGCATGATTTTTTAAATTCTTTTCTTTTTTTGATATTGTCTTCTGGGTAAATATTTTTAAAACTGGCAACATAAATTGATCAAGACCAAGTCTACAATGAACTACAGATAAGTGATGATAATCTAGCAATTTAAACCTTAAAAGCAATTGTAAATTAATTTTCTTTTTTTCAAAATCACTTGGAATTTCCAGATATCGTAATAGAATGCAAGATTATTTCTCTTGTATTTCTATTTTGAGAATTAAATAAGAATCATCAGAAATGACTGAAAATTGACACAAGTGTTACATCCAAAACCACTGACTACTGTTAAACGGTTATTAAAAACCCTCGATTAATTTAAAGAATGTTACAAATACTTATTATGGATCATAGTTCATTTTCAGCATGAAAAATTATTTAGACTTAGGATAGACCACCACTACTGAAAACTGGCTTTAGAAAAAAAATTCCTTAAATCCATTGAACAAGTTTCCCTGAGACATCAGTACGTCATCTGTTTGCAGAAGGAACTGCTAGTACATTTATTTTATAAGAAAATTTTAATTAATATAACTATATAACTAAGTCAATTACCAAGATAATTTACATTCACTGCAAAGTTCAATACCAGCACTACACTTCCACTCATTAAATACCATTCAACATGTATTAACTCTATTGTATAGTCAAAATTCATTTATTTTTCAGTGCAATCTTTATGAATGACTCTATGGGTATCTGAGCCCACTAGACAAGAGAGTAACTGTTGTGAAGGGCTGAGGATGGAAAATTGTGTTGTAAACTTTCTGAAAAAATCTCTCACCAATAAAGATTTTACTTTGTATTATAAAAACCAAATAATGATATTTAGAATTTATACAGGGCCTGACCCCAAACTGAATAAACTCAATGGGATTTTTTCCATCTTATCTTCTGTGCATGGACTCCAAAGCACTTACTGAAACAGGCTCTGATCTTGCACTTTATGTCCCCATAAATTCTCATTGATTTGTTGTGATTCTGAACAGTTGAAAAGGTGTCCCTGTGTGCATCTCTTCCCAGGATTAAGATGAGAGAGCATTTTCCATTACTATTACTCTCCTTTTAAAATTAATTGTGTCTGATTGAGTCCTCAGGCCTTTTGTCTTCACTGTCCGTAAGTATTTTAGTGAACAAGTTTACTGGCAGAAATGTTAGCAGGGAAGTGGGGGCATGGTCGGGGCAGGGGTGGGGGGCAGAAGTGCAGCATGGTTGGGGATAGCAGAGAAGCAGCAGCTTGGTAAGTGAGAGCAGGGAAACGGCAACAGGGGTGGGGGAGGGAAGAGTGACATTGTCAGAGAAGCCGTAGCATGTTTATATTTTCTCATAGGCCCTAATGTAGCTTACTCATTGTTAAAATAAAACCATGTTTTACAAGTCCTAAACATGATGTGGAATACCAAGAAATGAAAATACAAAGGAGAAAAGTTTAAAACTGAACATAGATTACTTTCAATTTTTGGCACAAGTTACTGCTGTGAAGCATCATATTCCACAATGAAATTCAAAACATTGTGCAATGACTAGAGATCAGCATCTGAGAGAGCTTTTACCTGCTGCACTGACAAGTTACTGCCCAGATTTTAAAAACACTTGCCACAAGCCTGTAGTGTTCTACATCTAGCGACAGCAAAGTTTTTACTGTATAGGCCTAGTTTCATGGTAACCTTAAATAATTATTAGAATCTGACATTAGTAGGATCAATATTTGCCCCATTTTTACAATAAAATTAAAGTGCGCAATGAATTTTAAGCTTAGTAACTTTGGAGTAGGTAAAAATATGTGGTTATACGCCTCAGTGCTGCTCTCAGAGGTTTAATAATCAACTTGTGCAGCTCCCAAAGGTTTAATAATCGACTTGTGCAGCTCTTGAGTTCCATAAGTTTGGCCACCCTTGATCTATTACAACAATCTGGAACCCTATAACTGCCTGCCCCCATAGTCCTGTGACTGCAGAAGTGTTAACTGGCCCTTTCTCTTTGAATGGTATATTACGACATACATTACCATGCCAGACAATTTGTTCCACCTTATATTTAGTTGTGACACCCTGGAACAGCTACAATGCCATTAAAAACCCCCAGCTGACCTGGGCCAGGTGATTCAGACTTTCAAGGCTCAGGCTAAGGGACTGTTTAATTACTGTGAAGACATTTGGGCTCAGGTTGCAACCTGGGGTCTAGGATCCTGCAAGATGGGAGAGTCTGAGTTGCAGACTGGACCCCCAATGTCTATAATGCAATTCAACAGCCCGTTATCCCAAAGCCTATGAGCTGTGAGTTTTTAATTGCTGCCCTCTGCGGCCTTGTCTACCTTAGGAAATCAGGCCAGCGTAACTATCTCATCCAGGACTGGCAAAAATCCATACCTCCAAACAATGCAGTTAAACCATCCTAACCACCTATGTAGACAGCACTGCTGGGGTAGGCAATGAGTGCCAAGAGTGGCACATGAGCCTATTTGCATTGTGGTGTTGCCAAAATTTTGACTCCTACTGCCGAAAGCCACTCTGAGAGATGTGATGGCATCCCACAGAAAGCACTCTCCAGTCCCTTCTGCTCCCAGCCAGTCAGGACTCACCTACGGTTAGGGTTACCAGACACCAAAGCCTGGAAAGGAGGACAGGGAAGAACGAAAAGGAGGACACATGGAGAAAATGTAGTATTAATTCAATAGTCTTCTGTTTTTAAGGGGCCCTGGAACACTTCCCCCTAAAAATAAGGTGTTCTGGGGCATTCCAGCATACTTTAACCCCTGTAAGTAAAAAGTCAGACAAAATCATGTGTTTTTAAATGCCAGCCAGCTGGAGCATGTGAAGGTAAAAAGGAGAAGATGCCCTCCTTTCGCCAGACATCTGGTAACCCTAGTTACGGTGGAGTTCCTCCCATCCAACCCAGGTCTCCATGCTATCATGTAGCCAGCTCCTAAACCCAGCCTCAGAGGTCCAATCTCCTGCTCCACCTGGGCTCCCCGGCCCTTCCTCCAAGAGGATCCCTGGAAATCCTGATCAGAAGTGACTCTCAGCCAGTGTGGAAGTCAGAGGGTTTGTTAGCAATCCAGTTCACACAGCAGCTAGGACAGTTGGTATCAGATTCACCAGGCAATACAGTAATAAAACCTCAGGGTGGGCAGGTACATACCCAGGGTCTGATCCTGCCTCCTGGACCCTCGTTTCCCTACTACTCCTTCTCCCCCTTGGTCCTCTGTTCTCCTTCCTGGGCTAGGAAAAGGCCCGCCCCTTGGTCCAACCAGCCACAACCTGTGTGACCAGCAGGGGTCCCAGGTAGTCTGCCTAAACACTCCCCTTTCCCCCACTGGCTCTTCTACCTATCCCACACCCATGTCCCATCATCAGAACAGAAAAGTAACGAGTTTATCACCCAACGTCCCCAGGCACAACACAAAAAGAAGCCACTCTAGGCAGTTCTTTTCAGCGGAAGTTGGGGTGGGTTCCCCATGCACATCACAGAAAGTAGCCTCCCAGTGTGACTCCTTTGGGCAGCACACCAGGGGAAGAGCTGCTCTAGGTGGCTTCTTTCCACAGTGTGGCTGGGGATCTCACAGCACCAAGAGGAGCTGTTCTGGGTGGCTGCTTTCCTTGGCATGTCTGGGACCTTCTGCTCCTTCCAGCCATGGCTGCTGCTGAATTTTCAGGCAGAAGCCACTTTTCCTCTGCAGACAGGACTGCTGGCACTGGCTGAGGGTGAGAGAGGAAGGGACGGCATGGCATTTGCTGAACCCTGCGCTAGGTCACTGGAAGAACTCTGTTGACTGACTTATCACCTTTTGGGAAGACAGGTCACCTGTACCAAAAGGAGAATGCTGACCATCAGCATAGGTAGTGTCTTCACTAAAGCACAACAGTGGCACAGAAGCACTGCCATTGTGCTGTTGTAGTGATTTATGTGTAGATCAGCCCCAGGGGTGGGGGGCCCCATGTAAATCACAGCCTGCAGGGCCCCCACCGCCCCCAGCACTGGGGGGCGGAACCGGCCAGCCTGCCCAGGGGAGGCAGCTATAACAGGCCCCGTGCTGCCTCCTGCCCCCTCCCCGCTGCTCCAGCACAGAGCTGAAAGCAGCACACGTGACTGGGGGTGGACCAGCAGGGCTGAATCAGGCCGGCAATTTTGTCATGTGGACATGCCGCTTCTTATTTTGAAACCTCTGTTGTTTTGAAATAAGAAGCCTGTGTGGACATAGCCCTAGAGAAAATGAGTGAGATTGTTTATCAGATCAATTTCTGTTGGTGAAAGAGACAAGTTTTTGAGCTTACACAGAGCTCTTCTTCAGGTCCAGGAACCTATTAATGAGAGCGTCACAGCTAAATAATGTGGAACAGATTGTTTAGCATAAGCAGTTAACAAACATTTCAAGGGACTATTTAAGGTGAAGTGGGCTATTAACACCCCTGAACAGAAGCTGACCTAATAAAATAATCTTGCCTCACTCTTCTTGCTCACAAGGGGGTAAGCATAAATGGCTGTCTAGCAGAGGCTAAAGTGTTCTGATGTTTAGCTAAGTGATGTTTAGCTAAAGTTAGAACAGAACTGTACTTGAAGATCTTGGGGATATTTTCAAGTTCCTAATTAGAAAGGTGATTGCCTATTGAAACTGGCCTCAGAGGCGGCTTTTGGGGTCAGCAAAGCAGGCAGTTGCCTAGGGCCCTGAGCAGTAAGGGGGCCCCATAGCAGTCACCTGCTTCACTTACCCTAGTGCTCGCACGGTGGGATGGGGGGGCAGCAGGGGAGCCGCAGATTGCCGGGGCCAGCAGCTGCACCACCCACCTGCCCAGCCACCGTCTCTGTAGCAGGAACGGAGCAGCACTCCCCATGTACACCCCAGCCACGCCCCCTCAGGGGAAGGGAGGATAGTGGCTGGCGTGGCCCTTCGGCTTGCTGGGAGTGGGCCCCCTGAAGCGGCCTGCTCTGAAGAGTTTGGGCTGCTTCACCTCTGACCTGATCCAGGGCCTGGGGGCCAGCTAGCCTCTATTTAGGCCTGGGCTGGTAGGGGTGAAGCAGCCCGAACTCTTCAGAGAAGGGCGCTCCAGGGAGCCCCAGTCTTGGCAAGCCGCAGAGCTGCGCCGGCCACTCCCCACCCTCTGGGGAGGCACCGCCAGCTGGGTGTATGTGGGGAGTGCTGCTGCACCCCCAGTGCAGAGAGGCCAGGAGGGCAGCGCAGTCTCTGGCCCGGGAGGTCCGCGGCCCCCTGCCACCGCCCTGGGGAGTTGGGACTGTGGGGAGTGCAGTTAGGGCATCAGTGGGAGCCTATGGGGGCCCCATAAAGGGCCCTCACCTAGGAACCCCAATTGCCTAAGGCCACCTCTGACTGGCCTAGCATGCACGTTTCACTGCCAGTTAATTCCAGGATAAAATACCAAAGTGTCTGACAAAGTGGGATTTTCTCCCACAAAAGCTCATGCAATAAATAAATTTGTTAGTCTTTAAGTGCCACAGGACTCCTCTTTGTATTAAAAACTTTATTTTCTAATGTGTTAAAACCACCTGTCAATACAGAAAGGTACGCTCTCACCCTCTCGTCTCCATCCTTTCATTCAAGCTCTTGAATGATTTGTGGATAATAGTACTGTGACTATGACGACAGTACTGAAGCTACGGAGGGGTAGCCATGTTAGTCTAGTTCAACAAAACAAACAAGGAGTCCTGCATTACTGTTAAAGACTAACAAAATTTGTTTCAGATGAGCTTTTGTGGGAGAAATCCTCATGTGAAAAATAAATGTTAGTCTTTAAAAGTGCCACAGGACTCCTTGTTTGTAGTACTGAAGCTGTAAGCAGAGAAAACTTTTCACAAGTCTAGCTCGCAAAGCAATGCAAATGAGAACTCTGTAAATATTGGAGCAGCTAAGTGTGTCTACATAGCATGTTTCTGTAGCTCAGACATTGAGACTGATTGCTAGGAAGTACACTGAACTGGAATAATACTCTGGCGACTGACATGCAAATGAGTACACAATGCAATTAAAAAAAACATGCTCTTTGGGGTCTCAGTCTACATTTCCTCATCTCCTCTTCTCCACTACACTTCTGTGATCAGTCACCCAGCAGTCTCTGGCCTCAGATTCACCTCACATACTGTACACACACACAAAACCCCCTATTCAGAATGAGATCATGATGCAGTAATAGAGTGTTTCTGCAAATGCCCTTGTGATTCAGCAGACTCACTGTCTACAGTGTTTTTCAGGACAGGTTGTTAGGGTTTGCACTGGTTGTTTTATTTATTTGCAAGTGCTCATTCTTCACATTAGCTGAATGGGACAGATAGTTCAGGCTCACAATGCAAGGGGACAGCAGGTGGGCTGACAGCATTTATTAGGAAGAAGACCAGAATCTTAACAGCCTGGAAAGGCTTGTTTCACCAGAACTAATGATTGTGGTAAACAGTTCAGGGAAGCTCAAGTTAAAGAGACACTTGCAAGTATATTTAGGGCCAATTTTCAACTTAACCATCAGAGGGACAGTTTTTATCTCCCTATCAAAAGACTCTTAAGGAAGAAATTAAGGGCACTTGGGTGTCTCAGTGTGTGTTTGTACCCAGCATTAGGCAGTTAGACACACAGACAACAGTAAGTACAGACAGAGATAATTAGCACCTAACCTTAGAATTAGATTTGCCTTAAACCATGTTGTAACTTGGCTAGGATTCTAAACATCTAAGATTATGGGGCTAGTGTGTGGAGAAGATAATTTCTTAATGGTTAATCACCCTCTCCAATCCTCCTCCCTCCCAAGTTAATTTCCACTATCCTGCGCTTCCTAAAACACCAGACAGTAATGCTATGTCTGCAATTACCCCATGACTTCTTCAGTTTGGAATTATTGCAAACTGTACGATGACCACTAACAGTCAATGCTTTTGATCAACAATTTGTGCAGCCAACCAGCTACACAGAGACAACTAATCCAGCATTCTTCCTCCATGCCCAGCAAAATGGAGTCACAAAGTCCTAACCACAAATGACCAAGCAAGGAGTTCCAGAAACCCACCCCCAATTCAGTTTAATACTAAGACAGGCACAGGCACTGTCTAAGAAAGACCAGGCATTGGAGGGGTCATGTAAGAAACCAGGTAAACAAAAGTAGTGTAAGTAACCTGTTACGTGTAGGTAACAGTCTGGAAAAACAAGTGAATCCGGGTGCCAGTCACATGAATGAGGCTGGAAAGACAACTTAAAACCAAAAAACCCAAAAACCTCAAAACGGGAAAACACCTAAGCCACCTGACTGGTCTCTAGTACCCTGAGGCCAACACAGCTACAATTGTGCTGCAGACATAGGCCAAGAAGGTAAGTAAGCCATGTTGATAACAATATGAGAGATGCATGACTGAGGCTTGATAAGAAAATGTGTCCCAACCAGGAGAACAATGTTGTATGGAAATACAGCATACGTGTAGCATGGAATATACAGATAACTCATCATCATCCTTACCAGTTAGGTAATGTCGGTAAAAGCAAGAATAGTGCCCAGACGATGTGTGAGTTATATGAGTGCCTCAGGCATACACGGACTATATCACAGGCCAGGGTTTCTCCACAGCCTCCAAACACGTGCTACCATGCCGTCTCCTTTAAGCAGGTTTATTCTCTTAACACAGGAAGGGAAACAAACAGAAAAATAGCCTTAACTCATTCTTTTCCTCTCATGATTCAGGGACACCCTGCCCAGAGATCTCTATCCCTTTTGCTCCTGGCTGCTTTGTTTTTTTAATCAACTCTGTTTCCTTCTTGGGGCTTTAGCCCTTGGGCTGCTTCCCTGAGCACCTCCCCCACAGATAGTCCCTCCTGTCATGGTAGGCCTGAGAAGGCCAAGCCATCTTATAAAATACATGACCGAAATCTAATCTTTGAAGACATATTATAGGAAAATACAATGGTAATGTTCCAAATAGGCTAAGGCTTTGATATGCATGTGTATCATTAGTGGTTTCTTGATGATATTTACATATAACCTGTTAGATGTTAGCACGGTAAATGAATTGCTTCCCTATCTGTTACTATTGTTCTGTTGGAAGGAGTCAAAAGGGAGCATTCACATCTAAATGCACCTTTTGATGTACCAATGTACACTGTCTGTTAATGGTGCTAATGCAGCTAACTACTTGTGGTGCCCAGAAGGTGAAGGTTTTACTTCAAAGGACACTTAAGAAAGTACCTGGGAACTGTCATCAAAGCCCACATGAAGGAATGACCTGCAAATCCCCACCTTGCTACATCTATAAAAGGGAGTTGGGAATATAATCCCTTTATCTCACAGCTGTCCAAGCTTCTCAGGGAAAGTTTGTGCCACAGAATTGAGATCCTAGCCAACACCAACCTGGAAATCACCCTGCTAATTCACATGGGAGAATTAGAACAAGCTCTACACTTGGATTTGGTCTGTATTCCTTTAAACTGGATTTCTAACAAACTGAAGCTGTGAAACAAGGACTTAAACCCATCTCAGTACCAGATGTATGCCCTAAGACCTGCAAACTCCAAATTCTTCAAGGACTTAACTTTTATGGACTCTAAATCATTTGTAAGTATGGGATCCACTTTGAACCTATAACATGGCTCATTTTGTTTCTTTTCTTTTTATATTAAACCTTTAGTTTTAGTTACTGAAGAATTGGCTGGCAGCGTGGTATTTAGGTAAGATCTAAACTCATGCTGTTCTGTGTAATGTGGCTGAACCTTTGGTTCAGAAGAAACCTTTCTGGGTAAAGAACTCAAGAGTTTTAAGCAACTTCTCTCTTTACCAGATGCAGTGGCTGTACTGGGGACCAGTGACTGGAATGCAGTGAAGGGGGCTGAGTATATTTCATGGTGGCTTCTCGATATCCAGTGTGGGGGATCAGAAGTGTTGTTTGTGACTGGCTGAGGAGTTTATCCCCAGGTAATCCACTAGTACAGGGAGAATCTTCTCTCCTTTTTGCAGCTTGCCCTGATCTTTGCATATTCAGGTGGCAATCCCAGGAGGCCTGGGTCACAACAGCACAACCACATCTTTCCCCAGGCACAGCCAGTGCCAATCATCCTCCTTTCCACCACCTCATTTCCTGCCCTCTGGCTGCCCTTTACAGGCTCAGCTCTAGTCCAGCCCCCTTTAGTTGTCTGGATGGGGTTCATCTGCTGGGACAGAAGAAAACTGGACCTAGTTCTACTCATAGGGACTGTAGCAGGGAACTCTGGTCTCCCTTGGAGCCGGGGTCGGAGGAAGGGCCTGAACACCCTCTCTGGCCAGGCTTAAAAAGTGCTGGGCTTCGGCCATGGAAGAAGGGGGGTGGAGCCAAGACAGGAACTGGACTTATAAAAACCCAGCCTGGTAGCCCAGTAGGGGCTGAGCTGCCATAGATGAAGGATGTGTCTCCTTAGAGATAGTAAGCTGGAGTGGGCTAGGCCCTGGCCAAGCTCCTAACTCCGTCTGCTCCAGCTAAAGGGGCTAATGGCCTACCCAGTTTGCCTGGGCCCAGCAACTAGGAGAGGATCCCCAAGGCCTGCTGAGGCCAGGACTGACTGCCCCCCAACTTGGGCTGACCCGGAGTTGGGAGAAGCTGAGGACACAGATGACTACTAGCCCTGTGACCTGGAGGAACTCCCTTCAGCCGAAGAGGAGTTGCCAGCAGTGGATGGACCCTGCGACCTAGAGGAGATGCCCTCTGCCAGTGGGCCAGAGGAATTCCCAGATCTACCCCCCAATGGACATCGAGGGTTTTGCTGGGATCCCACAGACACTCTACCCAGAGGATGCTGATGGCTGCTACCCCCTTTAGAACCAAGTACCCAGGCTCAGGGTGAACATAGTAGCCCAAGGAAAAGCAGACTGCCACGTGGCTGCTAGCATAACAGTCTGGGGTCAGCACATTGTGGCAGGAGCCCCACTGACCCAATGACTGACCCTTCAGTCACTGATAGGGCCTTGGGCTGGCATGCAGTGGAGATGGTTTCGCCTGAGTCCCCCCTGCCACCGCTTTTCCCAGATCACTTGGAGCACTTGACCCCCACACCAGAGCTGCTGAGGGGTCCAGCAGTTTTCTCTCCCATCTGGGCGTGTCACCAAACCTGGGTGGGGGCAACTGACTCTGGAGCCTGCTCTCCCTGCCCAGGGCCCTGGGCAACTGACTCTAGGGTATCCAAGTACTCTGGAAGGGGTGGACATATGGGCTTGGCTTGAGGACTAAAATCCAAGGAGTGACCCGAAGCAGAGGCCAGCATGGAAGAAGCAAAGCACCAACTGCCTGGAGAACAACAACAAGCCAATTCCCTAGTATTGCCAGCAGGAGGCAGCCTCCAGGCAGAGCACGTGCCATCATCACATATATGGACCAGCTCACCTGTGACAGAGTATTAATGACTGACTGCTAGGGGAAGCACTGCAGGATCTATACAGCCAGATCAGCATGGATCAGAATAGCCTACCTGTGCCTTACTAGCCTATCCTACTAGTCATCTGTTTGATTATAGTCATGACATATTGGCCTAAATTTTTTTCTCAATAAAGCTTGAAAACTGAGTGAGCATAATAACTGGGTTTTAGCCATGCTTTTTGCTCAACAGCAGGACCGAACAAAAGCAAAGGATCATCCTGTTATGGCCCACAGTGCTCCCATATTGGCTGGCATCACAGGGTATGCTCCAGCCCAGCCCATGACCAGTCTACTGCCTCACATACAAAGCCCATCCAAATAATCTTTTCCATCTAGCATAAAAGTAGGAGACTAAAAATAAAACTTTGCTTTCTAGGTATTAAAAAGGACTTCACAAAAACAGTCTTATTAATGCAGCAAAATCTGTGTTGTAAAACAGTATGCTGCATTCTCCCTCTAAGTTCAAGACCACTTTCTCTCTCCATAACCCTACTCCTTCTTTTTCTGGCATATGAAAGGCAGCTAACTCTGAATACCTGACTGGCTCTGCATATTCTTGCTTCTTTGCCTGTTGTTCACCCTTTCCTGCCCACACTTCTACAGAGCAAAAAGGAAGGTTTATCTCCATCTGGATAAGTCCAGCATCTCCCTGATACTTCTGAGACCAATGCACTCGGACACAAACTAGTAGGTGTAAATATCTATTTTAATGTAGCTGAGGAAGAGATAGGAACATTAAATTAGCAACCTCACAAGAGAAATCTGCAGGGAAACATTTCAGATTTTAAACCAGGGATAGGCAACCTTTGCCAGCCCTGCCCACAGCACCATCAGCAGATGCGGGGTGGGGCAGGGCCAGGCCTCCGGTTCAGGGCTGCCCCACTGGCGGGTGACCTCTGGAGTCTTGGCCATAGGCAGCTCCTGCACCTGCCAGTGGGCAGCCTCAGGGGTCCTGGCCATGGCTGGCTCTTGCTTTTGCTGGTGGGTGGCTTCTGGCTCCGGAGTCGGGGTCAGAGCCAGAAGTGGGCAAGCTGGCCTGACACACTCCCCTTCAGCCCTCCCTGGCAAGGCCAGCAAGGGTCAGCAGCCACATGCACGGCAGCTTCTTTGTTCCTGCTGGTTGCATTCCCCAGCAAGGAAGCGCGGCCATCGCACACAGCTCCTGCCACTGGCCACGCAGCATTGAGGGGAGCAGGGCCAGGAGGGTAGCCTGAGCAGTGCCGCAAGCTGCTCAGGCTCGGCCCCATGCCATTTTTGGCATGGATGCCGAGGGTTGCCGATCCCTGTTTTAAATTGTTGGTCTTCAGATGTCACTATTCATCAGTTGATACGGCTTCTTACCAGACTAAAATTCAACTGGATTTTTACAATTTCAAAGCAACACTGGATTTTTTTTTAAATATGCATTCTTATTTTCATCAATTTGGACATAATTTTGATTCCAAGCACTAATTACTTAAGGCCATATTCTAAAGGTTAGTAGGTGCCTAATGATAAAGGAAGGCACCTACAGGTTTTTTAAAAGAACGCAAGTACTTCTAAATAAATTCCACTGGATGCCTGTCAACATCTTTAGGCAACTAAATATATTTAAAAATCTGGCCCTTTCTACAGAGAAATACAATTGCTTGAAGGTGCACACAGACATCTAGGCAATCACTTTTCTAAAAATATCTGCATGTTAATAACTTTGGCAAATTAGTCCCGAACTAAGGAAGCTTAGTCCGGACTAGTTTAGCCCATTGCTACCCTAGACTTTGCCTAGTTCAAACTAAGAAATTTCTTAGTTTGAACTACGCAACGCTTAGTTCAAACTAGTTAGTACCGATGTTATTTGAACTTGAGCACTTCATTCGAACTTTAGTTCGAACTAAGTGCAGGCAAGACCCAAACTAAGGGTTAGTTCAAACTAACTATGTTCAAAACAAGCCACTAGTTCGAACTAACCCAGGAAAGGCACTCAGGTTTCTGGCGCCACCCCCCCGCCCGCAGCATAGCGACACTGACGCAGATGAGTGATGTCATTAGGGGAGCGCAACAGCGTTGTCCCCTTTTGGCCCCCCCTCAAACATCGGTGCCCCCCTGCAATGCTTACCTGGCTTAGCGGGTAGCGCCAGCCCTGAAATAACCACATGTTCTAAGCGTTAGTTCGAACTAGAACACATGGTTAGTTCAAACTAAAAAGTCCATCTTTACTTCAAACTAGCCCAAGGTTAGTTCAGACTAACCTCAAACTTCTTTAGTTCAGACCAGCAAGTCCTAACTAAAATTTCAGACAGAGACATAGCCTAAGTTATGTAATTTTAAGAAGTAGAATAAAGTAGTGTTAATATGTCACTGAGAATTCAGAAAAGATTTGATGAACTCATCTATCACAAGTGCAATCGAGATACTGTATCTAATAAAATGTTCTAACAAATGGAAGTGCCACCAACTATATCATCTCTTTGAAGCACAAGAGGCATTTTCAAATTTCATAGATTCTTCTACCTGCTTATGTAGGTTTGAGGGGTGAAAAAACCAAAACAAAATGGCAACCCAAAACGAGCGAAACAAACACCAAAGATGTGAAATCATCATTATTTTCCATGACAACAGTTATAGAATAAGTCACACCGGTGGAAAACAGAACCCCAGCTGGAGCTGAGAGCTTAAAATGCCCTCTGCCCTCTCCCTGGAGCTTGTGTTCGAAAAACACTGCATTGTTAAGGAGGAGACAATGCTGAACATTCAAGCAGATACAATATTGACATTAAGTGCACCAAACAGCATTTTTCAGATGGGCAGTGTTATTAGCATAAATTAATTGTTTTCCTTTAAAACATTCACTCTCATCAAATTGCTCCCAAATGGTTGGCTACATATAAAATATATTTTATTTCTGCTAGAAAAAACAAGGTTATTGCTTCACTTCTTCTTATGCACAGCAGGACAAATTAAAAAAAAAAAGAAAATGCTTACTGGAATAAGCTGTTGCTATGAAACAGAAGCTGTTTGCTGTGCGTAATCCTGGGACCCTCATTCTCAACAAGGCAATGTAACAACAGGACTAGAATAAACTCTGCCACTGCAGGCTGAAGACTTACATGGGTTTGTACTGTTGTAGGACCCAACCCTCCACTTGCATAAGTAAGTAAAGCTCTGTTGAAGTTACTGAAGGCTGGGGGGGGGGGGCCTCTGACCTGGATACTGGGAGTAAACCAAGCCCTTTCAAACTGTTAATTACCTGTCAAATGTTAGTCACATAGGACCCCTCCACGGGGTGAAGGCTTTAAGAAGCTAATTAGGCAAATTCCAAAGAGAGTAGCAAAACAAAGAAGGAGTCCTGAGGCACTTCTAAAGACTAACATTTATTTATTGCATGAGCTTTCATGGGAGACAAAGTGGGATTTTCTCCCACAAAAGCTCATACGATAAATAAATTTGTTAGTTTTTAAAAGTGCCACAGGACTCCTTGTTCAATCTAGCAAAGTTTTCAGGAAATCAACTCCTCAGGTCATGGGAAAAGAGAGAAATCTCTCAATGACAAACAAAATGGGTATCTACGGAAAGAGACAGTTTACATACTATTCTCTGCTTACAAGACTCCTCTGTCCTCCCCTCACCAGCATAAATCTTTCAGCAGCCATCGTGCACTGGCAAAGTGCTTAGAAGCCTTCATCCTATTTCTGTCATATATCAATTAGCAGATTTATTTCCCTGCCTCATGGAGTCAGGCCAAATCTTCCAGCCCACGTTAGTACTCTGAATTTGTGCATTATCCTACACTGAAGAAGTGGCTACTCACTCCTTCTACAACATTATAGCACAGGGCAGATCACCATGAAGTATGGAACTGATACATCCCTCACTTGGGCAAAACTGCACTGAAGCTAATGGGAATGAGCAAGGTGTGGGGGAAAGGCCCAGTATGTTTAAAGAAACAACTATTTCCATGGAAAAAAGGCTATGTCCACACACAAAGTTTTATTTCGAAATAAGTCATTTCAAAATGACTTATTTTGAAATAAAACCCTTAAATCAAAATGACTTATTTTGAATTTAAAAAAATTAATTTGAAATAAGTAAAGCTCCTCCAATCGAAATAGCATGCCCTGTGTATGGACATGCTATTTCGATCCCCTGGAAGGGGCTTCTGGAGAGCCAGGCAAGGGTAAACAGACTCCAGGGGAGGGATCTCCCTACCCTGCATCCCCGATTCTGCTGGGGGCAGCAGGGCAGGGGCCCTGGGGCACCCCAACAGCTGCGGAGAGCTGGGTCCCACTGGCTTCCCAGCACCCTGGGGCTGAGCAGCTGCAGCCGCAGGGAGCGGGTTGGGACACAGCTCCCCAGTGCCCTGGGGCTCAGCTGCTGGGAGCTGCTGGTCCCCCGACTACCCCTCCACCTGGGGGGGAGCAGTCAGGGAAGCTGAGCTCCCGGCTCTGCCCCTCGCCAGCTGTGGGGGCTGCAACCCCTGGTAGGGTGGCCACAGCCACGGCGGCTCCCCCCGCACCCAGCTCTGGGGGCTGAAGCCCCCTGTGGGGTGGCCGCAGCCACGGCGGTTCCCCCCAGAGCCTGTCGTTTCGAAATAAGAAAACGTTGTGTGGACCTAATCTTTTTTATTTCAAAATAACCAATGTTATTTCAAAATAAAAAGGACGTGTGGACATACCCAAAATGTGTAAGAATATTAGAAATGCCATATCAGGTCACGAAGTTAATTTTAGTCACAGACACTGAGATATACCTCAGTTAGAATAAAATAGAATAGAATCATAAAGTTCTTACAGAGTACCACTGAATTTTTTAACAGGCTCTCAATAACATTTCATTTGAGCGACATTAAACTCCAATAAGGAGTAATGGCCAATGAAGGGGTAAGTTAGGAAGACTGAAGCATCAGTTTACTTTATATAAATTCACCAAGCTCATTACCACTGCAAAGTGAAATCACATCACTGCATGCTCCACAAGGTTTGGAATCACTGAGAGCAATGCAACCCCTGGAGAGAGGAAATTCCTCATGCATCACAGCTGTTATCACACCAGTTACCAAGAAATACTGTACCCTTTTACTTAGCTGGATGAATGAATATAAAACACTTATGTCATCAATGGCACCTCAACATCAGAGATCAGATTTAACCAAAAAGCCTGTTCACCTTTAGCACATGCTGTGAAACTCACCTGCCACTCAGACACTTATCAGAGCTGGGTGAGAAATTTCTGATGAAAGTCTTTTTGCAGGAAATTGATATGTCAAAACCCAAGCTTTTCACAGGAATGTGCAAATTTCTATAAATTTTTTTTAGCAGGACAGGTTTATCAGTTCCAGAATGGAATTTCTGGTCAGCAAGAACTTCCCCACCCAGTCTCCTGGAACATGGGAGATCAACACCCAAGTCCCTGATTTCCTTGAATCAGAGCAGGCCCTTAAACATGGGTCCCCCACAATCCTGGTGACTGACCTAGCCACTAAGACATAGACTGGGGGCTTAATTACACTTACAAGGCTGCAGTGCCACAATTCTGGTGCTTTAGTGAAGCTGCTACCTGCACAGATGGGAGGGTTTTTCCCATTGGCATAGTTAATCCACCTCCCCAAGAAGTGGTAGCTATATCAGCAGGAAAAGCCCTCTTGTTGACATAGCACTGTCTAAATTAGGGATCAGCAGGGCCAGAACTAGATTTTTTGGTGCCTAGGGTAAGCAGTCCCAAAGGCCCCTGCCCCCAACCTAGGGCCCAATCCGACTCTGCGCTGCTGCTGGCCGACAATGCAGAGGTGGGTCAGGCCCCTGCCACCAGTGGTGGATCAAGGGCCCCAGGCCTCCCAACCAGTGCTCCCCACTGCAGGGCCTCCTGCCCCACAAGAGGGCCAGCGCTGAGGGGCCAACTAGGGCCAGAGACCAACCACAGCCTGGCTGGTTGGCCCCCGGGGAAGGCGGGGCTGACTGCTGCACATGGTACAGCTCATGTGGCAGTCAGCCCTGCTAGTCCCCTTCCTGCCCCCTGGGGCAGACTGGCTGGCCCAGAGGCAGGGTGAGACTGGGAGAGCTGGTCTGTGGGCTGGCTTACCCCACCCATGGGGGCAGTGCCAGGGGCAGGGCAAAGGGGCTCCAGTGCCCTCTAAAATGGGGTGACCAGGGCCGCCCTCATTTCCACCTTGCAAATTAGGTCAGTATAATTATGTCACTTGGGGTCTGGAGTGATGTAGCTACATGGATATTTGCCTACTATATACCAAGCCTAGGTTTCTCTTGTTTAAGTAATTAAATATTCATTGGGCCAGAAAGAGAGACAGACTGACTACTCCAATAGTTATGAAATTCAGTTCAGCTGCAGGACACCTGTACAGTATTCAAGTTCCCACTCCAATAAATGTTTATACAAAGTGCAAAAAATTCTTACATGTGACCTCAAGAGAAACAAGTTTGCTGGTTAGGGCATTCACATGGGATGTGTGATACTCAAGGTCAAGTCAGTTTCTGAATTAAGCAGGGCAAGGACTTTTACCTGTTTCCCACATCTGAGGTGAGTGCCCCAACAGCTGTCAGGATTTCCTCCGAGACCATTTTCCACTCAGCTTCCCAAGAGCTCAGTCAACTCCAGACTGTCATTCAGGCATTTTTACTTGACATACAGCAACCCTATGTTGAATTGATGTGTGGTTTCACTGAAATCCTTTTTTTACATATATTTTGACTATGTGTACACTTAGAATGTTAGTTCAAATTAACTGAATTCGAACTAATCAAGTCAAACTAATAATGATTAGTTTGAATTCGGTCAACTCGAATTAGCATGACCACAGTAGGAAAACCAATTTGAACTAGCATGTCCATGGACAGGACATGCTAGTTAGAATTGGAAGAGGAGCACCATGGGAGGGGTGGCAACATGGTCCCCAAGAAGGGCCATGCCACCACCCAATCCCCTCCTGGGCTCCTTCCTTCTGAGCCCAGTGCAAGAAAAAGCATCCCCTGCCCAGCTCTAGCCCTGGTGCCACTGGAGCTGGGTGGGGGATGCTTTTCCCCACACTGGGCGCAGAAGACTAGAGCCTGGCAGAGGATGTTTTCCCCTCCTTGGGCTCCCTGCTACCAGGACACCCCCAGCGCTGGCCAGGTCTGGGGGGGAGGGATTACCCCAGGTGGGGGAAGGAATTCCCCCCACCAGGCTGCAGCCACACTCCCCCAGCATGGGGAGAAGGGATCCCCGCAGGGCTGCAGGGGTCAGTAACGCAAAAGAGCAGAAAAGCCATTTCCCCCCACCCTCCCACCACAACCGCATGAGCCCGAGCTGGCCCAGCAGCTGTGCCATAGCCATAGCCCTTAACACTGGAGGGGGAGTGTGTGGGCAGCATCCCACCATCCCTCCCTCCATTGACTGAGTGGAGGAGACCTCCCCCGCCTACCCCCAGCTGGCTGTCCCTTCAAAAAGCAGCAGGTGGAAAGCTGCAGCTTGCAGAGGCGGGACCTGGAATGGCCCCATCCACAAAGTTCAGGTCGCTTCGACCCGGCCACCCCAGGGCTGAACAGGCCCAATCCAGAGCCCGGGGGCGAGGCGGCCTCTGTTCAGGCTTGGAGTAGCCGGGTCGAAGCGGCCTGAACTCTGTGGAGGGGTCGTTCCAGGGCACTGCCTCCGCAAGCTGCAGCTCTCTGCCGGCCGCCCTTGGGAGGGACAGCAGGCTTGAGTAGATGGGGCAGAGCTCCTCCATCCCACCAGTGGAGGCGGGGGCGGAGGGAGCGCATGCTGCCTGTACACTCCCTGCCAGTGCTAGGGGGCATGGTGCGGCCACTGGGCTTCATCCAGCTCATGCAGTTATGGTGGGAGTGTGGGGGGACGTCAGTGCCCCTGATTTGGCCATGATGCTGGGGCCAGCCGGGAGTTCCCAGAGCACACCTGGCTCCCTGGAGGAGACTGCCAGGGAGCCAGAAGGGGATGCTCAGGGAGCCACAGGTGGCTCACTGAGTCTACGTTGCTGATCTCCGAACTAGAGGGTTCGAATTCACCATTGCTTAGACGTTACATGAGGTTTTGTAACTTTGAAGTGCCCTCTCTTCAATTCGACATAAGGAAAGCTGAATTGGGAAAACCCTGTGCAGTCATGCCTATTTTTAAATTCGACCTAATGTTTAGTAAGTCGAACTTAAGTGTGTGTGTAGACATACCTTTATAGACCTCTTTGAATTTACTATACATTTGTGGACCAGGTTGGTTATTTTGTAAGGTACCATCCTCATATATCATGCTTTCTCCATGTTTGGTCTCTATTACCTCATCTTTACATTCCAAACTTATCTTGACCATTGTTATTTTGCTCTTCGTAAATGATTCCCTGGGCAGTTTCTCCTCTTATCTTTGCTAATTCAGGCATTCTATCTCTTAGCAGCACTCTGTACCCATTTACCTATCTTAGGTAGCATACACATTCTGTTTTCACTCTACTGATCTATTTACCTCCCTAATCTTGTCTTCCAAGAAATGAGTCCCCCCCAAATTTAATTACTTATGTCAAGCCTCTGGGAAGGTGTGTAAGAAAGTCTCTTTCTCTCACTTTAACCAAAAATCTTTGAAAGGTCTCCATTTCATTTTGGCACAGAATGGGAAAATATAAAATCTCAAAAATTTTCATAAAACGGGAAGACTATTTCACACACACACACACACACACGAAACAGCATGGACAGATCAAACCTCACTTCACTGGTGGAAGAGGAACTATTTTTGATGGTGTAATGAAGCAGTTACAACATCTTTCATTTACAACATCTTCTGTCATTTACAGAAGCACCCCTCTAAGTCTGGACACTATAATTCTCTTTTCAGTATTTTTCTTTAAACCAGGGTCTAACTGAGACATCTGCATTGCAGTTTATTCCGTCTGCAATCACACACCATACAACCTGGAGAAAATAAAATACCGCAAGAGAAGACTACCACCTACAAATGTATATAGATTAAGGGAGGCTAATGCTTTTTCTTTAAAGCATTCCATTTAGCCTTGTCATATTGTCTTCCTTCTGGTTTGAGTCACACTGCCAGTCTTGACAAACATACAGCATTGCCTAACTGCTTAAGATGGTGCCATATACAACACTGACAGCGATCTCTGTCCTTGGCAGATGCTGACAACATCATCCGGTTTCACAGGCATGGTGGCTTGGATTGAAGACAGAAGGTACGGGTTAGGCCCCAAGCACAAATGCAGAGCTTCCATCGGCTGTCTACATTGCACAGCATTTTCAAAAAAAACTTTTTTCAAAAAAATTATTTCAAAATATATTCAGAATAATTATCTCAAAATAACTTTTTTCAAAAATGCTATTTCAGGAGAACAGTCTGGGGACCAGCTCCTTGTCCCGAAATACCGCTGCTTTTTGTTTCCAAAAGTGAAAGTCCACACTGGACTCTTTTTTTAGAAAAAAGAAAGCTAATAGAAG
This sequence comes from Podocnemis expansa, assembly GCA_007922195.1. Classification (NCBI taxonomy): domain Eukaryota; kingdom Metazoa; phylum Chordata; order Testudines; family Podocnemididae; genus Podocnemis; species Podocnemis expansa. Next base: position 6,498,371 of record ML681994.1, on the reverse strand, counting down.
AGATAGGCAGGCTTTTTCGAAAAACGCCTTTGCCATGTACAGTGATGGCTTTTTTCGAAAAAGCTATCTCGAAAAAGGCTTCTTCTCTAAACTTAACCACTTTCAAAAAAAAGCCAGTTTTTCAGGACAAGGAGCTGTCCCTGGACTGTACTCCCAAAATGGCATTTTTGAAAAAAGTTATTTCAAAATAATTATTCCAAATATATTCTGAAATAATTTTTTCAAAAATGCTCTGCAATGCAGATGTAGCCATAGATTCTTATGCCAGTTGCCTGTGTTTGACTCTTTTTTTTTAAATAAGTAACTCCAAGATGGCAGAAATGAGGAACACGTGTGAACAATATTGAATAATTTAGAGAAATAAAGAAGAGAGAATAAAGAAATTATGCATTGTTACTTTAATCCTTCTATGACTATCTTAGTAAACACTCTGTTTCTTTTACGTTATTACTAAGGACATGATTTTGTTATAGGGGTCACAGGATTCCATGACTTTAAGAGATCTCTGTGATTTCTTTGGCTTCAGCTGCAGCTGTGCATCCTGGAGCAGAGGGGGCCCTGAAGCTGTCAGTTGCCAGGTCTGCATCAAGGACCCCAAAGCTGTCATTCTTCCCTGGCAGGGCTCAGGCTTCAATCCCCTCCTCTAGCAAACCTCCCCCTCAGCTATTTTTAGAAAAACTCACAAACAGATCATGGGGCTTCCATGCATATTTATTTAGTACCCACAGCTTGTACCTGACTTTTACTAAAAATAACCATGACATGTACTAATCACTAACGTAGCAGTCATCCTTTATTATATAAGCATGCAGCTAACATTAATTAAATTAATCATCTAGTTTTTTGGATGTTTTGATAATCTTCCTATATGCACCCATCACAGCATGGTAATTTCTACGATGGCTTCGATAAATGCTAATATTTGTTTAGCAACCAATAAAGACATCAGCCATGGTTAGCTAAACACTGTGGCAAAGCAGTGAAATCCTGCACCCAGTATTATGTTACGGTCCTTTAATACACATCACGTGAACGTAAAACTTTTGACAAGAACCAAAAGAAACCAAAGTCCTTGTATGAATTAACAATAAAATACATTTTATTTCCAGGGGCTAAGACAGTTTTCAACTTTCAAACTGATGGGAAAGTAACCATAGATGCAGTGATTTCACAATAAATAACTAAATATTCAAGAATATTGATGGAATGGAATCAATGTATATCACAAAATCCATATGGAAGAACAATACGTTTTCCATAGCTGAGCCAATGATGTAGAAATTCAAGTAGTGAAAATTCAAACAATCCCTTTTCACAAACCATCAACAATCCATTCCTGTATTGGCCACAGAGTTGTCACATTTTAGGTATTTATTACAATAATAATGGATAGTGAATAGCATACAGTTATCCTGATCTTCTACCACTATATCAAAATTGGAGTAGATAAGAAGAATGACACTCTATTTCAGGCATGGCCAAACTGTGGCTCAGGAGCCACGTGCATCTCTTGAATGAAAAACCGTGGCTTGCAGAAGAATGTCAGCAAATCAATGTAGGAAAGCAGCCACAGTCTAGCAATTTTAAATCTCCCACCCTGAGTATGCTCAGATCATGCTCCCTGGGGGAGCCCTAGCCTGTGCCTAGCTGCTGGAGCAGACAGAGAAGAGGGCCCAGGGCGGGGGTCGGCCTGGGGAAGCCAGTGTCAGGGCCTGGGAGTTCAGAAGGGGGTCGGGATGGCGGGGAGAAGTAATGGCATGGTTGGGATGGCAGGGAGGAGCTGTGGCATGGTTGGGACAGTGGGGAGAAGGCGCAAGATTGGGGATGGCAGAGAGAAGTGTGGCATGGTCAGGATTTTAAGAAACTCGCCACTAGCCTGCAGTCTTCTTCTCAAGCAACAGCTAAGTTGTTACTGCATAGGCCTAGTTTTCATGATAACCTTAAGTAATTATTTGAATCTGACATTAGTAGGATCAATATTTGCCCTCTTTTTATGATAAAATTAAAGTGTGCAATGAATTTTAAACTTAGTAATTTTGAAGTAGGTAAAGATATATGGCTATATGCCTCAGTGCAGCTCTTGAAGGTTTAATAATCAAGTTGGGTGGCTCTTGAGTTCCATAAGTTTTGCCACCCCTGCTCTATTTCTTATAGATTGCTATATACATAGTGCCAATAGTGAGCAATTTCCAGAGGGCAATGCAGTCAACCCTGTTAAAAACTTTGGTTAGATTAAGAAACGTGACAAGAAACAGTTCATGGCATTTGCAACATTTTTCCTGTAACTGTTGAGTGATAAATATCCTATCAAGAGTATACTGCTGAGTAGAAAAGCCACACTATGATTCAGATAGAACTTTGTCAATAATTTAGGCCAAGATCCAGTTTAATCTTACTACCCATGGTGAGCAAGAAGATGTGGTGGGGGTAGCTGTCACAGTTGCTTTTTGAGTTTTTGCACTTATACATAGTGACAATGTTGGCACCTTACAGCTGTTACAACAAAACGTCCTGAAGCTAGACCTGTGAGAAGAATTCAACAAGCGTATCAATGAAAAGATTCCCTCCGTGTTTGAAAACTTCATTTGGAGTGGCATCGGGATTCAAAGATTTGTTATTTTTCATTGCTTAGACAGTGTTTAACACCTCAGCTTGTGTTGGCGGATCTTCAAGCGCGCTGGAAATAGGTAGTTTGTGAATACTATCAGTGGCTCATCAGAGACAGCAGATAATTAAGTAATTCACTAATGTCTGCATGCCACTGCTGGTGGATGGCAGTGCAATCTGTGATGAAAAAATTCATCACCAACAGTCGTTAGTGGCATCAAAGCAGAATAGGCTGAACTGGACACAGCTTTCAGTGCATCATAGAAGACTTTGGAGTCATGCTTTTCAGCAAAGACCTGCACTTCATTCATCCATTTTGCTGTCAGACCACATACTTTGCATTCGGTAGAGTTTGCACTGGAGCAAGGTGCAAACTATTCTATATCTGGCTTTTTTTTTGAGTCAGAGAATATGTCAGTTAAGAGCATGTTATGCATTTACCACTTGGCACCAAGAGTATTTGATATTTCAGGTTTATCATCATCTAAAAAGTCTGCATGATGGTGTTTCATAAAATGCAGTCCACGAAAGTAATATACATTGCATTGCACAGACATACCCACTGCAGCAAATATCACATCACTGACAAACATGCTGCATGTTTGTCTGGTATGCAATGAGCATTAGGATTCTCAATTTGTCATCACAGAAAGTCAGTCACATCAGATCATTTAGTTCAGAGCAAAACTGCTCCTTCTCCTCCTCAGAGTTAGGCCATTTCTACTGTACAGGTTTTGCGAAATGACTTATAGCACTAAAAGAAAAGCACTCTAAGTATAGCACTTTCACACAGCACGCCTCCTATCGCAAAGCAGCATCCACACTGGAGTCTGTGTTATTGCCTGTGAGAGTAGTGCATTGTGGGCAGCTATCCCATTGTTCCATCCATGGTGTAATAGTCCTTGGAATTCTGGGATGAAGGGGAGGAGCACGCAGCACCTTGGGAGCATTTTGCAACGTCCAAAGAGGCAGCGCATTTCCTTGCCATCATTCACTGATGCTGTTAACAACTTGCACCATTTTTAACAGTTTCTGCATGTCCACAATTCCAGATCTCAAGAAATGGATCCTAAGCCACTCTCCAGTGTCGCTCTGCAACATTTTTAACACAGCACAACTGGTTGCGCTGTATATTATGTGCTCCAAATCAAAACAGGACTCCAACAAGCTGGACCTGCTGAGTGGAGTGCAGACAAACAGCACTGCACTGTTTTCATTCACAGAGCATCTGCCAATGGTACACTGCCTCTTCTGGGCACTGGAGACAAGCACTGTGTGGTAGGATTGCATCATCATGCAGGTCTGGGATGACCATCAGACTATACAACTTTTGAATGTGCAAAGCAACCTTTATGGAACTGTGTGCAGAGCTGGCCCCTACCCTGCAGTGCAGCACAAGGACACCCAAATAAGAGCTGCCCTCCTTCTGGAGATGCCCACTGCAATTGCTGTGTGGAAGCTGGCAACTCAAGACTTCTACTGGTTGGTCACTAATCAGTTTGGAATCAGCAAGTCCATTATTGGGGCTGTATTATTGCAAGTGTGCAGGGCCATCAATTGCATTCTACTGCAAAGGACTGTGACTCTGGGCCATGTGCATGACACTGTGGACAGATTTGCAGTCATAGGATTCCCTAATTGTGGTGTGACAATATATGGCACACACAGCCCCATTCTGGCTCTGGAGCATCCTGCAACTGAGTGCATAAATAGAAAGAGCTACTTCTCTACAGTAGTACAGGTTCTCATGGGTCACCAGGGCCATTTCACAGATGCTAGTTGGCTGGGAAAGGTACATGATGCTCATATCTTCAGGAACATAAGACTGTACCGGAAGTTGCAAGCAGGGGCCTTTCCCCAAATGAAAATCTTAAGACAAGGGATGTGGAGATGCCCACAGTGATTCTGAGACACCCAGCCTACCCACTCATGCCATGGTTAATGAAGCCTTAAAGGGGCAACCTGGATACCAGCAAGGAGTGGTTCAATAGCAGACAGCCACCTGCTGAGTCCTCTATAATCTCTGTGAAGCTAAGGGTGAGAAGTTTGCTCCTGGGTGGACTGCTGAGTTGGATATTCTTGCAGGTGCATAGAAACAGCTACATATTAGGGGTATTAGAAGGGTGCAATGGGCAACTATTCAGATGAGAGGCATTCAGGGAGGATTGACAATAAACGCCCATAACTGAAACCTGTAAATGTCCCTTTGACACTGTTCTGATGAACACCTGCAGAGAACTGCAGCTGCAGGGGGACATTTCTGGTGCACACATGAATTAACAATGATTACATGTTTGCAAGAGTCTCTTTTATTACCAAACAACAAACAATGGTCAAGTGAAAGTGAACATGCAGAGAGGACAGTGTGTGGGGCACTGGTGGGAATTCTAGACTGGTGTATGTCTAGCTGTCATTCCTGCAGCTGTATGAAGAGGTGGATGCTACATAGTACCGGGCAGATCTGTGGCCTTCCTAGGAACACTTACTGGAAGCATCCAGGGGGCAAGGGAAAAAGGGTTAGGGTTATGGGGTGGGGAGGCAAGCCTGCACCAACTGTGTTTGCTACCATAGTCTGTGGCAGTTCAGTGTGCTTGCTGCTCCATTAGAATGAGGAAAAAACAAACAAATAAACACTCTTTATGATCCTGAATCCTCTTGTAGAGCTCTTTGCACTCCTTTCTGTTTCTCAGAATTTACTTCTCTCCAAGACCTTTTTTCTCTTCTGCATACCTGTGTGGACTAAAGGTCTTGAAACATGTCCTCCTTGCTTCTGTGAGGCCACATCCTCATCTGCCAAAGGCAGTGATCAGGCACCAGGCCTCTGCCTCCAAAGGCTTTTTCTGTGAAAGAAAAGATCAAATGAATAAAGGAAGTATTGTTAGTACCCTCACAGTACTCACATAACACTGGTGAAACCACCTTATTCTCATCATCCCCCGATCAGAGTGGAGCTCCCTGCTGAGCCTGGAAATGATGAGTTCTTCAAGGAGGGGCCAAGATTATTCTAGTGGCCTGAGATTCAGGCGGGGGGGGGGGGGGTTGCTTGGGGCAGTAACAAATATGCATTGCTGCAAGAAATCTAAATCTGTGCCCTCGTTCTCCACAGGTAGTGACCATAGAAGCTGATATCTAATGCTTGAGTCTGGAGAGACACTAGAATGCATATCCTCCATACTAGCAGGTCTAAACCAGGTCCCTGTACTGTGGGACTGTGGGCTGCTTTGGTCCCTGGGCCCATGATTACCAATTGGTGTAGGACAGTGTCCTTCTACAGGGGAAGAAATACAGCTGCTCTGCCAAGGACTCAGGCAGACACTCGGGGAATATGTCTAGGAAAGTTTCCTTGAGCACTTAGGGGAGGATGCCCAGGATATCGCTGCACATATCAACATGCTGCTTATAAGTACTATATAGGAACAATAGGGAATGGGAAGGCACATGCAAACAGATATTCCAGCACATTTCTACCCACTCCCACCCCAATGTTCTCAATAAGCAGAGGCACCTCATGGTTCCCATAAAGAAGCAGTATCAGCTTCTCCAGCACTTACCAAAGCTCCCCTCTCCAGTGTCCAAAGCATCACAGTGGAAGGGCTGGGACTAGCTGCATGTTTCTCGGGTGACAAACAGCTCCTGACTCCCCCTGATCTCAGCTTCACTGCTTCCCAGCTCCAGGGCATCCTCCAGCTCCAATTCTTCATTGATCACCTCCTTGTCAGGGTTTATTTCAGTACCTGTGGGTCCCACAAGTGTGTACAGGAGTCTTGGGGTGTGTGGGACGATTTAGACTCCCCGTTGAGGATGGCTTCCAGCTCCTTGTAAAAGTAGTAGGTGGTTAGCGTGGAGCCAGAGTGATGGTCTGCCTCCCTGGCTTTGTGGTAGTTCTGCTGCAGCTCCTTCACCTTGGCTCTGCACTGCAGTTTGTCCCTCTCATAGCCTTTCTCCACCAGGGCATGACAAAGCTGGCCATAGGTAGGAAAATTCCTTCAGCTACAGAGTAGCTAGGAATACACAGCAGACTCTCCCCAAATGCTGATCTGCTCCAGAAGCTCTGCTGTGCTCCAGGCAGGCAAACATTTGCTGCATGGAGCCACCACTGTCACCTGGGAACATGAGATGCTAGCTCTCCATGCCAACCGAACAGAAAGTGGGACCAATGAAATTTTAAAATTTCTGGGACTTAAAACAGGGAGGTGACAGTGGCTGCAAAGTAAGAACAGAAGACCCAAGTGGTCAGGACTGGCATTGTGGAACATTTTTGGAGGCCGTTTAACATGATAAAAAACAAAATCAGCATCTACACTGACTCTTTTGTGAAAAAAACATTTACTCATAGACACTAAGGTCAGAAGCGACCAATATGATCATCTAGTCTGATGCGCAAAAGGTGCTATGCCTCTCACACTAGTGGTATTTTATCAGCAAAACAGGGGAGTTTTGCTGATAAAACAAGCATTTTCTTGTGTACGCTGGGTTTACTGTCACCAAAAGTCAACTTTTGGTGATAAATCTAGTGTAGACAAGGCCTGAGTCACTGTCTGTTCTTGGCACACAGAGAGAAACGTAGCATCCACCTTTCAGGGACAGTTAGCACTCCATCAGTCTTGGTATAAATGACAATAGGTAAGTTTGCCAAATGAGAGGCAAGATTCTTTCAATGGCAAAACTGACTCCTCAATCACATGACTTATTTTCCCAGTATCCTTTCCAGAAGACAGCATGCACAGCACTCTCAGCTGGGTGGTCCACTTGAGCAAATCATTGCTCACTCAGAGCTGCAATGTCAATGCAGCATCTTTCAAGCTCTCAAGGAACCAAAGCAGACTGCCTAGCAAGACAGTTCCTTTGATTTGGATGATCAAGGAGCATACAGACGTTCCATGTCATAACACTGATGTCTGGTCTACACCTCTGGTGGATTTTGGCAACAGTCAACATGAGATATGCAAGCTCTGTAGAGTACTATGAGGATCTCCTGTTGGCTTACTGACTTCTGCTTCCCATGGAGTCCCCACGGTACTGTGCCAACAGACAATGCCCTCCAAATGACAGTGTTACTCTTCTTGTAGGGATGGATTAACAGCTTTGACTTCCAGGATTGATTGAGCAAATCTTCACTTCTGCTCAATCAAGCCTGAGAAACTGATTCTGCATTGCCAACAATGCCACCAGCAGTGTAGATATACCCTGAGACGAAAATGAAGCTTGCTTACATTTCATGTGCATGATAGAATACCCCCCAGCCAAGGTAAATTGCTTTGTGCTGTTAGGGATGAGCACCTTAAGGCAACTTTTCTCATCGCCCTCCTCAAATTGAGGCTGGCTGCGCTGTCCCTGAATACAGCAAACAAGTCAATATTGCTGTTGCTAAACCCAATGTGAAAAATGAGGAGCAGAAAAGAGAGAGCAAGCAAAATGTCCTACATTAATGAGAAAGCTGCTACATGGTCATCAAGGCTGTATTCACACACAGATGCTTATTCCGAAACAAGTTGTGTCGAAACAACTTGATTCAAAAATAATACCTTATTTCGAAATAACTTAATTTGAATTAACAGTTTGTTAATTCGAATTAAGGAAAAAAGTGGGAAACAAAATAGCAAGTTCGCATGGCGAACTTGCTATTTCATTTCCTGCTGCAGGGAGCTGCAGCCCCCTGGGGGTGAGCCGCTGCTGCGGCTCACCCTGCAGCCCAGAAAGGGGGCTGCAACCCCAGAAAGGGGGCTGCAGCCACTGGCGGGG